>OU830596.1:93185756-94435756 GCA_917563855.2 Limnephilus lunatus | reverse complement strand
ATATTTTAGCCATTAGTTGGTATAATGTTTTGTCTAGTGACTAGACTCTAGTGTGTAGTTAGAAGAAAGATTGTAGAAATATATTATACATTTGTACAGCGCCCTTGAGGTGATTTTTCACGAAAACGGCGCTATACAAATCCAAATATTATTATAGAGGCTGTCATCTCTCGCTTCATACAAATGTATAGTGCTGAAGCCAAAGTAGGTAGCTACTGAACAAAACACGCTAACACGATGTTACTTACTCGTAAAACTTGTAAATCGCATCCAGATAAAGAAAGTGACCTAATGCAGAACAGGTGATTATTCAGAACAGCCTTTAATTTCACTTTAAAACATTGAAGTATTAATTATAATGTTTCAAATTTATTTTATATATATTGTATATACCAAGTATTAATCAATTAATCAAGTAACAATTTTTTTTTCTTTCCGTTTTTCGGCAACAAATGAGAGGAAATGCGATTACTTACCGACAATTTTTACAGAAAACTTCAACCACAATTAATTCCGGACCTCATAAGACAAAGGACGGTTGTGACATTTAAAAATTTTGTTCAAGAGAGAGAGGAAATAGTAAAATAATTCTGTAAACGCTTGAACACCAACCGTGTTTATGTGTTAACCTAACTTCGTTGAACATTGTCGTAGGAAAACCAGTGTTCTTATACCCCTGTGTACTAGATATTCAAAACATGAAAAGCGTCGCCTACATCTCACTTTCACGAAAAAAGTGTTTTCTAGTAAATAAAGGGTTATCCTAGTTTATTTTTCTTCAATATTCGCAACTAATTTCAGTTGAAAACAACAAGCAAAGCCCGCTCCACAGTGTACAGTCTTCAAACAACAAACGCCTTGAAATAGGTTGATTGACTTCAACCGGTATAGTAACTGTACCTGATAGTGGCCATATTAAGATAATTCGTTCTGAAAAAATACGCGCAACTTGAGATGTTTTTGCATCAGTAAAAAGATTCATTCGCATGCGTGCGGACAAAGTTAATATAAACCACTGTGGTAAACCATAAACTATTGTGGGCGTGTCCATGTTCACGAAGTAAGCAAAAATTTTCCTTATTTCTGGTTAAACTAAGCAAAAATTTTCAAATATAAAAAATTATTTCTTGAACAAATAATCAATTTAATTAACCTATTTGGGGCCTAGTCGTCAAAAGATAATGTGAAACACGCCAAACACGCGTCCAACATTTGCACACGGTTGACATTAGTCACATGAGAATCGGTCGTTTCTACGACTCGTTCAACAGCTCGGCTGTGGAACGATTTGCCGGCCTCTGAGTTTCCTCCCTCATACAACATGGGTCTCTTCAAGACTCGTGTTCACTCTTCCTTTCCTCAAAAATACCCTCCACACAGCATCTTCAAAGATAGGCCCCGAGGTAAATTATCTTCCTCAGTGCCTCTTGTGTGGAGTTAATGTAAAAAAAAAAAGTAAATAAACGATCACACTTCCACCGGATTACCTTCTCAATGTAAATAATAGAATTACACGACCTTTAGTGCATTGTTTTTTCAATATTTTTAATGATTTTTTTTTTGTATTTCTTGGGCATTAACTATGTAACAATTTCTAGACTTTTTGTTTTGAAGAATTTTAATTTTCAATGTATATTTCTTAGATCATATTTTAAATTTTCTGCCAACGGAATGACACGGACATGACAGCAGAAAATGTAATATTTAATGTAACAAATGTACATTGAAAATAAAAAGATTTTTTATGAATAAAATAGAAGCGTATTTAAATTGATTTTTAAATTAACACCTGCGATTATGGTAATCTATGAAGGTGATCACTTAATGGAAGGAGGGGTGGGAAAACACAAAACCCGGAAAATTGTTCCACAGTCGATCTGTTGAGCACATGAATGTGTCGTAAAAACTCGAAACAAATAATGTCAATAACTGTTAACAAATGATGGATATGTCTTTGTGTGTCCTGTATCGTGTGGATCAATGACATTAATAATTCTTAGGAGCATCTTCCATTGAAATTGAAATATCAGTAGAACAAACACAGCTCACCCATTCCCACCATCCTGAAGTCAATGTTTTAAAAACTGCAATCCATTTATGTTAATATGCCTATTAAATCGCTCGTTCGTATAAAAAGCGTAGTTATTTACGAGCAAACGAAAATAAATAAGCATCAGATTAAAAGAGAAATAAAAATCAAACATAATGTTTCGATCATGTCCGCATCAGTCTCATACGCATTTCATCTCATTGCAAACAAAACTGAACGCATAAACTTTTATGATCAATCCAATTTACATAAGAGGATCGAGATCAATAGCCAAAAATATCTCAAGATCTGCCATTATACAAAATAATGGTTTTGTGTTCAATGACCAACGCCAATTGGGAACTCAAACACATACCAAAAGGTTGAGAATTTTTAAATATGTGTACCTAATGGTTGGTAAAGCGTTCTTACTTGGTTTGCCGCCTACGCGGACGATGACCGTAAGTGGATGGGGTCATTATGACCAAATGTATGAAAAACGGAGACATAGGTGGAACCACTCAAATTTTGAATGGTTTTATTCAACTCTATTATTACTTTTCGCAAATATAAAGTCTTATAATACCTACATTAAAAGGTTGAAATATAAAATTGAAGTTTTTTAAAATTGGATATAGGGATAAACGTAAAGGGATATCCCTAAAATAACCTAGGAAAGATAGGGATGGATACCAATTTATAAGTTGTTAAACGATTGGCCAAAAGATGCAAAATTATGGTAGATTTATTAAAGTTGTTGTCTGCGTTAATTTACTATGAAAAGGAAACCTTTATGGTTTAGGTTGGAAATATCAAGAGACATGACAGCAGCAATATACCCCGTATCATGCCGTGCTGAGCTAACATGTCTTTTCTGCCATTTGGTATGCAATATGCATAGCCGATCGTGGTGCTATCCTATGGCAGAAGTTGTTCGGTGTTTGTTTTTATTAAAAGAAGGAAACTCCAGTGTCTTGGTCACAACATGGAGCGGCAGATACAAGACGATAACCCAAACGATGATCCGGGGAAGATTGATAAAAGACGTAGAAAAAAACCTACTGTAAGAGTCTAATATTTGATTCAGGGTGAATATCAAACTGATGTTAGCCAACCTCTAATGGAAAAGGGCACCAGAAGAAGGATAACGTTTCTCGATTTATTCTTTTTGTATTTCTTTGACTTGATGATTACATTTACAAGAGAAAAAACATGGGTGAAACAAGATAGTACAACGGTCATGTACTGCATACTTTAAAGTGGATTGAACTTGAGAGCGATTCAAAGCGACTTTCGAATGCGTCACCAAGGCATCGATTCCTACACCAGACCAGAGTACAAGAAAAAATACACATGGGCGCGACAAGATCTAATTAACAGGTAAGACTGCTTTCTTCAGCCCGGGGCTGGTGGGGTCATCAAGACACTGCGGCAGGTGGAACGACAACAATCATTAGTAGGTACCTACTTGTTCACATTACGAGGACGAACATTCTAGCGTTGCAGCTGAATGAAAGGTTGGAAAACAGAAATACATTTTTGTAAAGTGGCGATTGTTGACTGAATAGAGATATACTCGTAGATGTTTTCCATTTCATTCCTAAGTCACGTGAAAGGGAATAGAATAGAGAAAGATTGAAAGAATTGCGAAAATAACAATTGCAGAGATGAAAGAATCTCCAAGGTCTCGGTTCATTGATACATCTTGAAAATACCTTAATCCAACAGCGGATCGCCGCAGGTTGAATGATAATAAGGTATGCAGACAGATGCGTTACACAAGTATAATTTTAGACCCGGCACAGTCACCGCTGACAGCTCTATGAATTCAAGAGGTGGGTTGGAATTAGATCACCTAAACAACATTACACGCTAGCAAAATTTAGGACGGTGATCCAACGTGGCGAGTAGCTTTGAACTTGTGAACTATGATAGAATGATACAAAAAGTGGTTCCGCTACTTGCTCGTTGCACCTAATGAATCATCGACCTTCGTATTAAAAAGTCAGTTCCAAACATTAAACTCTGAAAGTGGTAGATAACGAACATTCAAGGGTGTTCCAATCACTTGAAATGATCTTACAAAGTTTAAACTTAAGTGTTTAGGATTTGGCCTATTTATTTGTCCATGAGAAAATTATCAAATTATTTTAGGAAACAGACAACCCACACATAAAACGCAAGTTATGTAGCGGTCTGGTGTAATATCAACCAATAAATAATCTATCTAAACCGGCGTGGGAAAGTTTTTTTTTTCACAATTGTTCATTATCTAAATAATCTATTACATTCAATTGACGTGGCAACAAAAACATTTCACACTCCAAATTATGGGAGGTGTAATAAGATGTGATGAGCAATTATCTGAGCTTATTAAGTATGAACGTATTCGTATTATTAGTTAGGCGTGATGAAATAAAATAAAATTTATTCGTATTATTAGTTAAGCGTGATCAAATCAAATAAAATTTCAAAGTGCAAACATACTCGTATCGACGAGAAAGTTAAGAATTGGCCATGTTTTGCGGAGGCATTAATCAACTCTCGCGAATAAAAGTTCCGACGTGAATTATTATTATTGTAGCTATCGACATCTTAACGAGATGAGGAGTACGTATTTTAAAGATATATCAAAATACCTTTAGAAGTAGGCACCTGCAGACACGGATATGGGTAAGTCAAATTCACCACAGGCATAGACATACAAATAGCTAGATGAGAACTTACAGATGAGGGGTAAAAACCAACTATGGCGGGACGAAGAGAGGAAAGAGACTTGTGATTCGCCAATAAATCAATCTAACAGTATATAGGCACCTCGCACTATAATATCACCATTTAGTTCTTGAAAGTAAAATCTGCTTTTGAATGAATAGACCTTTTTATATGGGAGCGCGAATTGCTTGCCACGTTATGAACAGATGTGTCAAGTCCAAATTCGCAAATTAAGGTTCTGAGTATTTTCATAGTCGAATATTTTGTTTCCATAGACACTTTTACAAATGTTTCATGATTTACTTACCCCAGTAAACAGCGGCTTTGTGTTTCGCGTAGCCATGTATCTCGATGTCATAGTATGTGTTCCATAGACATACAACGTCCGTGCGTAAAATGTACCATAAGAGCTCGACACTGGTCCGGACAAGAATGATGACGTCACATTTTTTAGATTAACGCGGGGCTCTTGCAAGCCCAGCCGGTTCCGAAAAATGGTTCCAATGGGAGGGGAAAATAACACGCCTTTTAGCACGTAAGGGCAAGTCCATATATTTTGTACGTCCGTGACCACAGGTGAATATTATTTGTTTGTTTTTTTACATTAGCTCCACACAGGAGGTCCTCAGGTACATAATACCCCCTGGGGTTGATGTGTGAAAGAGATTTTTAGAAGAGGAAAGAGAAGATGTTCTGGGAAGGAACATTTATGAAGGGTGTGTAGTTATCTGGGTGACCGGACAACTCAGAATCATGCAACTTTAACACCTCCTTCTGAAAAGTCATTGAAAGTGATGACAAAATATATTTTTAAAATTGGTTAAATAGGCTACGTTGATTTAGTTAAGACCTAATTTTTGATTTTTTTTCATACCTTTTAATAACTTTTCAAATGGGGGTTGAAATAGCATGATTCTGAGTTGTCATGGAACCAGTTATCTGAGGGTCAGTGTGAACAAATGAATCAATTCCTACCACTGCGGTGCAAGGCGATGTTTTGGGAGAGTCCCCTGCCAAGTCACCAAACGCAGCGAACCGCTTGGGGTGACCTGAGGCAAAAGTGTTGGTTTTTTTAACGAAGCTCCAAACACGAGGCTCTAAGGAACATAATTCCACTCACGGCCTATGTCATCTTTGGGGATGCTGTGTGGAAGGTCTATCCAATAAATGCAAATAAAAAAGCCACCTTTTCACAAAAGCCTTTACAGAAAAAAAAAATATTATTCGATAAATCAAAAATACTAATTTCGGTTATCGGTGCGTGAAGTGAAATATTACTGCGTGAAATTATGATGCAAGTTCAACTATTCAATTTTCGCGATTATATTTATATTTCATATACATCTTACTATTACTTTCTTTTGAAAGAAATATTTTATAATTACTTTCAGCTTCACAAATCCCACCACTATAATATCCCGTGTTTTTCGAGGATGTGCGCTAGAAAAAAAATATTTATAGTGAAATAAATATTGCAGGTAATAAATATGACTGTATCGATGGTTCACCTACGTTATTGGAAGCACTTTCGTTTTTACTTTCGTTTCTTACCCGCCCACCTACCGGATTTCCCGATATAGCGAGCGCAACTTACTCGACTGATTTATCATAAAATCGTTTTTAAAAGGCATGCCTCGCATTTTTTAAAGTCGAAGCTTCTCCCAACAACCGACACCAACATCAGCTCAGAGGGCGGACCCGCCTTTAAAAACCCATCACATAAAAGTTGTACGGCGAGACTTACGAATATGGAAGAAGACGTGGGCGGGGAGTTGTGCGGAGGGTTTGAGAATGCCGGCGTAGTTAGTTTTTAATGTTTTTCATCCTAAAATAAAAGTAACTTCGATTGTTTTAGAGACCGAGTGGGAGAAGGTAGACATTTATGTTCACGATTGCACAGAGTCAACAAACATAAAATATTTCAGATAGATTTAAGATTCTCACGTCCAATTTTATTGTGCATAGTTTAATCTTTTGGATATTGAGATAAATATGTAAATTTGCACTGCACGACATTATAATTTTAGAGGCGACTATTGGTACCGCTGCCATTTATTGGACACCCCTGCCATAGGTCACCTCAAGTGGTTCGCAATGTTTATTGACTTAGAAGGGGTGGCCGAGTTTATGGGGTGAGGTTTGTCTACGTATTGGCAGCGGATGCGTTTGCCCACATTTATTATTAAATTACCTGTTTGGCGGGCCAGATAGGGAGACTGGTTGAGGGAGTCCTTTTGCCTTCTCCAACCGAACTCTCACGACCCACCCACCCACTCACGGCCTTGCACCGCAGTGGTAGGAATAGATTCATGCGTCTGTCACTGCTGGACACACTGACCCTCAAATTCCTACCCATCCCTCATACTTTGTGTTTCCTCATTCCTACAACATGGGTCTCTTAAACGTCTTAACATTAAATCACAAGCCCTGACTGAGACATCGAAAAAATGAACGACAGACTTGATTCAAAAACCCCAAGACCAATGTTTATTCCTTCCGCTCCTCAAAAAGACCCTCCACACAGCATTTCAGATGATATAGGCCCTGGGGGAAGTTATTTTCCTCAGGGCCTCCTGTGGAGTTAATATAAAAAAATAACTTTTCCTTTCCAGAACTTCCTCTCCCTAAAAAGACTCTCCCACACAGTATCCCATAAAAGACACAGGCCCCGAGGCCTCCTGTTTGGAGCTAATGAAAAAAAAGACTGTCCTAAAGGTTGAATGAAAGAGGAGGACAAGCAATTGATTCCACGAGGGTCAAAAGTCACGACAAAAACATTAAATTGATTGCGGGAAAAATACAGTACGAATAACACAATTAATTGATCAACATCATTAAAACGAATAGTCTCGTTGATGTCGACTCATCAGTAGGTATCTATAGAACAATTACGTTGTAAACCATGTGCCATCTATAAGAACAGTATGACCAATAGAAGCGGTCACTGCACAGATGATAAATATGACTAATAGTTATAATAGGATGTACGAATGAACACATAAAACATGTGCTACATTACACAAGTATTTATTAAATCAATTAGTTTAAGTCCATCGAAACAATGTAAGTACTTATTATAAATTTATATTTAAAAAATTACTTGTAGATTATTTTGCAAAATGTGATCTGACGACTAATTATTCCCTAATTTTTTTTATAACTAACACTAATAAGCAGATAATAAAGGCTAATAAAAATTCATAAATAACCATGAAAACTGACAGCAAATTCATGGCTAGCGTGTCGGCCATCATTAGACCAATGGCTAGATTGGCTAGTGAGTAGTGAGGATATATGGTCACTAATAGGGTTGCCAAAGCAAAACTAGCGTAATCTAAAATTGGTTTTCGAAACATTTTCATAATCGGTTATTATTCGATCATAAACGATTTTATTTAACATGATCGATTTGATCGCTCGAATACGAACGAGCAGGATTCAAATTCCATTTCTGGTCCTCAAAAAGCGTCGACGATGGTTTTGTATCTTAAAAAACTACCCGCCATACTGACCAGCAGTGAGTGGCACGCACTCCGTAAAAGGTAAAAGTAAAGACTGGAAAAGCTGTGCTTACCCCAAAAAAAAGGAACAAAGATTTCAAAACGCGGCAAATTTTGGATCAAAATGTATTTTTTCTATGAATTTGATAAGGAACTTGGAAGCTCATTTATCCAATCAGCGGAAGATGTTAATAAAATGGCCATTTTCAAATATTCAATGTATAATAATTCACACATGAATTAGAAAAACCTACACACAGCCTACCTTTGGTCATAGAGTAATGCACACTACTGCTGACCAATGGTAGGTTACGAACCAACAATTTCATTTGGGTAAAATCTAAACGCTTTGAAAGATTGTATCAGTAACAAGTCATTCGAATAAAATATATTGTTCAATGAATCGATTATTTTAGGAACTTTGGTGATGTAGTGAATGTAAAGTGACTGCGTGAAAAATTCTGTATATGTCGTCTTTGGTTTTTTTGTTTGGGAAAGTCCAGTTCCCAAAGATCCGTTCTGTTTCTCGTGGCAGCCCTATCCGCAAATGGCCTTTGTAAGGCGGGGTCCATTGCGACGGCAAACGCCAGAATTTTGCTTGACAGTCCTATACAACAATCAAGGTCACAATTTTTGCCTACACTCAAGGCCGCAGTGTTTGTGCTTCCCGTGTTCGGCGGAAAACAAAACTTAAACATCTCATCCCGGGTGAAGCGGGAAGGCAGGCGGGGTCGAGCGGGGGGGGAGAATTCATTTTTTGACAGAAGTCGCGCGGTGCGGTCCGTGTATGTAGAAAAATCGGAACGGATTTTTGTGGTTATGTGCTATGTATGAGCGAACATAATCACGAGTTTAAAATATTATTATACCTAAATATAATATAATAATAGAAATATTTGATAATATAATATCAAATATTTATAATTATTCTGTTGTTGACGTAAATATTTACGTACTTTAGAGTAGAAATAGATTTTAGATAGATAATAGAATTTAGATTCTATAGTACTAAATTAGGTCGTGCAATAAAATGACGTTATTATATAATGTCATTGGTGCAATAATCGATATTAGTCGGAAATCTTTCCTGATAAACCCTGATCTGTGTTTTCTTCCTGATGCAGGTAGCATCTTTTCTACATCGAACGCATTTTAACATTTATGCAAACGATAAACGTCAAATTTTTTGGTGCGCGGACCTAATAATTATGATTTTAAGTTGTAAATAAACACACTGTCGTAATGGATGATTATTTCTTTCGTGAACTCACTTGTAAATAAAGTCTATTAATTTATTAATCGGTTTCAGAGACACGGGAGAAATTGACCATTGTAAATCGATATTCTATTTTTGATGCTACGTAATTATTTACGTAGCAACAAAACGTATTCACTCTAAATTCTTAATAAATAGTAACTTTAGGTCGTGCGTATTAGTCGGAAATCTTTCCTGATAAATAAATATCTATTAAAATATCTGTGTTTTCTCCCTGATGCATCTCTTTTGTCATCAGAACGCATTTTAATATTGATATAAACGTCAAACGTCAAGTGTGCATGCCGTGGACACGTCCGTACCTCAGATCACTTGTCAAATCGTGTGGACCGCGCGAACTTCACCCCAAACGATGTTGGTGTAAAGTTATGGCCTTGAGTGTTGGCAAAAATTATGACCTTGATTGTTGTGTTGGACTGTCAAAACTCTGGCGTTTGCCCGCGCAATGGACAAAGCTTTATATTCACAATCTTTCTCACTTAGAATTTAGCACAGTTAAAATTTTCGCAACATCGCGCTATTGTTGGGAGGATATAATGGGCGATTTGGAAACAAAAATCTACTAATTTACAAAATTGGGCAATGTTTTAAATAAATAAATAGCGTGATATGTGGGAGATTATTAGGATATTTAGATCCCAATCGCATTTATTTGGCTTACCTGAAGCATAATCTTCTCCACCATCAAGAATATAAATTACTGTGTCTGAATTTGTTAAAATTCTAATTAAATGAACGCTAGCTACACAAGGGTAATTTTGAATTTTAAATAAGTTCAGAAAATAGAGAAAATTACGAAATATTTACACCATTTTTAAGAAGTTTTTATGATCTATTGGGAATGTGAAAAAAAAAACATATTTTTTATCCCTGCGGGCCTAGTTTGTTCAAAGAGTCATAATTTTAGTGAATGCGTAACTCGTACAATATTATTTCAAATTCTATCAAGGCAATGCCACAATATCCACTGTACACGGTGACCGGAAACTCGCAATGTACTACATCACATAGAAAACCAAAAAAAAAAAAATTTTCGATCTGAACATTTTGAATTTAGGGTTAAAAAACTTGTTGAACCAGGTCTACGTACGCTTAGACACATTTTTAAGGGCATTAAACAGCTGATATTAACCACTAATTACCGATTCTTTTAAAATTTGACTTGAAAAATTCCAACGTTAAAGTAGAAATCAAAACAGTCATATAACAAAATCAACTCTAAATGTGATGTAAATTTACAAGTTTTCCACTTGTACTATGAGTTTCCGGACACCGTGTACAATCAATCAAAATAATAATGCCACCATCTTAACAAATAAATGCGAAAGTGGGTGTGTGTTTGTTTGTCCTTCTTTCACGACGCAACGAAGCGACCGCAATCGACGTGATTTTTGTAAAGATATAGTTGGAGGACTGGGAAGTGACACAGGATACTTTTCATCTCGAAAAAAACATTGCGTTCCCGTGGAAAAATTCTTTGAGCAGTAATTTCTGCCGAATGCCACGAAAGCGAGTAAAAACAAGTAATAAAATAAATGTTCTACCGCGTAGCCTTTCGTTGATACATCGTTCTAAGAAGTCATTCGCACAATATTAAAAAAGGTCAAAACCACCATCATCTGGGACTAACATTGGGACAAGATTTAAGATGTTCAATACAACAGGTCCTATATTGGTTGTTTTCTTTTGATTTTGGGCGCTCTTTTCCTTCGTAAGTCACCATTTTCGAGGGCCTGCCAGTGTTCATCACCAGGACAGATGTGAAGTGTATAATATTACAAAGTTAAGATTTGCATGCTTGTAGAACAGTTCAAATACCTTTATTATCGATCACTGAGACAAATCTGATATAAGGATAATAAATTTCAACGCCCACAGAGCTCGTCTGATTAGAAAGATTACTGAAACTTATAAGCCCCCTTTTAACATTTTTTTATGAATGGTTAATACTATAAACAAAACATTCTCCGCACCCGACTTTAAAGGGTATTTCATAGAAGCGACCGACGTAACCCACGTTTACGAGAATTTTCTACGATACGGTGTCACCTTTACAGTAGGTATAATAAAGGAACAACAAATTCTATGCCAACGAAATTCTGGCTCGGGGAGGAAGAAACTCAACCCCCCAAAAGCTTTCAAAAAATGATATTTACATGATGAGAAATGACGAACATTTTTTTAAACCAAACCTCTGAAAAGACGATGAAGCAGGTTGTATTATCAAAATAGCTTTGGTATTGGCTCTGAAAAACAACTTTTTTTGCTATAATCCACTGGAGCGAGAGTGGAAATTAAAACATTTTTTCCGATTTCTCGAGATTTTATGGTGATCATTTTGAATATTTTCCGCCCACATTAAAAAAATCATAACTCCGAATTTTAATGTGGAAACATTCAAACTGATTATAGTTCTATATAGTCAATTAATTAATTTACACTTCTTTTGTCGATTATCACATATTTGTAGGATAAATAAAAAAAATATTACAAAAACGTTAACTTCTACTTAATTACTTACAAATAAGGGAAAATTTTCCAAAATTGACAGCAAAGCAATTTGGGGTATTTCAAATAGTGCCGTATTGTGGCAAAAAGTGCTACAGTGGTTATAGATAGGATTTTAGAGAGAGACATTCATGAGAAAATGTACAGCCCATTGAATTCAAATTCAAAAACTACAGAATTATATTGACATTTATTCCAGACCAGTGGAACTAATTCAGGGATGCCAAATCCGAAGAAATGAAGAGAATAGTCTTACAATATGAATTTCAAAAGGAAACCCCCTAAGAATCAGCAGCAAATGTTCGATGCCATATCATCTCCAACTCATAAACAAAGTACCTACGTAGTCATAGCATGCCGCCGTTCATGTAAAAATGTATCCGTATGTAACAAAGATGCTTTCTTATTGAATAAATCAATTACACATAAAATAGACGCAGATATCGCTGCGAATGTTAATTCACAAATATGCTTGAGTGACCGTGGCTTTTGATTGATGCGTCGATGAAAGGAATTTTTCAATTATCAATGTAAAAAGTAGCAAAAAAGGTATCTGATTACTACTTACATACAATTAATTACGTACTCAGAAACATCTTAGCGTTATCGCGATTATTGTGTCGTAAGAAAACTCGTGCAAGCAACAGGTAGGCGTAAAATTTATTTATTTGCATTTCATATCACACGACCTCCATAATAATAGTTTTTATCAAACATAAATAAAGATTTAAGAGCGTTAGATGACTTTGAGCGATGTTTTTGGAGTGATCGTAAATTATAAAAAATAAAATATAGAAAAAATATTAACACTAATATTCGTATCTAAAGTCAACTGTTCATAGGAATATTCTGCTTTTGTAGAAATACTTTTGATGAAAAGCCATATATTTTATGTGAAAAGTCTTCGAAAGTTGGAAATGGCTCTGATTTGAATCAGAGGTGATTGTGATACGCGCAGTAATAAAAGCATGCAATAAATATCAAAACGTAACATTGTTCGTTTGTTTTTTGGCGTAAAATGTGCATCTAAACATAATTCAAAGACGTCTAGACGATCAGCGCATATTCACATTAAATTTATGTCACAAGAAAAAAATGTGCAAATCGGAATCGGAAATGTTTATAAGTCGCCAGGTTTGATGGAATTCGGATATTGAGATCGAGTTCGGGGTCAAAACCCTACGAAAGGAAGGTCAACAAACTAAACATTACAAAATAACTCAATTTTTATCAACAAAAAAAAATTCGAAAACATTAGAATGCCAAGTGAAATACATAATTAAAAAACTGTGTGATTTTTTTTTTCATTTCCAGTGGCTTCTGGTGTAATACAGCCCATAATTCGTTAGGTGAAGACAAAAGAGTAAGTAATGATAAGAGGAAAAGCTGCAATAATACTTGGTCTGGAGGTCTGAAGTTCTCTAGTTACCACACTGCTCTTTTATTGGATTTCGCCTAGCTTTATTGTCTAGCCGACACATTTCCCATGTTTGGATTGTGTGGAAAAGTTTCATTTCAGTGGAATTATATAACAATACAGGGAAATTGCCAAGATGCAAGACGAGACTACGCCAAATTGCAGTGACTCTAGTACATGACTCTAGTATTTGACTCGTTTCCAAAATGTCGGAATTGCAATGTGGGCTGGTGTATTTTCAAACATTTCGTATACCTAAGTCGAACGTTATCCCATTAGTTTGCAATTTTACTATTTATGTAATGCGAGGTCATCCACATTTAAATTGATCGAAAAACAGTACTGCAAATATTTTAGTTATTTCGGTAATACGTCTAAACTATGCCACATAAAGAACGCACACCCTGCGTGACTAATATTGTAGAGTGGGAGAGAAGTTAATAATAGACGAACCAATAATAAGCTATTTTTATACACCAAAAGAACTTGTTTTCTTCAGGGGCAAGTTCAAATCTTTCATAATATTAGCTTTTTCTTCGATTTCTTACCTCACTTTTTTATGTGAATACCACACAAGATTCCCAACTCCGTCTGGAGCCAGTGAGACTGGCATCCCCAATTGGGGTATGTTATAAGACTGAAGGTAGTGGGTGGGGAGGGTAATGAGGTGGGGAATAGGAAGGTGGAAAAGTACCTGCCTATTCAGATTTGGTCACCAAATAAGACCCATTTAAAGCAACGTTTCAATTGTGAATGGTGATGGTCTTACACCAAGACGATACTGAGAGAATCTTCCACTCTGGAAGGTGGCGCAAATATACCATACATTATTTTTATGAATGAATTGTGAAATAAAACACATAGTTCAAATAAAATATATTTGCGCACGATCCACGATTTGGAATCCACGACCTTCGGATTGCTGGTTGAGAGCCATAGGCTGCGTATACATGCATGGCAAACATATAACTTTGTCTCTACCTCAAATGCGGCAGTAAAGAACGGCCTCTGTGGTCGAGGGGTAAGGCTGCGTATACACGCATCTAAAAAACGCGAAACGTACCACGAATTATGGGAAAGGAACGAAGTAACTGCGAGTGGAGTTTTGCGCCGTTTGCTGTTACTTCATTCCTTTCCCATAATTCGTGGTTCGATTCGCGTTTTTTAGATGCATGTATACGCAGCCTTACCCCTCGACCACAGAGGCCGTTCTTTACTGCCGCATTTGAGGTAGAGACAACGTTATATGTTTGCCAACGGTGTAGGTACAAATTTGTTGTAAAGGAAAAACATAATAAATCCAAGACAAAAATTTAAACACAAGTAAGGACTACTTGTAAGGATAAAAGAGTTATTAAAAGTGTTATTTTACCATAAGCTCGAATGCTAGTCGTTCGGTGCAGCTTCACTGATACAAAATAAGGCGATAAAATTCAACAACCATATTACTCTCACTATGCACATCACCTACATGCATTTTTTAATGTATTAATTGCATAAAATATATTATGCATAAGTATTTTATTAATTGCATAACATATATTATGCATAACATAAAAACTAATCATAAAAATAATTCTCAAACTGACGCCCTCTAACGGCAATGAT
This sequence comes from Limnephilus lunatus, assembly GCA_917563855.2. NCBI lineage: Eukaryota > Metazoa > Arthropoda > Insecta > Trichoptera > Limnephilidae > Limnephilus > Limnephilus lunatus. Next base: position 94,420,703 of record OU830596.1, on the reverse strand, counting down.
ACGATCTTCAATACCTTCAACGTTAAGTTAGGTAAGGTAAGATAACTCTCCTTAAAATATTTACCGACTCTTCCAATCATCTTTCTGTTTTAATTTTATTTAAATTAATATGTATTTTACCTTAAATATTCTTGTAACTACGATATTCATTTACATACTTCTACGCCTGTCTCGACACAGGTGTACCTAGTGAGACAGACATAAAAAACCAATGTAAATATACCTTTTTATATATAAATAAACAAAAAAAAAATACAAATTTAAAAGAAAGTGAATAAATGTCGCATCCTAAGCCGGAAATGATGCGGTCTCCTCACACAGTAAACTGTTTGATATATTTAAGTACGAATGCTATGTATTATTGCTCAAGCAAGATGTTGTTCCAAGGTGATCCGCATAGGAATTCCGTTTGTCACCAGTCGACTAGTCTCGGTCGTTCAAAGCACCTATAAAAATTCTTAACACGAAGACAAAACAATTCGGAAAATTCTTTACTAAGATAAAGAAAATATATAACATTATCTAAAAAAATTAGTTTAGGTTGTGTGAATTCTATTGTTACATATTATTTACATATATTTTAGATCTACTTATACAATATGGTTGAATAATTATATGGTAATGTTTTTAAATTAATTATCTTCTACTTTTCGTTCTGTTTTATTTTCTTCTCGTCTTAACTGCATCTTCATAATATAGTATCCTTTTATTTTTGTTGTGTCTTTATAATATAAACAGCTACTAACCTAATAACTACAATACTGTCGTCAATATAATATACAATACTGCAACCACAATATCCTCCTCGAGAATCCCAAGGACGATGCTGTGTTTTTACTTATGTCGCCATAATAAAACTTTTTCTAAAACATACGAACACCTCAACGAAGGGGTTTTCCTAGTGAGGTGTTCACAAAACACTACTACTAACCCATACAGTTACTGAATACATTTTTTGCTTTAACTTATTTAAACTGTATGTACGATAATAGAAATGAATAAATGAAATGAAATAATGAAAATATTTAGTCAATACGATATTTTATTAGTGTCTAGCTTGGATAAGGGTTGATAGATAAAGTTTGTTATCTAAATCGCAGAGAAGTGGCAGCCGATTGGGGCGTTGTTAGTTAAATACCTTTGTACCAATATTAGATACCTAATTGTGATAACAATATTGTCATATATTATGATATAATTAGAAAAGATAGTAAGGATAATTTGCTGATTAAGATTTGTTCGATAATACTGGCCTTAACAGAGCGTGTTTGTGGTAGTTTTAGCATCTCAGCAACCCCAATGATGGGGGACGTTTGGGGGTTTCAAGGAAATGAAGGAAGAAATAGTGTGTTGTGAAGGACTAGTACGCAATGTTTTAGCTGGAGTCATAACGAGTTCATTGATATAATATCTATAAACTACTATCTGGATCCCGGCATGCGTTGCAAAACCATATTCAAATAAATAAATTGTTTTTCCCGTGCATGTCCTTTCCCGTGCGTCCCCGTTCCCCACCCACCCTCTACCCTCTCCCGTTCCCTTGTCCCGCAAACCTCCCTCCCGCGTTCCATATATTCAATACCAGTACATTCAGTTTACAAAAAGCTCGCGTGCCACCTATTACAATTTTTTAATTCAATTTAAATTTTTCGAATATTACAAATATTCATTTCTGTATATTATAAGAACAATCAATCTAATTTGGTACCTAACCTAACATAGGTACCTATTTAAAATATCTTTAATTTAAAAAATCCATAGACAATTATTTTAATACAAAAAAACAGCTGCCTGCTAAATTCAATTTCATCAAACGCGCGAACTGTAAAATGTGCGAAGTTAAAATAGTTGTTGAGTTTTCTGAAACTATTCAATTTTCTGCGAAATTTTTCTTTCAGTAAGAACCTTCTACAAAGTATTAGAAAACTTTAAAACAAAGATGGATGAAGTAGGTAAAGTCGTTCCGAAGTTATGGCGTGACCAAGAGAAACAGGGATTCATTTATATGTATATATATATATAGATTTATGAATAGGTGACCATCAACAGAACCCAATTAGAATGAAAATTGTGTGGGTAAGGTATTTCAAATTTCTAAATTAAAACCTGATTTGAACACGAAAACTTGCATCGCGCTGTTCCTCATTACTTCATCGTACAATGCAAACATTTCAAACACACTTGTGCGGCGTCTAAATAACAATTTTATACACAAAGTACCTACGAGAAACACAGGATGTTTAAACTGTTATTAAAATTCAGTATCTGGCACGGTACATAGCGAAAACATTTTAATGAAAGCATACGATTATAAAAAAAATTGCGTAAAATATGTAGATACTTGCGTTGATGAGTTTCAAAATATATTCCAATACAAGGTTGATTGTCTGTACAGAAATAATTTAAATTAATCAAACTAGAAAAATTATTACGTATTCTGGATACTAGCATGAAACTAATTGGAAGTTAAAAATATCAGAGTGTGTAATCCACACGCAGTAGAAGTGAAACTAGAAAGTCGCTAGATGTCGCTTTCTTTTCTTTTGACTGTTTCTTTTAAAGTGGTTTGAAGATTGGATAATGTATTCACAAATATTTTTAAAAAATCTGGATTTCGTAGGATTCGAACCTCCATTTGCTTAATGTCTGTCTCTCTGGCCGCTGAGACTTGTCTTGCCCACTTTTTTTTACATTAACTCCGCACAGGAGGCCCTGAGGAAAATAATTTCCCTCAGGGCCTATGTCATCTTTGAGGATGCTGTGTGGAGGGTCTTTTTGAGGAAAGGAAGGAGTGAACATGGGTCTTCAAGAGACCCAAGTTGTAGGAGGGAGGAAACACAGAGGCACACTGCGCTATGGGAGGCACGCGCCGAGGTGCGAATTTACCGCATTGTATCAGAACCGAATATTTGTGTAGAACTGAGTTGCGACGCATTTCCGTCTCATCCGAATTTCAAATCACTAACGGCGCTAAAGAAAATCACTCCAAAAGAAAAATAGTAAAGAATCCAAAATTTATGTTGGGATAAAAATGCTTTTTTTATATAGATATGAGGATAATAATGTTAATGTTAATGTTAATGAGGATATAAAGATAAAATAATATCGAATGTTAAAATAAGATATTGCTTCTAAATATTAGGCTCTCATTACTATCGTTTAGTTTCGTAAACAAATAAACTTTAAATGGGCATTTCCTAAACCGTTTAAAACGTCCCGTATTTCTAGAAATTGCCACAAACATCCGGATCTTACACACTAATGAGGTCTTACGTTGACAGATAAGCGATTTTTAATAGATTATAATATTACTTCTGGGTAATTTAAAAGATAATTTCTTAGCAATCGCCTAGCTTTATATTTACCCAAGAAAACAAATATGAATAATATGCATATTCTTTAATAGGTAAATATTAAGGGCCTTACTAACAAACGGGTTATAAATTTTATAACATTAATTTATGGTAAATTATTGTTTATCAGTTGTTTCCAATTTAAAACTTGTTTGTCAATTAGGGGGTAATAAGTATTATGTACCTATTCAAGGGTTCGTCGATCATATTCATTTCGAAAAATACGTAGGTAGGTACCACTTTATTGTACGTGAATCTTGTATTGTGTGCACGATCCACCACTGACTTGTACCGACTGTCAGATATTATTGTAAAAAATTCAATCTTTCTATCAAATAATAAGCGATACCTTATCGTGACCTTGTTCAAAAGTTGAGAAAATGCATATTGATAATAATGAATTATATATTTTCTGTTCACTTTACTTGCCAAATTACTTCTACTAATGTATGCCTACAATACATGACATCTTTTTTCCGCCCGATTCCAATTAGAGACCAAAGTCAAAATTTTTCGCTTTACGCGATCGCTATTTTCATATATATGATTTCAGTTGGCATTACAGCAAACAGCACGTTTCATGTGTTGTTTGCAGGGATGACAAATGAAATCGTAGATATGAAAATAGAGATGAAAATAGCGATCGCGTAAAGCGAAAAATTTTGACTTTGGTCTCTAACTGGAATCGGGCTGAATAAAGATGTCGTGTATTGTAGGCATTAGTAGATAAGTTTATTACTTTCTGATAATTGTTTCGTGACCTCATGTTGAATAAGCCGTATAAAATTAAGTCGCTCCCACTGTCTGTGCGCTTAGATATTTTAAACTACGCAACGGATTTTCATGCGGTTTTCACCAATATATAGAGTGATTCATGAGGAAGGTTTTTAGATATATAATTTGTCAATGTAAATTGGTTGAAATAAATAATATATCTGGCCAAGCGGCAGCGGGCTGGCAAACGGACGGTGTGGATTTGATTTAACAGATGGAGTCGGTTATAAAAGTTGGGTGATGGCGTGGCGTTGTGTTTCGTTAGCCACACCAAAGTGTGTACGGGTCTGCTAGTTCTAAGCATACGTAAAGTAAGTATCCGCAGAAAGGAGCTAAATCATTAAACGATCAGTTTTCGCATAACCATTAACGATATTATTATCCTCTTTTGAAAATGTGAAAAATTGAAAATCCTTACTGCCCAAATTGCTCGATCCAGTAAAGCTCAGTTCACTGAGAAGAGTGGAAAATTTCACATAAAATAAAAGGGCCTAATTTTACTACAGCGCTGAAAAATGTGAAATGTATGAGCGTTTGAACATTTTTGCGAAGTGTGTTACTTTTAGCAGCTGATTAGACTCGACGCATTGCAGAAACGTCAGATGATCACGTGTCTTCCGGCGGATGACTTCATCAAGGCGCAAAGTTCCTCAAGAGACAAATAATAATTATTATTTCGTATGTTATATTACTCATTGTCTTCTTTAAAATTACTGCAGTGCCAAGAACCGCTGATAACTTCTCAGATACGAAGAGACATTAAAATTTTACAATGGTTTATGTGGTTTTGCGATAAACCACAATTACAAGAACCGCAATGATATAAATTGGCAAAATAATCCTTTACAAAAAACATTGAAGAACTTTTTAAAATATAGTGAAGATACTTTTAAAACACTCGCCAGTTTTATCTCTACTAGATAAACAAATAATGCCCATATGTGCATTGTGGTCTGCATTCAAAATGAATTCTTTTCAAAGACTTTATTATAATTTATTGTCTGTTAGAAAGATGGGATGAAATGCAGCCCATCTTTCTTTGTTACTGCACAATGGGGAAGCGAACAAAAAAACTTGGACACTCGTGAACCCTTTGGGTTGATTAATTAAGATCATTAAAAATGGAAGGAATGTCCAGAGATATAAAAATAAACGAAATAAAGTAAAGAGGCAGGACTGTCTAAAAAGATAGTATCTATTATTATAAATGCTATTATATTTCTAGAAAAAACATATTTAGAAATTAGTATAATTCTTCAAATTTGTAAACAATAATTGAAATATATCGGGGCTTGTTTTTAAATACTGTTTAGATGAATGTGAATTTTCTGGAGACATCTGAATGAATGAATAAAAATAAAATAAAAAGACAGTACATGACAGTACCGTCTGAGAATCCGGTATACATTATTATTAATCATGTTCTATTTCGAGTTAGAAAAAAACGAATAGAGATTAGAAACATTTCTCAAAAGTGTAAATCGTAATATGCGTGATCAAAAAATTGCAAGACTTGTTTCTAAACTTTGTTCAATTGAGTGTGAATTGCTCATGGATAACTGGGGAAATGAAAATAACTAACATAAAGAGAACTGTATGACAGAACAGTCTGAGAATCCAGTAAGTACATTATCACTATCACACATCGTGTTCTATTTCGAGTAAAGAGAAAAAAGCATACAAAAGATTACAAACATTCCTCAAAAGTGTAAACAGTCATTCAACCATTTCAGGGCATGTTTCTAAATACACAAACACAGCCACAATAATAAAACAGCAGATTGCAATACAAAGAAGAGACAGGAGCAAGTTATGAAGTTCCAAGCACGGGTGTTGTCAGATAACAATAAACTACAATAATAACAAAACGTGCTAAATACCGTTAGGTTCTCCACAAAAAACAGATCCAAGCGTTGTGGGCGAGTAACACTTTTGATTGACCACGTTCAAGCGTTTCTATCGGCGATTTAGTAGCACAAAATCACAATTTTTAAACACAGATTGCTCGGAGCGGAAGACACGCGCACCACCCGCGGGGTTCTGACAGAAACTGACTCATTCGTAATTCGTGTACACGTTACTAGATATGGCACAACCGACGGAATAACTTTACTATACAGGCGGACGGTTTACCCGGTAGAGACGGGGCTGATTAAACTGCCGTCTTCTCTCTCGCGCCAGGGGATTGAGTTTAGACAGATTGAGGAGATGTAATAGAAGAGTTCCGAGTAAATTAAATGAGAAATAAGAGTGATGAAGACGCTCTGCAGAGGAAGCACGGACTAAATAATTCAAGGTGAAGCTACCGATGACCGTCTCACTATTATTTTATACTCCAAAAGCCAGAAAAGTAGTATTCAGTTGTATAATATTAATAGTAAAAAGTATACAAAACGATTAAATATTTAATTTATTTAAAGTAGTAAAAAGTACACAAAATTACGTTTCAATTAACTAACCAAAAAGACAAAATCCAAACACTAATTAGTAATACAAAACTAATTGGGGTAGAAAAAATCCCCCGGAGTCTTTTTAGGGAAAGGAAGAAGAAGAAGAAGAACTTCTGGGAAGAAAAAAAGTATAAGGGGTGGGTAGGAATCTGGGGGTCTATGTGGATTGACGATTGGTCATTCATGACTGACTGGGAGTGCTATACAAAAAAATATTCACAAATTATTTATAATATTTACAAATTGATTGTAACAGCATTAAAAAATATATAAGTTGGTATTTTAGTAGGGAGGGAGACCTGCCTTCTCAACGTAACTAAAAATAATCACAAATAATTCAAAATAAAGGAGCACTTATTTTTTAAACTATATTCCCAAAAAATAAAAATAAAATTGATAAATGCACTTTTTTTCTACACTTTTTATAAAAAATTCCATTGAAGATTCCATAAATGCACTTTGGAACAATTGCTTGTTAACGGTCCCGAGGAGACTATTAAAAGCTCCAGCTGCTTCCCACCGCACAAAAAAGAACGAACTCAAAGCAAGCATGAAATTTGGAGTCAATAAACTCTTGCTCCCTTTCCACGAGTGGTATCGATCGCGACGAGTCTAGACTTGCAGACAGCTGCAGTCGTTAGCCGCCAGTGCCGTTAAAGCCGTAATGACCAAGTGCGAGGGAGACGGGACCACTGTGTGGTTCCTGCTGCACGCGGTATAACGCGCGGATAGATAAAGTTATTGCGGTGGTATTGGTGAAATGAAATGGTTTTATGTGGAAGGTGTGCGCGTGTGTAAGTTTCTGATATCGCGGGGTTCCACATGAATCAAGATTATTTTCAATCTTATAAGAAATTACCATTACTCATTTAATTATCGATAAGTAATCACAATCACGTAATTAGATATAAAGTAGATTCATATCGCCTAAAAATATGTACCTATTTTTATCTTTATACAGGAATATCACATCTCTATATCATTTATATCAGTTTTATATTATATGTACGAACGAAACTGTCCGAAGTCAGCGAAGCTGCTATGTAATTTTCAATTCGGAGATTGTTGTGAAGCCGAAGGAAATGGATAGAGAAAGGAGATCGGAAAGAGGAAGGCTGGGAAGATTCTTGTTATTCATATATAGTTATGAAGCATAACTAAAACCATTTAAAACAAGCTTTTAATTATGAATCTCACAGGGGTTATTGTGAAATTATCTAATGAAGAATTACTTTAATTCAGGTCAAAAAATTATTATTTAATTTAAGTAATTGACTAATTATTAACCATCACGCCGTTTCTCCGAAGGGCAGGGGTGGGCAGAGAGGACGGACCGCCAAACACACACCATCCTTGCTTCATTCACATTCATACATTCATTCTGCCTCAATACAGGTTCACCTAGTGAGCCAGGCTCAACTAAAAATGCTACTTCTATGCCTTTCTTACATTACCTTATGTTTGTTAATTTTTTTGTACTGATGTAATCTATTTGTAAATTACATTGAACATGTAGTTTTATAGTTATAATGTTGCGAATTTAATTGAAAAAAGAATTTTATTATTACTATTATTAAACATCGTCTCATGCATACTCTTCTATTATTCTTACTCTTGACATGGCCCGACTCAAGTATCCGATTCACTTGATCGTGCCATGTCTTCCTCGGACGTCCCCGACTACTTCTACTATTCACATTTGCGTTATATGTTCTCCTTACACTCCTTTTGTCGTTAATTCGCTCTAAAAATAAAAATAGAAACACTATTCAAAGAACTTAATTTGCCCTGCGCCAGGTTTCGAACAAGCGACTACTGGGCCAAGCGCCTCTGATAGATCTTTCCGCTCTGCCAATCATAAATAGGTACGTCGGGACTGCGGCTGGAGTCGAACCCGCAACCTCCCGTATCAACGTCTTTAGCTCTGCCGTTACGCTACGGAGGTCGCCGACGCCGCAATAATTTGGTATTTTAATTATTATCCTCGTTTGAATTCCGTCTCGGTAGGTAGTTACCTACCTACCCGACTTTTTTTGCATTTCAGCCAAATCAGTTGGAGGCACTAAAGATAAAAGCCGATAGAAGTGTGTTACGGGCGTATTCGTGTGCCCGAAGTAGGCTCAATTTTTCCTTACTTCCGATTAAATCGGTCAAGCATTTGCAAACAACGAAATTCTTTCTTGGACAGAAAATCAATTTAATTGGAACAATAGTAAAAATATCTTATGAAAATTGGCTAAATTATATCAAGGGCGGTCCTTCCCTCAGGACAATTGGTTAAAGACCTCCCAAAATTATAAGATTACAAAAAAATTATATTATATTATGAATATTATGCAAATCAAAACAATTGGAATTATTATAATGTATTTGAAATGAACCGCGAGATAGCAGGCAGCTGCAAGTAGTGACATCTAACGTCTTAATTGGAAGCTTTCTTTTCCACGCACTATGATGATTGGCTGGATCAATTTATCAAAAGTCTTCATATCACGTCTTCTGTCTCTTTACGCGGCACACAATAAACGTGATGACACTATGTCGCCTGGTAAAAAAAATCTTTCGGATACTGAAGACAGCTTGGGTCATTGCCGTAAGGGAGAGAGCATGATGAATACTATGCGTTTGAAAGAGATGGTTTGATAAACGTAGGTTGGATTTTTGTATCCCTGTCGCATGAAATAATTTACTGTATTAAATTTAATTTGACTCTCAAACTCGTAAGGAACCTACAAATGAATGTTATCGCATTTAATTTGATGTCGTATGATATTTTCTTTTTTTTTAAATGATCTTCCACTTCCGGACCCTTAGAGTTTTTCGAATCGATATAGATCGCACCTCTTGGGATTATGGATACAGTGGTTTGAGGTTGTGCCATTCTGCATTGCGGTATTAAGACTACATGCAACATTTGAATAAATTGCTGTGGGATTTAATGCATTACGAATAATATATATAAGAGTACAAATTGTTTTTATGCTTTGCGTGTTACAAATTACAACCCCATAGTATTGCATATTACTTAAGGGTAGAAAAAGATTTACGAAAACTTAAGAAATGTCATGATTAACTTAACCAAATACTTGAGGTGGGTCATGTTGAAAACCCTGCGAGAAAAAAAACGCCACTTTCCGATTATATTTTTGCTAAATATGTCTGATCCGTAGCAATAGCTAATAGAGTAATGGGGTTATAGTCCAGTCAAGGAAGGAGGTGCAGAGTGCATGCGCAGGGACCAAAGCGATTCCTCCTAAAACTTATTCAGGGTGCTTAGGGTGTGAACATACCATAAGTCCTACGTCTAGGTTAGGTTAGGTTAGGTTGGTTAGGTTCCTTCGTTGCCTGGACTATTTATCCACATGGAGGAGTTGGTGTGAGGTCGAATAACGTGCTCTAAAGGCAATCTAACTTTTGTTTCAGACTTAGGCATAATGGGACGGTTTTTTTTGGCAAAACTTCCAATAGGCCTGTGGAAGGATGGAGATAATGTTTTGTCACGGGTCCAGTTTTTCGGGTGTTTTAAGGCGTTCTCAGAAGGCCGAGACTCGTTTGGATGAATCTCGCAGCGGAACTCCTAACTGCAAGAACTGATGATGAAAATGAAAAACGTCCGAAGAATCCATGTTTTCGTGATTTCTGATCGATTGACGTCAGAAAGTTGATCAAAAGGACAACATGAGGGAAGGGAAAAGTGCCTTGACTTTTTTTGGGGCGGGTTCAAAACCTGGATTACTGGTGACTAGTCTGTAATTTTTTAATATGACCCGGAAAGGATACCATTTTGAGGCTTTGGAGAACATTGCAGATATCATTTCGTTACAGAAGTCGTTATCGTACCTGACTTCGAAAACAAGGGAAACATAAGTTAGTCATAACCTTACCACAATGAACCAAAATGATCCATCAGCCTTCTAAACTTGTTAAAAATATTATTGTATGTGCACGAATTTTCTTGAGGTGTATCATGAGTGACATTGGGTGACTAACCAAATGACCGTGTTACAATCACGCGTAAACAAAGAAAACCAGACGAAAATCGTTATAACAGGTATAAACATTTCTTCCAAACTAGAATTAAAATTTCTTTTTTAAAAAATTGGTACACGGGAAAAAATGCATCACGGTTGATCCGTGTGAAATGTAAATGGCGATTAGCGCGAAGTCCATCAAATGCAGCGAACGGTCAGCGGATGGCAGGCACTATGAATTATTATTTAATCGCCCGCAGTAAAAGTTGAGCCGTTCGGCGTGTTCCAAGACCGATCAGCAGAAAATAATAAAATCCTTATAACCTACAAACTAATCCTAGAAATTGTGGAAAACGGACGATAAAGAAAAGTTGCAAGTAAATTACAAGGGTGCACGTGCAACCAAATGCGACACCCGTCTAACTTTACGAAATATGTAGTCTAATAGCAAAGCAGCAGCTAGCAACTCGCCCACTGAACCCAAACTTTTGAAAACTTCTTTAGCACCGTTGTGATTTGAAATTCGATGAAACGAAAAATAACGTCACTAAAAGAGATAAACACGTACATCTATAATCTATAGGATTTAGACTCAGAGATAATGAGATAACATTGGTCTCCTCTTTATGCGGTGCTTCGTAACCTCCTCACTCTTGTCTACTTTAGTTTTCTAAAGATTTCACTTCTACCGCGTGTGGACTGAACAATTGTATTTTTTTAAATATAATCATATTATCACACGGTGTGCGTAAATGGGCGGGTTTGGGTACAAAATTTGGGAGGCGGTTATGAGTAACGCCGCCCCGGGAATCATTTATTGGATAACCAACACCTCTGCCATAGGTCACCCCAAGTGGTTCGCTACATTTGGTGACTTAGAAGGGGTGTGCCTAGTGTGGTAGTCGAAAAACTGTATACCTAAGATATTTTCATGAATAATGAATAAAAATAAAAAAAATTTGGCAGGCCTATAATCTAATCGGCCTTTTGCAGAACACGCTAATTCAGGTCCACGGATAACAGTAATTATAATTAAACTAGGTTAAGGTGATGGGCCATGTCGTGTAAAATTCTGAATCAGGCCGCTAACAATAACACTCCATATGAAGATAGCGATAAGGTTTAAATTCCCGTTTAACACCTGTTTTATTTATTTACGAAAAAAAACGTCGCCAAAAAGCGTGTTTTATTTTATTTTGCGAAGCTCAGGTACTTACAAATATTTTAAATGTTTTATGATCACATTATACAATAAAACCATAATCGAAAGTTGGAGAGTTGAGATTTTTAACTTCAAAGCAGTTTTTATAGATACTTTATTTTTTCTGGGCTTATAAAAAGACAAAATAAAATAAAAAAAATACTCGATTATTTCAAAGGCAAAACATGTGTTCTCCTCGCAGTATTTAATTAAAGCATCTAAAATATTTCTAAATGATCTAATTTTCTGATCAGAACCACATAATTTTGCACTGCTTCTTGGTAGTGCATAACCTTGAGTAAGTTAAGTTTGGAATTTGTTGTATGTTGATAAAAAAAAAACAAACATTACACAATTATTATAAAAACAAACATTAGACAATTATTATAAAAATAAACATAAGACAATTATGATTTATCAATAGTTGTTATGTCTAGAAACAGATTTAAAGGGTTATCTGTGCAAGAGGTCAAAAAACGAGCTAAACAAACGAACTATTTATAAAACCTATAGATATTTTTGTATCCACAAAATCTACACTAGCAACATCCCCGACTGCAGATATAAGTGTGTCGATCTGTAGAAAAGACGACAAAACCTCGTAATTAATGTTATTGTTTACATTTTGGAAACGATTGGATTAAAACTTAAGCCCGCCGCTACCCATATTTCTACCGATTTCTTACATATCTCCCTTAAACATTTGAAGTTTTTAAGACTAACTAACTAACTAACTAACCATCACGCCGTTTCCTCGCAGGGGTAGGCAGAGAGGACGGACCGCCAAACAACTCGGTCTTGGCACACACTCTTTGCCTCACTCACATTCATACATCGTCTCATACATTCTCTTCTATTATTCTGACTTTTGACATGGCCCGACTCAAGTATCTGATTCACTTGATCGTGCCATGTCTTCCTCGGACGTCCACGACTTCTTCTACCATTCACATTTGCGTCGTATATTCTTCTTACACTGCTTTCTTCGTTCATTCGCTCTTAAGCGTTCAAGTTTTTAAGCTCTTAAAAAATTATGTTATTTTTTAAGACAATATCTAGACGCGTTCCACGCCAAAACGCAAATTATATAAAATTCCCTCGATAGAAAAAAATCGCAAAGTATGCTCCGAAAATTATTATAAACACGTTTGTTTCAGTTATTTTACAAGTTACAGTTGTGAAAATTTCACAATGTTTCTTTAAATGATACTTAAGATACCTTCCACGAGATTTTTGCTCTATTCTAATCGAGTCGTGTTTCATTAAAAATTTTCCCAATTTTCGCATCGATTTTGTCGCTTTAAATGTTAGCGCGCTCCTCTAAAATTCTTAATTTCATATCTCTCCATCTTCTTCTTTTTGAGCCTTAAATGCCGACCTGAACTTGATACGATGCATTCTCGCGGAGGGATGGTCACTTTACTCCTTTACTGACTTTACAATGACCGTAAACGAAATAGAAAGAGCGTAAAACAAACGTGCAACAGAGAAAGGCTTGGAGGGAGGCATGCTGCTTTCCGGATCTTAAAATCGCATAAAGTTTGGACTATGCTTGGGGTTATTTAGTAAAATGCTGCAGTGGGCGTAAACTTGGAGTCAATGGGGTGGGAGGGTGTCCGATGCATGACGTCATAGGAACCTACAAAGCGTAGGTTGGTAACAATACTGACGTACACGGGCTAGACTACTGATAAACTTGCAGTAAACCGATTTTCACGGAGAACTTTTATTACCTACAACCTAAAATGACGCAGTTTCTTATCGAATATTTTCCGATATTTTAAAATTTTAATTTTCTATGAAACCGAATAGTCACGTAGCAGGGAGATTATGCCAAATACATGCCCACTGCAAAGAGCTATTAAACGGTTGATATTATTTATCAAGAAAACGAGTTGTACTTTTTACCATTTTCGTACGAACTTCTCGTGAATTTTCGATTCGACTTTTGTGTTTCCTTCTTCCTACAATATGGGCCGCTTTTTTCTTTTACTATAATATGCTTGGTTTAAAAATAATGATACAAATATTTTTTTCCCGAAACAGATTAATTATTTCTTCTTCTTAAAAATAACCTCCGCACAGCATCTCCAAATATTTGAAAATATCTCTGCAGGTAATATTATATTAATAATAATAATAACAAATATTTGTTAGTTATTACTATTTGGGAGGCGGGTATGGGTACCGCCGCCCCGGAATCCATTTATTGGATAACCAATACCCCTGCCATAGTACCACCCTGCCACCCATGCCGGGTCACCCCAAGGTTCGCTAAGTTTGATGACTAAAAAGTGCCCGGCTACATGGGGTGAGGTTTGTCCGGGTCTTTGCGGCAGTTGTACCTGTCCACCTATTGCGTGGCGGGCCGGACCGGGTGAGAGTTGTTGAGGGAGGCCTTTTGACTTCTCCAGCAGGACTCTCGGAACATCGCCTTGCACCGCTTTGGAATGGTCGATTTATTATTGATGGATAGATTCATACTTTCGTCACTCCTGGGCACACTGACCCCCAGATTCCTACCCACACCTCAAACCCTTTTCCTTCCCAGAACTTCCTCTCATTCCTTTCCCTAAGAAGACCCTCCACACAGCATTCCCAAAGATGACGTAGGCCCTGAGGGATTTTTTTTCCATTTGGTCTCCTGTGTGGAGCTATTGTAAAAAAGCAGTGTAGAAAGTCGACAATTTTGTAAATTAATAAAATCCAATAATGACGGTTATAATTTATAATTCTCGTGACTTATAAAATCTCCCCATTTTTTTGTGTACAGGGTGCCCCCTACACATAAAAATACAATAATAATAATTATGGAAGAACACTACTTTATGCAGGTTGAAGATTTACCCACTCATTATTTTCGTGGTCAACCAATACGATTGATTGATTTATCAATGACGTTTATTTTCCGTCATACTTTTTATATTACATTTATATTGATTCCGGTAAAATTATCGTAAGTTGTATTTAGAAAAGACTGCTCTTCTTAATTTTCATCTCAACTCAAATAAAGTTGTATTTGGGGCCTCAGATTCGGAAAGTGTTGTTGGCATTGAACAACAGATGGCAGTAATGGCGGTAAAAAAAATAAATTAGAAAAGTCTAGATTTTCTTTATAGATAAAATAGGGGTAGTACTGAGCTACAATTGTATTAATTATTATTTGTCTAATTTCCATTGATGTGAATAATGTTTTTAAGGTGAAACTTTACCTCTCATCTGTCGCGAGCACACCGGCAGGCCCAAAAAAGAATCTTTGTTTTTTTTTAAATGCGATTTTAACACTTATGTGTAAAGAAACTGTATAAAGGACAAGGTCAGAATCGCTTGAGCCAATATCAATCTAGGTAGGTACTATTTGATTATTGTAGCTACTCTGAATTATTTAAAAATAGTTTTCTATTTAATTTGTGAGCATTTTTTCAAAATACCATAAAACAGGTTAAAAGAATTCATAATCTTCTCTTTCGTACGTGGTGCGAGTTTAATTATTTTAGGGAAAAATGCTTTTTGTATATATGCAATTTAAATTTGAATAAATATTTTTGTCCATAAACAAGCTCAAATCTTTCAAGGCTAACAAATATGTACAATATTGATTAGAATCACCTATACAATATTGTATTTGTTAGCCTTTCTTGAAAGATTTCGAGTTTTTTTATGGACAAAACTATTTATTCATATTGCGCATGTACTGGTGCAAACAATTAATTCATCTTAATATTTTAAAGCCTAACTTATAAAAAGCGTTTTTACCTAAAATAATTAAACTCGCACAATCAATGAAAGAGTAAATTATGAATTCTTTTAAGTATTGCCTTAAACACATCTATTTGAATTTTTGATTTTGTTTTCCTGAATGAATGCAAATTTTGAAAGTAGAAATTAAGCCACTACCTGACATCCGACCGAGCTGAAAAAAATTCGACAGATAGATTTGTTGAAGACAAAGCAATCTATCAAACTATGTTTTTGCGGGTAGATTTATTAAATTTATTTATTTACCTAGTTGATGAAGAAGTCTCATCGGAGGAAACGGTGGTGGTGCATCATCATTCCACACCTGGAACGCTTTGATCAATGGGGATACAGTCTGGTCTCCGGCTCCCAACCCTCGGGGGAATTCTCCTAACTGGTTGGGGAGGAGTGGGATGGGATCTGGAAAGGGAGGAGGTAAGGGGAATAAGGAATGGAGAAATGGATGATGGCTTTTAACGAAAAGCTTTTTGCTAAACTAAACCTAACTACCTTCACTGAGTTGACCACCAATCTGACCTATTATTGTTTCAGAAAAACATTTTGTATAAACGATCAAAGACAAATTTCTACATAATTTATGAATCAAATCAAATTGTTGAAATTAACATTAATTAATACATAAATACACAAAGTTTCCTAATAAAAACAATCCTTTGCGTGGATAAATGGCAGTAAAAATTAATATTCATCATCGTATTTAAAAATAAGTATCATAAAATAGTTTATCTGTACATTCAAATTACACATTTGGACAAAATCACTGACCATCTGAAATAAATGTTCACTAACAAAAGATTTCATAATTTTTTAATCCACTTGTGAATTAACATTTGATTTGGATCAAATTTTGGTATAATTCAATAAGCAATAACACAAAAAAAGACATTGGGTACTTCAATATCTACAAACAAAATGTACCAATCACTTACCTACTAATAAATCACACACTAGTAAAATAATTAAGGAATGTGCATTTAAATAACATTGCAAAGGAGAAAGGAAGTTACAGTTAAAAAAATGAAAATGCTTAGAGCATTTTTTCTTAAAACACTTAAAATTAGGTTTTCAAGAAAAATTATTATGTTTTTAAGGATTTAACTAATGGTTGTGAAATGTTGATTCAAAGGTTCAATAAGTTGAAGGAAAGATTATCTTATTTAGCTAATCAAGAAGGAGAGAATATAATGTCCATTACCAGTGCACATAATGTCTACAAATAAAATGTTAGTACCAAAAAAAGCAAGATACAAAAGCACATCGACACCTGTAACAACATTACCAAATGCCAATAGAATATAATTACAATCATAATAAATATTTATGTAGAAATAAATTGAAAAATGAAAGGGTTAAAATAATAGAAAAGTAAAAAAACTCACATTCCCCAGGCATTTTAAATTCATCCTCCATGTCATCATCAATCACATGAGAATATTGGAAGTTGCTGTCTCCGGTCAAGAAATCAGCGGGCCTGTCCTGTGGTGAGTCTCGCTCATCATCGTCATGAGACACAGGCGACATTCCCATCAGGTCGCCACACCGAGACATCGGAGAGAGATTCTTGACCTTCTGAACTTTGACGCCAGCATTCCTCTTGGACAATTGATTAACTCTGCGGGGAACCGGTGAGGCAAAGGTGTGATCGGACGTATTCAACTTGCAAGAGTCGCTCCTGGCAACATTGGCTGATTTTGGAGTGGTTTCGATGTTTTCAGGGGAGACATCGTTTATCCTCTCCAAATTGTTCTTGAAATTCGTCGAGTTTTTCACAAAGTCACCATTCGCAATAGACATGTTGAACGATGAAATGTTAGCATTGCATTGATCGTCTGTCAAAACGTCAGTCATTAATTGAGCTACGTTGTCGGCCTTATTGGCTGGATTTTCAGTTTTGTTGATCATCTGGTTCATTGATTGGCTTGCCACCTTTTTCACTTTTTTCATAATAGCTTTCTGTTCAATGACTAAAGTAGATTCAAGCGGAGTTTCAACCTCTGGCACATTTATATCAACCGTAACAGTAGTATCCATTTCCCTGTCTGGGGTATTCTTGATTTTACACCTTGTTTCGAAGGGATTAAATTCAGATGGAACCGAAGAACAAGCGCTGATTGTGTCGCTGTCTGATTCTAACCCATCCAAATCATTATCAAGAATATCACTTTCAATAATATCTGAAGGTACATTTGGTTCATTATCATCTACTACGGTTCCAATAATATTTGAAGTTACATTTGGTTCATTATGATCTACTACGATTCCAATAACATCTGAAAGTACATTTAGTTCATCAATAACAAAAACATTTTCAATTATACCTGAAGGTACAGTTGGCTTATTCTCACCAACAATAGTTTCACCTGAAGGCACAATTGGTTTATAATCACCGACAGTAGTTCCAATAATATTTGAAGATGCATTTGGTTCATTATCAGCAACACCAGTTTTAATAACATCTGAAGGAACATTGGGTTCATCATCACCAACAGTAGTTTCAATATTGTCCTTGACTTCAAATGTATTATCCATCACCAACTCAGTGGGCTTTGAAATGATAGAATTCGATTCTTCAGAAATGATTTGGTTGCTTTGTACTTCAAAGGTGACCTCTGAAGGCTCTACATGAGACATTGAAAAATCACCATTAAAAGTAGCATTTATTTCAGCTTCTGTTCTTTGCACAATTGGGATTGAAATGTTCAAATTTTCCAAAATATCACAGGCTTCATCCAGAGCTTGATCCGCCATCAAATGGTTATCCGCCAAATCATTTGGTAAGACTTCTGTGCCATTCAGAATAGCAATTGCCTCATTCAGATTTTGATGAGCATTGGAATGTCTTGCTTCAGCAGAATTCGATGAGGCATCTACGGTTTTGATTTCAAAGCCACTACTCTGTTCAGTAGATTTATCAGTTTTGAAAGCAGTGCTAGCTTCCGTATAGATATTTGAAGAAGTTTCAACCACTGGGGTTGAGTTTCCTTTGAGAGTACATATCTCTTCGTGTTTAGGCAAGTTATTAGATGGATCATCAGGTGAAGGAGCTGAGATGGTAATAGTTACATCTGCATTCATATTCTCATTTGAATTGCTAAGCTCCAGAGATTTATTGGCCGCTTCTACATCGTCCACGCCATTTGAAGCAAGTACTTCTTTGGTTGGAGTCAGATTGTCCATTAATTCAGATAGAATGGCTTTCGAAACAACTCCTTCTTGTGAAGGTGGTCCAAAATCATTTTTCACTGGAGTGTTAAATATGTTCGATTTGGTTTCAAAGCCTTTAGCTTCGGATAGAGAATTATTTGTTTCTGTAGATGAAATATTCTCAAACATTTTAGCAGGGCTATTACAAACATTAGCTTTTGTTATAAAAGCATCGGCCTCAATCAAAGGTTCATTGGTTTCCATATTCAAAGAACGCTCAATTACTTGCGGAGGACTGTTTTGTACATTTTCTTTTGTATTAAAACCACTGACTTCTGTTATAGAATTATTTCCTTCAACAATCTCCTCAATTGCTGGACTATTACATACATTTGCTCTTGTAGTGAAACCACTGGCTTCCGTCGACAAATTATTTCTTTCAGCAATATTCTCAGCTACAGGACTGCTAAATACATTTGCTCTAATGCCGAAACCATTATCTTCTGTCAGAGAATGATTTCCTTCAAAAGGCTTCTCAAATACTGGACTATTAAATACATTTGCTCTTGTATCAAAACCACCGACTTCTGTTATAGAATTATTTCTTTCAACAATCTTCTCAATTGCTGGACTATTAAATACATTTGTTCTTGTAGTGAAACCATTGGCTTCCAATGACAAATTATTTCTTTCAGCAATATTCTCAGCTACTGGACTGTTACGTACATTTGCTCTAATGCCGAAACCATTATCTTCTGTCAGAGAATGATTTCCTTCAAAAGGCTTCTCAAATACTGGGCTATTAAATACGTTTGCTCTTGTATCAAAACCACCGACTGCTGTTATAGAATTATTTCCTTCAACAATCTTCTCAATTGCTGGACTGTTAAATTCATTTGTTCTTGTGGTGAAACCACTGGCTTCCAATGACAAATTATTTCTTTCAGCAATATTCTCAGCTACTGGACTATTAAATACATTTGCTCTTATGCCGAAATCATTAGCTTCTGTCGAAGAATGATTTCCTTCAAAAGGCTTCTCAAATACTGGGCTATTAAATACATTTGCTCTTGTACCAAAACCACTGACTTCCATTGAATAATCATTTGGTGCAGAGCTAGAGTTATTTAAAATAATATTTTTCATTGCTGTATCAGTAATAAATGATTCATCACATTCCATTGGTTCGGAAGTGTCCGCACATTGATCAGGTTTTCCATCAAAGCTTAAATTTGTACCTTCCACAACAGTGGATTTGGAAAGAATTGAAGATGGATTTGGTATGTTGGTTACATTTGTGTTTGTTTCAAGGGGGTTAACAAGGTCAATCTGCTGGGTAATGGTACCGATTGAATCTACCAAAGTTAAGTTGGCATCCTGATTGGCTTGAATGACACAAGATAATTCAAAGTCACAATCCATTGGCTCATCACCATCGTATTTCCCACCAATAATGCTATCAGCTTCATTTATGAATGAAGGATCTAATAACCCTGCGCTCGAATTGTGGGATTGATTCAAGTCCAACTTTTCAGGGGAATAAGATGTTTGGATTTCCTGAGTGGTGGTGAGGTTTAGTGTTACGTCCATAATTGGCATAGAGTTACCACTACTTTGAATAGTTTCTTGTAATTCAATTTTATTTTCCTCAGCATTACACAGGTTATCTATATCATTCTGAGAAATGTTCCTGCAAGCCTCATCAGAGTTTTGGATAGTAAAATTGTTGCTATGATTCACTGTCGGAAGACATTCACTAATATTGACAGATTTATTAGAATTCTCATCTATAACAGCAATTCCTTCAGAATCAATGTTTTCAGGTTGGCTATTCAAGTCTACAACACTATTTGTACTTTCAATCAAGTGCATGGAATTATTAGCGCTGGCAAGAAGATTATTAATACTATTCCTGACATCAGAAATCTCCTTCATATGCTCCACAAAATTATTTGAGATATCTGCCGCAGAGTTAACAGAATTACCATTATTTAAATGTATGGAGTTTGACAAAACAAGAACATTTTGCAATTCAGGATGATCATTTTCAGAATTATTCATGGTTGAAGAAGAAATGCTCCTATCAAATGTATAATTCAGCTTGCTTACACTTTCTAGTTCGTGATCCTTGTGGAGAAAATCGGAAGTGTTCAAAATTTCTGAATCCAAACTGAATGTATCATTATCCTCCAAATCTTTGATATAAATTTCAGAAACCTTGAAAATTTCTTCACGTTCGTCAGAATTCACAATGGCGATCCCTTCATCTTGGGCAATTTCTAAATTACCGTTGTCGATGACATTTTTAGTCACACCATTGCAGGGTTCCTTTAGAATATTCTCTGATACCGCCGATGACAGTTCGGAAACGTGATGAAAATGATTGCTTTCACCGAGATTTAAATTGACATCAGTTTCAGCACTTCTATTGAGTGGGTCCTGCCCAACTTCGCATTGATCTCTTACATTCAAAAGGGCTGACAAATTGAGATCACCGGTGATGCTTGAATCAGGTGTTTCTAATGATTCCGTTAAGACATTGAAAACTTTCCGATTCCGCGAGGGAAAAGAATCTTCATGTACTATCGAAACAGTTTCTGATAAATCTGGGTTGTCAATCAGAACAGAATTATCATCACGCCATTTGACTCCCACAGGGCTGTTTTGAAAGTCTGGCTTCTGGGGGTCTTCATGGGGTGTTAAAAACAGAGGCTCCTTTTGATGTTTCTTGACTGCTTTTCCCAAAGCAACGATTGAAAGGAAAACAATAAAATAAAAATAATTAAAACAAATCAAAGGAAAAGAAAATGAATAAAGAATATTATAAATAATAATAAGGTAACAAAAATAATTGGATAATACCTCTTTGAATAGAGAGCATTTAAAATATTTATGACAAGTTTGCTGTCGAAAAATTAAACCACTTTGAATGTGGTATATTATGAACTATTGAAAAATTAATTAAAGTTAAAAATATTGATAGACGTATAATAAAGCTCTTTATTTGTCACTAGATACATTCAATGGCAAATTGTGCAAATTCCAACACATGTGCTATATCGGTTAAACAAACTTTTAATGAAAACATTTAGTAAAACGCATTCCAAATGGTGTATTGCTCCATGCTCTATAAGCAGTGTTCAATATTAGTGAAAATGCTGACACAAATATGGAATTCAACACAGATGAAAAATCACAAGTGAGATGACAAAAAATGATAACATTAAGGGCAACATCTTCTAAAAGAAACACTGTTTCATATACACTCTATTGACATAAAATATACAACAAAAGAACAACCACGAACTTTTGTTATCAAAAATTTAACACAAAAAAAAAAATTATATTATCTGTGTAAGTCCAATACCGTGGAAGAACCATTTGTATAGATGTTCAGGAGAGACAGAAACTATCTGGGGTTACACACGCTCTTGCTTGCTTGTGTACTGGAGATGGATCGTTTGCGGTATTGACTTTACTAAACCAGTACAACAGTCTATTGGTCAATTTATAATTTGAAAGCACCAATCAATGCGGCTTGTGCTGTTCAAATTTAACGAAATCACCAAAAAATATATTTTTTAATTATTAGCTAATACGCGGAATCGAACTTTCACAGACGATATTATTATTTGCCGATTTGGTTGCACACTTAGTAATAGTTTATAGAGCAAATAGGAAACAATGTTTATATTGGAAGAGTCCCTTGTATTGATTGCTAGGGAATTTAGGATTGCAAAAGCATACTGTGTTCATAATTACAAGTTATAACCTAGCAATTGAGTTATCACTAAAAGGGACAGACAGTACAATTCCGTTATAGTGACACTGTTAGGATCTGGACACCTGTGACGTTATAGCCTACTGCAAATAGGAACTAACCAACCAACTTGGCCAATTATTCAAATTGACTAAGAACAAAATTGTAACATAATGTATTTACGTTCAGAGTAAGCGTCAAAATGGCTTGGTGTATATTGTTATTATTTTGTAAAATTCAACGAATGACTTCAAAAAGGGAATCAATCTATCACACAAATAAATTGAATTTACACATCTATTGTAAACAATACCGAGATACCGAATTACATAATTAAAACATCAAAATAGATGGTAATGATAAGTATCCCTTTGCCCTCAGTATGGCAGAATATTTGTTACATTATCCGAATTCATATCGAAGCAGGAAAGGAAAAATGGCTAAAGCTCCATACAGCTGTGACATTAAAGATGAACCTACACAATAATGTAAATTGCTTGTTTGCGCTTGTGTTCATCAAATCAAGTTTTTTCTAGAGTTTCCCAGAACGTATAGGAAACTCTAGACAACTTGATTTGATGAACACAAGCACAAACAATACAGCTTATTATGTAGGTTCATCTTTAATGTCACAGCTGTCAGGCAACTTAGTCATTTTTTCTTTCCAGCATCAATATGTGCATCGTGTTCATAATATCCAAGGTTAGTACAATGTCCTTTTTTACTATAATATACAAAGTCATCGTGTCCTTGTTCCTATATCCGAGGTCACTATAACCGAGCCGGCCTGCAGATTATATCCAATGCCACAAATTATGAAGGGAACCTCACCGGATTTGGGGGTATTTAGGTTGAAATCGTTGAATGCGTGAATGAGACTATCGTCGCGGGGAGCGGAAGCCGAGTCTTCGTTGGCACTGCCATAGTCTAACGAGCTATCTGACGAGTCTGCAATGTTAATGTCACACAACGGCCATTGGTCAATGTTCATGGGTTTGTTAGTGCGTGAGGGTGATTCGACGGCCATCAAAGTTAAGGAGATTGCATTAATTTGAGGTTAAGATTACTTATAAACATGTTAAAAATAGGAACTGCCCACAACAAATTTTGCCCAGAGAGAGATTATAAAGATCCCAAGCTTTTCAACTGAAAGAAAATTTTCCTTAAACTACGGAAAGAGCTTTTCAATACCACATTGTATTTACTGATTTGAGATATAGAACAATATAATATCGGTTGATATCCCAATTACAATGGCAGAAGTATGAGAGATTGTTCAGAAACCACAAATTTTTCATTTCTCAATTGTAATTGCAACACATAAATTCAATCTAGAATTCGATTCATCACAATTATGAAGTCTTCGGAAATGATAAATATGTGGATTCTGAACATTTTCTCTAACTTAACTCAAGCCGACTATTTTTCACTTTTTGCATTTTGGAATTGGGGAATCCATAATAGGCACTTATTATAAGTAATAACGTTAATGAAAAATATGACAAACGAGTAATAAATTTAAATATTAAAAAAAAAAACAATATCAATATAAATGGATGAAAAATAAATATGAAATTCTTAGTTTTCCTTGTCAATTTAACGACTTTGTAGATACATGAATGAAGCACTAAATCGGTTAGCGGGGAAAGTTAAATCTTAGCGTTACAAGAGAAGTTCATTAATTAATCAATGAAGTAACATGATGACTGCATAGGCACAAAAGCAAACTACAAATAACATTAATAGTAAACAAGATTATTGTTATGACAGTAATTATTGTTGAAAATTAAGTTAGGATAAACAAATCACAAACATTGTAGCATGAAATTAAAAGAATTATGAAAATTATTAAAAAAAAAATCACATTATTGAGAGTTTGGCTTAAAAAATTAAGACAATATTATAATAAACTACCCGGTGCTTTAATTTAGGTAAACTTACAAAAGATCAATATCAGAATGCGATAAATATATATTTTTATAGTTGTGGTAATTTTTTGGGTGTTAAGCCATCTCACATTTCAAATGTATACTTTGGGCCAGTTGTGCTTTAAGCATCCATAATCAGGATATGAATTGCACAAGTCACTTCTTGGTAAAGTCTCAAAAGAAACAAGACTATAGGAAACGCAGAAGAATACATCAGTTACAGTTGACGGGTTCTAACATTTAATCGCACCCAGGTGCGTTTTGACAATTACACAAATTTTAAAAAGTTAATATTTCTTTCACTGGAAACACAACATAGTTCAACATCCAAAAAATCAATGGAAGACCATCGACAGTGGAAACCTATATATTTCTATGATTTCATTTCATTGATCTTTTAAATAATTATACAGTTTTCACATGTGTTTATAAGTTAAACAATTCAAAAAACTTCAAATAAAATTAGGCACCACAAACTTTATCATCAAAGCCTAAGTCAACTGTGTGACTATACCTAACATGAATAGATTTTAAATGGTAAACGATACAGTTAAATGAGTTATCAAATGAAGGCATTCATGATGCCACACAAAACTCTACAATATTTGTGCACTGACAAGAATTATCTTATCATCGTAGCTTACCATCAGAAATTTTGCTGTTTTTGGATGCGACTGAATTGATTGCTGAGATGGGAGAATCATTGGTCACGGGCTGGTCTGCTTGAGAAGCCTGATTAGCCGCAGCATTCTGGAAAGAACAAAAAGGGCTCTTATAGCAGGTATTTTTACTTTGAACATACATGGAAATGAAAATGGGCCTGTGACTATCATCACAGAAAAAACAGCTGCACCCTGTCAATTTTTTTTTTAAATGTAGGTATATCACGGTAAGAGTATTTTTTTAGTTATTAGTGTCATCTTATAGCAGGGAGTGGAACATTTCATTAGAACACATAAGCAGTCTTTATTAAAGCTGAATTTAAATAATTTAACTAGTTGATTGTTTCATGACAATAGTTGTTTAAGTTGTTTCATGACAATAGTTGCACTGCTAGTTTCACGTATATATAGTTTCATCATGCATGCATTAGTTGAATGCCACAAAATTAGAATCCATTAGTGGCATGCAACTAATTGTGAAGTGTAAAAACGTGATGCAACTAGTGCCGCATAACCATTTCAGCTGAGCGGACGAGTGTATTCATTGTAACTGCTTGAGAGTTGTCTACAACAATATTGAGCATTGCAGAAAAAAGCTTTGGTGTTGATGATTGCTGTGATACTGAAGGTTGCACGACACTAAATTTTCATAATTTATACCCTACTTCTTGTGTCATGCAATTATTTGTAACATGCATGCAACATGCAACTAGTTGCGTAATATAAATTCAGCTTTATGTACGCGAAAAAATAAAAATAAAATACAATATTTTTGGATGTAATAACTATTTACTTCATTATTACTTATTTTAGTTATGTGGAGAATGTCACGAAAACGTAAAAGAAAATAAATAAAACTAAATTAACCATAATTACAAACCATATTCAATAAGAATATCCATACAAACACAGCCACATCGAAGGCATAATGAAAGATATATCTAAAAAAAATTACTCCCTTTTGTGCCATTAAAAAAAAAAAATCTTTAACAAATTTGGTATAAACACGAAACATGAAAAAATATTACCTACATTCGTATTGCCTGATCGATTTTTAACATTTGACTTTGGAATAATTTTTGACAGAAAAAATATTTTTCAAATTACGAAACGAATATTTTATTATAAACAGGTAGGAACTACAGGGAGGAACCGGTATTAATATCACCTGTCAAATTAATAAAAACTATCATAAAAAAAAACCTATACCTGTTTTCTTAACGATGTAAAAAAACATCAACAAAAATTACATTAAGTATTAAATTAAAAAGAATGTTATGAAAGGATATTTTCTCTTTCTTGACAAGATGAAAACAAACAATCGACGTTCACATGTTATTAGTGTAATTAATATTACGATTAGACATATTCACACGATGCTTCATTGTTTCGCCAAACTTCAAACATTTTAATCATTGATTAAAAATAAACTACACAGAATAGTCTTAAATTTGTGTTATCATAATTAAATTAATTAGGAATACTTTGTTCCAACCACAACATTTATTTTAACCGTCGACAGGTTTCGGAAGTTCCCTTACTTCCGATTCTTTGTCAGGACATAAGTTAAAAATGGAAAAAAAACAAAGAAAAATTAAATGCAAGTAATCATTTTGTGTGATGGTGGGAATCCATAAAAATGGCATTAAAATATTTTTTATCACGTCGTTGACTTCAAAAATATCAAGAGAACAAAGAGATGGGACACATGTTTCGTCCATCGTTAGTTTTGGCCCGCCATCAAATAAAAACAGCCAATCAAATATACGGCAGCCAAATAAATAGGATCGACGTGGGAGTAAATGTATCAAATCGGTAACAAACCTGAACGAATGGATCAAAATGGTCCAACGTCATTAAACTTTGTTCTAAATAAGCATCATTAATGATTATTATACTATTGCTAAAGGAAATAGTAGATTAATAATTATAAACAGATTGAGGGTCGAAAGAAGGAAAATTAATAAAGAAAATTAAAAAATATGCATCGTAGTATGTAGAAATAGTAGATTAGTAGAAATAGTAGAAATAGTAGATTAATAATTATAAACAGATTGAGGGTCGAAAGAAGGAAAATTAATAAAGAAAATTAAAAAATATGCATCGTAGTACCACCTAGACCTAGTCAGAGAGAGGTGGAACGAACGCGAAAATCCCTTGAATAATTTCTCCCGCGGCGCAGTTGGCCAAGGTCGGTGCAAATGGAAGAGGACGCTAGTGTGGTTATGATGTTGAATCGTTGCCAAAATCATAGGAATAAAACAACCAAAGTCAAGCGCATTGATATTCCTAGAGATCCACAGGACGTAATCAGAACGATGCTTTATGTTGACTGGGAGTTCGATAAGAACGTAAACAAACCACTTGAAAAAAATAAACACGAGTTCTTGTTTAGGTTTTCTAGATCCGCGGAAATTGTTTATTTGATCCAGCTGTTGGTGCAAGAGGATTGCAAATAAAAATAATACGAATTCCGCAATCGCAGCACCCGTCAAAAGGAAAGAAGAACTTGTAGATCAAACAAGAAAAAAAAGAAAACCTAAAATCACAAGGCAGAGAAGTGCAGAAAATTCAACAGTCGTACCGCGGTAGAGAAAACCTTCACATTCAGTACTATCAACAATCAGCGATAAAAATGATCATTCCGCAATGTGAACCGATATTTTATGCGATCGTGCTTGTCTCTCGAAAAGTGAAACCGAACCTAGCTTGCCCTAATACGTATCGCGCCGGCAAAAACAAAAGTATTGTTTGCAACCAGTAAAACCTGTATTTCAATGGAACACATTTGTGTGGCCGGTGTCCGTAAATGCAGACTGAACCAAGTTCAACGGTTGTCCCAGTGGGCCGGGAATGCATTATTACTATCATTGTCATATATCATTATATTTGCATACATTCTAATAAGCACAACCTGCTCGGAAGTCAAACTGACATTATTGCCGAGAGAAACCTTGGAAAGGCGAAAGCAGATTAACTCCGAAGGTTTGAGGTTATGAACAGAATTTAAAAAATATACGAAATAACATCTTCTCTCGCCAAAAACAGGTTATTGATTGGAGAAATATACAAGTAACTCGATGTCGTTAAAATTAAGTTCGTCGACTGTGAGCGAAATTTGATGAAAGAGATATTATATGCTCACAAAATGCACGGCAGAGAAATATGTACATATATTGGTATTGCATGTTCATTCAGGAGTAATTAATGTTAATGGTTCCACGATAATAATAAATGCACGAATATTCCATACGAAATCAGATCAATTTCCTACATTTTTTCACAAGAGCGTGCAGAAGTGTAAAGCGTTTTGTAAAAGTATAAAAAAGCCAATGTAAATAATTGTTGATACAAATCAAGATTCCGCAAAATTGACGTAGCGAGGAAAGGAAACATAGAATTTTTACGAAATAATATTAGACACCATAGCGCAGACCGTTCACATCAATGCGAAAGAATTGCCGATCATTTGTAGTAATCGTACGATAAAGAAGTTTGCTCGAGGCAAATTTTAGAGTTGATTAGAGTTGGGGTACCTACGTAATTACGTATTTAGGCGGGTAACATGCTCTACCTATTGGGCGATCGGCCAAAAAAATCGCAACCCGGTTGCCAAGAATGTTGACGACGTCAAATACAGCTGAACAATTATTAGAAAAGGTGAATCAAATTTTCAAAACAATAACAAAGTTCTCAGACAATGAAATCACAATAAAACAATATGCGACGCCCAAGGATAAGCCAATTTTGGAAAATAATAAATAATTAAATTAGACATCTATAAGTGCACTTCAAAACAAAGGCACTCAAAACAATCATGAAACACTAACTTTGTATATTATCAATCACTTAATTTATACGGACACGCCAACTGATTTCGGCGTAGCCGTGCCTTCGTCAAGAAAGATACCAACATCTTACAACACAGTTGCGCCGAAACCGGTTGGCATGGTCGTACAAAATAAAGCGACTTGGGCTTGAAATAAAACTGTTTCTGTAATGTTTCAGCACCAAAGAAAATGATTTAAAAAAAATATCACTTTCACGAAATATTATTAGTAGTGTTATGATGGATTGTGATATTATATCTATAAACACGGCACAAAACACTTGTAAACATTAATTTATTTCAACCTGCGCAGACTCTTGGTCCTTGAGACTGGCAAGCATCTCCTTCGCCGGGCTTTTCCTCAGGAGCCGCGAGAGGAAATCCATCTTCCGAGCACTAACCCAATTGCTATTTCAGTGAGCGTGAGCATTCACCAACCAACCACCGCACTGCTGAGAATGAGTACTCTATACTGGGTACAGAGTGCTGTCCACAGTTTCGCTATTTGGCTGTCTACCCCCACAGCAGCAGAGTGACGGGCCAAAGCGAGTCGAATTATTGTGCCACTGACTGCGATTGCTGCGTGTGTGAGAGGTGCGACTCTCGCTGTAGCCTAGGGGAAACTGGGCAACAACTGGGGACTGCTATCGGATGGCTGAAACGTGGAGTAAGCTGCGCGATGATGAAAGTTGTCAGATTATTCCCATACAAGTCCCAATAAACTATGTACTTTTAAGTAGTTTGTCAATGGGTGCTTTTACTTTGAAGATAAAAATAAAACTTATTTAACTTTACTATGGAAGTTTTTTTTTTTTTGGGTTAGAGTCTAACACAAACTATTTCTTTCGGCGAGCCAATTCATCAACAGAATATTTGTTTTTACATTTGAACATTTTTTAATTTCGGCAGGTAACATATTTAAGCAATTAGGTTATCATGTAGTCCAGCATTCTTTGTCCATATTTGTTTAAATGCTTAGGTACGATCAGTCAACGTAAAACGAGTATTTTAAGTGTGGTCCAGTCTATTTATGTGTATAAGGCTATTCATATGTTGAAATATAATTTTATACCACAGAATTGCTCTTACTGAGAGAATTTTGAGACTCTAATAAAAGTATGGAAAATTATGCCTTTCTTCGTATAAACTTGTATGAGCTAATAATTTAACTAATGAATTTTGAACTGATTGAACATGGGTTTGTTTTTAGATTTTTTTTTAAAATATGATTTACATTTTTTTTACAGGAAAGTCCCCAAATTCGCCAACTAGAAATTGAAACTCGAATCGAGAAAAATGACGTAAAATAATTAGATCCCAATTGTCGAGTTGGACATTGTCCCGGTAAGACAGCTCCTGGGTTCGACTCCCAGTTGCGATCGTTATCTTTTTATTTTTCTATGTCTTGTTCTGTTTTGTTTAGTAGATTTATTAGTATTATATTCTACTCCAATGAGATATTATTTTTGTTGTGGAATAAATTTTCAACAAATTATTTTAGAATGTCATATTAGGTAAAGCTGTGTAAGACTTAGACTTAGACAACACGTTCAATATTGATGAATCGTGATCCATCAATACGGATTTGAGTGCTACCCTACACTTCCAATATTTATTGTGATCCATCAATATTTATTGATTATACTTTCAACATAGGAAGAAGACAACCGTCTACGAGAGATTTAACATATTCCCACCCTCTAAAGCAGGATGTTGATACTTCTTGATGATTTTTTGCACACCCAACGTTCAAACTAAGAGAAAAATTAAAGCCTACACCCGATAAAAAAAACTCTGCATAAAGCCTGGGCATCGCCGGGAATTCAGCTAGCAATATATATAACTGACTTTGTTACTACTGAAATCCACCGTTTCATTAACATGAGTCACTTTACCCTAATATACTCATATTTTTCATTTTTCAAACAAGAATTTTATAATATCGATCAATATTCAATAATCTATCAAAAATAAAATTACTCAATAATTGTCATTTAAAACGACATCTTAAAATATTGCAGGATTAAGTGAAAAAAATCGGAATCACAAGATAAGGATATACGACCGTTGTTCCCAACCCTACTGATCAACTGTTGAGCCGAAATTTTGACTCAAAACTCCTCAAATTTACAAATACGATCTTCTCAACATAACTCTCCGACCAACAGGCGAAACGAGCGTTACTAAACAAATCATTTAGCTGATCGGAGAGATTGATTGATCTAAATGTTGGAAATAACGGCTGATAGTCGATAATAATAGGAAAAATGCAATTTTGAAACTGCGCAGGTTTAAATAAATAAGCTAGCCGAAAGTGCATAGCGTTTATGTATATTTAGCTTTTTTAATACCTAACAGTTGTTTCATGAAAAAAATAACACGTTCATCACCAGCAGATCTTTCGTCTTTTCTGGGATCAGCTGGTCACCAAACAGGCGGCCAATTAAAAAATCAACAAGCTCACGGCATGGGACTAACGAAATTAAATAATAAACTTTAACGCAAGTCGTTTTCCAACAACACTTGGCGAGAAAATCATCAATGACAATGATTAGTGATTATGGGCGCATAAAACCCATAACACTGTCAATGTTTGAGGATACAAACGAGAATAAAACAATCGATTAAGCATCAAACACACCCACAATCGAAATTGTTAATACGAGTGTTAATTGATTGATATCAATATATGTATAACAAGGCAACGATTTTTAGGGTAGTTTATCTTTATTTTTTAACCTTTTTTTATATGAATACCGCACAAGAGTCCCAACTGCTCCCGTCTGAAGCCAGTGAGACTATGGCATCCCCGATTGGGGTATGTTGTGAGGCTGAAGGTAGTGGGGAGGGGAAGGAGATAGGGAAGAGGAAGGTGGGGAAGTACCTGGCTATTCAGATCTAATCACCAAACGCGGCTAATGCCATTTCAAGAAACCGTTTCAATTCCGAATGGTGGTATTACACTAGGGCGATACTGAGAGTATCTTCCACTCTGGAACGTGCCGCAAATAAACTATATGTTATTTTAAATTAATAAATTGTGGAATAACACAAATTAATCAAAAAAATATTATTTGCCACGCCGGGATTCGGTCCCGCGACCTTCGGTGTGCGAGTCAAGCGCCTTGCCACTGGAACACGCCGGCCGTCGAACCTAACCTAACATTTACCTACCAAGTTTAATAGATACTATAGAAGAGTAAGCTATTAAGCTTACCTTTTAACATAACTTTTTTTTTCTTTTACTTACATTTCGTTAATATTCAACAATTTTCTAACTATTACAATAACTTTTTTTAACCTAACCTCTGCTTAACAAGTTAAAGCAGACTTAAAAGCATTGAAGAAGAATATAACACTAATAATCTAATGGAACAAGAAACAGAAAAATGAAAAAGATAATGGTCGCAACCGGGACTCGAACCCAGAACCTCTCGTCTAACCGTCTGACAGGCGCCTCTACCAATTCGGTCGTTGCCACATTCCATAAAACCGTCATATTTGTCAATCTCATATTTAAAAATTTTATAATGAACAATATTAAGTGTGACTATTTTTTCCATATTATAAACAACTACCTACCTTTTTTTAGACTTTAAAGCGTTTGCAGACTTTTTAGTAAAGATGCCACGAATATTCGGTTACTATTCGGTATTCGGCCCATTCGCCTACTTTTTTTACCATTCGGTATTCGGCCGAATATTGCGAACCATTCGGCCGAATACCGAACACCAAATCATGAAAAAAATCGAATAATAAATAAAATATTACATTATATTATAAACATAACTTGATTGACTGCCGTAATGTACCATATTATGAATATGAACCAAATTCATTTTTAGAAAATGAATTTTATAAAATTTACTATGATAAAACTATTCTGACAGACAGAACAATTAGTCATAATAGACCCGATATAGTTTTACATGACAAAATTAAGAAAATAACTTATATCATTGATGTCGCTATTCCAAATTCTTGTAATATTCAGAAAACTGTTTCTGAAAAAATAAGAAAATATACAGATTTAGGAAATGAGATTAAAAGAATTTGGCATTCTCAGAATATAAAAATATTACCATTTGTTATTTCGGCTACTGGCATTATACCTAGCTCTCTCATTCAAAATTTAGGCGTATTAGATTTGTCAAAAAATTTGTACATAAAAATGCAAAAGTCGGTCATTTTAAATACATGTAGGATTACGAAAGATTTTTTAAATATTTATATTGAGGGATCAGTAGGATTTATCGGACCAGTTAGGATTTCATCAGAGCCGAACCCTCTGATATGAAAATATCTGGAGTCGGTGAAATATTTTCCCATTATGTTTCTGGTGGATTGACGTATTGTTCTTGTATTGTTTTATTCTTATATAGTGCACTTACATTGCGTGAATTTACTAGATATTCATTTGTGGAAAAGTGTGTGGAAGGGTTTAGTCTTTCATTTGGGAAAGATTCAACCCGGACATAAAATCTGGAGCACCGTAAAAAAAACATTTTTTTTTTATTTCAACAAAAAATCAGGATACTTAATACTTAAAATCTATCAGTGGTAAGATATGATGAATTAACAAAATAAATCAGCATTTGTTGATAGAAAACAATTGCATTGTTCTTCATAAATTATTCCTACTTCCGAAAATAGCCGCTCACTATATGCACAGCTTTTCGGAGATGATAAAAAAAAATCTTAGCGTATTCTGCTAGGCTTGGATACTGTTTTGTGTTTGATGACCACCACTTGTAAGGGTCTGCTGTCCGATCTATGCGAACAGTTTTCATCTAAAAATCAATTTCATTTGCGAAATGTAATTGATTTTTACATGAAAACTATTCGCGAAATGTATCAAGTGTCGCCGAATATTCGGCCGCCGAATGTTCGGTGCTTCGGCCGAGAGCCTAGCCGAATATTCAGCATTCGGCAAAATCACTATTCGTGGCATCGCTACTTTTTAGCTAACCTAGCGTAATTTTTAACATAATCTAAACGCTCTACCTAATACTTAAATCTAACGAAACTTAATAACTTCGTTTTTTTTACACAGTACATTCGGAAAACACAGGATTTACCGGTAGAACACACATGTTTTTTTATTACAATAGTTATTATTATACAAGGCGATTTAAATATTAATCACGAGTATTATCACATCAGGGGTTTAATTATCACATTTCTTCAGGAAAGCACAAAACTCAACCGACGCACTCGAAAGGCGCTTTCCGTATCGTGATCTCCAAGTTTATGGGGTCCTCGTGTATTCCCGCGTGGGTACTAATATTAGAACGCAATTAAATAAAAACATCCGTGTCGCTGCACAGCTTCCCGGAGTCGAGATGACATCTCACCCCACTCCTGCATTATTATAATGAGCGGAGGAGATACCGAAATAATACAAACACTTATAATGTGACATCAGAAAAGAGATTCTGTTTCTTTTGTGGATACGGAATCGATTCCACACGTAATCTCCTGTTAAATTTGTGTGATTGTCTATGGTTTGCAATTGCCCTTTTTACGGACTGATTTTAAATACTGTCGTATTTCAAATGGTTTAAAACACGCATTCATGATTATTTGTTCGTTTGCATTTCGTATGCAGGCATTATTATAATGAGCGGAGGAGATACCGAAATAATACAAACACTTATAATGTGACATCAGAAAAGAGATTCTGTTTCTTTTGTGGATACGGAATCGATTCCACACGTAATCTCCTGTTAAATTTGGGTGATTGTCTATGGTTTGCAATTGCCCTTTTTACGGACTGATTTTAAATACTGTCGTATTTCAAATGGTTTAAAACACGAATTCATGATTATTTGTTCGTTTAATGTACGTTTAAAGTTTTACATCATGGATTTGACATTTGCGAAGTTTCGTTTCAATCTAAATAAGCATGAATTTGTTACTTTGCCCAAATTAAGGCGCCGCAAGAGGGCTCAAAGAGAAGAAGATGGAGAGATATGAAATTACGAATGTTAGAGAAGCGCGCTTACATTTAAATCGATGCGAAAATTGTGAAAATGTTAAATAAAACACGATTGGTTAAAAAAAAATAGCAAAAATCTCGCAGGGGTTGTCTTAAACAGCATTTCAAGAAACACTGTAAATTTTTTCATACATATAATTTGTAAAATAACTGAAACAAACGTGTTTATAATAATTTTTGGAGCACACTTTGTGAGATTTTTTTCTATCGAGGGAATTTTATATAATTTGCGTTTCGGCGCGGGGAATGTCTAGATATTATCTTCAAGAATAACATATATATTTTTAAGAGCTTTAAAACTTAAAGTGTTTAAGGGAGATATGTAAGAAATCGGTAGAAATGACCAAGTTATTGAGGCAGTATACATACACATACAGAATAATTGAATATTTGGGGACGATATACATTCATTATTCCATTAACCGCCGTATTTTTAGGCACGAATTAGGAATCACACTTCTTTTCAACAATTAATACAAGAAACAACTATTCACGTGCAAAAAATCGGTTATTAGGTTCTTAACATGGGCAAACAATAATAAGTAATCCATGCGTATTTAGATTGAAACTTCGCAAATATCAAATCCATGGTATACAACTTTTAAATGTACATTAAATGAATAAATAGATATAATAAGATAGATGATATCATAAATAAACCAATCCGCTGACATACAAAAAAAAAATCAATTGAAAGCCTTAATCAATCACACAGATTTGACAGGAGATTACGTATGGAATCAATTCCGTATCCACAAAAAATACAGAATCGCATGGCAGAGAACTTGAAGGCGATGAATGGACTAGTGAAAAAAGGGAGGTTAAAAAAATAATTAATTATATTGTGCAGTCATGGTGTATGAACATTTGAATTAAAACATTGTATTAAAATAAATATATGTAGGTATTATAATAAATATATATATATATATATATTTTTTAAATAGATATTAAAAAAAAATTGCTCTTTCTTACCATGCATTAAATTTCAAGTATGTGATTAATGTATTGCTGTTTTTCAACTTTTTCATGATATGTATTAAAAAATATATATATATATAAATAAATATTTTTCCTATTCTGCATCACAATGTTGGTAGGTATGTTATATGTGTATGTTGTTGGTACGCTAACGCGTTTTTGATTATTTTATTTGTAGTTGTAACTAATCTGCGGAACTAATCTCCTGCTGACAAGCCACTTGCAGTAGCTTAGCGGGTAAGAAATTCCAATTGTATGCAATTTTTTATACAATAATAAAAAAATAAAAAAAGAGTAAAACTTAAGATGTAAAAAAATATAAAATTAAGAATTTGCTAATAGGTAATTGCATTAGCATTATATATAGTTCAAACGCGCACAAATTAATAATCGTAAAACTATATTTAATCGAGAGTTTACATCTAAGGCCCATTTGTTTGAATCACTGTTATATATTATGTTATCAAATCGGCAATCAGCGTCATTATGTATGTTTGCAATTGCCATTTCAAATAACGCCCCCGTTAATCTCTGATTCTCGTCCCATCAGCGTTTGGTCAAACGTTAATGACTAATCAAACAACTCACTGTTACTGTACGCCATAGGTACGTAAAAGGTTAACACAAAAAGCATAAAAAAGAAAATTAAGTTTTTTCATTTTTTCATGTAAAAAGGCTATTTCGAGCATATCACCGTATCTTTTAAAATGGTTACAAAAAATATTTCTAAGTACTTCTCAGCAACAGGTCCAAAAAACATTTCAAACTTCTAGCACAAAAATTCACCATTTTTCATGAAATGAAAAAAATATTAAACGCTATATTCGCGAGAATAAAAACAGCAATTAAATAAAAACACTAACATCTTTATAACTCATTTATTCTATTTTGTCCGTGAAATGCAACATTTTAAAGTAAATTTCCACAAATCTTTAAAACAGAAAAAAAAATCAAGATTTGTATTGTTTCAGAAGCAGCGAGTGGTGGAGCTATAACGTCTAATAAGATAATTGGATTGAGGAGTATAATGATAGAGGTTAATAGATTGTAGACAATTGGGCAAGAGGATAATTGATTGAAATGCATTTATAAGTGAACAGTAGCCGAGTGATAACGACAGAGAATCCAGAGATAATTCCATTGCATCATACACTGGAGCGCTTTTTGACACAATATGGCACCATTTAAAATACCTCGGATTGCTTTGCTGCCAGTTTTACGCAAATTTTCCGTAGATACATTATTTTTTTTTTCAATTTTTCCAAATTAAAAATCGGAGGTATGATTTTTTTTGTCGGCGGAAAATATTCAAAATGGTCACCAAATAATCGCGATCGGAGGAAAAATTTAAAAATCGCGCTGTCGCTTGAGTGGTTAATATAAACTGTCAACAAAAGTTGCTGGAAAAAACATCAGAATCAGACCTTAGAATAAATAAAATCAAGCAGTAGGTACCAGATAAAGGGACGATTTCTAATAATAATAAAAATAAACTAGTCTAGTTTTTACAGTGCCAGCTTTGTGAAATATCACCCCAGGGAGGTTTACAAAATTAGATAATAATCTAAAACTATGGTAAATCTTAAATTTACGAGCTACTCAATTTGACGGCATACGTTGTCAAGAGGGGTAAGGCTCTCGAATACGAATCCGGAGTGCGCTGGTCCAAATCACGGCGTGTGCAAGTAAATTTTATTTAATTAATTTACGTTGTTCCACAATTAATTAATTAGAAATAATAATACATAGGAAGAAAATCTCAATAGCACTGGCGAAAGACCACCATTCAGAATTGAAGTGGCTTTAGTCGTGTTTGGTGACCGAATCTTTTTTTAAATTGAGCTAATTCCCCGCCGTCCTCTTACTCATCTCCTCCCCCAACTACCCTCAACCTCACAACATATCCCAATTGAGGATGCCATAGTCTCACTGGCTCTAGAGTCACCGTGAGGAGCAGTTGAGACTCTCAATAATTCCCACACTTGTCTGGAAGAACGTTACAACAGAATATAATAATTATGTAATTCAATGATTTCCACATTTCAATGTGTCTGGAAGAACGTTACAATCGAATAAAACAATTACGTAATTCAATTCATTTCCATATGTCTGGAAGAACGTTACAATGGAATAAAATAATTACGTAATTCAATTATTTCCACATTTCTATATGTCTGGAAGAACGTTGTAATGGAATATAATAATTACGCAATTCAATGATTCCTACTTTCTATTCACCAGCTTGTCTGGAGGAAGGTTGCAATGGAATAAAACAATTACGTAATTCAATGATTCCTACATTTCTATTCACCAGCTTGTCTGGAAGAACGTGGCAATGGAATAAAATAATTACGTAATTCAATGATTCCCACATTTCTATTTACCAGCTTGTCTGGAAGAACGGTGCAGTGGAATAAAACAAATACGTAATTCAATGATTCCTCTATTTCTATTAACCAGCTTGTCTGGAAGAACGTTGCAATAGAATTTAATAATTATGCAATTCAATGATTTCCACATATCTATTTACCAGCTTATCTGGAACAACGTTGCAATAGAATATAATAATTACGCAATTCAATGATTTCCACATATCTATTTATTAGCTTGTCTGGAAGAACGTTGCAATGGAATAAAAGTTACGTAAATCAATGATTCCCACATTTCTATTTACCAGCTTGTCTGGAAGAACGGTTCGATTGAATAAAACAATTACGTAATTCAATGATTCCCACATATCTATTTACCAGCTTGTCTGGAAGAACGTTGCAATGGAATAACACAATTAGACCAAGCAGTACCAGGCACAATTCCTACCACTACACTGTCCAATTACCTATGTATTTTTTTTATGAAATCCGATACCCCACAAAAGCCGGAATAAATAATAGTAAGCCGCAGATCGCGGAATTGATAAGGCTTTACAAAAGGCGAGCTGAAATAATATTAAAAGATAATTTCGATACACGAAGAGACATTACACCTACATCACGAAGGTCAAATTATGTTGGAAATATCAAATACACGCTTGAATATTCTACAATACGGTGAACTGAGACACCACGGTCCGGTGAAAATAAGATATGATTATTATTTACGTCTTGATTAATCTCACCCGATTTTTAGAAGATGTTCCCGCTTGCATGACCGAAACTACACTAATCTACTTATTGGTGTCTACATTGAGTGGCTGGATTCTTTTAATCCAATAAACAATGGATAATTAGAACGGCGGGGTTCTCAAGACGACGGCTTTCATTGCATTCTAATATTTTTTTATATCGTGTCGGTGACCCTATATTATTCTCTTATTCACATTAAAATTATTTAATCTCATTTCAATTTTTTTTTGCTAAATCATAAAAGAAAGCTTAAGATTTTTTATACATTTATATAAAAATTCATTAAAAATATTACAGTAGACTATGAAGTTGACCCAGTGTTGAAGCTATTTAAAGAGATCTTGACATCATGGTAAATGCTTTCGTCCTAGAGCTCGCGGGTGTAAGCGAAGTGTAAAAAAATATATTAAACATTTTTTCAAAATAATTTTCAGATACTAATAAGTTAAACGAGTGGACGGTTCTTCCAGTATCAAATTGATAGGAACACTATCTATTTAGAATCGTACCGTTGGCGTTGTTATAAAATGCTTAACATTCTTTTGTGGTATTCCACGCATTCTTGTCGTCCAATAAAATTCAGATAGTTCCGTAGTTCCATTAGCTCCGGAGGGGGAAATTTACGCGGTGGCACGCAAAATAAAACACAATAACTGCACTTCTGACACCGAAATGCATGAATATATCATAAGGCGAAACGGCTGTCATGCGAAATATATATAGTGTTTGAATAATATATTCATGTACTTCACAATGTTATCCTACTGGGGAAAAGATTTGGACATCTTACTAGAAAATGCACAAAGAGACCTAGAAAAATTCAACAGTTGGCTCCAATCAAATATTTTTACAATGAATGTTAAAAAAGACAGGATACATGATCTTAACCACAACCCGTAAAATAATTCCTCCTCATGTACCCTTAAAAATTGAAAACAACAACCTGCAAATCCTGATCCAGGAAAAATATCTTGGGCTGTGCATCGATCAGCATTTGACATTTAAACACCATGTACAAGGTATTAAAGACAAAATCACCCCCTTAATGAGCGTATTTAGCCGACTATCATATCTGTTGCCAAATAAATTTTAAAAAGGTTTGTATTATAGTCTCTTACACTCACATTAAAATTATTTGATTGACATCTGAGGAAACGCATGTGAAACATACATAAATGAATTACAGATAATACAAAAGGTAATAATAAAAAAAAACTATTTCACTACAAACCCAGAACATCTACAAAAAAATTATATATGGAAACAAAACTATTAACATTACGAAAACTATATGAATACAAAACATGTCTCCTTATATACAAAATAAACAATAAACTCGTACATACAAACACAGAATTCATCAAAACGTCCCAAGTACACAAATACTTTACACGTCAACACGATAATATACATTTAAACACCATCCACACTAACTAAGGTAAACAATCCATTGGTTACAAGGGAAGTAACTTATATAATTGCCTCCCAAACGACATTAAAAACGAAAAAATGGTGGGTAAATTAAAAAATAAATATATTAATTATTATTCTCGATAAAAAAAGTTATGAAATAGAATAGCGCTGTATTGTAATATTTAGTTTAGTTTAATGTGTTTAATTATGTCTACATAGTTAAATGATTAAAAATTAATTTTCTTTTTACTGAATTAAAAAAACTAGGCAATATGAAGATAGAATCAACAAACTTAGTTTACCAACGTTAAAAGAACGAAGAGAAAGGGGTGACTTGATTGAGACTTTCAAAATAGTTGCCCTGGCATCCAAGTAATCTTTACCACCAAAAACATATAAGTACTACGAGGACACTCAAAAAAATTTAACAAAACACCTTTTACATCCAATCTTAGGAAACGCTTCCTTGTAAATAGGGTAGTGGATGCGTGGAACAAACTCCCACAGCATGTCATCGATGCTAATAATATAAACCAATTAAAATTCCTATTGGATTCATATTTGAGGGATGAATGGACTAACTTTTTTTATTTAAAACAAAATCTTAATTAAATTTTCTTACAAAGATACGTTGTCTAAATATTGACTAAACAAAAGAAATAAAATTTTATACCATAGCTTGGATATCGATGCAAAAGCGTTTGACTTTGTATCCCCTGCATTGAAAAGCTATTCAAGCGTGAGGAACAAAACAAACATGGAGCTCGAGGAATGAATAATTATTGTGGGTGCAGCAGAATCTTTAAAACAAAGCCCCCGTAAATCACGCGGGCCTCTGAAACTCATATTGTTCACGCACTTCATAAATCACAAACTCAACACAAGATTACAGCTTTCAAACACTGAACAAAGTGGAGACCAAATGTCAAAACTCTCACTTCAAATAAACAACATGTATAGTCTTAGTCACAAGCACAATGAATCAAAATTGTCCAGATTCCTTGCCAGAGATTTTTCAGATATCTTCTGTCAGATGACAGATGAGAGTATTTGTGTTTTTCTGGTTGTGATGTTTTAGGGGAGGTTTCTAGGCAATTGTTGAATCGAGATTCGAGGGGTGGTTTGCATTAGCGCATGCGCACTCTTTAGAAGGGACTACCACAACGGAGAAGGTGATAGCGCTCGGGCACCGGGGCAAATCGATAATATAATGACGGAGATAAGTGCGGAAACAAACCCGTTTGGGCTGTACAGCGATTACAACAGCATCTGTTGGAGTTGAATGATAACTATATTATAAATATGAATGCGTTTTTACCACCTGCTTCGGATCCAGCTGTTAAATCTGATGTTATGTGTAAGCAGTGCGGAGGTAAACACAACATGAACTAACAATATACTAGCATTTAGGGTGTGT
This sequence comes from Limnephilus lunatus, assembly GCA_917563855.2. Taxonomy (NCBI): domain Eukaryota; kingdom Metazoa; phylum Arthropoda; class Insecta; order Trichoptera; family Limnephilidae; genus Limnephilus; species Limnephilus lunatus. The sequence goes on along the minus strand of OU830596.1, from coordinate 94,378,941 downwards.
GGTACGAATCACAGAAAAATTAAGTTATTGGTAGCTTCCCATGTAAATAAAAAAAATAAAAAAATGATGTCATTAAATGTGATATCAATACTCGCAAAAACATTTATAAATAATTGCTGTACCTACATTTTATGAAATATTTTCAAGAATTCAATTTATATTTATAAACTGGTGCACATTTATTAAAATTCTACCAACACGACAAAAGAGCGCGAGCCGAGCCACGAATTATGGTAAATGAACGAAGCACCTGCAAACGCCGCGATACGTTGCTTGCGGTTACTTCGTTCGTGGTTCGGCTCGCGACTCGGTTCGTAAATGTATATGCAGTATTAGGTTTTATTTTTAGTTTCTGTTCAGATTTTTACCAAATTATTTTATTTTACTTAAGTTTTTTTGAAGTGAAAAAGGTAATTATCGGTTCGGACTGGACACGCTTATTACGAATATTTTTTAGAAAAAAACTTCAGATTCGCCTTAATTACTATAAAAGGAAACTTTTTGGCTTGGGGGCGGCGGAAAATAATGCATTTTAATTTTCAATTGCGTAAAATTAAAACTCACTTCGCGAACCGATCGGTGACTGTCAGCGGCCATTAGGCACGTCGCTTTTATGTTGGTATCACTGATACATTGCAAAGAACTAACATTTGTTTTTATTTCACAGACAATCAATCATAATTACACAAACCCGCTAGACAAACCCTGCTTTGCCAAACAAACCATTCAAAACCTGGGATGTTTTTTTATAGTTTGATGACATGCAGCTTTCGTAGTTTAACCGTGTTTTTACGTATCCCACGAAGTTGGCCACAGTAGTATTCAGTTATTTGCAATGTATCAGGGATACCAACATAACAGTGACGTACCTGATAGCCGCGATTTGACATCGTGTAGATTCGCGAAGTGAATTTTAATTTACGCAATTGAAAATTAAAATGCATTATTTTCCGCCGCCCCCAAGCCAAAAAGTTTCCTTTTATAGTAATTAAGGCGAATCTAAAGTTTTTTTCTAAAAAATTATTCGTAATAAGCGTGTCCAGTCCCAACCGATATTTACCGTGAAAAATTCTTTAGCACCGCTGTGATTTGAAACTCGATGAAACGGGAAAGAGCGACACTAAAAAGAGACAAACATCTATAGGATTTGGCCTGTGAGAGAATGAGATAGCAATAAAATATTTATTTAATTCAACGGTACTCGGTTCCAATATAATACGATAAATCCACAGTCCCAAGCAAGTCCCCTTATGTTTAGTGGTATAAAGCGCCCGACGAACCTCTGCAGACATTTAGTGAAACAAGGATCAAATCCTACGAAATCAAAAATAAAAATTTGTTCAATCAATATATCCAATCTTCAAACCACTCCAAAATGGACAGGTATGAAACACAAAAGACATCTAGAGACACCGAAGAAGAAAACGCAAATACTATTAAGATGACCAAATGTACAGGAAAAGGTGCACTGGAATTCGATGACAAAAATACGAAAAAAATCATCCTTCACATTCTTCGACCAAGGATATCTTACGTCAATGTTCACATTGATAAAAAGATGTGATTCGTAGTCTCCCCACACTTGTCTACTTTAGTTTTCTGAAGGTTTCACTTCTACCGCGTGTGAATTGCACATTGTTTTTTTTTACTTTTATTTATTTTAATTACCTAATTACTATATTATAATTTTTACACATTCAGAAGATAGATACATATGCAATAAGTATATAAATATAAAAGATACGTAGATTATTTTCTTAGTCCTCCTCACTAGGAGTTCCTGTTCTGAGGTGAACTATGTTTTTGGATAAGTTTTCATCGACTTCTATGATACAACTTCACGGTTCAATCAAGGTTTTTACATTAACTTCTATGAGGATGTTTTTAAATTACTAGTCGGTTTTTAAAATAGTTCAATGAATCAAACAACTTGTTCAAATATAATGTGAAAGCCCACAAGGGCGAGTAATAAATACATACCTTAGTCAGATAGTTCTGAACTTAAAAAATATTGCGACGTGGATGAGTTGCCTACATCAATTTTGTATTATTTAGCATCGACAATATATTATTATCAATAGAACTTTAATATATGTATCGATGTTATTTTGAAAGAGACGGAAGTACATGACCAGATGAACATCATTAATAAGTTCGCATTGTGCGGGTTTATTCTATTGTGTCATTTTAGGATAGTTCATTGAACGTGCGAGCCCACAAAAAACTATTATAGTCTGTCAGCCATTTCGGACATGATCAAAATATTGATGATTGTCATTGAATTAGAAGTGTTTACCGATATTATAGAATACAGGAAAACAGTTATAGCAGGTACCTCCTACCCAGCACAATAACAAAAAAATATACCTTCTATTGAGGTTTGCACTGAGGCTGTTATTTAGATAGTGATGAGGAGGAAGTTAGAAGTTAATGTGTCAAAAGTTAGAATTGAAAGCAATACAATATAGACGTGGGCAAAATTGATTGACTGAATTAAATGAATAAATTCAATCTTGTGACACACTCCATCTAATTCTCAATTTCAAAAGGAATTGATTCTTCATTCCTTACCTTTGGCCTTCTATCCTACGATTTTTAACGGCACATTATTTTTTTTTCCATTTAATTTACTGTTAAATTATTTCAATTAATGATGTGCACCGTAAACAATTGAAAGATTATAATTTATGTTTCGTAGGTATTTAAATATTATTATATGGGCGGCGCGCCGCGAACTTGCCTAAAGTAAAATACCTATCCCACTCCCGCGCCGCCATTCATAAAATCACGCGTATGTATATCATTGTCCCCCGCATAAGCAAAAACCGGCAGCGAGTCACTGATTTAGTTCCAAGTTCACTTGTTCAAAGAATCAATACATGTATTCGCTATTCAGTATTGTTCCCGTCAATCTGAGGTCCCACCCGTTCCAGATCCGCGTGTCTAGTCTGTCGCTATGTAGTCATGTCCGAAGCGCTCTATTCGTGAATTAACTTTAGCGTCTTGTTCAGTTGACAGACAAATGACCAAACGACCAAATGACCAAATGTTCAAACGAATCGATCATGACTCGATCATGAGTGTCCAAAACGCTAAAATCTTTACTTAGTCCGCAGCTAGCGAGTTACTGCAGACACTAGTCAAAAGTTACTAATTCATTCTTGAATGCCTGCCGCGAATCCGCCTGTGAGGTTCATCATTCGTTCCTCTCCGCGCGCCAAGCCGTCAATTTCATTACATTGTTGATTGTTTTTTTGGTACGTACCAAAACTATTGGAATATAAGTACCTACATATTTTTAGACGCAGATGTTAGGTAGATATAATATGTGAATTTGCAGATATTATAAGGCCAATTGGCTGTGGTGGTCAGCCGTCACAAAATATTGTTAAAATGTTTATTTATATTAGATCACGTGAAGTGGTTTTTAAATTGGAACAATTTTAAGTTTAATAAATTAGTAAAACTTTAGGGGTGAAACCACAAACTGTTGAATTTAAAATTTTAATTGCTAGCTTAATGTAATTTATTTTTTTGTCAAAAAAACATTTTGTTGTCAATACAAGACACATTAAAGATCAATATAAGACACATTAAAATATTACGTTAACCCCTTCGCGCGTCGTTAGTACAATTTTTCAGAACGACATAATTCACCCTAAGAAGAGTGCTTTGTGTTCTTTAGCACCGTTGTGATTTGAAACTCGATGAAACGAAAAATAACGACACTAAAAAGAGGCAAATACATATATCTATAGGATTTAGTCTGCGTGATAATGAGATAGTATTTATTTATTTATTTATTTATTTATTTATTTATTTATTTATTTACGGACGAATAGTCCATTAACAATATAACAATAACACGAATAAAAAATAGAGAGATGACAATGGAAGGAGAGTACATATATATGAAGAGCATTGACAAAATACATATAATATAAAAGTAAACATAGAAGATAGTAAATATAAATTCATATAATATAAAAGAACATAAGTAGCTTGAAGATGGATTTAAAAGACTTTAAAAAATCACATTGCGTATCGACTGCCGAAAGTCATTTAGGCTTACACCAAAAAATTCAATGCATTGATTTGCGTTGACAAGTCTCGACATTCTGGATAAAGGAGAATGATATCCATAATTAGTAGAATGTTGATTGAGGAACAGCAATTCAATATTTCGGAGTCTACGGGAAGGGATGTTGAACTGGATGAGTTGTAACAAAGCAGGTGTGTCAGTAATACTGTTGATAATTTTGAAAATGCATATTAGATCAGAGTCCTTTCTACGTTTTTCTAAAGAAGAAATGTTTAAAGTTTGTTCAATTTCATCATACGAGTACTCGCCTCTTTCAAGTCCTAACCTCCAAGCAATCCCTCGCAGGAAGCGATGTTGTACAGATTCGATGTGATAAATATGGACAGCATAGAAAGGAGACCAAATAACACTAGCATATTCAAGGTGAGGGCGAACCAGCGAACAGTAAAGAGTTTTAAGTGTACTTATATGTTTAAAGTCAGAGGTAATTCTATGAATGAAGCCGAGTAGTTTAAGTGATTTGTTTACAATGTTATTGATGTGATCACGGAAAGAAAGTTTGCAGTCTAGAGTGAGCCCAAGGTCCTTTATAGATGTGACAGTAGAGAGACAAACATTATTTAGTTTATAATCAAACTCAGTATGATAGTATAATCAGTCTCCTCTTTGTGCGGTGCTTCCCTACTCATGTCTGCTTCTGTTTTCTGAAGCTTTCACTTTAACCGCGTGTAGATAATATATACACATATAAAACAAGGTGGTTTTTTTTTTTGGAATTTAATTAAAGGAATGAATACAAGGAATCAATTCAAAAGGCCAGGAGAATCAGATTGAATCGATTCACTCCTGGGAATGAATCTGCCCATACAATGCATACCTTTTTTTTTAAATTTAATAAAAGATAATAACATCTACTTTTTATGCTGCTCAATAAGAAGCTCATTGCCTAAAGTCAATCAATATTTTGAAGCTGAAGGAAGAGTGGAAGAAGAATAGAAATAGGAAGAACGAAAAAAAAACAATAAAAAAATTATGGAAGTAGTAAAATAATTATATTGAAGTTTTGACTAAATGTTTTGGTTTTAGGAGATATTTAGAGAATGGGTCTTGAAGTCTTTTTGCACGTATGTGCATTTGTTTGATTAATTGATACACAAATTATGTACCTAACAGGCCAAGTGTACTAGGCCCAGGTACAGTTTGTCAAATAAGAGTAGAAAATATATGAGGGCCCCATCGTTGCCCAAATGGCAATACTAAAAATATAACCGTGGTGTCTTCTAAAGCTGTGTAACCTACATTTTTATTAAAAATTAAAAAGGCATTAAAGTGAAAAAAATATTTTTTCATTGCTATATAGATACTGATCTCAAAATTAGAATTGCATTTAGGTGTATTATTATTACACGTTTGCAATTTTGTGTTAACATAATGAAGAATAACGATATTATAATAAAATATAAAGCACACTTTAGAAATTGCTCACATTTACTTAATAACAGCTTAAGTACCTAGCGTTGCCCGGGCTTTAGATCATGCCACTAATTTTAGATCTGAATATATTTAACTCATTCAGATCTAAAAGTAGTGTGACTAAACTCACCATTAATGATTCTTCCTTTCCACCTACTGTTAAATTAAATGAAAGCCAATCACTTTATAAAACACAATTTAATCAAATTTATGTCATTCAGTAGGTACCTTCACAATAGTGCTTATTCGATTTAATTATTTTTTTTAAGAACAAAAAAATGTGTTTTTAAATATGTATACAGTGTTTTGAATTTTCAGTGTCATCGCACTTTTAAAGAATATTAGACAGATAAATTGGTGTTGCCAGCCTAAAAATTTCTTAGTTCCATTTTATTTATTTTCTACTCTTATTTGACAGACTCTAGGACCCCCCATTTATTATATAACCAACATCTCTGTCATAGGTCACCCCAAGTGGTTCGCTAAGTTTGGTAGCTTAGCAGGGGTGCCTGGGTTCATTGGGTGAGCTTTGCCTAGTTAGTCTCGGTCTTCTAGATCTCTCATCTACTGCGCGGCGGACCGCATCGAGAAAGACTCGTTAACGGAGACTTTTCGATCTCTCCAGCCGGACTCTCTCGTCACATCGCCTTGCGCCGAAGTGGGGGGTGGATTCATACGCCCGTCCCTCCTAGACACATTGACATTCAGATTCCTAGCAACCCCTAATACCTTTTACCTTCGCAGAACTTTCTCTCCGTACTTTCCTTAAAAAGACCCTCCAAACAGAGCATTCCCAAAGATGGCACAGGCCCTGAGGGAAATAATTTTCCTCGGGCCTCATGTGTGGAGCTAATGTTAAAAAAGCCCCCCTGCCCTTTCAAAACGGAGAATTATTATAGGTACTCGATTTTAGAAATTTGTATTTTCAGTAATAAGAAAATATTACCTTCTAAATTGCGGGAAAAGTGGCATGGGGTCGATCCTTCCGGAGGATTTAATTCGACTTATTAAATTTGTTTTCGCATACGTTCGTCATACAAGACTATTTATGCACTCGCTTTCATTCCGCAAGAATAATGATATGGCATCTTCCGAATCTCGATGTAATTGGGAAGCCGAATGACTTATGACTTTATTTTGAATAATTTGTAATATTTTAGTGGCCTTCGAAAGCGTGCGCGTAGATACGGCTTGCGTACGTTAGTTTGGGTCTTATTATTATTGACTTGTAAATGAGATTTTTTTCATTCAAATGTGTTGTAGACCCGTACCTGCATTTAGGTATTCATATAAGGAAAGTGTCGGGTGTTATGATGTTGATTGCTAGGTTTGACGGAACTTACATACATGGACTCACAGCTGTCATAAAGTACAATCACATGATTAAATGAGCAGAACATTTCAATGGGGATATTATCATAAATATAAATATACTTCATAACGTATGACGGAACATTCTGTCCTCGGTTGGTTTACCTTTCATTTCAAGATTCATGATAGCAACAAATTACAAAAGCGATGGTATCCAATACGAAAATAACAGTACGTAACAAAAATTCAACTACGTTATAAAAAAAACATTTATTTGTAATTATTCAACAAAGTGGCATTTCAACATCCCTTTGAAAAGTCATAATCCATACATAATCTAACGTTTCCTATTTAACCAAGTTTTTTTTCATAATTTTTATGACTTTTCAAAAGAGTAGTTAAGTTGCACATTGTTGGGTTGTTCGGTCGCCGAACTGTCACCTAAAATAAGTGTGGTCTTATTATGATAAGCGCAAAATTGTTATTTTTTAGGCGAACATTTTGAAACCTTCAAACGTCCAGGTAAATTAAAGTTTAGTAATTGTCATATTCGGATCAATATAATAGAACAATTTGTGTGTAAGATACAGTTAAATCTATTTCAGTGATTCTTAACGGGGGCGTTTTGGAAGTCTGGGGGGGGCGTTTTTTTTCTAGCATTTAGGGGGCGCTGCAGAAGTTCGAGTGGGCGTTGTGTCAATACAGAAAATAAGCCCAATGTCAATGTAAAAATAATGTGTTTTGGTTACATGTACTTCTCATCATTTTTTATTTGTATATTATAATCTTCGTTCGGCGGGCGCTGGATATATTTACTATGGTAAAGGGGGCGATTCTTTCAACACGGTTAAGCACTGATTCTAGTTCAATCTAGTCTCCTTCAACGGAAGACATCTTCCAAACAGGCCTTCCATTGATATGCTTGGCATAACTCTCAAGTGACCAGCTCAGTTACGGGGGCTCCATCGAAGCCAGAGTTATGTTAGTCTCTCAGAAACTGCGCGTACTGGGGCCCGCAAATACTTGAATAGTACATAACTGTTAACCCTGTATAAACGTGCGCCCCACGGTGAATTTGGCAGCCACCTCTAATGCTGGTCTGTGTCCATCTCTATGTCCAAAATACCTGAAAAACCTTCGATTCTTTTCAGAAACGGGCAGTTTGTTTGATAGATTTTCCTACCTTAATAAACAGATTGCAATCTTTAAAGCATAGGCGTCGGGTGGGAATGCTATCCTTATTCGACCGGAATTTCAATGGAAGATGCTCCGAGAAACTAGAGTCATTGATTCCTTCGGCACCGGTGCACAGTCGGGAAATACGCATAGCGCGAGCCCAGCATTTTACATATGAGAACGGGTCGTTTCTACGACTCGTTCTTGCGCTGAACAGCTCGGCTGTGGAACGATTTCCCGACCTTAAGAACACCTTTTTTACCGAATGAACAACTTACGTTAATCAATCAAAACATACTAATTTCGGTAGTCTGTGATGATGTACGTGATGTGAAATAATATTCTCGTGCTCTAATTTGCTTTTAATGTGTAATTTTCAAAATTGGAACCAATTTTTCAGACAGGCGATAGAGTAGTTACCAAAATTATTTTATTTAAATTAATTAAATAATAATTGCACCTATATTTGAAACGCGTATTTCATTTGTTTAAATATAAAACAAAGAAATTTGGAAATATGTGTTTTGTATTTATTCATAGACAATGTGACCCTGGGGTAAATATTTTAAAAATACTTTCAGCTTCACAAATCTTACAATTATAATATCCGTGAATTTTCATGGGCCTTCGATAGTTTGAAAATAATATTGTATGGTTAAGTCAACATTGAGAAAACCAAAATATTTTTTATGAGAGTCTATAACCTTTTTAATGCTGTCAAACTTGGTGCTCAAATATTAGGTATGTTCAGTAGCATAACTCAAACATTTGATCGTCGAATCACTACATAACTACGAAACATATATCGGATCTTCGAATCACGAATACAAGCCCTTAACAACGAATGTCCAACAGAAGAAGATAAGATTTAATCACTGTCGCATCAAAAGGATAAAAACAAAATGACTTGTACTCTGAAATGCACGCCTGATGCATGCTAACGAATACTTCCCGGTTTGAAAATACTTGTAATACACATTCCAAAAAGAGCAAACAAACTGAAATTTGCAGATACGTCAGCTGTCGCACAGCCCTTTTTGCATTCTGGCCTGATTCGGCTAGACAAAGTTAAAATACATCTTTACATAGTATAAAATGAAAACGCTCCCGCTGTCTGAGCGCTTAGATCTTTTAAACTACGAAATGGATTTTCATGCGGTTTTCACTCAATAGATAGAGTGATTCATGAGGAAGGTTTTTAGGTATATATTTTGTCAAGGTTTTGTGAGGGAGCGGGCTGGCATGCGGGCGGTGTGGATTCGATTAAACAGGTGGCGTTGGTTATTAAGGTTGGGTAATGGCGTGGCGTTGTGTTTCGTTAGCCACAGAAATGATTATTTAATTATAAGAGGATCATGAATTGATCCTCTTATAATCAAAGTTGAATAAGAGGATGATTAAATAAAAACCATCAAAATTCTAATACCAGACAATAACCCGATGTAACGTTGTATACGGTGTTAAGGGAAGTACCTACATGACTTACTTGATTCCTGGCATCATTTGGAGTAAAAAATTTTATGAAATTTTGTTCCCCGAGGAATCGACGTCCATTTAAAAAAAATGTTTTTTAAAAACAAATAAAATCTTCTACGTGATGTCGTCACTGGTCACTCAGCCGAGTAACCGCTCAACCCATCAACCCGCCCTTAACTATCCAGTACCTATATATTTTTTAATGCTTTAAGTTTTCAAAAAAAATATCACCGGAGACCAAAATTTCATTTACAAATTTTCTCCAAATAACGTCAGGAATCACTGGTTAAAGTAAGTCAATATGTCCCTTAACAACCTGTATATTATGGTATAATCTGGCAACACAAAAAATTGGAATAAGGGAAAAAGCATTGAATGAAAAAATTGAAAAACATGAATTGCTGATAAATAAACTACCAAAATTCTAATACCAGAAAATATTCCCAATCTGTACCTATCTGTTAACAATGTTTTAAATTCAGAGGAAATTGAGAGATCAGCACAAATAAATAACCTTAACTTACCCACCTTTAAAATGTCCGAAAACGATTCATAAGGACATATTTTTAGAATATCAAGTATAATTGGACATGATATTAGTGTGGTAACTATAAAGCAGAAAAACCGATGCATGAACAAATGTCATTTAACTGGCAAAAAACAGAACAAGAAACCATAGTTTTCAATATTGTCAATGAGAAAAACGAGTGTTATAAACTACTGGCAAATCGGATATGATTGAAAATTAGATTTACAAATCTGACCTGATGATGGACACCGGTGAATTGTAAATCTTTTCCCATTTCACAAAACAATTTTGTCAAACCTTAAGCGTGGTAAATTTCCTAAGATCCTCCGACGACTTGATGAAATTCTTCGGATATCCTCCGTTGGCGATGCACATTTTCCAAACGAGATTTCCCGCAAATACAAAATCGCCATTCTCCTGGTTTTCCATCTGTATTGACCTCCACTTTAGCGACTCTACCAAAAACCCGGCGAAACGATCAGAGAAAACCCAAACACTTAACAACAACAACAACAAAAAACACGAATATAACCTCAAATTTAGATGTTTAATACAACATGTTGCATGTTAAGAGTTTTCGAGAAGAATCGCGCGTTTTTTACGACTGGATATAATTTATTGAGCACTCGATGAGATCTCTCCGCGGCAGAGGCAGAAGCGAAACTGCTTGTTGCTGGACGCGGCGACCAGGAATTCAGAAGACAAAGGAGTAAGAATACCGGCGGACGGTTTAAACTGTCACATCAAGTGACAAAGACAAAACTGTTCAGCGGGCGGTGGTGCCATCATGTAAGCCCGACCAGCTCCTCATATATGCAACGGACAGACGCATCAATGGGGACGCCTTCTCCAGACTGTAGTAATGTAGCCAGAAAAAGAAAAACAGGCACCGTTACTTGACACCCGGTGGACGGAGGTTCTCAAACCGTGAAGCAGCTTCAGATGAAACCACATGTTTGTTCGGAATGCACTCAGCATGGAAAAAAAGTCAAGTGGGGTGAAACTACATAAGTTATTTCCTCTTCGTTGTCGAAGAGCACAGTATATTCATCAGAACATGTTACTATAATAATAATATTTGTATGACTTGTACAGCGCCGTTTTTGTGAAAAATCACCACAAGGGCGATGTACAAACGTATAGTACATTTCTACAATCTTACTTCTAACTACAAACTAGACAAACCACTACAACAACTTATGGCTAAAAATTGCATCGACCGGTTCATCGATCACCGATACGAAACTATATGTACAATGATTTGACCAATGAACGCGATGCTGCGTAAAAATGTACTGTACAGGTATAGACAGAAAATATACAGGACCCTGGGAGGTCACTAGAGATTAACACTGTTATTGTAGTTATATCAAACAAAAAAGGAGAGGGCGTAAACCTTTTCCAGATTAGGAGAAAATAACAGTCAATAAATAATAAAGTCGTCATGCGACTACTAGCCACGAAATTCAGTAATTTGTATCAGCTACCATTAGGGGGTAGTCACTCACCCTTTCAAGGCTCGATGAAGACATCACTACTTCAATGCTTCTTATTAGTACTAAATAATAATTATCAGTCAATGAACTACTGAATAAATAATACCGACTAGTATTGTTGTTCCATTTGTTATGTTAAGCTAGCATTTCAGCTATAGTCTCCGTGTTAAAAAAATTTCGGTATCGGTAATATCCAGTATGAATGTAGCATAAGTATAGAATTATTAGAGAAGCCATCACCATTTTTCTAACAAGGGCTCTGCACGTATTTCTTCCTTATAAGCACTATTCATACCATACGCGTTTGGCACATATTTCGACGAAGGAATTTTCCGTTGACCAATAGCAGCACATTGCAGGGCTCCCATGATTCTAAAGATATTTCTACAAGGCAGCCAATGTCCGTGTCCTTACTCATTATATAGCAGAACAAAAATTATTATACAAATAAAACAAAAGTCGTCATATTGGCTCGAAAAATACGCCGTGCAGTAATTGCCTCCCAATTTGAAAAGGGCTGTGCCAATATAAAAATCTGATTTTAAAACGATTTATTTTGGTTACAAAGTTTCCAGTTGATACAATTTGTATAGCATTGACACATAACGGCACTGAGAAAACCTCGTATTCAAGCAGCAAAAAGTTCTAAAATATCAAATTTTAATTAAACCGAGCAAAAAGAGACCGGATTTTGGTCGCCGTGTTACGTGATTCCGATACGGTCGGCTACGGTGCAGGAAAAATAATTGGAAATGATTCACCATAGTAAAAACAAACAACGAATTGGATCATATTCGAGAGACAGCCATTTTAAGCGGGTAGTGTAAGTTTATGCAATGTAATTGACACGAATTTAAGTGAATTATTAATTCTTTGGGAAAACTATTGTCATACGAGGTACAGTACTGTGCGAATTAATGTGAACAAGTGATAATTAGCACAATAATCTTGTTTTTCGCAGTTGAATGCAGCATATTGTAATAGCGGCCATTTTGTGTTCTTGTTCAATCATTCAATGAGTTACGAGACACACCAAACTACAGATGCGTTAAATTTTGTAATTTTTTGGAATTACAATTATTTTGCAGAGGTAAACTTAACTAAAGCTTTTTTATTTCTAATTTTTGAAGATGGACATTTCTCTTAAAAACGCACTAAGATTGTTAATATTTCAAAGACAAAAAAATACATACCTTGAATAGCCAGGTAACTCTCCGGATCTTAATCCAATTGAAAATCAGTGGGCTATAGTTAAAGCAAGACAAGCACAACAAAAACCAAGCTGATTGAGACAGTAATTCAGATATGGTTTAGAGACACGCAAATATCAGAAAATTGTAAAAAAAACTTGCTGATTCTATGCCAAACCGTATTCAAGAAGTTAAAAAAGTTAAGGGAGGAAACACTTGGTATTAAAAAAAAAAATATTATTATTGTTTCTCTATTTTTTTCCTCAAAAAAGAATATTTATTATTTTTTCCAATTAATCACTTGAGTTCACATTAATTCGAACAGTACTGTAATATGGGCATGTAGAGTTACTAACTTCTTTGCATAACTTAAGTTCCTTCAGTTGTATTGTGGTGTTTAATAATAACACGATTATAAATGCAATATCATTTATTAACCACTCTGGTACAGCTGGATAAGTCAAAGGGACTCCCTCAACCACATTTCCGATTCGGCCTGCCATGCAACTTGCGGGCAGACGCGTCCGCCGCCAAGACCCCGTAAGCCTTACCCCATGAACCCGGGCACCCCTGTTAAGTTACCAAACATAGCGAACCATTTGGTGTGACCTATGGCAGAGGTGTTGGTTATCCAATTAATGGTTCCCGGGGCGGCGGTACCCATACCCGCCTCCCAAATTATAAATATCTATAAAGATAATACAAACAGCATGTGAATACCGCACAAGATTCCCAACTGCTCCCATCTGGAGCCAGTGTGACCATCATGGGAGTTGCGAGACTGAAGGTAGTGGGGAGGGGAAGTGGATTTGATTTGTATGTAAATTAACAGATAGCGGATGTAAATTAACTGCAGTTAATTTATCGTAATTATAAAGGATGGGAAACCATCCAGTAGATGGCGTTGTGTTTCGTTAGCCACAGCCACGCGTGGCGGGGTCAGCTAGTTATATATAATTTAATTGTGAAATAACACAAATTTATCAAATAAATTTTATTCCTCAGGGTCTCCAGTGTGGAGCTAATTTAAAAAAGGCCCTGAGGGAAATTATTTTCCTCAAGGCCTTCTGTGTGGGTTAATGCAAAAAAAAATTGGAAAGTTACACAAATTAATCAAATAAAATTTATTTGTGCACGCCGGCTTTTGAACAAGGACCTTCGTATTGGTAGTTGAGAGCCTTACCCCTCGACCACGGAGGCCGTCAAAGTGTGGAAAAGCCTAGAAACGGTGAAAAACACTTATAAGAGGGATCAAATCGCACCCTGCGGTATGCGATAATACGTACACCGTATAATGCTAATCGAAAAAATGTGATAATTAAGGAATTCGCTGGGGGAACTGGTAGGACTACTAACGAGACACATGCAGCTATTGGGAGTGGAAAGCACCAATAGATGTAGGCAATGTGAAGAGGATGAAGAGACTCCAATTCACTTATGGTGCCAATTTTCTGCCCTGGTGGGAACTAGGCTCAGATACCTGGGGAAACACACTGTAGAACCGAAGACTTAGCCACATATCCAATGACAACTCTGGTGAACTTTATTAAAGGGACTAGGTTATTGTTAAAGGATTGAGGTAAAATGAGAGATAGCACAATGGGCCTATCACCTAAGTACTCACGGGAACTAATCGTAAATCATCTCCGCAAAGAATAATAAAATTTAAAAAAAAAGAAATTTGATCAAAATGGAAAACAAAGTACTTCGTTTGTTCAAAAGAAAATTCATGCTAAAAACCTAACTTACATTATGGATAATATTCTAACACACAGCTAAGCTAAGTCACAATTTATTTGAATTAAGTCGATTAAAAACTAATTACGCTTGGAAGGGCGCTTACGAGCGAAAGCTTTAGCAAGCTCTGGCTCCTCGAGCTTCTATTTGCGGAGATTTTTGTGGAAACGCAGTTCTGATCGTCCGACCAGCAAGGGGTGTTTAACCTCGCGAACCGCGAACGCAATATGGCGCTCTCCCGCGGGATAATATGTTCGCGGGCGTGTGCGTATTCTGTCCTCATTGCGAAGGATTCATTGTTATGATCGGCGAAACTGTTCCCCAAATAAACAAGAACAGCTGTTGGTAATACGGTAAAAACAATAAACATGACATTTAAAAAGTTTTAAATCCTTAATTTTAATCAATCATCGAACACAAGAATCTATTAAACACCATCATTATTTCAAACTACCGGCATCGTTTGCGGCCTCCGTGGTCGAGGGGTAAGGCTCTCGACTAGCAAACCGAAGGTCGCGGGTTCAAATCTCGGCGTGCGCAAATAAAATGTATTTTATGAATTTGTGTTATTTCACAATTAATTTAAAAATAATATACATGTAGTATATTTGAGGCACGTTCCAGAGCGGAAGTTAATCTCAATATCGACGTGGTGTAAGACCACCATTCATAATTGAAAGTGCTTGAAATGGCTTTAGCTGTGTTTTATGAACAGATATGAATAGCCGGGTGCTTCCCCATCTCCCCCCCCCCCTCCCCCCCCCACTACCTTCAGCCTCACAATATAACCAAATTGGGGTTACCTTAGTCTCACTAGCTCCAGACGGGGGCAGTTGGGGCTCTTGTGCGGTATAAACATAAAAAAATCTCTTTTAGAAGTTACGAAGTCTTCAAACTTATTTATCAAGGAAAGGGGATTCCATGAATACTATTAATACGTTGTTTTATATAAGATCACGAAAATGTTAAAAAAATAAATTTTTACAAACATTAAAATTCGATATTATTTTCGGTTCCGCGACTTTTCATCCCGCGACAAAATATCCTCTGACAAAATGACTTCCGACAAAATATCATACGGATAAAACATCCCCCAACAAAATATCTACTAAAACCTAACCTACAAAAAATGTAAAAATGGGACAAAAATAATATAGACACCCTGTAAAGACAATAAATTATTGTTATCTGGATAATTTTTGTCCCATTTTACTATTTTTCAACAATAATCTATTGTCTTTACAGGATGTTTGCATTATTTTTGTCCCATATTTTGTTAGGTTGGGTTAGGTTAGGTTCAGTTTTAGTAGAGATTTTGTTGGGGGATGTTTTGTCTGTAGTATATTTTGTCGGGGGATATTTTGTCGGGGATATTTTGTCGCGGGATGAAAACGCGCATTACCATTATTTTCATAGTTTTATCAAGACGTTCTAATATTCATTTCTTCGATTGCATTTCGTTAAACTACAAAACTTAACGTGACACAAGTTCATTAAAACTACTACGATTTAAACAGGCAATTATCTACGGCTCATTATTAAATTAGTAGCGGAATACCCCCGATGCACCTTTGGTTCGGTAAGCGAAGAGAGAAGCCTAATCGTCGGTATAATAGTCTCGCTAATTTGAGCAGATTCGTCTAGCCAACAAGGACAAAGAAAGCAACGCATCAGCAGCAGCTTTCACTTATCTGCCAATATGCCGTCTCTCGTCTCTTCCACGTTCCTTCACTCTTAACTCGGGCAGCCGGAAAAACGACAAAAACTTTGGTGATTGTACAGAATAATGGGGAAATTGCCGTGGCAATTAAGCGCCCGTGCTAATTTATCGAATTCTTGAATATAATTGAAAACATTATCCCAAAAAAGTAAAGGTGTTTTTTTCTGTAAATTTAGTCATTGTATTTTCAATTCTAACTAGCTGGGGTACCCGGCTTCGCTCAGGGAGTTGATATGAGTTCGAACCCACGACGGATCTTGCTTTATATACCTAAAAAAGGCTTCGAATGGTCCACAATGTTCCAGAACATTCGAGTGTTCTGGAATGTTCCACAATGACGTTTCCGATTCCCTATTCCCGAACATTCCAGAATATTCCGGGATGTTCTGGAATGTTGTGGAATTCTCTCGAATGTTCTGGACTTTTCTAGATATTTCTAGAGGGCGAAACATCCAGCCCTTATATCTTCAAAAGCACGCACTTCAGCTAAAAACGGGAACATTCTTCATGGATGGGGGATAGAGGGCTGCCACACCACATAACTCCTTTAATCGTACCGGAACTCGTTTTAGCGGGACGCACACTTTTGCGCTTCCTTGCCAACTCAGAATGAAACCTCAGAAACCACCTCAGAAACGTCATTAAAAGCTATGACAAAATAATTTTAAAATAGCCGGTACCCCTAACCTAACCTATTTAACCAATTTCTTTTTAACCTCTTTCTTAATGACCTTTCTGAGGTGGTTCTGAGATGGTTTCATTCTGAGTTGGCCGGTCACCATTCGTTTGATTACTTTAATGTAATATAGAAATAATCCAAACATTATTTAAAAATCTAGACTGAGGTCATTTAAAAATAAATGTTTGTTGATGTATTACTGCAGTTCATCATTTTCGCAGAAGCTTCTTTGTTCCTTCGGCTTTTATGAGCGTTAATCAGCGGCCAAGTTTTTTATTTCAATTTTAAATGAACATTTCGGGAAACCATTACGCGCGCAAACTGATTTAGGAGACCCAGTTTATTTAACGTCAGATGTGCGCATTACGTGGGCGGGACTGGATAAATAAATTATCCTGGAGAAATATTCATTTCATACCAGCATGGTTACTAAAATGACTTATCCCACAATGATGCACGTTTTGCCCAATGACGTCGCTTACAAATAGTTATTTATTTATTAATTTCAAAGCCCTGATGGGCTTTTATATGCATAGTGTAACTATAGTACAAAGACACAGTTCAATGCACTATTTCAATATTATATGGATTTAATAATATGGGGACCACACTATGGAATTGTATTCCAGCAAGATGCGTACTAGTATTACTAGTAGTACTTTTGATAAGTTAATCTCACAGAAATCAGTTGTATTATGAACCTGAACTTTTTGAAACTCAACGGAACGCTCTTCGATGATTTTCTAGATGAAACGCTTAGAAAATAAACTCTAGACAAGACGCGTTAATTCTTACACCAAGAACTTCCAGAGTCAATACTCATATTCATATGTAATTTAAGCGGAGTTGTACAAATAGACACAGGAAGAACGTAATTTAACTATTAACTATGAAATACAGAGAAGACAAAGGGTTACGAGAAGTGCGGCTAAGAAAATTAAGAAGGAAAGATGATGGTTAGAAAACGAAGGGCCCATTAATTTAATCTTTCGAGGAATATAAGGGAATTAATTTTATATTTTATTTAAATCCTACAACATTAGCGGTTTTTTATTTTTAATAAATAAAAAATATAGATTTCATAAAATAAAGCATAATATACGTGTATCAAAGCAGTAAACATTACAAATGGTGAGTTCCGGTGCCACCAAATTAGCTATAAAAAAAATTGCTAGTGGAAAACCACAATAGATATTATAAAATGTACCTCTGTCTCTATGATAGCGAAGTAAAATATCGAAAACAATTCATGGTTGGTTATGTGGAACATACAAAACAAAAAAATATTTTTATGGCAATTTTTTGTTTTAAAGTACATCACATAGGAGGCCCTGAGGAAAATAATTTTCCTCGGGACCTACGTCACCTTGAATACGCTGTGTGGAGAGTCTTTTTGAGGAGAGGAAGGAGTGAACACGGGCCTCTTCAAGACCCATGTTAGGAGGGAGGAAAAACAAGAGGCCGGCAAAATCGTTCCACAATCGAGCTGTTGAACTCAAGAACGAGTCGTCGAAGTGTTGTAACAGATATCAATCGTGTACATGTTGGGCAATAAAAGAGGAATGAATTGTAAGTAAAAGGTGTAAACCAAGCAAAATAAAGCTATCCCGTGATTTTCCATCGTAACAATCTCAGTTTGAAATGCCAATAAAATAATCACGCATGCCCATGGTCAGGTTACGCCTCTGATATTACGACACCTAATTCCTTTGATACGTGCGGACCACACCCGATAGTTATAGTTTTGTCTAAACGCGTGCTGATGTTTACATCTTTGATCCGAGATCGGGCAATGCATCTTGCGCATTTACTGCCTGCACTATTTCAGAATCGGTTAATGCGATAAATCAAAGGCGAGATGTTCGTCTAACGTCTAACTAGGCAGGAAACGATCGTCCTCTAAATGCTGTTTAGGAATCTACCAAGTTAAAACGATCGCATTCTTAGAATTTTACTACGCTTTAAAATGTGGGCACGAATTTTCTTTAACATCTCAGAAGGGAAGTGGTCTTTTTAGAGACACGGTAGAAAATGCGTAATATCTCTCGGTTGACACATAAAAAAAATCTTTAAAAAAACTCATTCATTGTAGTTTCAATAAATATTCGGTCATAGATTTGTAAAATGGGATATAGGTATGACAGTAGGTTTTAATTTGGGAGGCGGGTATAGGTACCACCGCCTTGAGAATTATTTATTGGATAACTAACACCTTTGATATTTTTTCCTCAAGGCCTTCTGTGTGGAGCTAATACTCTCCTTGTGCCGTCATTTAGGTATTTTTGATATACGTCCGAAAAAAAATCTATTGTTTCATTTTGCCACTCACAAAATACTGGCGGCGCTTAAAACATATGCATCAAAGCACAGTAAGTTCCATTTATTTTACAATTTACTAGCTGGTTCCCGGCATGCGTTGCAATGCCATATTCAAATACATAAATTGTTTCTCCCTGCATGTCCTTTCCCGTGCGTCCCCGTTTCCCTACCACCTTCCCCTCCTCCCCCCCCCCTCCCACCGTCCCGCCAACCCCCCTCCCACGTTCTATATACCTAATCAGTCCCAGTACATTCAGTTTTCAAACAGCTCGCGTGCCACCTGTTACAATTTTTTATTAAAATTTTCATTTTTCATACATTACAAATATTCATTTTTATATATTATAGCGAGTTCCCGGCATTCGTTCCTATGCCACTTAATAAAGAGATTGTTCTCCCTGCGTTTCATTTCCTATTCGTCCCGTTCTCCTTCCGCCTCCCCTTCCTCGCCCGCATCCCCTTCCTCTCACGCGTTCCCACTCCGCCTTCTCCATCTTCCCTCTCCCCACTCCCCTTTCCCGCTCCCCCCGCCCCGCGAACCCCTCTCTCGAGTTCCCCTCCCCTCTCCCGCATTCCATACATTCAGTCCCGGTACATTCAATTTTGCAACAGCTTGCATGCCACCTATTGCATTTTTTATAGAAATTTCATTATGCCAGAGCTCACCGCTTCTTTTATACAAACCTTGTCCTGACAATAACGAACACAAAAAAAATCCAATTTGTTGCAACCGATCGGAAGTTATGAGCGTACATACATTTCGGCGATTCATTTTTATTATATAGAGAAGAAGATAGTATGTTGTAGGAAACAAAATGAATAATATTTCGGTGCATTTAAATTGCAACATTATGTATGCATAACGCATATGGCATACAATCCCTAACGTTGCAAGGAATTTGCGCCAAATGCAATCATCGTTTGTCCCGATGGAACTAGTCAACACATTCAAAGAAAAATTACAGCACACTTTATTGAATGATATTATAAAAAAGGAGGGGTTTAATTTTTTTACACGATACGTTTGCATACCTATATATTGACTACGGTAACTGGACAACTAAACACAGTGAAAAATTAACACATCTTTGAAAAGTGATATAAAGTCATGAAAAGTGATGAAAAAACTAGGTTAAATAGCTTTGTATCGTTTTCAAAAATGTGTTGATTTGCCACGGTGTTGAGTTGTCATGGAACCCTTCAAATCAAGGTTTAAATCCACTCTAATACGCTGTTATGAACAAACTAATAGTCAAAAGATATTATCCAATAATAGAATAAAGAACATAAAAATTGCCTTGTGGACGTGTTTTGTGATCCAAATATTTGCTCAATTTGGGCCAATACTTCCGAACAACGAATTGCAGAATTGCTTGCAGGACAGCATGCTGAACCGCCAACCAAATTACTATTATTCCGACGGCCCGACAAAGGGAATAATAATAATTCGGCTGACGGTTTTGCCTGCAAACGATCTGATGATGCGTGCAGTTCAGTAAATAGGTATAATAAGGTTTTAGTAATAATAAGGTTTTATCTATGGTTTTGAACTGTCAAGTAACTGAATATTATAATAATTTAAATATATCATTATAAAGTGTTCAATCACCAGTTTTTATTGAAAATATAATTGAATTTATCAGTTTCAGTGAATATATATAAAAAAAACCAACCTTACAATGCCACCAAAGAAAATACAAGCGGAAGAATCTGATGTTTTAAGCCTCATAGAAATCAAATTCAGTGAGTTAAATAATACATTTAAATCGGAAATTCGCGATCTAGTGAAAACTGTGGAATATTTGAGCTTGAAAATTGATGATTACGAATTAAAATTTAAAAGTATGGAGAAAAAAATCACGGAATTGGAAAAAATAAACGAAAATAACATGTCACAAAAAAAGGATTTCTTTGAGTTACAAGCGAAAGTTGAGGCCAGTGAACAATATGCTCGTGTTAACAACATAGAGATTATCGGAATCCCGGAAAAAAACCAAGAAAATTTAATGGACGTTCTAAAAAAAATCTATTCAGAACTAAAAGTAGAGATGCCGAAACACATCGAGTATGCCAGCCGCGTTACTCCACGTGAGAAAATTGAAGGAAGACCGAGGAACGTTGTTGTGAAGCTGGAACGGAGGCAACAAAAGGACGACATCATTGCTGCAATCCGCAAGAGGAAAGGCCTCACAGCGGAGAACATCAACATGCACGGAGGACATAACATCTTCATAAACGAACACCTATCCCCCAAAAATAAGCTTCTCTATAAAATGGTCAGAGAATTTTCAAAAGAACAAAAATATAAATTCTGCTGGATTAAAAACTGTAAAATTTTCCTTAGGTTGAATGAAAACTCAAACCACGTATGTATTAATTCATTTTACGATTTAGAAAAGATAAAAAAACGAGATACTCGTGTCATCGATGCCTAATAACAGAATATACAAACTTTAATTTATTTTTATCGTAACTATGTGTAACTTGAATACTAAAATGGAAACTTTACAAATATATTACCAAAATGTGAGAGGTCTCAGGTCAAAAATTTAATGGGTTCGTTTTCAAAACCAAGATTCACCACAGAATCTTTAAAAAATTTATACTATTTTACATCATTTCACTTTGAACAAAATTATTCTGAACAACAAGTAAATACCACGATTTCTCTTTATTCTCATGTACTATCACAATCTATCAAATATAATAAACGATCGCAACCTATTAGAAATAATTGCATAATGACAACATACTTTTATGTAACAACTGTATGCTCAGTATTTTGCATTGTATTTTGTTCACTATTCAACAACATATTTCTGTCAACATTAATGACAGCTGATACCATAGACAAAATCATGTACCACAAACAAATCATAACTTATGACGTTCATAATTACCCCCTTCCAAAGCATAATTACTTACTTTTCATTAAATTACTTTTTCATCAATTTTACATAAAAACGTATTCAATAATGCTTAATATATTATACTTTCAAAATGGATTCTAACAAATCGGCAATAACATTTTATTATCAAAATGTACGTGGTTTAAAAAGTAAATTAAATGATTTATACTGCGAAGTGCTCAGTTGCAATTATGATTTAATTTGTCTAACTGAAACATGGCTAGATTCCACAATCTATGACCATGAATTAGTAGATGATCGTTATAATATATATAGACGCGATAGGGACATATCGAGTTCTCTCAAAAAATCAGGCGGTGGTGTTCTAATAGCCATCAAGAAAGAAATGACATCTTTTTTAGTCTCAGCACATAACTCAAAATCTGCAGAAGATTTATGGATTAAATTTAAATTACATGAAATGTCCAGGCAAACCATCAACTTATGTTTGGCGTATTTGCCTCCAGATATACCAATCGAAAATCTCACAGATTTTTTTGAAAAGTGTCAAACGACATATAATAACTTACCATCAGAGGATATAACAATAATAATGGGTGATTTTAATGTGCCATCTTTTCAATACTCACCAAATGCCAATGTAACTCTTACCAGACCAGTCTTTCATAATAGCCAAAAATCAATATCTCTACTGGACTTCCAAAATTTGACTGGACTTAATCAATTCAATCACGTCTCTAATAATATAGATCGAATTTTAGATTTAGTTTTTTCCAACCATAACCTCAACATTCAAATTGCTTCACATGAGTTATCCAAAATTGACTCCTATCATCCTCCCATTGAATTCGATCTTTTAATTTCCAAATGCAGACCCCTACCTACCAATCCAGATCACATCAAATATAACTTCAAAAAAACGGATTACATTAAATGCAATGAAATGTTATCACTCAATAATTGGGACGATCTTGACACCCTGGATTGTAATGACTCTGTACTACATTTTTATAACTTGTTATGGCTATCAATTGAAAAACACACTCCACGCTTAAGAATCAGGAATAATAAGTTTCCAATTTGGTTCAGCAGTGCTTTGATCCACCAACTCAGAGAAAAAGAAAAGTTTAGAAAGAAATGGAAAAAATACAAAAATCAATGTGACTATGAGAGTTTTTCCATCTTGAGAGCTCGAGTAAAAGTATCTATACGTACCTGCCTTAAAACCCATGTAGATTCAATAGAAAATTCTCTCCCTGACAGTATCAAAAATCTCTCAACCCTCATTAATTCGAAAAGAATTTCTAATTCTCTCCCCAAAATCATGCATCTCCACGACAAATCAGCAACAAATGGTGAAGATACATGTGAACTCTTATCTACTTACTTCTCTTCTGTTTTTAGCTCACCATCTAATTCTAAATGTGACTCTAAACTTCCTTCCCAACTCTATAATTATCCATTGTCTCATATCAAAATAACTCTAGATGAGGTCAAAGCGAAATTGAATACTCTCGATATCAATAAGGGTTCCGGCCCAGATGGAATTCCTCCACTATTTATTCGAAATTGTGCAGACCAACTTGCAGTACCAGTACACAAAATATTCTTCAAAAGTCTGAAGTGTGGGGTATTTCCTGATTTGTGGAAGGTTGCCCACGTCATTCCGATCCACAAATCTGGCAGTAAAAATGATGTAACTAACTACCGCCCTATCAGCCTTTTATCTTGTTTTGGAAAAATATTCGAGTCCATTGTATATAAAACCATTTTTAACCATGTATCACATATACTTAGTCCTTTCCAACATGGCTTTGTTGCTAAAAGATCCACAAATACTAATTTGCTTGAGTACATGGACTTTCTGTGTAAATCTATGAATAATAAAACGCAAGTAGATGCCGTGTACACTGATTTCAGCAAGGCCTTCGACAAAGTTAGTCACCGTATCTTAATGTATAAACTGGATCAAATTGGCATTCACGGAAATCTGCTTCGTTGGTTAGAATCATATTTATCACATAGAAGTCAATTAGTTACTGTTAACGGTTTTAACTCTTCACCAATATTAGTTACGTCAGGCGTACCACAAGGATCTCACCTTGGACCCTTGCTTTTCTTAATATTTATTAACGACCTTACATATAAACTCCGCTGTAATTTTTCTCTATATGCTGACGACCTAAAATTATATAAAGCAATTAAATATATTGAAGATTGTGAACTTTTACAACAAGACCTTAACACAATATCTGCCTGGTGTGTTGACAATGAAATGGAACTGAATATAGCTAAGTGCAAAGTTATTAATTTCACCAAGAACACCAACAAAACTCTGTATTCATATAGCATATGTGGTCACAATCTAGAAACAGTTGAATCAATAAAAGATTTAGGAATTATATTCGATAACAAACTAACGTTCAACCAACACATTGAATACATTGTGAGTAAATCAAATAAATTACTCGGTTTTATTGTAAGATCAACCAAACTGTTCAAGAATTCTAATAGCTTAATAATTCTATTTAATTCCTTAATCCGTAGTGTTCTGGAGTACGGGTCATCAGTTTGGAATCCACATTATATTACACAGATATCTAGACTCGAATCAGTCCAAAGAAAATTCACACGGATTTTGTCTTATCGATCAGGTGTCTACCATCTTTTAGACGGGTACGAACAAAGACTTACACATTTCAAATTAGAGAGTCTAGTTAAAAGACGAAACATAAATGACCTTTTAATGCTTTATAAAATTGTGAATAATCGTGTAGACAGTAATTTAGTCAATCAAATCAAGTTATACGCCAGGCCCAAATCTACCAGAAACCTTAACATATTTTGGACCGAAATTTCTTCCAATAATACTGGATATTTTAATCCTATATCTAGAATGTCTCGATCATACAACGATCTTGTTAAAATACACACCATCATAGATATTTTTGTAAATAATATAACTAGCTTTAAAAAATATCTCCATGATTTGTGCAACTAAAAAAAAAAAAAAAATAAAAAAAAAAAAAAAAAAAAAAAAAAAAATAAATAAATAAATAAATGCTTTTGTTCCATTACTTTTCAATAATTATTTCATAAATATTTCACATTGTTTTTCTTGTGATTGCTTCAGTGAATAATCTTGTTAATAGTGCACCTAAAAAAAAAAAAAAAAAAAAAAAAAGGATTTTGTTTCATTACTTCTCAATAATCTCTTCATAAATATTTCATATTTTTATTGCAAGTTTTGTATTTTAGTTTTCAATATTTTGTATTTTAGTTTTCATATTTTGTATTTTAGTTTTTAAGTTATCTATAAATAATACTTACATTGTTTTTCATGTTGCTTCTGTGAATATGCAAATGTTATTACTGCAGACACATTAGTCTAGGGATATTTATATTTTATTAGAATTTATTTTATATTACATGCAAAAATGTTTTGTAAATATCCTGTTTGTGTCTCAAATAAATTAAAAAAAAAAAAAAAAAAAAAAAAAAAAAAAAAAAATCGGCACTTAATAGTGTTATATTATTGACTAGCTTTTACCCACGGCTTCGCTCGCATAGTAATAGTGGGAAATTACTGGCATAATTATTAGCATAATTGTTATTATTCTTGCTATTTTGTCTAATAGAAAATAATTATTGTTTAATAGAAAATTTCAAAATTTGAGAATGAAATTTCGCAAATAAAAATTCTATTTTAGAAAATATTTAAATTATAGAAATAGAAATTTATTTAGAACCTACTCCCTTTATTAGTATTTTATTCATATTTGAATCCAGAGTAACCTAAAAAAATAAGAAAATGACAGTCCACTTCAAACGCTATGCTTTATAGCAACGTTATGCTTTTTGTTCGGAGAATAAACATTTTTAGAGATGTGTAGATATTAACTACGACGCCAAAAAAATACTCTTTAATCACAACAAAGCACTCTTTTTAAGCCTAAAATTAAAACAAAAACATTGTTTCCAGGGTAACAATTTGTTTGACGTTTGCAATAACTCGATTTTGTTAGGGACAGAAATCGTATGACACATAATTTCATAACGCCAGAGCTTACCAATATATAAAGCCGTTGTTACTCGCAAATAATGTAGCTTTCGATTAGTGAAAGAATTTTTAAATTCCATTCGATATTTATTGCGTGAAATAGTAAGGACCATCCATACAAACTTTCGCATTTATAATATTAATAAGAAGATTCTATGTATCAGCATAGTAACTTCGGTTGTTTGTGAAGTGACATAATATTATCGCATATTAAATTGTATTATCGAATGGAGTATTCCAATGTGAAATTATTCACGTTCAGTGAACATTTAATTTTCAAAATTGGAACTGATTTTGGGAATAATTCAGACAAGCGATAAAGTAGGAAGGAACACAAATTATATAAATGTATTAATTAATAATTCTGCATTTGAATTGTGTATTTCTTTTCTTTAAATTTTTAAAAAATTATTTTCAATTTCATTCGAAAGATAAATTTCTGGCGTCTCTCTAATTTGTCAACACCTATACATTATATTAAAAAGCAAATTGATAATCTTTATTTTTCTGCAATGATCCCGAGACAAATATTTTATAAATACTTTCAGCTTCACAAGCCTTACAAATACATTATCTCGCGATTTTTCGCGGGTCGGCGCTAGGTGACATCATAAAAGTCAATTCACATTTTTTTTAAAGTTAGCACTTCAATATAGCATTACAAATTTATTTTGCAAACTTAGTAACAAAAAAAACATCATGCACGGTGCTAGGTTTTCATTTATATTACAGAAAAATATGATTATAAAACGTTCGGTGAAAAGTTTCAGTAATCATTACGGCTAACTTATTTATAATCTTGAAAAAACAATTCAATTATTATGGACTTTCATTTCCTGTTTCTGTGTTGGGTTAAGGTAGGTAGTATGAATGGATTACCGTAAGTAAAATCTATTTCTACGAAAAACTGTTGCACTAAAGAAAACTGCAGTAAGGCGCGGTGTACTCGCTCAAAAAGAAGAAGATGGAGAGATATGCAAATACGGATGTTAGAGGAGCGCGCTAATATTAAAAACGATAATATTTAAGCGAAATTGGGAAAATGTTTAATAAAATACGAGTCGTTTAAAATAGAGCAAAAATCTCGTGGGGATTGTCTAAAATAGCCCTTAAGGTGAAACAGAAGCGACAATTTTCATACAATCTATTTTTCAGCCGCATTCGAAAACTACAGATAATACTGTCTTTATTTTAGTACAGAAAAATAATACTAATAATGAAATTAGCGCAAACGAAGATTTCACTGTTATATGACTTATAATAATCAAGTAATTACATTAACAAAAGTAATTATTTTTCATCAGATTTACGTTCGACACGGGTAGCTAAATGCCGCTACACCACCGGGCGCAAGGCGCGGGGCGCGGGCGCGGGAATAGGTATCCGTATGTTAGAATGCGACAAACTGTGCGAGCGGTCCCGATATGCTTGTCTCGTGCACGCTTTCGGCACATTCCTATGGTGTAGTATTATTTGTCGAAAAAATGTCAAGTTGCTATTCTGATTTTATTGTTTCTGGGCGCAGGGAATATTTGCGGTCGAGGCACGCAGTAAACGAGGCGAAATTAACTACATAATGATAATAAGGGCCACTGTAACAATTTAGAACTTTCATAAAACTGTAACTATCACTAGAGACTTGCCTAGTTATTTTGTTGTTGCGACTTACTAAACAATAAAATGAATAGATCAAGCTGCGTGGGTTTTTACGTGAGTGGTTTAGAATATTTATGGTTTTTACATTCTGTCACATTGTCACATATACACGATCTGTCAGTCTTCATATATCTCTTCTGTTATTCTGACTGACCGTTTTCAAATAATTGATTCACTTGGTTGCGCCTTTTTTTGGGAAAAATTACCTCAAGACACAGAGATATAGTTAGAGGTGCTGAGCTTTACATAAATCCGATCGGGAGGAACTTGTTGAGAGAGACCATTTGAGCCTTCCTGCACTCTTCTCTTGACCCATCGCCTTGCTCCGCAGTGGGAGGGACGGATTCATTCGTCCGTCACTCCTGAACCCACTGACCCCAGATTCGTAGCCACGCCTCATGCCTTTTTCCTTCTCAGAACATCATCTCCTTCTTTCCTTTAAATTACCATCCACACAGCATCCCCAAAGATGACATAGGCCCTGGAGGAAATTATTTTCCTGTAGCTATTGTAAAAATAAATAAATAACATTATTTTCTCAGAAAACAGTTTAGCGTTATTCTAAAACATTAGGCTTGCATTTTATAAAAAAATATTCTGGGAAGAAACGAATCCCAGAATGGGTGAAACACTTACATATTATTTCTACAAACATTTGCTATGTAGGTAGGTAGGAAAGTACTGTAATTATCATCTAATTTATTTATTTACTGTGTAACCATCATGTTTCGCGCCCTTTCCTGGGAACCCCTGCTAAGGCATCAAACATAATGAACCACTTGGGGTGACGTATGTTGGTTTTTCAATAAATGGTTCCCGGGGCGGCGGTACCATAACCCGCCACTCAAATTGAAATGTCTTCCTCGGGCGTCTCCGACTTCTTTTACCCTTCACTATCGTATCATATTCACATTCCTACATCGTCTCATAATAATATTATTATTATCTATTAGCAAACTCCTTAATACAAACTTATTTTTTATTACGTATAATGAAGTTGTAAATAATGTACACTTGCCATGGATTGAGCACACGAGAAACAATTTCTTAGATATAGTAATAATCACCAATTTGTTTATTTGATAAATTCGATGCATACAAATATAGGAACAGATCCTTTTGACAAATAGGTGTCACTCATTTATTGCTTTTTGACAAACATAAATCTCCTCACGGCGAAAAGCAAGCACATACGAGGGTACCTACATACAGCTTGCGTCCTTGGCGAAAGAACCCGTTAAACACGATAAAGCATTTAGGTCTTTATTAAAATTAAACGGAAAACTTGTCAGCAAAATAAGGCCTGGTATTAGAAAAAAAACCAGCGCTTGCAATCATGTTTGAGTTTAGATGTAAGTCACTAGTTATAATTGTAAATCTTAGTTGTCAGCCAGTAATATTAATTATTTTATATATTTATTTGTACCCTTGAGGTGATTTTTCACAAAAGCGGTGCTATATAAATTAGCCAAATATTATTATTATTGGCTATTTGAGGCTAGTAGCAATGTGAATGGTCGAAGAAGTAGGGGACGCCCGAGGAAGACATGGCACGATCAAGTGAATCAAATACTTGAGTCAAGCCATGTCAAGAGTCAGAATAATAGAAAAGTGTATATGAGACCATGTACGTGTGAATATGAATGAGGTACAGAGTATGTGCCAAGACCCGAGTTGTTTGGCGGTCTGTCCTCTCTGCCTACCCCTGCGGGGAAACGGTGTGATGTTTAGTTAGTTAGTTACTAGCGATTTCAGCACATTTTATCCTGCAAATTTGCGGGATTTTCATGTGCGGGTTTTGGGGGAAAAAATTATTTTAATTACCGTTCTATTCTGATTCAGAGTAATATCACAATAAAACTACGTTGAATTTACCCAATACTTATAATAACCCAATTACAAGTTCCCAATTCTATTAAGCCAAAACTAACCCACAATTTGTTCCACAATGATGTTCCCTATTCCCTATTCCCCAAAACTACACCACATACTCCGCCACTCCTTCCAGAACTTTCTAGAGTTCTATGGAACCTACTCGAACTTTCTGGAAGACTGTTCTAGAAATTACAAGAGGACGAAACTTCCAGCCCTTATATCTTTAAAAGCACGCCCTTTAGGTAAAAGTGGGAACCGTCATCCTGGAGGGGGGATAGAGATCTACCACACCATATAACTCACTAGATCGTACCGGGACTCGTTTCTAAGTTTTTGCGAGCCGCACGTGTTTTTGGACTTTCTATTATAATATATATATATTATCTCTTTTATACTAACTCTTCGCGATCTCATTGAACACTATTATAGTATCTAAAATATTTAAAACTGGCAGCAGCACATAATATTTACGAACACCTCCATAAAACTTGGAACTTTTTGATGGAAGAAATATAATTCACTAGAAAAAAATACAATACAGTTTTCTGGAACCATGTAATACGGACTTCGCTGTTGCCCGAATATCGTACACAGCGAAGTACGTCTTGCAAGCGGTCTTTAAAAAAAAGGTCCAGTTAACGCCAGCAACCGCAAGATATGCTCTTGTAAACTAGCCGGCCCTTTTTATAAATTATTCTATCTACCCGGGTGTTGATTTAATTTACTGAATCCAACAAACCTCTTGTATTCCGTCTCTTTCGAACTCATGAGTTTTACCGTTAAATTTATGAAACGCACCTGTTTCACAAATATGTTTCGGTTGGGTAAAATAAAATTCTGTATGAACGCGCGCGGGATTGTAGCAAATGTATTTTTTACGTGTTAATTTTGTAATAAAATTGTACTTTTTTCAGCCGCATTTTAACATTATAAAAGTATAGGTATGCAAAACTATTTAAGCAGATTACTATATCTTATGTACGTTCGCAAACCAATAATTCATCCCAATATTAAAAAGCATAACGTGTTAAAAGCGTTTTATTCGACAATATTGAAAATAACGCCATCTATCGGTGTGAAGTTTCTAAATATATTTTGAGAATACCCTTAAATAAAATCTGTGATATTTTCATACATAGAACTTGAAAAACAACTGAAAAAAGGTGTTTATAATAATTTTCGGAATCCACTTTGCGTTTTTTTTCTATCGAGGGAATTTCATATACTTGCCGTTTCGGCGTGGGTAATGTACATGTTACAGTTAAAACTCGTTTTTATTTATAACGCTTTTCTCTAGTTAAAACTAGTTTTTACTAACTGCCTTTGTTAAAACTGAAATTGGAATTGAAAATACAGATACTATTTATTAAAATATTTAATAACTGTTAATTAATAACCTAACCTAATGTCACTCGACCAATCAGAATAAAGCACGATGAACTTTGACATCGGTTGAAACACTTTTAACTGAATCATTTCGACGTTTTGTCTAGTTAGAACTAGTTTTAACTGATATTGAGCAGTTAATTCTAGTTGTAACAAAGGCATTTAGTGAAAACTAGTTTATACTAGAGAAAAAGCGTTGTAACTAAGAACGGGTTTTAACTGTAACATTTACATATTATCTTGAAGAATAACAAACTTTTTTAGGAGCGTTAAAACTTAAAGTATGTAATAAATCGGTGGAAACACGGGAAGCCGGGCCTTAGGTCCAAGGCTGCATATTATTAAGTCGTATTAAAATTGAAAATTTATTCATATAAATTATAAACCTAATACTCCCATTGAAAATAAAAACCACAACAGTCTAATCAAAAATATAAAATTAATAAAGCTGTTTGACAAAAGATTGTTATCTGATGTCATTTTTCATTTTAAAATCATTAATTCCGTTATTGACAGCCCTGAATTATTGCAAATGATTTCATTTCATAGAGTCACACGAGCAAAAAATATCTTTCACTGCAACAATCATGTCAATATCAATTCGTTTATGAACTCCCTTATACCACGCATACGCAGCTTAGGTAATCAATACGCAGTAGTAGCAGATTATTAAAAAAATCATTTCACATATTTTTTGAAAATAGTTACTAGTTTACATTTTGTTTCCAAAATTGTAAATTTTTAGTTCATTTAAATCATATGATTATACTGTATAATTGTTTTGTAATCCTTTTTTTGTGAAAAAAGTTTTATTCTGTATTTAAAGGCATTTGTACCGTAAATAAATAAATCGACCGTCCATTTGATTATTAGTCAGTCAGACATCTCCGAAATATCGACATTGGAGTTAGTAAGAAGTTACATGTAAAAGAGTACGTTTTGTCTGGTACTATACTCAGATTACCCACAAACACAACCAAAAATAATTATAATGGAGAAAAACTTGTACGTAGTGAATTAAACAAAATTTTTATGTTTTCTGTGTCACTAGTAGGATATTTCAAAATGTCATCTAATTTACGGGACCTTTATGCCTCCCGGTATTATTTTATGTCATATTTAATATGCAAAATTCAGACACTTGTAAATGATACTCGATTTATGGTGAGCATTCGAAAATTGCTTTCATCATTATTTCAAAACTTAGTATTTGGAGATGTTTGACTAATCAACTGGACCATCGAAATACTCAATCCATGTTTCGATAGTAAGTAGCTGTTGAGTTAGCTTTAACCCAACCTTCCCCACCTCATTAGTTTCCCCTCCCCATTCCTCCAGCCTTACAAAATACCCCTAGCTAGGGATGTCATAGCACTACTGACTCCGAGCAGTATCCACACTGGAGGCCCTAGGGAATAAAAAACCCTCAGGGCCTATGTCATTATTTGGTGATGCTGTGCGGAGGGTCTTTTTAGGAAAAGGAAGAAGAAAAAGTCCTGGAAAGGAAAAAGGTATAAGGGGTGGGTAGGAATCTGGAGGTCCATTTGTGAATCCAACTTTCCCACTGCAGTGCAAGACGATGAATTGAGAGAGTCCGGCTGGAGGGGTCAAAAGGTCTCCCTTAAATCTAAATCGGTCTCTCCCGATCCGGTGTGGCAAGCAGAAGGTAGGCAAAAGCATCCGCCACCAAGACCCATACAAACCTAACCCCATATATGACCTATGGCAGAGGTGTTGGTTACCCAATAAATGGTTTCGGACGACGGTACCCATACCGCCTCCCAAATTGATAAAGTAAATATAAAACTCTTACGCGGTAAAGTACTATGTTGTTTTTAAATATTGATTTAATTTTCCAGAGGCAGAGATAGACCCCTAAGTTCCATCGGCCAAGTGGTACCTATACACATTTATTTGATTTTATGAGGCTACAGGTTCAACAGATATTATATATACACATATACATGAATTTATAAAATGAATTTCATACATGGCCGCTGGTTTTTTGGGTGTTGAGATTTCGATTATGCTGACATAACATACATTATAAAATTGACTGCAGCAGTCGTTAATAACAAAACAAACAACAAAATATACCATTTTTAAACAATAAGACGCAAAGATTGCAATGGTCATAATCTTACGATTATAGATTAGATAATTGTAAAATTACACACACATCACTGCATGCTTAATAATATAAATGCGTGCACGCAAGATGCGTTTAATCTGGAAAACGTACAAAAACACTCGTTAACAATGTGTATATTTGTGCACGTCATGTCGTGTTTTGTTATTCGGATTCAAAACGAGTCGATGTTAATATTGACCCATGGCATCATGCTTTTGATACGATTAGTCAGTCATAAATGAGAATAATGTGTTTGTAAAAAAAAAAGATCCTTGGAAATCAAGATTTTTTAAAACAAATAGGTAACACAAAGTACAAAAACTGACACAAAAATTATGGGTAATGTTTGTCAAAAAAATGTAATGGGCTGATAAACGTAGGAAGCAATAGGCTTCGTATAATGGTTGTATTTGGTTGATGAAATATGTTTGCTATTATGGTTGACTTTTGGGATGTTGAGCCGTGATTTCGGGCAATCTTGCAGTGTCTGTCATTAGGGCAGATGTGGTCATCATCTTCAGACATCTGTCCCGATAATGGACACGGCAAGGTTGTCCGAAACGCATGCTTAAAAAGAAGGAAGAGTAAAACGATTAAAATACGTTAAAAGTTTAACACGATAATAATTTTTTTATTGATTTATTATGCGGTGTTGCGCTACCTCCTTCTTTAGCCAAAGTTTCGGACAGCATTAGTGTCATCAGGGCAGATGTGAAATCGATTAAGTGTAGTAATAATGTGTAAAGATTTTTTAAATATTTATATTGAGGGATCAGTAGGTTTTATCGGTCCACTTAGGAGTTCTACCGAGCCGAACCCTCTGATATGAAAATATCTGGGAGTCAGTTAATTTTTTATGTCATTTGGTCTCTGGTAGATTGACATTTAGTTCTTGTATTGTTTTGTATTTATTATACGTATATGTATAGTGCACTTACATAGCGTGGATTTACTAGATGATCATTTGTGGAAAAGTGTGTGGAAGGGTTTAGTTTTTCCTGTGGGGAAGATTTAACCCGGACATAAAATCAGAAATACTGTAAAACATAAATTATCTGCCCTAATTATGGACACTGGAATATTGTCCGAAACGTTGGCTAAAGCAGGAGGTAGCGCAACACGGCATAATGCCCCAAAAATAAATCACGATAAAGATAATATTATACCATTTATTGAATTTGAGAATCTGATTGGATCGGAAATGACTCGATGAAGGAAAACACACAAAAAATTATGAAGAGGTGAATATAACAAATAAAAGCATTTTGTACCTTTGTAAATGTAGATCCCATTTTCAGGCACAGAAAGTCACAATAACACAATAAATAATGTAATTAACACTATTGTAG
Organism: Limnephilus lunatus; assembly: GCA_917563855.2. Taxonomy (NCBI): domain Eukaryota; kingdom Metazoa; phylum Arthropoda; class Insecta; order Trichoptera; family Limnephilidae; genus Limnephilus; species Limnephilus lunatus. The sequence continues at coordinate 94,344,466 of OU830596.1, read as the reverse complement.
AAAATAATCGATTTATTATTCACAATAACAGAATTTACGTTATCTTCACACGATGAGATCAGATCTGTAAGAAACACTGAGATAAAATAACAAGAGGCCGAATAGACTGTACGAAAGCCAACCAGCGACTACATCAAGAATAGAAATTACTCCTACATTATCCTAAAAGACACGATTGATTTCAAACACGAGGAAGAAGCAACGGATTGTATACAAGATAAGTACAATTTATTTATAGTAAGTAAAAACACAATGGCAGTTGATTTGAAAACAAATAATGTACCCTAATGAATCGGACACGATAAAGGATAATATATGTATTTATAAATTGTTTGGCAGGTGTACGGAAGAATTCTTCCATGTTTTGGATCGTATTTCGAAAATAAATTATGATGACTATGCAATCAATAAATGCATAATAAATGGAGCAAGCATGCGGGTTGCATATTTTTTATTATAAAATATTTATTTCATATAGTTTCAGCTAATTATTAATGAACTAATGACCGATATGAGGGTGGCCACAAAAACCGATTTCAAAATTATGAAGAGAGTAAGCACGGGCAATTTTTTTTAGGTCTCGTTAGGACAGTATCGAAGTTTCAAAAAACTTTGTCGAACTAGTTTGGAGCACACGCCCGCAGTACCCTTTTACCCTGCAAATGGTTAAAGATAATGGGTGCTTTGCGGCGTTTATCAATTGCGTTTAAATTTAGACTTGCGATTCAATTCGACATTGTTGTTTTTATTTTATTTTTTACATTAGCTCCCTAAATGAGGCCCTGCGAAAAAAATAATTCCCTCAGGGTCTATGTCATCTTTGGAGATGCTGTATGGAGGTTCTTTTTAGGGAAAGGAAGGAGTGGAAGTTCTGGGAAGGAAAAGGGTATAAGGGGTGGGTAGCAATCTGGGGGTTAGTGTATCCAGGAGTGATGGACGTATGAATCCATCCCTCCACTGCAGTGTAAGGCTACGGGTCGAGAGAGTCCGGCTGAAGAGATGTAGGTTAGGTCTCCCTCAACCAGTCACTCCCAATACGGCCCGCCACGCGATAAGTGGCCACACAAACATATTCGCCGCCGAGACCTAGATAAACCTCACCCCACGAACACGGGCACCCCTGCTAAGTCTCGAAACGTTTTATGTTTTTTTTTGTGTTTCATTCAATGAGATTCCGAACAAAAACCAAATTAATATTAAATCATATTATTTTTTTATCCATCCAGTACACGACTACACAATCAAAGACCTCTTTAAAATGATTCACCTAAGGTATTTGTCAAAGAAATAACGTTTTACTAAATGTTAATATACCTAAAGTAATCTGCCTTCTGTGAAAGAAACATTATTATTAATGATATACTAGCTATACTAACCGGTTTCGTAGGAGACTTAATTGATTACAATTATGAAGCAAAATACATGAATGAAGTATTGCTATTTTTTAAAGTTAAAATAATATTCAATGCACCTTAGCTACGTTGAAAATTGCCAACTCCCAGTTGAATCAAATTTATCTGGTGGCCACCCTCAATAATTGATATTTATGTATGTGCATATAAGCATTCTCACTTGTAAACAAGCCTTTGACAACAGTTGCTAAATAAACACCTCCATACAAGGTACGTGCTAGCGTAGAAAAAGGTTCGTGTTCAATTGTCCAACAATAATAAACAACAAACAATACAGCTGTTCGCCTGAGGAAATAGCCAATTAAATTCACACGCTTTTAGAAACAAAAAGAGATAACATTAAATTCAAACAGTACGAAGAGTGACGAGCTCTTCAATAAAGCAACTGACCGTCAACAGTCCGATTAGAGTCCGCACGCCACTAATCAACGAGAACATAGTTTAATCGAAAAACAAATAATAAATAAACAAACACTTCACTAAAGCGGCGGAACCCGGCGAATCCCACGTTTCAACTTCCACACGATCGCGTAAACCGAGGCGGCTTTTTTGGTGGAACAAATTAATTGTCGGACAATCCTGAAATAGTGTCACTTTCAGGTGCACCTCGGCGACATTGCTCCGTACGCGGCAGTCAGATACTAACTGGGCGGCTGAAAACATAGCGCGCCATACCGTCCGTCCGCTGAAAAAGTCAACATAAACAACAATGACCAAACGGCGGTACCTAACTACCAGCTACCACTGTTATACACCTTTTTATTATGAAGGAGGATCGACCACAAAAAGCAGTGATCATTTGGCGACGTGCAAACTGGACCGTGTGATGTGTGATAAAGAACGAACTTGAATAAAAATACAAGATAATTGTAATCTCATCGACGGAAAACGATTCTTTATTCCGAAAACGCAAAATACGTTTATTTTATTTTTATGTGATGCTGCCTACAGCCAGTTGGACTACGGCGTATCTTCGGGAAATGCTGAGAGGCTAAATGGAACGGGGAGAGGAAGATTGCGAAATATCTGTATAATCAGATTTGAACACTATAATTGCAATAGATATATCAAGCAATGCTTCGAATCTGAATGGTATTCTTTTGCCGGGCGAAATTAAGGGGGGGGGGGGGGGGGTAAGGTATTAAAACCTTTTTTTCCATTTTTTTTTATTAATCGGAGTAAAACTAACGAAGATACAACGTTTGAAGAGACCGGCCGTCATGCTCGATTCGAGTATAAAAAACTTTAAATAGATATTCTCGCAAACATTTTTTAAGTTCGTGAACATCATCACTCAAAATCTACTAGACCAATCCTTTTGAAATTTAGTTAACTTTTTCTACACATAAATCAACAGGTCAGAGGGATTTTTTTTACCGTTTTTTCCATTTTATAATAACAAATTCACCGAAATTTTGTAGCGAAAATCGCTTTTTTCACTTACATAAAATGCTGCCAAAATTACAAAAAAAACTCCCTCTGACTGACTACCTAGAAAAACATATTATCACCTTTTAAACGCATTTCGACTTTTTTATTCCAAATGGTCCGATAACAAGTTAACGAGTTCACCGCATAAAAACTTTTTTTCGAGGTGCCTCCGGAGATTCGCTCTCACTGACTTATTTATCGATATTTTTAATTGAAAATATTTTCAAAGATTCTTCAGATGTTATTCTGTAACGTGTATATGAAATAAATAAACCATCATTATTCATATCACCGAAAAAAAAAATCCTTTTTTTCGTCTTTAAAATCATACCCCCCCCCCCCCCCCCTCCTTTAAGATTAGGTATTGCTGTTTGATTAAAACTACCTTTAATAATATTATTATTGTATAAATTAAATTCGATTACCGTTCGAATGAAAAGTCAATTGTGCAGAACGCGTTTGTTTCCAATTTGGCGTTATTGTTTCTGAGAAAAAAAATAAACATACGGTTAGAAAAAAAAAATGGAAAAAAACGCCACGCATTATGTTGTGTGACACATGCAATAATTTCAGACCAACTTCTGAGCATGGCTGAGGAGCACTAAGTCAAGCTTCGTTTTGTAAATTTGCTTTCAAATTATCTGTCATGGGAGACGTTCGTGACTTTACAGATTTCATTTTCCGAGCCAGTTAGATATACTTACAACTATCTTCTTCTGGGACACGAAGCTGACAAAAGAAGTAAAAAAGTGTACTTTAAAAATAAATTTCTCACTAAGGTTCTTAAATTCGTAAGCCCCCGTTTTAACACACGCTTCCGAATGACATTAAAAGATTGATTAAGATGAAGTACCCATCTTAAGGCGAGACATAACCACGTTTATCGGGAGTTTGCCCGAGGCTCACATTTTAATTTATTTCAGCGAATTCGTAATTGAATTATCATTTTTATTTCCATGCCTCACAAGGGATGCGAGTTATTTATATTTTACATTAATAAAAACAGTTAGTTACCATCATTTTTGTACAACTAAAATTAGCGGTGAGCACCAGATTTTATTTTTCTAGACGATAATTAATAACTTCGGGAGGTATTAATTTAGAAACATCTTAAATATTAGTAACACGTTCTTCAGAATTAATTAAAATGAAGCCGGCGGAAAGGTCGAATCACCAGGCCTGCTAGGGTGAATTCGAACGTACGTCCGTCCAATAAGCCGTGCCGTGGTCGCATATTTGTTTACACGCTTCCTTCACTTACGTCGTTAAGATTTCCACATTATTTTTCTTTTCTTTGATATGGCAAATTCGACAGTAGATCCATCCAATACACGGGTCGCGCGTCGCAATTTGTATACACGGCTTCGTTACTTACGTCGCTCCGATTCAGAATATATTTTAGGGTACAGTGTCGTCTCTTAAAAATATATATATTTAGTCTCGCGGAAACCTTCCAAGCGGACATCCCCAATCCCCACCAATGTTTCCGAAGAAAGTTTAAAAAAAAAATCAAATCCAACGGATAAACCATCCCCTGTAGCGATTACTGCAATTTAGTACCTACGCAATATCTTCCCACAGCCAAAACATGAATTTCTAAAACCAACAACCAATAATAATTCAACATTTTGAATGAGCAGGTCAGAGACAGAGGTGGCTGGGTTCCAATCATCCTTTCCTCCGATTCTATTCGCGTCGATGATGCATGATTTTCCATCAAAGTCACATCATGTGCCATGTGCCTGACCGCCACGGTAAATTATCATCGCCAGAGCCGGCCGAAAAAACGCAGTAGGTCACCGGACAAAGCAAAAAAAAAAAACATAAAAAATTCATTGAGACAAAAGCGGTTTGTAAAATGGTACAACCAATACCCGCATGCTTTTGTTTGGAGTTAGCATTAATAAAGACGACAGCAGACAATAATTGTAATCTCTTTGTTTTACAGTACAGCTTAATTAATTAGGCAGGAAAATACATTACAGCTCGACACACTTACCTTTGCAAAAGGCTAAAAGAGGAACTAAAAACGAACGATAATAATTTAAATTAGTTGTATATAACTAGCGAGTTACCGGAATGCGTTGCAATGCTACTTAAATACAATAATAAATAGTTTCTCACTGTGTGTCCTTTCCCCTTCGTCCCCGTTCCCCTTCCACCTCCACTTACCCTCCCGCGCCCCCTCCTCTCCTGAGTTCCCCCTCCATCTTCCCCTCTTCGCTATCCTGCTTTCTCCCGTCACGTGAACCCCACCCTCCCTAGTTTCCCTCCGCCCCTCCCAGATTCTTCCACACCATTATAGTTAACCATTATAAACAGAAACCTGTGCGCACTTCAAATCCCCAAAGTTTCATCGCAATCAGAAGAATAGTTTAGAAACGCATAAAGGACAAATAAAGAAACATTCATTTTAATATATTAATTATTTTTACCTATTGCCTGGTAGATGATATTTTGAATACGTACTATTAAACTGTTATTTAGATAAAGATGGGTGCCTTATCGAAACGATCCAGAAAACGACGATAAAAGGGGATGGTTGCAACTCTGAGGTTGTCTTAAAATCGTCAACAAACGCTTTGGACTTTATTGTGATAGACTGACAATAGGCTCTCGTATCTTATTTGGCAGGCGTTGAAATAATCTGGACCTCGACCTTGAAGCTACCACCTTATTTATTATACACTCGTTCCCAACAACATCGACAGCTAAACGTCGTCTATTAGTAGCTACCATCTAGTGCAGTGGTTCTTAACCTGGGTTCGATCGAACCCCAGGGGTTCGGTGAGTCAGTCTCGTATGTTCGGCGGAGGTCAAGAGCAACAGCAGAAGTAACGCTGATTTTGCAGTAAATATTCAATATTTTGTTTTTTCTTTTATGTGAAAATCATATTTTAATGGTTTTGTTCTTTGTTCTTAATGGTTTTATTCTTTTGTGCACCTGGTTTTGTTCTTTGTTCTTAATGGTTTTATTCTTTTGTGCGCCTATGTATAAATATATACCTATGTTTTGAGTAGAGGATATTACATGGATAAAAAGTGGAAATTACTTTCACACACTCGCTTCTTTACAGCAACTTTTGATCCCTACGAGTCTCAAATGTAAGTTCAAAATTTGGATTCGTAAGAGAAAATATAACACATTCGTAGAAGTGACATAAGATTCGTCCTAAAGATTAATGGCATCGATCATGGATGTGCCTTAGTTCGAAAATATACATAATATTTTATTATTATTAAAATATGATGTCATGGTTTCAATAATAAATAACAAGTTAGTGTCTATTTAACACTTGTCCAGAGAAATAAGCACGATTGTAACTTTTGTAATTGTAGAATGTCGTAACTGTGTTTGTAAAAGTCGTAGTAGTGACTAGTGACCTGATATTTCGTAACATCTCTACATTTTTTAGTTAAATTATATAATCCAAATTTAAAAAAAAAAAAAATTTCATCCGTCCCGAGATAGGGGGTCGAGTTGTTTATAGGTTTCCCTATCCCATTACGCGCCCTCCGTTGTGGCAAATGTAACTCCATCGTGGTATCCCATTACGCCCCCTCCGTCCTGGTATCCCGTTAAGCCTCATCCCCCCGTTGGGGTCCAATTGCTGTTACGGGTTCACGAGTTAAGGGGCGCTAGAAATAAAGATATTCTCAAAGTGGGCGGTGGGCAAAAAAAGATTGAGATTCTATGCCCTAACCTAACTTAACCTATTTAACCAATTTTTTTTATCTTCACTCTTAATTACCCTTTTAAGGTGGTTCTGAGTTGGTTTCATTCTGAGTTGGTTTCATTCTGAGTTGGCCGGTCACGGTTTTTACATCCTAACAGACAACATAGGTACAATAATTGTGCATGCATGCATTTTTTAAGAAAATTATGTAATATTTTTTACATGAGTAATAAAAGTTGTCTTTGATACTAAATGTTCATCGCAAATAACAGGTTGCGTGCAAACTACACGTCTTTTTTAAGTCTTACATTGCTTTATCGTACAAAATTATGTGTGCTTATACTACATATTATGTATCATTAGTGAATGACTCTTCGTACACAACATGACATTATTGAGTAAAGGTCACTTATCACTTGGCATTGTTTGAATTGGCTAAGATAATAATGAAAACATAATATTATGCATTCAATTAGTTTGTGATCTTGAAAGTAAATAGAACATAAAAAGAGACAAAAAAGTGTGTCCACGTAGCATGAAAAAAATGTTCATGTAAGTAAAGAAGGAGACGTCTTCACAACGTTCTTAAAACAAAACTAGTCTATTAAGAACCTGTTGAAGCAGCAAAAAAAAAACTACAACTTGCAAATACTAAATTTGGAGATCGCGCTTTCGGAGTGTCTGGGCCTAATGGCCGTTATACACGACACCTTTTTTCAGCCCGATTCCAATTAGAGACAAAAGTCAACATTTTTCGATTTACGCGATCGCTATTTTCACCTCTATTTTTCATATCTAGGATTTCAATTGTCATCACTGCAAACAACACACGAACCATACTGTTTGTTGTGATGCCTACTGAAATCGTAGATATGAAAATAGAGATGAAAACAGCGATCGCGTAAAGCGAAAAATGTTGACTTTTGTCTCCAATTGGAATCGGGCTGAAAAAAGGTGTCGTGTATAACGGCCATAAGGCTTGGAATAAACTCCCTCCGGGACTTAGATGCATGACAAGCCCAACAGAATTTAGGTCCAAATTAAAAACCTACCTTTTTGGGCTCTCATACCCTTAACTAAAAAATACCTATCTGACAGTTATCATTCTTGTTTTGCCTATGATATACCTTAATCACACTTTTGGGGTAACATTACTCGATCCCTTACACATCAATCTCTCTCTTACCAAGGAGCGTATCACATTTGGGAGCATAGATGTTCTGATCAAGTCCTTGTACTACCGTACCGCAAATCATAAAATTTTGCTTTGAACATATTATATATAATAGTTCCCAATTGTGCCCTCTATGTGCGAACTCTACCTAAGTTTCTTTAAATAAAAAATGTGTTAAAGAGCGTAATACACGAGCCCGATTTTCAGCCCGATTCCAATTAGAGACAAAAGTCAACATTTTTCGCTTTACGCTGTTTTCATCTCTATTTTCATATCTACGATTTCAGTAGGCATCACAACAAACAGTATGGTTCATGTGTTGTTTGCAGTGATGACAATTGAAATCCTAGATATGAAAATAGAGGTGAAAATAGCGATCGCGCAAATCGAAAAATGTTGACTTTTGTCTCCAATTGGAATCGGGCTGAAAATCGGGCTCGTGTATAACGGCCTTTAATCTCTAGTGACCTTCCAGGTAAGTATGGTCCTGTATATATTTTCTACTTGTACGGTTTATTTTTACAGCAGCATCGCGTTAATTGGTCAAATTATTTTACATATAGTTTCGTATCGGTGATCGATGAACCGATGGATGTAATTTTTAGCCATAAGTTGTTGTAGTGGTTTGTCTAGTTTGGAGTTAGAAGTAAGATTGTAGAAATGTATTATAAGTTTGTACAGCGCCCTTGAGGTGATTTTTCACAAAAAACGGCGCTACATAAGTCATCCTAATATTATTATTATCATCATAAAACTTGCACAACTTTTTCTGCCACTATTTTCATCTGTCGATGTTATTTCCACCATAGTGAAAAATGTGTTTGCGAGTCGAACAAAGATATCATATTGTTTGTTCCTAATATTTTAATCGCTTATAAAATGTGTTTTATTTTATTTATTTGTATGTGAAAACCTTCAGAAGAGTCCCAACTGCTCCCGTCTGGAGCCAGTGAGACTGTGGCATCCCCAGTTCAGGTAGATTATGAGGGTAAAGGTAATGGGGAGGGGAAGCAGATGGGGGAGAGGGGGTGGGGTAGTATCTGGCTATTCAGATCTATAGATCACCAAACACGGCTAAAACCACTTCATGCAACGTTTCAATAAAAAAAATTAAAAAGTGGTTTTAAAATGTTGGGTACTCCCTTGTGCGTAGTGTAAATATAATATATGGTTTGTTAAATCAAACAATTAATCGTAAGTAAGTGAATTCAGTAATTATGACTGCTTCTGAGTATACATTATCGCAATAGGCTAACGTTTCCCTTTCAAATATTTGCGCACATTCTTGCGTCATTAATAAGAGAGGCCAATAAAATGCATCATTCATAACACAATCCAAACCAATCCCGTGCACAAGGAGCCACGATTACAGCCAATCAAAACCAAACGACTGTGGTTCGTGATATTATCCGGACTAAGATTGAAAATAATAGCTTTTCCTAGAGATACTTCTACTATTAACCGAATTCAGACTGAAAATAATATCTTCTTCGTGAGATACTTCTACTATTACCAAAATTCACACTGAAAATAATATCTTCTTCGTGAGATACTTCTACTATTACCAGAATTCACACTGAAAATAATATCTATTACCCGAATTCAGGCTGAAAATAATATCTTCTTCATGAGATGCTTCTACTATTACCCGAATTCAGACCGCAAATAATGTAAATGTGTTTTTCATGAGATAGTTATTATTCGGATTGAGACTGAAAATAATATCTTTTTTCATGAGATTCTTCTACTATTACTTGGATTGAGACTGAGAATAATTGCTTTTGCAAGAGATACTTCTACAGAATGAAGACTTAGAATAATAGCTTTTCCAATATATACTCATAGGTACTTCTACTATTAGCCGAATTCAGACTGAAAATAATATATTTTTCATGATATTCTTCTACTGTTATTCGGATTGAATCCGAAAATAATATCTTTTACGATATACCTACTTCTACTGTTATTCAGTTGAGACTGAGAATAATAGCCTTTTCAATAGAAACTTTTACTATTATCCGGATGAAGAATGAGAATAATAGCTTTTTCATTACATACTTCTACTATTATCCGGAAAAAGAATGAAAATAATATCTTCTTCGTGAGATACTTCTACTACATCGGGATAAAGACTGAGAAAAATATCTTTTTCAAGAGATACTTCTACTATTACCCGAATTCAGACAGAAAGCAATATCTTATTCATGAGATACTTCTACTACATCGGGATGAAGACTGAGAAGAATAATAATAACGTAATATTTGTATAGCGCAGTTTTGTGTCATTTCACTTCAAGAATAATATCTTTTTCAAGAGATACTTCTACTATTACCAGATTTTAGACAGAAAATAAATCTTATTCATGAGATACTTCTACTACTACACTTTTACTTACTTATTATCTCGATAAGGATTGAAAGCAATAAAAATTTTAAGAATATCTAAGTACCTACCTACTTCTGAAATATTATCTAGAATAAGAGAGAAAACAGTAAATGGTTATTTTTTGACGAGTCACTTATGGTTAGTGTCCCAAAAGCTTAAAAAAAGTGACATCAATTGAAAACAATAACTTTCAAAATCTACAATTATCCGAGGAGATACTTCTACTACATAATTTCCGGATTAAAATTGAAATTAATAACTTTTTAAAGGGACGCTTTCTATTATAATCCGGATTAAGTTGAATACAAGAATGTTTGAATAGATAGATAATTCCTAAGTACGCAATACACAAACGTACAAATAGACGACCTTAGAGAACGTCAAATACTAAGTACGAGTACCTAAGACGCAGTAAATTTAAGATGCTAATTTGTTTGAGTTGGTATTCACCGTAATATTATTTGGCAAATGCATTTGTGACAAAAATAAACGTGCACAATAGTTATTTGTGAAATTATCGTGCAATTGTGAAAAATTGGCCGATAACAACCACAATATAAATTAAAACATTAGAGATTAATTTAATTCATTATATTTCTTAGAAGGTAATAATCCCAAAAAGGTGTAGGTATTCAAATGTCATTTTATCTTATAAATGAAATCAACCTGTATTAATGCCTTTTTGAAAATAATTTCCCTCAGGGCCTATACCACATTCGGGGATGCTGTGTGGAAGGTATTTTTAAGAAAAGGAAGGAGAGGAAGCTCTGGGAAGGAAAAATAAATGAGGGGTGGATTATAATCTAGGGGTCAGTGTGCAAGAATGGCGGACGTATGAATCCATCCTTCCCGCTGATGCGTCAAGAGACCAGCTGGAGTTCGAAGGGTCTCAAACCGGCCTCTCCCGATCCGGCTCGCCGCGCAGCTGGTAGGCAGACGCATCCGCCGCCAAGACCCGGACAAACCCCATCCCATGAACCCGGTCACCCCTGCTTAGTAACCAAACATAGCGAACAACTTGGGGTGACCTACAGCAGAGATTTGGTTACCCAATAAATGGGGTACCCGGAGCGGCGGTACCCATAACCGCATACCAAAACGGAATACGTAATAAAAATCCATATTTTTTATCACTGGCCTGTACGGGACACAAGTATGATATAAAAATTATACAACCTAAAATTGTAACAGACTGAAGTTGCCTATTGCAGAGTGAAACCGGTTCGATTTTAAAAAAGTAAGTCAAATTCACTTCAAAATATTTTTGAAGTGAAACTTCTTTAGAACGGTAGTGATTTGAAACTCGATAAAACGGAAACACTTAAAAAAGACAAACACATACATATATAGGATTTTCCCTGCGAGAGAATGAAACCTTACCGCATTGGCCGCTTTGATTATGAGCTCACTTTTCAAAGCTCCTGTTGGTTGAAGTTTTACTTCTACTGCGTGTGAACTGCACACGATTTAAAAAAAAACATAAATGTATTATAGTTTTCAAAATTAGAAACTTGCCTTCAATAAGGCAGACAACAATCGTCCGAACTAATATAGGTACCAACTTAGTAATTTAAATTGTAATTTTTCGCTTCAGACTGGATTTAATAAGTAGGTAGGTACTATAAAAACATACAAAATTTATATAGATTTTTCTAATGGCAGGGCTAAACAATGGGCTGACGATGATCATACTCCGATGGCCCACCAATTTTATGGTTAATTTAACCGTCTGTGTCGCATCAGCACAAACCATAAATAATGGCATTAGTAATGGCGGCCCGGCGGAAGTTGGTAAGGTGCGAGCCGGTATGCTAAAACCTCCATGCAAATTATACTGACGGGACATCAGCTGATCGGCCGCGCGCCGCATCTGTCAAGTTGACGTTAACCCCTCAGACAAATTTGATCGCTTTTCGGCATAACTCATAGAGGTCCTTGTGTCTCAATTACTATCATGGTTATAAATATGATCTAAACTAAATGAGAAAATACCATGTTTTGCATCCAAATCTAAAAGTTAACTTTAATTAAGCTTGTTTACAAGACAACATAACTGTTTCTTATCTATCTTGGTACGAGAGCACAACAGAATGGAGTTTGCAGGAAAACACTTCTTCTTCTTGAACACATCACCATATTTAAAGAAAAACATACAAATACAAATAATTAATATGGTACATTAACTGTGGGAACAGAATATTTCAGCGGTTCCCACAACTGGATTTTAAAATCTAGCAATAAAACAATTGCTCAAAAGTCGGCCGAAAAGGGCCACCAATAAAATTACATCTAAGGACAGACACATATTGCAAATTTTACTATTATAAAAGATCCTCTTAGGTTGGGCCATAAAAGGCCGACAGCAAACACTTTCCCTTGGGGCTGCCATAAATAGTTATAGGTGCTATTTGAGGATCCTATTTGAAATGTGCAAATACGTACTTAAAAATAAAACCATTTAAATAATAAACACTTTCTTCCAAATCTTTGCAAAGCAATGCATTTATATGATACCAGCCAGAATACATATTATTTCTCAAGGTTGGGACCTTACTTGAAGAAACCGTGGGATAATATTTTGCTTGCATATTTGAAAAACGGGAACTATGCGAAACTAAAATAATATGAATATTACGAACTAATTATGATTAAATAGAACAAATCGCATTCTGGAACGAACAATAACAATAGCAGTCAAGTACAATAAGCTTGTTTTCAAGCTAACGCATGTTTTCCCACAGAAATAGTTATAACTCCGTTATTGTTCTAGTGTAAACAATAAAACAAAAAGTAGAATATCCAAATTAAATCAAGCCTCACACCTATATTCAAAGTTGTCCATAGAAATACATAAAAAAATACTTATTTTATAGAAACAGTTTTCACCCGCCAAATCATTGTTAATTTTTTTATTAAATATTAAAAAAAAAGTGACATGACAAAATTGTTTATTATATATTTAAACGATAGTATAAGTGTTTTTTTTACATAATCCGTGATTTTAGTACCGTTTTCACATAAAAACATCGCGTGAGTCATTTTTACAATTTTTTTTTATGTTGGCATTAATTTTAATATTTACAAATGTTAATATTTGTAAGTAATAATACAATTTGAAAGCTTATTTCATAATCTTTCAAAAACAGTTTTTAGTATTCGGCTACGTTCAGAAATATTTCATTTATAGAGCTTTAATTGCGGAGCGAAAATAACACAAAGTTTTTATAAATCTGATAGTTAGTTTAAGACACAAAAACTTGCACAATGGCAAAATACCTGAGTGGTTAACTACACTATAATTAAAATGTTACCTTTATGAAGCCAACTGAACGCAATTTAAAAAAAAAATTATGAAAGTTTGAGGATTTATTTTTAATTTATTTATATGAAACGACAAAAGTGAGTTGACGATAACGTTTATAACGCATTTGCCTAATAAAATATATTTTGTTTTCATTTTTACACTTTTTAAACAAGGGGAGCCATTTTTTAAACTTTATTATGTTTCATTCAAAATTTTTATATTCTTTAGGTATTTAGAAATACAAATTTAGAGAGCGAATTTCGTCACCATTCAAAAAAACTTTAGTTTTCGTATACGTTCAGAAATATTAATTTGAATTTTATTGCAAAGCAGAAATATTTTGACCTTCAGACAAAAATAGGCCCGAAGCAGAGGGGTTAAGGTGAAACAGAAGCGACAATTTTCATACAATCTATTTTTCAGCCGCATTCGAAAACTACAGATAATACTGTATTTATTTTAGTACAGAAAAATAATACTAATAATTAAATTAGCGCTAACGAAAATTTCACTGTTATATGACTTATAATAACCAAGTAATTACATTAACAAAAGTAATTATTTTTCATCAGATTTACGTTCGACACGGGTAGCTAAATTCCGCTACACCACCGGGCGCAAGGCGCGGGGCGCGGGCGCGGGAATAGGTATCCGTATGTTAGAAGGCGACCAACTGTGCGAGCGGTCCCGATATGCTCGTCTCGTGCACGCTTTCGGCACATTCCTATGGTGTAGTATTATTTGTCGAAAAAATGTCAAGTTGCTATTCTGATTTTATTGTTTCTGGGCGCAGGGAATATTTGCGGTCGAGGCACGCAGTAAAAGAGGCGAAATTAACTACATAATGATAATAAGCGCCACTGTAACAATTTAGAACTTTCATAAAACTGTAAATATCACTAGAGACTTGCTTAGTTATTTTGTTGTTGCGACTTACTAAACAATAAAATGAATAGATCAAGCTGCATGGGTTTTTACATTCTGTCACATTGTCGCATATACACGATCTATCAGTCTTCATATATCTCTTCTGTTATTCTGACTGACCGTTTTCAAATAATTGATTCACTTGGTTTCGCCGTTTTTTGGGAAAAATTACCTCAAGACACAGAGATATAGTTAGAGGTGCTGAGCTTTACATAAATCCGATCGGGAGGAACTTGTTGAGGGAGACTATTTGAGCCTTCCTGCACTCTTCTCTTGATCCATCGCCTTGCTCCGCAGTGGGAGGGACGGATTCATTCGTCCGTCACTCCTGAACCCACTGACCCCAGATTCGTAGCCACGCCTCATGCCTTTTTCCTTCTCAGAACATCAACTCCTTCCTTTCCTTTAAATTACCATCCACACAGCATCCCCAAAGATGACATAGGCCCTGGAGGAAATTATTTTCCTATTGTAGCTATTGTAAAAATAAATAAATAACATTATTTTCTCAGAAAACAGTTTAGCGTTATTCTATAACATTAGGCTTGCATTTTATAAACAAATATTCTGGGAAGAAACGAATCCCAGAATGGGTGAAACACTTACATATTATTTCTACAAACATTTACTATGTAGGTAGGTAGGAAGGTACTGTAATTATCATCTAATTTATTTATTTACTGTGTAACCATCACGTTTCGCGCCCTTTCCCGGGAACCCCTGCTAAGTCATCAAACATAATGAACCACTTGGGGTGACGTATGTTGGTTTTTCAATAAATGGTTCCCGGGGCGGCGGTACCATAACCCGCCACTCAAATTGAAATATCTTCCTCGGGCGTCTCCGACTTCTTTTACCCTTCACTATCGTGTCATATTCACATTCCTACATCGTCTCATAATAATATTATTATGAGACGATGTAGGAAATTACCAAATTAGCAAACTCCTAAATACAAACTTATTTTTTATTACGTATAATAAAGTTGTAAATAATGTACACTTGCCGTGGATTGAGCACACGAGAAACCATTTCTCAGATATAGTAATAATCACCAATTTGTTTATTTGATAAATTCGATGCATACAAATATAGGAACAGATCCTTTTGACAAATAGGTGTCACTCATTTATTGCTTTTTGACAAACATAAATCTCCTCACGGCGAAAAGCAAGCAGATACGAGGTACCTACATACAGCTTGCGTCCTTGGCGAAAGAGCCCATCAAACACGATAAAGCATTTATGTTTTTATTAAAATTAAACTGAAAACTTGTCAGCAAAATGAGGCCTGGTATTAGAAAAAAACCAGCGCTTGCAATCATGTTTGAGTTTAGATGTAAGTCACTAGTTATAATTGTAAATCTTCGTTGTAAGCCAGTAATATTAATTCTTTTATATATTTTTTTGTACAGTGCCGTTGAGGTGATTTTTCACAAAAGCGGTGCTATATAAATTAGCCAAATATTATTATTATTGGCTATTTGAGGCTAGTAGCAATGTGAATGGTCGAAGAAGTAGGGGACGCCCGAGGAAGACATGGCACGATCAAGTGAATCAGATACTTGAGTCGGGCCATGTCAAGAGTCAGAATAATAGAAGAGTGTGTATGAGACCATGTATGTGTGAATATGAATGAGGTACAGAGTATGTGCCAAGACCCGAGTTGTTTGGCGGTCCGTCCTCTCTGCCTACCCCTGCGGGGAAATGGCGTGATGTTTAGTTAGTTAGTTACTAGCGATTTCAGCACATTTTATCCTGCGAATTTGCGGGATTTTCATGTGCGGGTTTTGGGGGAAAAACTTATTTTAATTACCGTTCTATTCTGATTCAGAGTAATATCACAATAAAACTACGTTGAATTTACCCAATACTTATAATAACCCAATTACAAGTTCCCGATTCTACTAAGCCAAAACTAAGGTTCAAAACTACTTAAGCATCACTTAATCTAGACTAAGTGATGATTAAGTGATGCTTAAGCAGTTTCGAACTTTAGTTTCGGCTTAGTAGAATTGGGAACAGCGGCTGTTAGTGTAACTAACATCACTTAAACACGAATAAAAAATATATGAATTTTAAGTTGTTTAATTTCATGTAATATAACACTTAAAGCGGTACCACACGTGCAGATAAAATATGTGGCTTGGCCTATTTCAGCATATTTCTCGCCATATATTCCCTTATAGCTGCGTGTGGCACAGGTCTTATGTTATACTACCTGGGTTACCCGGCTTCAGGCTCAGGACATCAATTCCAGAGTGTTTGGAATGTTCCACAATGATGTTCCCTATTCCCTATTCCCCAAAATTACACCACATACTCCGCCACTCCTTCCAGAACTTTCTAGAGTTCTATGGAACCTACTCGAACTTTCTGGAAGACTGTTCTAGAAATTACAAGAGGACGAAACTTCCAGCCCTTATATCTTTAAAAGCACGCCCTTTAGGTAAAAGCGGGAACCGTCATCCTGGAGGGGGGATAGAGATCTACCACACCATATAACTCACTAGATCGTACCGGGACTCGTTTCTAAGTTTTTGCGAGCCGCACGTGTTTTTAGACTTTCTATTATAATATATCTATATATATTATATCTCTTATACTAACTCTTCGCGATCTCATTAAACACTATTATAGTATATAAAATATTTAAAACTGATTAAAATTACTCCAGTTACTTGGAGGCCCTTAAGTGGGGCTTCAGGCTCAGGACATCAATTCCAGAGTGTTTGGAATGTTCCACAATGATGTTCCCTATTCCCTATTCCCCAAAATTCCACCACATACTCCGCCACTCCTTCCAGAACTTTCTAGAGTTCTATGGAACCTACTCGAACTTTCTGGAAGACTGTTCTAGAAATTACAAGAGGACGAAACTTCCAGCCCTTATATCTTTAAAAGCACGCCCTTTAGGTAAAAGCGGGAACCGTCATCCTGGAGGGGGGATAGAGATCTACCACACCATATAACTCACTAGATCGTACCGGGACTCGTTTCTAAGTTTTTGCGAGCCGCACGTGTTTTTAGACTTTCTATTATAATATATCTATATATATTTCTATACAATTTTTCTATGGAGTTTTCATTTAAGCAAGCAAATATTTC
This sequence comes from Limnephilus lunatus, assembly GCA_917563855.2. Lineage (NCBI taxonomy): Eukaryota > Metazoa > Arthropoda > Insecta > Trichoptera > Limnephilidae > Limnephilus > Limnephilus lunatus. The sequence goes on along the minus strand of OU830596.1, from coordinate 94,327,048 downwards.
ATCCTACAAAAAGTTTTAAAAATCGTTATCTACATTGTGCTTTTTATACAAAAACTAATTGTATCACATTAAATAAGTGGATCGTATTCCGATTATTAAATAATCATAGTGAGAACAGATCTATTATAATAGTGATTCTAAAAACAAAATCTTATTAGCGTGACAAGTGACATTTGAAGCCATAGACATAAATCTAATGAAATATTGTTCTGGCTGTCACTGTAACAAGAGACAATATTTTAAATTTGAATTGAAGTGGGGGCATTTTTGAACCCAATTTTCTTGTCAACTGTGAACAAAATGTCTAATACCCAAACACGTAGCAATAAATCAAACCTTGATAAAGAGGACAAACAAACTATGGATAAAATTTTTGATTATATCGACAAAAAGTTTGATTCCTTAAAAAAGGATATAATTCAAAAAATAGAATGTCAGAATACGGAATCTATAAAAAGTATTGAGTACATTAGTGCTCAATATGATGAAATTATAAAAAAATTGGATATAAATAACAACCAAAATAAATCAATTCAAAATGAACTTGAAAATATAAAAAAAGAACAAGTAGGCAAAAACGCTATAATAAAAAAATTGGAACTACGACTAGATGAAATTGAATATACATCAAATCTGAATTATCTGGAAATTGCAGGAATTCCACAAAAAAATGGTGAACAGCTGGTGGAAATTATTAAAAAAGTCGCATCTGCAGTTGGAATACAAATCAAACACGCTGATATAAGCAATGTGACCAGAACTACAGACCGAAGACTTAATGCTCCGCCAAAAATCCTCGTAAAATTTACAGACATTAAACAAAAAGACATCCTTCTATCTAAAAAAAGAGAACTAGACTTTGATTTACTAAAGGATTTGACAAACGAAAAAGTATACATCGGTGAAGTTATTAGTCCCTACAGAAAAGAGTTGCTTTGGAAAGCAAAACAATTAGCAAAAGAAAAAAAATATGAATTTGTTTGGATTAAAAATGGGAAAATAATGGTTCGTAAAGGTCATGATCAAAAAATTTTGTACGTAAATCATCTGGACGACCTCGATAAATTAATATAACAAATCACTTACTTAAATACACCAAACTGAAATACCTACCGAGAACATGGATAAGGAAACAATAACTACAAACGAACCAGATGAACTGTCAACTCTTAAAAACAATTTTAATATATTAAATAAAAATATACGAAGTATCAACAAAAACTTCGATGAACTTCAAATACTAATTAAGAATCTAAAAATGAATCTAGATATAATCATCCTTACTGAATGCTGGATAAAGGATAAATATTCACCCTTGCATATTAATAACTACACCTCATATGCAACCAAATTGAATTACACAAAAAATGATGGTGTGATAGTGTACATTAAAGATGACATTAAAACTGAAGTCAATGAAATAAAATTTCCAAATGCAAACTGTTTGAAAATCAAAGTGGGTGACGAAACCACTATATTAGCACTGTATCGATCACCAGCTACAACTAATATTAATCAGTTTCTTGAAACGCTTTCTAATGAACTCAATCTTCTAAAAAACACAAAAAATGTCTTCCTCATCGGAGATATAAATATTGACATATTAGAAAACGGTCATCCAAATAGAACTGATTATCTGCAAACACTGGCCGCCCACGGACTTAAAAGTTTGATAAATAAACCTACGCGTGTAACCAATGACAGTAAATCTTGCATCGACCACATATTCAGTAAGACTATTAAATCAACCAACTCTATCATATTCACCTCTACTATAACCGACCACTATACAACAATATTATCTATTACAAAAAAGAAAATACAAAGATCGCAGCCCTACCCAATTATCGTGCAGAAGACAGAAACCAAATGGAATGAAGTAAAACAACAGTTACTCAATACAAACTGGATAAACCTTCTGGAGAACCTTGACACAAATAATGCCTGGAGTAAATTCATTGAATATATAACTCAAACCATCATGTCAAATACCAAATCAATAGAAAAAAAGATTTCACACAAAAACCAACATCTTAAACCATGGATAACCCAAAGCGTTATAAATTGCATTAGAAAAAGAGATGAGCTACACAGGAAAGTTAAATTAAATCCTTGTGATATTTTTATACAACGATATTATAAAAGATACAGAAATATTTGCAAAAATGTTGTACGCAATGTCAAAGAAAATTATTATAAGAAAAAAATAGACGAATGTAACAATGACCCACGCAAATTATGGAAGATCATAAATGAAATTACAAGTGCAAAATCATCCCATAACAAGAGCATAGACGAACTAACAATTGAAAATACCCAAATCTCTTTCGCAAAGCATCCGGACAAAATTCTCGAATACGTAAACGAATGTTTTACTAATATAGGGTCACAATTAGCAAAGAAAATCAGACAACCAAAAACTAGCATTTTACCAGAAGAAAAGGAAAGTATGAACCAGATAGATAAATTAAAGTTAACTGATGTAACCAATACTGAAATCAGAAATGCAATTGTATCCCTTAATGTTAATAAATCATCCGGAAATGATATAATATCAAATAAAACAATAAAACAACTCCAAAATGAGCTGACCTTCCCATTGACATACTTGGTCAATCTGTCTATATCTACGAATGTATTCCCCTCTTGCCTTAAAAAAGCTACAGTTATACCCATACATAAAAGTGGTAACAAAAAGGATATATATAATTACCGACCCATAAGTCTCTTAAGCTCCTTCTCAAAAATCTTGGAAACTGTAATGAAGAAGCAAATTGTTCAATTTCTTGAACAAAACAAATTATTATCACCATCCCAATATGGCTTTAGGGAAAATCTAAGCACCAATGATGCCATAGAAAAACTAACAAGCATAGCCATAAAAAACATAGATGATGGGAAAAAGTGTTTGGCTTTATTCATAGATCTTCAAAAAGCTTTTGACACAATAGACCATAAAATATTACTAACTAAGCTAAAAAAAATAGGAATGGCCGAAACAACAATGAACTTATTAGAGTCATATATAACAGGGCGAGAACAACAAGTACAAATTGGTAAACAAAAGAGCAAACTACTATCTTTAAACTATGGCGTTCCTCAAGGAAGTGTACTGGGACCGATTCTATTCATTATCTATATCAACGATTTACATAACCTTATCATTAAAGGAAACATAATCAGTTTTGCTGATGATACTGTTTTATTATTTCAAGAAGAAAATTGGACGGATACATTTAATGAGGCTGAACAAGGGCTTAGTGCACTTCAAAATTGGCTTAAAATCAACTCGCTTACCCTTAATATAAGCAAAACTAAATATATAACATTTTCAATAAACGCACGGAGCCAACCAATAAAATCACTAGAACTAAAACTACACGAATGCCATGGAAATAATATACAATGTAACTGCCCCGTCATAGAAAAAACGCAAAACATAAAATATCTCGGAGTAATAATTGACGAAAATCTTAGATGGGACCTACATATTAAAGGTATTACGGAAAAACTCACAAGCCTTATATATTTCTTTAAAAATCTAAGAAACGTGGTAAATAAAAATGATATGAAAAAGGTCTACTACGCGTTGTGTCATTCTCGAATTGAATATGGAATCATAGGATGGGGATCTGCTACACATACGTACCTCCACAACCTGAATACGATTCAAAAAGGAATCATAAAGACCATATTGAAAGTACCAATTAGAACGCCTTCAATTGAAATTTTCAATAGCTTCGACGTACCAAATGTACAGCAAATATATGCCAAAAATATATTATTGAAGATTTTCAAAAATAATGAATCCTCTACTAGACCATGTATGCATAACACAAGATCGAATAAAAACGATATAAAAAATATTCCAAGTTATAAAACCAGTTTCGGACAAAGAAACTATACATACTTTGCAACAAAACTCCATAACATCCTTCCCCAAGACATAAAACTAATAAAAAATCCTAATGAATACAAATCAAGAATAAAAATATGGCTAAAAGAGGTCAATGAAAAAACCCTAATGAAGACATTAAAAACGACATAGAAGACAAATAAACCATATTTAAATAACTTTAGTCCGCCTCGGCACAGGACCCCCTAGTGAGGAGGACTAAGAAATACAATAATTTATACTTAATTTCACCATTATATCTTGTATGTAACAATTATTTTATATAGTCGCTAAAATAAAAAAAAATAAAAAAAAAAAAAAATATTATATCTCTTATACTAACTCTTCGCGATCTCATTAAACACTATTATAGTATATAAAATATTTAAAACTGATTAAAATTACTCCAGTTACTTGGAGGCCCTTAAGTGGGTTAGCACTTTAAATTATTAAAAAAAAGAGTATGCTTTAGATCACACTACTAAAGTAAAACTTCACTAACTTATAAAAGAACATTTGACATTGGGGTGACATTAACATTGACATTCCAGACAATGTGGTTTGTTGCTTTTTGCACAGTAGTACACACTCATGCATTTTTTTTTCTTTTTGGGCAAAAGTTGCACTTCGTTTTCCTTTTTTAATGACATTGATCACCGTTCGCATCGATTACCGTTCGCATGTCATTTTTCACAACAATAACCACTTTTCGTAAAGCATTCACCAGTTTACCCCCAAGTGTCGATCGTGCGTAAAGAAGTTTTACTTCAAAAAATATAATTTCAACGTTCTTCATTGAGCAAATGAAGCTTATTTTACGTGAAGGGAAGACAAAAAAAATTATGAGAGGTGGTGCATTATTTTGAAATATAAACAACTTCCACAAAGAAAAGATACTGTTGACGATTTTTCTACAGAAGCGATAGGTATCTACGTTGAAATTCATTAATTTTGCAGCTAAAGAGGGTTCTAAAATTACAGGTGGCGTTGAAGGAGTGGGAAATTTTCGGCAGCAGCACATATTATTTACGGACACCTCCATAAAACTTGGAACTTTTCGATGGAAAAAATATAATTCACTAGAAAAAAATACAATACAGTTTTCTGGAACCATGTAATACGGACTTCGCTGTTGCCCGAATATCGTACACAGCGAAGTAAGTCTTGCAAGCGGTCTTTAAAAAAAAGGTCCAGTTAACGCCAGCAACCGCAAGATATGCTCTTGTAACCTAGCCGGCCCTTTTTATAAATTATTCTATCTACCCGGGTGTTGATTTAATTTACTGAATCCAACAAACCTTTTGTATTCCGTCTCTTTCGAACTCGTGAGTTTTACCGTTAAATTTATGAAACGCACCTGTTTCGCAAATATGTTTCGGTTGGGTAAAATAAAATTTTGTATGAACGCGCGCGGGATTGTAGCAAATGTATTTTTTACGTGTTAATTTTGTAATAAAATTGTCCTTTTTTCAGCCGCATTTTAACATTATAAAAGTATAGGTATGCAAAACTATTTAAGCAGATTACTATATCTTATGTACGTTCGCAAACCAATCATTCATCCCAATATTAAAAAGCATAACGTGTTAAAAGCGTTTTATTCGACAATATTGAAAATAACGCCATCTATCGGTGTGAAGTTTCTAAATATATTTTGAGAATACCCTTAATGTCAAACTGCTTCTGTCAAACGGGGCAAAGCTAAGAGAAGAAAAAAGTAAAACTAAAATTCTATAAAATTAAAACTTTGTCTCCTGTCGGCGCGGCGCGAACGAAGGAGGAAAAATCAAAAAGAAAAAAGATTGTGTTACTTAGAAGTTACGTTTACGACATCCTTATGATTTTAATTTCACCGAGGAGAAATAGAATCATTAAAATGTACAAAATTGATATTAAGTAATGTTGAATTAAATTTCAGCATTTCTCAATTGGGGTATGTTGTGTGGCTGAAGGAGTGGGTTGGGGAAAGAAATGGGGAAGAGGAATGCTGGGAAGTACCTGGCTATTCAAATCTGGTCACATTTCAAGCAATATTTCTATTCTGTGTGATATTGAGAGTATGAACCTCGTAATATTATTAGGTCTGTAATATTAATAAATCTAGTCTCCTTCAACCGAAGCAACTTCCCTACAATGGTGTAACTCTAAGTGACCAGCTCAGGCACGAGGGCTCCGTCGAAGCCAGATAAAGTTAGCCTCTCTGAAGCTGTGCGTACTGCACAGGGCGCCTAGATACTTTAATAGTCCACAAATGCTGATCCCGTACAAATCGCAAGTGCGCCCCACGGTTGAATTCGGCAGCCACCTCTGAGCAGTTCTCGACTCGAAACGGACGGTCGGCTTGATGATTCCCTTATCTCAACAAGCGAATGGCAATCCTTAGAGTTAGAGCACAAGCGTCAAGTAGGGACAGTGTTCTTGTTCTACCGGTACTACAATGGAAGATGATCCGAGGAACTAGCGTCATGGATCCCTTCGGCACTGGTGCATGGTCGGAAAACACGCCAAACGCAACATTTGTACACGGTTGACATTTGTCACATGAGAACGGGTCGCTTCTACGAAACGTTCTTCAGTTCAACAGCCGGAACGATTTACCGGCGTCTATGTTTCCTCCCTCCTACAACATAGGTCTCTTCAAGACCCATGTTCACTCCTTCCAAAAGACCCTCCACACACCATCCTCAAATATGACAGACCATGAGGGAATTTATTTTCCTCAGGGCCACCTCTGTGAAGTTAATGTAAAAAAGGTACACCAACCGATATTAGGTCGTTCAGTTTTTCTGCGATAAAAGTCTAATAATTGTATAGCAAATTGGCTACTGTCGTACGCTTTCTGTTTAGTCGTGGTCAATATTGAACCACAGGAAGGCATTGAAAAACTAATAATAGGACAAATAAAAAGTTAAAGTATAGGTAAGTAAGTGTATCGAGCTTCAAAATATGTGACTAAAATAAAATAAAAATAAAACGTTTCGTGAACATTGGGCATAATAATTATTGCATTTGTAAATTTTGTATTTTAGATCCGATCTAGTTTGCATTCTAAAACGTACAAAAAACTGTCATAAAAATCGCACAGCGTTCATTGTATGGAATTTCCGGGACAATGTGCAATGTCAATTCTTTATCCCATGGTCTTAATTAAAAAAACTTCTGCTAAGGATAATATTCAAATGTAACCCATCACACCCATCAGAGCCACTTTTTAAAAAATTCACAGTGTTAGACATTCGACAACTATAGTATATAAAGACAATTCTCATATTCTTATGGAAAAATGATTTGATAGAAAAAACACAAAAAAAAAATTACACTCGGTACTCATCACACCTAAAATGCATAATTCCTATAACTAAAACAATTTTGCACAGCGACAGTTCTCCTATATTGCCCCCAAAATGTTCAACTTACTGAGTATTGATACAAGGAAATCGAAATCTGACAAGCTTTATATCATAAATGTACAGGATTGGTTATTTACAAAGGGGAGGAACTATTTTAAAGAATACCTGAAGTCAACAAATTAAGTTAATTTGCTTTATTATTATTTTTAATTTTATTTTACAATCAAATTAAAAAATAAAAATAAACTTTTGATAATGATCATATTAATATTTATATTTGGATGAATTATTTTCAACATCTCCACAAGAATAGTTATTCATTTATTTATCTATCTATCATGCATTTATGTATTTATTTTATTTAAGCGAAAAAGCAGCCAACAATAAGAATGGTTTATTGCTTATGCTATCTACTTAATTGCGAAATCACTTAAAGAATTCGTTGTTATACAAAAATACTGTGCCTAACTAAACTATGTATTAACCAATAACAATTCTTACATTAATATAATTATATATTCATAATTCGACTACCATAATACGGGCATGTGCCTAGCGTGGTAGTCAAATCATCTGTAAAACTGTACCTACACAAACTTGGGTAAAGACGGGTATTAAAACGACAGGAGAATAGTTTTGACTCTGAACAGAAGAACGAATCTGTATCTTTTGTAAATACGGAATCGATTCCACACATAATCTCAATCAAATTTGTGTGATTGTCTATGGCTTGCAATTGCTTTTGTATCGACTGATATGTCAGCTGTCGTATTTCGACTAGTTTAAAACACTGATTATTATTATTCATTTAATGTATGTTTAAAGTTGTACACCATGGATTTGACATTTGCAAAGTTTCGTTTCAATCTATATACGCATGAATTGCTTACTTTGCCCAAATTAAGAACCTATTTAAGGCAAAGGTTTTGAGGCACATTTTCAGAATAACTGAATATTTGGGGACGATATACATTAATAATTATTCCATTAATCGCCGCCCTTTTAGGTACGTATTATTGGAATTACACTTCTTTTCAACAATTACTATAAGAAACAATTATTCACTTGAACAAAATAGGTTATTAGGTTCTTAGTTTGGGAAAAAAATAATAAGTAATTCAAGCGTATTTAGACTGAAACTTCGCAAATGTCAAATTCATGGTATACAACTTTTAAAAGTACCTACATTAAATGAACAAATAATCATGTAAACGTACTTGCAGCGTTTCGTGTTACTAGTTGAAATACGATAGCTGACATCATAAATAAACCAATCCGCTGACATATCAGTCCGTAGAAAAGGCAATTGCAAACCATAGACAATCACACATATTTGACAGGAGATTCCATATCCACAAAAGATACAGAATCGCATGGCAGATGAATTCCAATTTCCATGTAATCCAACTGTGTAATCCAAGTAAAGAAGAGGAAGTGGATGGGAAGATCTGCGCATCTATCTTACTACAAAGGAAATGTTGACACACTGACTATGTGGTTTACATTTCAAACGTCCCTGTGAGAACGGGTTTTGTAGGGCAAAACCTACCTACGCTGTTATAATATAAGACCCCATTATGTAGAAGACAAAGACAAAACTGTAGAAAATGCTTAGTTTTTCTTTGTAAATAGCGAATAAAAAGGTGGTAAAGTTAATGCAGAATTGTATGATATTTATAAGGCCCCTAGCATCTCAGCACATATGAGACTCCTCAGACTGAGATGGGCTGGGCATGTACAGAGAATGCCGGATACACGCGTCCCAAAAAGAATTTTGACTGGACACCCAGGTGGAAAGAGAAAAGTGGGAAGACGAGGTAAGAGGGGATGTAGCACAGCTTCTCCAGGTACGAAATTGGAAGTCAGCCGCTGAGGACAGGAGGAGTTGGAGGCGACTGTTGCAGGAGGCCAAAGCTCGATATGGGCTGTAGCGCCATCGAAGAAGAAAGTTAATGCAGACATTCGAGGCGTATTATATTGCGAAATAAAAAAAATCAAAGTCTGATTAAGTACTTACTCTGGTTCGACATTCATATTTGTATAGGTTTAGGAAAAGTATACATGTAGTACCGCGCGTTTTCTTCCCGCGATAAAATATCCCCGACACAATATACTCTGACAAAATACCCCTCGACATAATATCCCTAGGACAAAATATCTTACGAACAAAATATCCCCAGACAAAATATCCACCGTCAAAATATCCTTCGATTTAAGAGACGATGCAAGAGACAAAGCAAGGAACTTACAGCTTCGATTTAAATTTTAAATTTGCGCTTGAAAGGTTTTGTTGGGTTAGGTTAGGGTTGGTTAGGTTGAACAGACTGTTAGTATCTTCTGCGGGTACCTTGCTTGTTACGCACAAGGTTTCTCCTATATCTTTTTTATTATCTGCATCCTAAAGTTTATTTTTAATTTTCGATTGTTTCATTAATTTCTTTTGGTATTTTTTTTCTAGGTATGCTATATGTATAATTATATTTCACTCGATTTTTTCTGATTCCAGATTTATTGCCTATTCTCTTCTGTGATTCCATAGTTTTCCAGCTTGAATCTCTCCACGTCAAAGATAGAGCATTTTTCTAATACATGGATGCTGTCCTGAATTACCTATGTCAGATTAGGTTAGGTCCAGTGATTCTTAACGGGGGCGCCAGCGCCCCTCCTGTGGGCGTTTTGGAGGTCTGGGGGGGCGTTTTTAAATTTTTAGCATTTAGGGGGCGCTGCAAAAGTTCAAGTGGGAATTGTGTCAATACAGAAAATAAGCTCATTCCACAAAAAATTTAGCTGAGGTTTAATAGTCAATGTAATAATAATGTGTTTTATTTTTACTTCTAATCATTTTTTTATTTGTAGTAGGAAATCCATTTCGTAAATGGACTTCCTACTAAAATGTGTACTTTTCGTTTCGGGGGGGGGGGGTCGCTGGATAATTTTACTGTGGTAAAGGGGGCGTTTCTTTCCATAGGGTTAAGAAACACTGGGTTAGGAGATATTGTCGGGGATATTTTGTCGGAGAATGTTTTGTCCGCAGGGTATTTTGTCGGGGATATTTCGTTGGGGGATGTTTTGCCCGTAGGATCGTTTGTCGGGGATATTTTGTCGGGGGGGTATTATGTCGCGGGATGAAAAGTCGCGGAACCCATGTATACAGGATGTTAAGGGACATACTTGACTTGTGATTCTTGACACTATCTGGAGTCAAAAATGTAAGTAAAATGTTGGTTTCTAAGCGATTTGTATGCCTATTGCCTATATTAGTGGCGATATAAGGCACAATTAAGAATACATGACTTCATCTTAAAATAATGAATACCGCTCAGCGAAAATTACACCTAGCTGCATTGGTGAAGCGATCGTCCAGTTTGTTTGGTGAAAGCAGCGTTCGGGAGACAAATTAAATAGCAAAATAAATAATTACCTATTTAGATGATGTAGCTGAGAATGACACCAACGATTGAGAAAAAAAATGTAATACATAATAATATTTTGTAATACATAAAAAGTGCAACAGGCAACAGCTAACATAGAACGTTTTAATTCTCTCTTAGTAGAACCACAACAAGAGAATTTTACCAAGAAGGCTTAATCGCTGCTGACTCGTTAAATTGCATTATAAATTGGATATAAAAAGCAAACAATAACGTGCGATTCAAAAATAAATCAAAGCATTTAAATGGTTTTACCATTGTTGAAAGTTATATAAAAGATTAAGCAAAATTATACATTCTGGGAATACGGTTGAGTAGATTTTAGTCGGGTTGCTTTCGATTCATAAAAAAATCAAGTTCACCAGTCAACATAGAAAGTGTTTTCCGAATGTCTAATCTAAATTAAGCTCCTGGCGACACTCTCAAAGTCTGCTTTAAAAAAAGTTGAGAATGTGGAGAAATTGCCAACAACTAATTTTTATATCCACCACACTGTTAGAAAATGACCATGCCGAGCGATTCTCTACGTTTTCTGAGATGAAGATAGATCTCGGGCGAGATCTACTGTCAGATTTGTATGATTTTCTAAGGCTGTTAAAGGAATAAATAATCATGCATACTAGCATGAATTCGTGTTTAAAACGATCTAAACTAAAATACGTGAAAGCTCACAGCTGAAATTCTGACATCGGCCCATGGAAAAAGCAAATGACACCCAAAAAAAAATCACACGAATCTGACAGGACATCTCGCCCGAGATCTATCTCGATCTCACAAAACGTAGAGAATCGCTCGGCGGATATTATAGGCATTTTGAATTGGCGTAAATACACAATAATATATAGTATACATGTACGTTTAAATAATCTAAAATTCATCGTGTATAAAAGAGGATGTCAAAGTATTGGTTTGATGTTCAAAATTTCATGAAAATTGTGAATAATTAGCGCAGACCTGTGAAAAATCACGGGATAATTTAATTTTGTAGGATTTGGGAAGTTGAAAGTATTTATGAAAAAAATATATTTATCTTTCAAAAACAAACATTCACAATTTTAGAGACGATCAGAAATTTACCTTTCAAATGAACACCGAACGGTTATAAACTTGAGAAATTACCACTTCCGTATATAAATTTAAACTAACGAAATACACATTTCAAATATGTATAGAATCATTAAAGTAAAATAATTTTGTTGCCTAATTTATCGCTTGTCTGAATTGTTCTCAGAATCAGTTCCAATTTTGAAAATCAAAGCACATCAAAGTTCTATGAACCGGAATTATAGACAGAGTTACAATCGAAATTAAAATAATTAAGGTTAGAGCCTCATTCAGAAATGGAATCTTTAAGCTGTGCAATTTCCACGATCCTGATTTTTTTTTTAAATTCGTCTTACAAGGTGTCCCTAATAACTGGAGAAGTTGGCAACACACACGTCTGGTATATCAGTATTTTTTAGTAATGGTATCATTCGGCTTATCTTGTCAGGCTTTCTAGCGAAATATCTTAGCGAGCAAATAACAGCAACTGAGCACTGAGCTCAGAGCTCTAAGTAAACTACAACAATATCAATATTTAAATTTGATATCTAATTGACGATTAATGTATTCAAATATTAAATTGTCTATTCAAAGAAAACTAATAAGGAATTTAATCAATTTAACATTACAATTCTCGGCTTGAAAAAAAACGTCGAAACATAAGTTTAGGTACACATACGTAAAATGAATGAGACAAATTAACAGCGTGCTTTCGGCAACAGCAAAAAAAAATCAACCCGTAAAAAAAAGAATTATGATGTAAAATTTATTTATCAATGTTCTTTTCAACAGCTGTAAAGCTGTGTTCACAAGGTTCATCATCAATGCATATTTTAAAACTAAATTTTAAAATACTAAAACTTATTTGCATTGGAACGAAACATTTATTCATCAGTGATATATTCAACATTTCTAAAGCTCGCAAGGTTCACCAAATTTATCAACGCGCACTTAAAACTTCTACTGGAATTGGAGTTCATTCATTGAAATGATGCTCGATCTAAAGCCCTTCTTTACTATATATGTAGATCTATATTCAAATGGCTCGAAAAAAGTTTTGATTTTTTTGTTTTGACTGAGGATTGAACCTTCCTACCCAGGGACTGAAGCCGACAACTCTATCAACCGAGTCAAATCCCGAGATAATTGCCTATATTAACTGCTGTAATAATCATCGAATTTCAGAAAAATACGTATGTCAGCTTGTGTGTGCATGATTGCCACCAAAAATTTATAGAATGCGTTGTCAGCGACAGCGAGTATATTTACCGAGTTTCAGCTCGATCGGATGTCGGGAAGTGGGTTAATTTTCACTTCCAAGATTACATTAACAAATATAGACAAAGAACGCTGGACGCTACATGATACCTACTTGCTTAAATATGTTACCTGATAAAATTTAAAAATGTACAAATAATGTAAAAACAAATATTATATTGAAAAATTGGCTCGCCGAAAGAAAAAGTTTGTATGACTCTATAACATTTTCTTTTCTTTTCTTTATAAAAACATTAATTCAATCAATAAAACAAATAAATACTCGGCGTCGAAAAATTGATCCTCTGCGAATGAGGCTTTAGAAAAAATCGCGTTTAGGAATTTTCGAAAACAATTATAATATTTGGATGATTTGTATAGCGCCGTTTTTATGAAAAATCACCTCAAGGGCGCTGTACAAACTTATAATATATTTTTACAATATTACTTCCAACTACAAACTAGACAAACTATTATTATTATAAGTTATGGCTAAAATTTGCATCCACCGGTTCATCGATCACCGATACGAAACTATATGTAAACTGGTTAGACCAGTTAGACCACCCCCCCCCCCCCCCAACCCCCCACCTGAAACGAAAATTACACAAACATTTTAGTAGTCCATGAAGTATAAATAAAACACATTATTATTACATTTACATTGATTATTAAACCTCAGTTAAAATTTTTGTGGAATGAGCTTATTTTCTACATTGACACAATGCCCACTCGAACTTTTGCAGTGCCCCCTAAATGCTAAAAATTTAAAAACGCCCCCCAGACCTCCAAAACGCCCACAGGGGGCGCTGGCGCCCCCGTTAAGAATCACATGGGTTAGACCAGGGGTCTCCAAACTACGGCCCGCGGGCCGCATCCGGCCCGCCAGTGTCATCAATCCGGCCCGCGACATCTTAGAACCAGTGTCATCAATCAGGCCCGCGACAGCTTATGTCTAAACCTTACTCAGAAGCTGCGAATTCGCCGCAAATTTTTTCGCGCGAATGCATACGCTCGTTGGCGAGGTACTGGGCACCAATACATTGCGTCCACCAAGTATCGCGCGCAAAATACGGGCGTAAATCGGGTGTAGTACGCCAGCTTACCTCCAGTTTACGGGCGAAGTGCAGACTCTGCAGAGCGAGTACACGTATCAAGGGAAATGGAGCGGTAAAATTATGATTAGGAATTGAAATGCTGGCGCGTTTCACGCTCTTTCTGAACGCAATATTCGCGCAAAACGATTCGCGGTGAATTTGCCCCCTTTGAACAAGGACTTTTTGTTGTGATTGTGATAAGTTGGATAAAAAACTCAAAATTATATTTTGATGACAGCAACTCGGTTTTATTTACGGGCTAGGCAAATCTTAATGACAAGTATAATACGCAGAAAATTTAACTAAAGCATAGTAACTAACAAATAATTGTAATGAATCCAACTTACTTTATAAACATAAAAAAATACATTATAACATACGAGTATAAACACGTTAACATAAAACATGTAAAATACTAATGAGATTTAAGTATGTAATTGTGATTTTTCACTGACGATAGTTTGTAGTTGTCGATCAATTTTACTTGTACCAATTATTAAAAGAGATTTAAGATATTTTTTGTGAACTTCATTTTGGAGAATGTTTTCTCACACAAGTAAGTAGTACCAAAAACAGAAAACAGCCCATGAGCAAATTTATGCAAATTATCAAATTGTGCCAGCGGAAGACTCTTATAAAATTCCAACAAAGAAGAGTTTTTATATTTGTTCTTAATTGTATCACTAGGGCCAGGGTTTTAATGTCGATATTAAGAGGATTTTAAAAATCTAAAGTTCATTCGCAATGACATCAAGGTCTGAGAAACGAGTATCAAAATTTATCTTCAAAGCACTCAAAGCTCCAATTGCAAAATCGAAGGGAAACTCAGTCTCAGTAGTGTGGCTGAATATTTCACCCGTTTTAAACTGTGTGAAACATTTTTTACTCAATTGTGATTGAAACAGCATTATTTGCTGCTGGAACGATTTGAAATTAGTATATAAATCAGGAAGAAGTTGGTTTTCTCTTTGCAACCTCAAATTCAGTTCGTTCATATGTTTTATCAAATCGACACAGAATGCTAACTTCCACAGCCATTCGCTATTTTGTAATTTGGTAAGAGGGCGATGCTTTTCATTCAAAAAATTTCGATCACTGATCGAAGTTCAAAGAAGCGCGGAAGGACTTGTCCGCAACTTAGCCAGCGTACGGCAGAATGATGTGGCAAATCATTTTCTCCAATATCTTTAATAAATTCGCGGAATTCTCGATGATTCAGCCCAGTGGATCTGACGAAATTAACAATTGATATGACTGGTTTTAGAACTTCAGACATATCCAAACATTTCCCGCACAGAGACTGTTGATGAATGACACAATGTAAGACTATTGGTTTTGAACCACAATCATTTTCTACAGCCTTTGACACAAGAGGCACTACTCATTTATTTTTACCACACATGTGCCTCCATTAGTTGTAATAGATTTCAAGTTTTTCCATCGAAGATTTATTTAAAAAATGGCTTTTTCTTAAAAAATATCCCTCCCTTAAAAATATCTTCACTAGTAGTTGTGTCGTGAATACTATCAACATCAAGAAGTTCTTCATACACTTTATAGCTTTTATCCACTCCTCGAATAAAAATCAACACCTGAGCCGTATCTGAAACATCTGTTGATTCATCCAAGGCCAGAGAAAACCATTCAAGTTGTCTATTTTTGTCAGACCTATAAGATGATATATTTTCTGCGATGTCTTCCACCCTCCGAGCCACAGTATTAGCTGACAAACTGAGAGTTTTAAATAAATTTACCTTTTTG
Organism: Limnephilus lunatus; assembly: GCA_917563855.2. NCBI lineage: Eukaryota > Metazoa > Arthropoda > Insecta > Trichoptera > Limnephilidae > Limnephilus > Limnephilus lunatus. The sequence continues at coordinate 94,311,213 of OU830596.1, read as the reverse complement.
GGGCACATTTCTTCAGCTACTGCAATTATGCATTCTTTGATCATTTCTCCATCGGTGAATGGTTTTCCACGTTTTGCGAATTCAAGAGCTACACGAAAGCTGGAACGAGTTGCAGCCTCTTGTTCAGCATTGAGTTTCGTAAACGAAGATTGCTGCGATTTTAATCCACGCTTCAAAGCTTCAATTTTTTCTGTCCGCAAACTTCCTGTATATTTTGAGAAATTTTGAAAATGTTTCGTTTCATTATGACGTTTTATATTATATTCTTTGAGAACTGCTATAGTTTCATTGCAAATCAAACAAAGTGCTTTCTTACTGGACTCAATTACGAAATATTGAAAGTTCCATTGATCTTGGAATATTCTGCATTCACGGTCTACTTTTCGCTTCTTTGCCATACTTTCCATAGTAAATCACACCCAAAAACAAATTCAAATCAAAACACTGTTATATAGACGTCTTTTAAAAACACACAAACACGATCTCGTTAAGCGTCGCAGTCGTGACAAAACAATATAACACAATAATTATTAGTGATTGAACTAGCGAATTTAGCACACGTGTGCTTGCTCAGAGTGCGTGCTTGGCGAATTGTCTATAAAATATAGATAATGGAAGGAAAATAAATTGGAAAAATTACAATTATAGGTTTTGGCCCTTGGGACTCTCTGGAGTAATCAGTACGGCCCTCCGGCTTAAAAGTTTGGAGACCCCTGGGTTAGACCAATGAACGTGAGGCTGCGTAAGAATGTACATTATTTTATTTATACTTTGTACAGAAAATAATAAACAATTCTTTGTTACGTTAAACAACTTTTTTGTTACATTACGAATTAAGACTAAGATCAAAGAGGACACATAAAATAAAACGTTATCCTTACTGGAAAAGCGCTTTTCTCGTTGAATGTAAGTCGCGTATTATTAATAGGTAGTGGAACCCGTGGCCATTGAACATGTCAAAGTTTATGGGTGCTAAACGACCGAAACAGAATTATTATGGTAATGTCGGCCAAATTTCAAGACGAACGCGGAAGAGGAACAAAACGCAGCCATTGATCTTGCAGTGTTCCAATTGGTAACTGCTCAAATTGAAACGTTGAAGTACCTACCTAGTTACCATAGACATTTAAATTAATAGACCATGAAGGGGAACAAACCAAGTTGTGCGGACCGTCCCCTTTTCTGCGACTTGTCAATAAATTAATCTGACAGTATACAGGCAAATCCCATTTCAATTTGAGAGTCGAGTACGGGTACCACCGCCAACGCCCCTGCCACACAGGTCTTAATAATAATAATAATAACGTAATATTTGTATAGCGCAGTTTTGTGTCATTTCACTTCAAGTGCGCTTAACTATAATAAATTTAAAAATAATCCCACAGTGTTCCTTACGAGATCATTACAAAATATTTATAAAATAATACCTATGAAATAAAGAATATACAGTATTTACAAAACAATGACAAGAGAACAAAGATTAACAAAACAGTGCTGTTATAGCACAGAGGAAAATAATAATATACAATAACAGTGTTATTGTAGCACAGGTCTTCCTAAATAGTTAGCTACGTATGGTGACTTAGTAGGGGTGTCCGGGTTCATGGGGTGAGGTTTGACTAAGTTTTAGCAGCCAATGCGTTTGTCCACCGACTGCATGGCGGGCCGGATTGGGAGAGACTAGTTGGAAGAGTCCTAACCTAGACCTCTACAGTCGGACTCTCTCGACCCATCCACTTGCACCGCAGTGGGAGGGACGGATTCATATGTCCAACACCCCTGCCATAGGTCATCCCAAGTGGTTCGCTACGTTTGGTGACTTAGTAGGGGTGTCCGGATTCATGGGGTGAGGTTTGACTAAGTCTTAGCAGCCAATGCGTTTGTCCACCGACTGCATGGTGGGCCGGATTGGGAGAGACTGGTTGGAAGAGTCATAACCTAGAGCTCTACAGTCGGACTCTCTCGACCCATCCACTTGCACCGCAGTGGGAGGGACTGTTTCATATGTCCAACACCCCTGCCATAGGTCATCCCAAGTGGTTCGCTACGTTTGGTGACTTAGTAGGGGTGTCCGGATTCATGGGGTGAGGTTTGACTAAGTCTTAGCAGCCAATGCGTTTGTCCACCGACTGCATGGTGGGCCGGATTGGGAGAGACTGGTTGGAAGAGTCATAACCTAGAGCTCTACAGTCGGACTCTCTCGACCCATCCACTTGCACCGCAGTGGGAGGGACGGATTCATATGTCCAACACCCCTGCCATAGGTCATCCCAAGTGGTTCGCTACGTTTGGTGACTTAGTAGGGGTGTCCGGATTCATGGGGTGAGGTTTGACTAAGTCTTAGCAGCGAAAGCGTTTGTCCACCGACTGCATGGCGGGCCGGATTGGATTGGTCAATGGCCGGATTGATCGAGACTGGTTGGAGGACACCTAACCTAGACCTCTACAGTCGGACTCTCTCGACCCATCCGCTTGCACCGTAGTGGGAGGGATGGATTCATATGTCCGACACTCCTGGAAGCATTGATAGATTCCTTCCCACCCCCTCACATATTTTTTTCTTCCCAGAACTTCCTCATCTCCCCTTTCCGAAAAAGACCCCCATACAGCATCCCCAAATATGACAGGCCCTGAGGGAATTTTTTTTCTGGCAAAAAGTTCTGGTATGATTCAAATGTTAATATTTAACTAAAACTAACTAACTAACCATCACGCCGTTTCTCCGCAGGGGTAGGCAGAGAAGACGGACCGCCAAACAACTCGGTCTTGGCACACACTCCTTGCCTCGTTCACATTCATACATCGTCTCGTGCATGCTCTTCTATTATTCTGACTCTTGACATGGCCTGACTCAAGTATCTGATTCACTTGGTCGTGCCATGTCTTTCTCGGGCGTCCCCGACTTCTTCTACCATTCACATTTCCGTCATATATTCTCCTTTCCTCGAGTTTTTTTTCTCTTTTAATATTTTGTTACACTATTTAGTTTGACAATGTGTTAAAATTTCTCTCACTCAATTTTAGCATCCCTACGCCAGGCGGTTTGTTTAAAAACATAAAGATCCTGTGCTGAAATTACCACGATGGACTGCGCTGAAAACTTTTGCCTTACTTTAGCGAACTTTGAATTTCTTCAATGTGCGATCTTCGATTGTCAATGTACAATTGTTTTTTTTTTTACGTTAACTCCACACAGGAGGACCCGAGGAAAATAATTTCCTTCAGGGCCTATGTCATCTTTGGGGATGCTGAGTGGAGAGTATGTCATAGTTTATTAAAAGCATGAATTCATGAACCCTCCCGGTGCCAAAGACGTGATCACGTGGTTTGCCTCCAGCTCGTCGAAATGATACCCAGATTTCATGCTAAGGGCAAGTCTATTAATTTGGATGTCTATGCTAGATTCTCTTATCAACGGGATGAAATTGGTTGATTTTAGATCTGTTGATTGGTTACACATTAAATTATTGTGGGATTGGATTAAGGGACTAATTCTGACAAAATAAAAAAAAACGAAATTCAAAAATTTATCTGTTTAAACATTTGTCATATTATTATTTACACACTACCAAAAAATAGAATTATTAATTACCTTCCACAGATAATAGAAACAAAGGGAGATATGCTACGTTGGCCGCCAGACCGTGGGCGGACTACGGCGTAATGCGCGTAGTATGAATACGGAAAGAATTCGTTCAATTATTTGATTTTGTGTCGTAACCGAGCACGGTTTGTGCCCGTTTTATTCAAAATGCCGTATTGTTCAATGCAACTATGTAAAAATACGACAAGCAATGTGAACTTCAAGATAAATTGAGTTTTATTTCACCGCTAAGTACAAAATTAAAGTGAGTTATCATTTTTTAATGATTATTCAAAGTTATAATTGACGTAAGGCCCCGGTAAAGCAAACATCGCCGCCATGACGAAGCTAGTGAGGGGGACGCGAATTCTTTTAAAAACCGACTATCGATATTTCGTAAAATTAGCAGGGCTATGTAAAAAAAAAAATATATATATATATACAAACATATTATTTCTTTTGAATTTTTTTTTTTGTAGATAATTTGGTGTCAATGCTGATTTGTGGTAGAAAAAAATGCCATGCTTTTCTTTTCAAATCTTTATTTTTTATAAAAAAAATAATTGTTTGTTTCGCATGTGTACCATTTATCCGATTTTCAATGAAACTTTGCTGATTTTTTGTGCCCGAGCTCGCGGAGGTTTCTATATATAGGAGTATAACAGTGGGCTCTAGCATTATGAAATTATTTCCTTTACCATACATCCGAATGGGATGAAACTTTGGTATTTTGGTGTGGGCACGTCCATGAAGGTTTATATACATTTAACGGTAACCTCTGGCGTTATTAAATTTGTATATTTTTTGACGCGTGATCAGTTTGAAAAATGTGTGCAATTCATAAAGTTAAGCGGCAGGAAGGGAAGGAGTAGGGGAAGGGAATCCGGGACGACTGATCCGATAGGGAGAGGATAACGGGGGTGGAGGAGGGAAACGAAGGGAGGGGGTTGGCAGGGGTGAGAGAGGGATGAAGGGGGGAGGGGGTTCGCGGGACGGGGAGAAGCATAACAAAAAAGACATTGGGGTGACATATGACCATGGGGTGACCTATGACCCTGATGTGACCTACGACCGTGGAGTTACCTATGACCTTGGGGTGACCTATGGCATGGTTAGTCAACAAATGATTCATTTTGCTCGCACCTCTCCATAAAATTTTTCGTAACGCATTCGCCAGCTTACTCCCCAAGAAGTTGAAGTAAAACTTCTTTACGCAGGCTCGACTTGGGGGGTTAGCTGGTGAATGCATTACGAAAAGAGTGATGTTACGAAAAGTGTGATGCGAACGGTAATCGATACGAACGGTAATAGGGCGAGGTGAACGGTCGGACCTTGATGCACGCTTGACTTATGGAGTAAGCTGGTAAATGCGTTACGAAGTGTTATGGAGAGGTACGAGCACAAGGAATCATTTGTTGAATAACCATGCCATAGGTTAACCCAAGGTCGTAGGTCTCCCCAAGGTCGTAGGTCACCCCGAGGTAGTAGGTCACCCCAAGGTCATAGGTCACCCCACAGTTTTAGGTCACCCCAGGGTCACAGGTCACCCCATAGTCATATGTCACCCCAATGTTATATGTCACCCCAATCTCAATGTCAATGTCACCCCAATGTCATGTGTTCTTTTATAAGTTAGTGAAGTTTTACTTCAGTCGTGTGGTCTTAAGCACACTCGTTTTTTTTTAAATGAAAGACAAACATTCCCGGGTAATGAATAACCCGACAATATTTGAAAATCTCCTACCACCACCTCAGTAAGCAGAAAATGTTGCTTGAGTCGTGATGGAGGACTTAGCCAGCCGAGGAATCGAACACGGAACGCCTGGGTGGGACCCAAACGCGATGCCCACTCAACCACTGTCCGGTCATACTATGATTCGATGTGTTTTATATTTAGTTTTTACAAAGCATATTTAAGATGAGATGGCTGTTAGACAGCATTCAGAGTGGGATGGTACACAGATGCATGGAACTCTTGTAAAGTACTCAAATACAAAATAAATTATTATTAGTAAAAAATTATAATTTCTTTTTATGGATTTTTACAACAAAAGCACAATTTGAGTGTTATTGTGATTAATATTATTGAACAAAACCAAAAACTGTTAAAATTCTAAATAGATTAGAAACAATTGATGTGGATTTGTTACGAATGGGACACGTTACGATTTGGACACACTCATTACGATTTATCGGTTCTGAGAATAGATCACACTTATTCCGATTTATCGGTTCTGAGAATAAGAATTTTTCATCCAAATCTCAACTGGAATAATTTTAAAATTAAAATACCGATTGCTGTCGATTTATATTGTTGCAATCTTTATTCGTTGTCATTTGAATGTATTGCTAATTGCGAATGCAGTCGAGACGTATACGCATAGAAATCTGTCCTAAGTATTAGTGCCAACGAAAACGACAAGTTTTAAGTGTGAGTTCGAAAAGGGGCGGATACTTTAGCGTAAGCGAAGGCAGTGTTACCGAAGCTCCCGATTTTTCGGGAGATCTCCCGATTTTTCACTTCATCTCCCGATCTACCGGAATGGCATCAAAATCTCCTGATTTTTCGAAGTTCTGAGCGAATTCGTTTCTCATCGATTCTCCGCCCAACAGGCAACTTATTGTGTATGGTTAAAAAAAATTCTTAAGATTCTGGTATTGACCAAATAAATACAAAATAGCGCAATCTAAGCATATCTCCATTATAGACCCGTGCAAACCGATCATCTATGAATTATGAGGGGGAATCTATAATTTATTACGTAACGCCTCTTCGTATCAGAAGGTTTTTCAATACTTTGTTCTACGAACTAAATATATATTTTTAAATTATGACCACCTTAAACCCCGATGCAGGCGCAGGTACGAGTAGAAGTATTTCTAAAAAAAGAAATATTCACAATATTATAAAAAAAGAATGGGAAATTTAGTCCGAATTTGCAGGTTGGCCTGCTCCAAGCAAAAAAGTTGCAACAAAGACATCAACGTTGCCTCTGGAAGAGATGCGCTAACAAGGCGCTCAAACTCTTTTCATGTCCTGACTGCAACTATTCTTCTCCTCGAAAAAATAACTATAACGGTACTCGCTTACTAACAGTGATGAAAAACCTTTTTCATGTCCCGACTGCAATTATTCATGTTGTACAAAGTAACTTCTTAAAAATCATTTGCTGACTCACAGTGACATAAAACCGTTTTCATGTTTCTACTGCGACTATTCATGTTGGTTCTACAAAGAGGCACCAAAAAATTACATATTTACCAACAGTGGACAAAACCATTTTCTTGTCCGAAATGCAGTTAAATAAGTTCTCAAAAGGAAGATTTAAAAATCCACAGTATAATTCACGAAAGAGAAAAACCTTTTTCATATCCTGACTGCAACTATTCGTGTTCTCAAAAGGGATATCTAAGAAGTCACTTGTTGACTCATGTAGGGAAAAACCTTTTTCATGTTCCGGCTGCAACTTTTCTTGTACTACGAAGAGAAATCTAAAAATCACATGGTCACCCACAATGGAGAAAAACTAAAACGGCACTTGCTGCTTACAGTGAACTTGTTCATGTCCCGACTGCGATTATTCATGCGCTACAAAACGGTATCTAAAAATTCGCATGTTTGCCTACAGTGGACAAAAACCTTTTTCATGTACCGACTGTAATTATTCATGTTGTACAAAAAAACTTCTTAGAAATCATTTACCGACTCACAGTGACATAAAACCTTTTACATGTTTCTACTGCGACTATTTATGTATTATTATGTTAATGTTTTACAAATAGGCACCAAAAAATCACATGATTATCCACAGTGGATAAAAACCATTTTCTTGTCCCGAATGCAGTTATTAAAGATCGCGAAAGGAAGTTTTTTGCAGTTATTAAAATCCACAACGCGACTCATAGTGGAGAAAAGCCATTTTCATGTTCTGAGTGAAACATGTACTACGAAGATAAATCTTAAAAATCGCAAGTTTTTCCATAGTGGAGGAAAATCTTTTTCATGTCCCAAATGCCACTATTCATGTTATCGCAAGGAACATCTAAAATATCACATATTAACCTATAGTGGACAAAAACCTTTTTCCTGTCCTGACTGCAACTATTAATGTTCTCAAAAGAGACGTCTAAGAAAGCACTCGATGATTCACAGTGGAGAGAAACCTTTTTCGTGTCCTGACTTCAACTCTTCATGTTCTCCCCTTATCATGAGAGCCTTTATAAGCAAAGAACAGTTGATGAAGTGAATCTTTCGCTTTTGAGGAAATTATAGTTACTCACTTTAATAACTCTGACTACAGCAATTTGTGTGTATGCGTTTTGCTGTTTAAAACACTAACGAATACTGACAACAAAAATAAAATAAAAATGACGTACAATACAGCCGAGGGATTCCCTGTAAAACATAAACGAAAAGGCTTGCCATCTTGAGCATTCTCTAGTTTTTTATTTAAATAAAAAAAAACATGTTACGTAACGCGTTTTTCGAATCCCCCTCCCGCACAGATAACGCACAGTAACATTTAACAAGTCACCCCCCTAAATTGCGTTACGTTATTCTTGAACGGCCCCCAAGGTCGAAGTTTCACAAAAATTTGTGCTGAGTTTCCAAACGTAAAGTTAGTACCCGTTGAACGTTAGGGAAAATAGCGTTATTCCACGGGCAATATCTACAATATCGTATTAATGGCGCTGCTTATGGGTTTTTTCATTTGTTGTTAAGGTTCTGCTTCGGAATAATAAAAGGGATCCGCAATATTGACAAGGGATGAATTTTATTATAATAATTCTAGTTATCTCCCGATTTCTTCAAAATTCTCCCGTTTTCTCCCGAATTCTCCCGATTTTTAGGCGAAAATTCTCCCGATTTTGAAATTTTGGGTTCGGGAACACTGAGCGAAGGTGTGTAATAGTATTGGTTAGCAATATCGGCGACACGAGGTAACGCAGTTCTAAAGGGTTCAAACTGCCTATAGCATATCTTGGGTTTCTAATATCTTTGTTACCTTCTGTAGAATGTTTTACTTTCGGAATTCAGCGTAAATAATATATTAGCGTTAATAATATATTATTATTACGACAATTATTATTAATCAACTATCATTGATAAATTATTATTACAAATTCCAGTCACAAGGAGATCAATAAACTCATAAATCCTCGCAACAGCAACAAAAAACAAATTGAATAAAATTATCACTGCCATCTATGAATTAAAAAGTAAATCTTTAAATCCATCCAAGAAGCAAACCATTTAATGGTAAATTGTCTAATCTCTAAAATATTAGAAATCCTGGTCAAAATCAACACGAAAAGTTTGAAAGATTTTAAACAAACTATGAATGATGTTATACAACAGTCACAAGGAGTAAAAATAAATATTCCTATCGAGCAAATTATATTATTTATAGCGCACATTGCGAGTAACCACTAAAAGGAAATGTATTAGGAAGTGGTCATTAGAGGCGCGCCGTGTCATAAGAAAATCCCTCATATTATTCTTGAAAAAATTATTTTGGTTCATTTGGATATTTTAAGGACAAATTCTCTGTATATATTATTATAGTACACCTGTTGAAAGGTTTAAAAATGAAGACTTCAGAAAATACAAAGAAAACTAAAATAAATTTTAGTTTCTCCTAAGTGTTTAGTAGCAAGTAAGAACTTATTTATAGCTACAAAAAAACATCATTTTCAAAAGAGAAAAATCCTTCTCCTAAGCACCTAACATTATGAAAAATATTCAAAAACAAAATGGAGCGATTGGGTAGTTTGTTATTAAGAACTTGACACTTTTTACAGTGAATTGCCTAATAAAAAAAAACTTTATATTTTATCATATCTACATGCAGTTTCTAAACGTCCAATCTGTAAAAACTAGCACATTGAAAAAAAAAAACAAATCCAGCAATTGGTTGTCTCAGTAATGGTCAATTAAGTGACAATCAAGGCGAGGTACGCAGGTGGATCTGCATTCGACACTTTATGCCACTTAACTGTGGCATGCCAATATATAGGCTGCGCCATAGAAAACATCTTGCGGTATCTACAGATAGGGTCAACCCAGGAAAACAGGTATTCTTGTCATCCATTTGTACAACATTGGCAAAATCGGCAATTAGTTTTTTTATTTAGTAAGTAAAAGAGTTATAATAAACAAATATCGTAAAAATATTAAAAATGGGTAATTTATTTTTCCATGGATTATCGACACTTCTCATGAAACTATGAAAAAACCATTTAGCAAATATTTCCCTAACCGCCGAACTTTTAGGCACAGATTATGGAAATTGCATTTTGTTTTAACAATTACTACAAGAAATAACTTATTACATACACAAAATAGGTTGTTAGTATCGGTTAATGAAGTAATTCACGCTTATTTAGATTGAAACGATACTTACGCCAATGCCAATCCACACAAAATGACGGCAGAGGGACTGTTTTATATGGGAAATTTTTAACTTTGAATGAATAAAAATGGAATTTTAATGCATCTTTTACCATTTATCCAAACGGTAACCGGACAACTCAGAATGAAACCGCGAGTGCTTATATTTTGTACCGTTCACACAACGCTATCAAATATTTCTTCCTATGGTAGGAGAGGGGGTCAGATGAATTAGCGAGCGGCCACGGAACGCACATATTTTGTACTGTACTTGTCAACTTGATATCTGTCATCCACCGGTCTAGGCAGCTCTGTAATTAAAATGACCCCCTCTCCCGTTTTCGTCGGAGAGGGGGGCGCTTAACATCTGGTATATCGCCTCAGGAGCGGTTACGGCGTAAGATGTGTATTGTCTATGGTTGATCCGCGCTTAAACTGCTTAGGTGTGAAACGGTCTGAAGGGATTGATTGTATGGAGAGCGATATTTGGCATGCTATGATCTTTTATAGTTCATAGCTGTGTTTGAACAGGGCTTCAAAGTTATTAAAAATATATATAACAAATTGGTTACGTTTGGTTAGAATTCTGGGCTATAAAAATTGATTTTTTTCATAGCTTTTTATGACTTTTCAAAGAGGTATAAGTTGACTTGATTTTGAGTTGGCGTGGAACCATTCAAACATACTTAGTTGTTTCTTGTAGTAATTAAGTTGAAGCGAAATGTATATTTCCATAATTTAACCATAATCCTATTAAAAGTGGGGGCGGTTAGGGAAATATTTACTAAAACAATAAATCAACTGTTATATTTTAAATGTGGTTGGGGTTTGGAAGACATGAAACATTCCTGTACAAAAATCTTATCTTGACAATGTACCTATTTTCTAAGCACATGAACAATCTGACAGGAACTAAAGCGAAACAGGCACTGTACTAAAATGGATTTCAAAAATGAGGATCTAATAAAACATTTGAATATTTTTACTTACAGTGGAGAAATAATAAACTTACACCCACTTCAATAACTAATGTTGACATTTACAACAGAAATGGTTGACAATTAATTTATAAAGTTGTAGGTAGGTATTTGTTAATTTTAACTTTATAATAAATATATCAGAAAAATACAGATATTTAACAGATGTTATTTGTATATTTCTTGTAGTATTTGTTGATAATGTTTTGGGGCTCAACCGAAATATTAAATAAAACAATTATTATATATTAGGTACAACTATTATATTTTATGAAACTATCCTAAAAAACGTTCAAAGTAAACAATTGCTTCAATAATTTTACTACTTGCGTAAGTTTGATAGTAAATAAAGTAGAAAGATTTGAACTAACTAAACTTTAGATTATAAAAAAGGTTGTTACGCCCCCAGTTCAGTCTAAGAAAATAGTAGTCTTATGTACCTTTAACTATTTTACAGACATGTTTTGCTAACAATTTTTATGCCTTTATAAAGGTGAAATGGTGCGCAAAAAACCAAAATTCCTAATATAATGGTAACGAGGAATAAAACCATACAAATAAAATGTTAACATTTTTGAAAAATCGTTAAGTACAACACATGAAAGTGACAGAATTCTGAAAGCTTACCAAGTAAATAATTCACTGGAAATGTTTACACTGGCTGTAAAGTTTCAAAAAACTTGAACACTAATATAACACAATGCACTAGGGATAACAGACAATAACATATAATAATTGCAAGCCCAGACGAAGCTTTGAAGACAGATAAAAAATCCGCCATAACAAATAATAGACGTTTGAAATTACTGCCCTCTAGCGGCAGAACAAAATATAAGAACAACTTTTGAATTTAAAAAAAACATTGGCAGTTATTTACAATAACCGAAAACCAACGAATGTGATTGCCGAAAACTCATTGAATCATACCGTCGATATTTAAAAAATCGATTAACTGTTTACAGTTTATAAAATATGATGTAAACTCATAGCTTACCAAATTCTGCGGTATTTCTCTAAAAACCTCCCGTCCCATTGGAGACAGGGGAGATTTGAAGACGGCCTTCGGGGAAGATTGAAGAGCCGCCGGGGCTTGATTCTCCATGTTAATAGTAGAAATCTCCAAATTATCTGAAAACTGAAGACTTCGCAGAGTTATATCCTTATAAATACGGTTTTATATCCTTTGAGAAAACAAACGAACGTCAGAAATCATAAACACAACCACTACGCGATAAACGACTACACTGAAGTTGCACTGGTTGTCTTGTCATTTTCAAACTTTACAACAGGTTTACCAACATCAACATTGTAATACGTGGGTAAGAACTTTTTTTACGGTGCGTGCCGAGAAAATAGTTAGATCCTGTGGGAGGAGCAAATAATAAAAACCTACAAACGTAAATATTACAGATAAATGAAACAATGTTACTTTGTTTGAACCACTTGTATATTTGTTTGAAGCCGACCGGTTTCGGAACGACCGTTCCTTTCTTTATACGTTTATGGTTTGCCCTGAGAAAGAAACGGTCGTTCCGAAACCGATCGCCTTCAAACAAATATACAAGTGGTTCAAACAAAGTAACATTCAACATTGTTTCATTTATCTATAATGGATTACCACAAAGTATTACATTCAAAGGTGTAAATATTACAACTTACAAATTTGTGCACACTATTTTTGATTTATATATTTTTCTCTTTTCGAACAGAAACGTACCATTTTATTTTATTTTTATTTTATTTGGGAGACCAACAGTTTACATTCATAACAGAGCATAATAGTAATTAAGTGACAATAATTGAACCATTTACAGGTTTCCACATGGGTATTGTATACAAGTGTTGTGGTTCCATAGATATTTGCTAAAGAAGAAAAAAAATTACATTTCAAGAGACCAGTTAATTAGGGGGGAATAGGGAGGGGGTAGGATGGGGGGGGGGGAGAATGGGTTAGGTTGAGGTATAGTTATAAAAATATGAGTAAACAAAAAATTAAAAGAGAAAAAAAAAAGAATTTAATATAATGGTGACTGGTGGTATTAGAAATTATTGTTGTTATAAAGTGTCGAGAGAGCGTCTGTGTGATTTTAAGGAATGTGGTGCAGAATTAAATATGTCAAATTTTTTGTATTGTGTGTTAAAAGTATTGGACGCACGATAGATGAAAGAGTTCTGCTTAGAATTAGTATTACACCGAGGGAGGCTGAGAATCATGTCTGACCTGGTTCGTCTGTTAGGAACTCGTGTCTGTATACGTTGTAGGAGTTCTGGGCAATCAACGACGGATCTGGCTATTTTTTGGAGAAAGAGTACATCGGCCGAGTTTCTTCGAACTTCCAATGATAGTATATTGAAGTGCGCGGCTGAATCTTGGTGACTTAGGTGTGGGCGGTAGCTCCGGAAATCTAAGTATCGTAGAAAACGATTTTGAACACGTTCTAGAATTTTTACATATGATATGTATTGCGGGTTCCAAACTTGTGACGCGTATTCTAGTAAGCTGCGGACATAAGCAAAATATAGGATTTTCATTGTTCTAAAGTTATTGAATTTATGATAATATATTATTATTATTGTGCATTTATTTTACAACTTGCCGTGAAATGAAGCCACAAAATGTTTTCAAATTCTCCAAACAAATAGGTAATCAGCAATTTTGAGATAAGGAAGTGATTGCAATTTTGGTTTCCTCAAGGTCATTATTATCTCCTTCTAAAACAGCAAACTTATTTTGTGGCACCATTTTAATTCAAATTAATAAATTACTTTGTCAGCTTACTTCATCAGTAGACAGTATTATTAAAACCCTGAAGTAAGCTTGGCTTACGAAACTTGTCAGTTTTTTATAATCTATTATAGTGGTAAAACAAAGTAATTTATTAATTTGAGTTATTATTATCTACTATCTACTTCGTTGTGTGTGGGTTGAACTTTTTGTTATTATGGTCCCCTCCCTACTCCCTTAGTTCAAAACGTCAATAGAGATGTGATTCTGAAATTTCTGTCTCATCGGCTCCAGTTACCGGATGTCGAGCCGCCTCTTTATCTAATTTCTCTTGAAGGCGGTTCCCGATGGTGCTGCGGTATAGTTGATCGATGTGCTATGCATAATTATGACGAATAAAATATGAATATATAAGTGCGCGTGGCCTACCTATCGCTCACCATGTAATCCCGTACAGTCACCCCGGTCACCACAGACGGGTAATATGGTATAGCTGAGTTTGAGTGGGTTTTATGGGATTGCTTGGCCACGCCCACTTAATATTCATAATTTTACAATCGTCGTGTGTAACTAGCTTAACATGGTTCGGATTTTGGAAATTTCCAAACTCACCGGGACAGGAATATTGACTACCTCTGTACAACATGATGCATGATGTAATGTTGCTAAACGAGTTGGTCGCGGGTTCGAATCTGGTTGCAATCTGCAAATAAAGTTGTCTGTTATTTTATATTTAATAAATATTATAAAACAATATCTACATAATATGTTTGCGGCAAATTCCACAGTAGAATATCCTCTGCCTTTCCGTATCGTTCTGGTGAGATGGCTCATAACTAAGACTGCACAAGAGTCCCATCTACCCTTTACTGTCGGGGTCAGTGGGATAATGGCACTCCCCAATCGGGTTATCCGGTTATGTTGCAAGGTGGAAAGGAGTGGGGAAGGGAAGAGGGTGACACTCGATCAATAGCGACTGGACACTGCCCGCGATGACCGTTTCCGACGTGTCGGCTGCTCTGCTACCTCCTCCGCTTTCTCGTTAAAAAAAAAAGAATTACAAAAAACAAAAGCGAATTTAAAAAAAAAAAACTGGTTCTTAAGAATCGAGTGATCCAGTGACAGCAAAGTCACCGGTACAAGGTAACCGGCGGCTACCGACCATCTCTTGCCCAATTTCGCACGGGGTTGGGATGCCTAGGAAAAATTCCCTAGATCTAGGGAAGAAAAATATTTTCTAGGAAAAAAACGAAACCTGCATAAATTTGGGGAAATTTCGAACTCTGACAAAACCTTTTTTTAAAATTTTTATTGGACTTGAAATCTTCTACTTTCCGGTAAAATACATAATTTAAAATTAAGGCATCGCTGCGTTACGTATTGCTAGTATTTGACCTTAATTGTTTTTTCCACACATTGTTTTTTCCTAAATATTGCCAATTGCGCCATACTTGCATCATTACCAAACACAACATTTCATTTTATTTTAAACTATAAGAAATAAAAGTTGGCAAATAATTCGTTTAATAGTAGATACTCTACTAAGCACCGCACTTTTATTAGGCACAGATTTTGGGAATTTCACTATATTTCAACTTAATTAATGCAAGAAACCAACTAATTACGTTTGGACAGAATGTAAAAGACGCAATAAAACTCCATTTTTATTCAAAGTTTAAAACTATTCCTTTGGCATTATTTTTGAAGTAAAACTTCTTTACGCACGCTCGACACTTATGGGTAAAATTATGAATATGTCACGAAAAAGAATCATATGCGAACGCTAATTGAAGTAAAACTTCTTGTAACGCTAATTTATATGAATGTGAAACGGTATGAAACGCATATATTTACGAAAAAATATGAAACGTTACGAACGCTAATGAAAGTGAAACGCTAATCGATGCGAACGCTAATTAAAGTGAAAGTTTAAAGTTGTTATGAGTTGTTATGAGTTGAGTTGAGTTGAGTTGAGTTGAGTTGAGTTGATTTGAGTCGAGTCGAGTCGAGTCCAGTCGAGTCGAGTCGAGTCGAGTCGAGTCGAGTTGAGTTGAGTTGAGTTGAGTTGATGGGGATGTTGAGGGGATGGGTATATTTTTATTCCTGTTATTGTTATATTGTTAATGGACGGCATAAGTTAGTGAAGTTTTACTTCAGTCGTGTGGTGTAAAGGACACTCGTTTTATATTTTATTTATATTTTTGTATGTATCATTTGTGTCAGTTTCGTTTCAATCAAAACATGCATGAATTGCTTACTTTACCCAAACTAAGAACATAATAACCTATTTTTTTAATGTGAATACCTCACAATAGTCACAATTGCTCCCGTCTGGAGCCAGTGAGACTACGGTATCCCCAATTTGGGTATGTTGTGAGGCTGAAGGTAAGTGGGAAGGAGAAGGTGATGGGGAAGAGAAATGTGGGGAAGTACACGGCTATTCAGATCTAGTCATCGAAAGTGGCTGAAGCCATTTCAAGCAAATTTGAATGGTAGTCGTACACCAGGGCGATACTGAGAGTATCTTCCACTCTTCTACTCTTCTACATTTGTGGATGTAAATAGTGGTTTCTTGTATAATTCTTAAAACGAAATGTAATTTCCCTAATCTGTGCCTAAAATTGCGGCGGCTAGTGGAATATAATTCGCCAACAAATTTTAAACAGCGTATTCTCTCTAACCCTCACCCCGTCGACGCGCGATGGCAGTTTTTTAAATTTTTTACTTGTCAAGGTGGTACCCCCGAGATCTAGGGAAATGTCGCATTGAAATCTAGGGAACTATTTTTTTTTTGACATAGCAACCCTCGCTCTGGCGCTGTCAATAGTGTCAATGTCAGAGGAATAGTGAAATTAATTTTTCATTACGTTACGCGGTGTCGGATTGGGGAATGCGTTGTCTCATTTTGCTTATTTTTAGTGTACCGTGCTCTTTATTTACTTCTGTAATTGTTTTATATGAAACCGGTTTTATGTTACTATATTAATAACGTTAATATTATTACCTAAGTAATATCAAATTTCTAAAAATCACTTCACTTTGAAAGAACCGCGAAGTTTCAAATAAAATAATAAAAATCATGTCTAATATAGATGTCGTGATTGTGTCCGCCACACGAACCCCTATTGGTATGTAAAATCAATTATTTAATGAGAAATTCCAAATATAAAATTTTAATTCATAATTTTGTAAGTAAAATTCCAGCGTTGTATGTTGATTCCACTATTTGACCCACATAATTTATTTGGTAAACTAATGAGAAATTTAGAAAGTTTTTTCGTTCGCGCGAGAAAACAAGTTAGGTATCTAAAAAATCAATGAATACATTATTTTACAAAATATTTCCCAACTTGTGAAAATAACATCAATTAAATCTAAGAAGAATAGTAGAGGATGCTTTGAATGATTTTTCCTTACTTTTATGGCTATAGATTTTGTATGTATTTTCCTTAGTAAAATAGTTACATTTTTAAATAGTAAAATAGTTAATTTCGATTAAAGAAAATTATTTGTGTATTTGAAATTTTTTGTCGTTGTTAGAATCCAATAATAATTTTTTATTTCTGAATTTGGTAGAGTAGTGTCACCATTATATGATCCTTTACTAATACTTTTACGGAGGCCATGTCTTAAACCCACACGTAGGTGTGTGAGTGTCTGTTCGAGGCACATCATTGGCTGGAAGATGGCGGGCAGCAGTGCACATGTAAAAATTTTGTCCAATCGGCCACATTTTGACCAAATCTATAGGAAGTTCGCAAAGTAACATTTTTTTCTTCATATGAAGCAGATACTTTGTGATGTGACATTATAATCTTAATATACAAAACAAAGTCGGGTTAGTTACACCATTAATAACTCAAGAACGGCTGGACCGATTTTTATGATCTTTGACTTGTTGGATTTGTCTCTGCCCCGAATAGCAGAATAGCTATTAAAACATCGGAAAAACTCACGAAAAAAAATATGAAGAAAATTATTTTCCTCATACATTTTGTACGGAACGAATTCTCATCTTTTGAAAGAGCTGCAGAAATATTGTGATAAGTATAAAATGAATAGTGAGATAATTCCAAAAATTCAAAAATGTCAAATGTCAATGCGCTGATTGTTGCTGCCCCTCTTTCTTACACACTAAATGTCAACAGTCGAAAATAAGACAAACGGTGAAAGTACGTCTACACCCCTGCAAAGGAAAAATAAAATAATTATGATAAATCTCCCTCACACATATAAAGAAAATGAAACGCAATTCCCGTAAGTAAGTGGAAAATTAAGAAAATCGCAAAAAATATAAATTCGTATACAATGCCATCTCTGATATTGACAAAAACAAAACATGATAATTATAATGATGATTACTATATTGTGTAATTTTTAACTTAATAAAAAAACTGAATTTAATTCAGCTATAAGTTAACAAAACAGTTATTGATTCTGAGGCAGTACGAAGTTCGTTGACTAAAAACTTAATACCTTATTCAAATTAAAATTAACATTTCTTTTCGATGTAATGAGAAAATATTGTTGAATAATTCTTACAATTTCGTATTACTGAAAAGTATTCTGACCACTTAACCACAAGGGCGGCTATTAGCACAGCCATCCTGCATCCGGACGGTTATGGGTATACTCATTGTTTGAAATTGGTACCCTAAAATAAATTAATGTATTTTTGAGCAAGCTTAATATGAACCATCCTTTACACGAGGATCTTATAATGATCTTATAATCTTATAATAAATATATAATATTATAATTAAATATATCTGATAATATAATGATCTACAAACTTTCATATCATCTACTTCCTTGTTATTAAATGATTGTGTAATTATTATTATTTACTTTTAGGTTCACTAGGCGGAGCTATCTCATCAGTAAAGGCATCCGATCTAGGTGCTATTGTTATCAAGGAAGCCTTGCACCGAGCTAATATTAAAGGAGAAGAGATATCTGAGGTCATCATAGGCCAGGTGAGTACTTCTAAAGAATACATTAAACATGCACACGCTTCAAAGATCAGTACTTAGCTACTCATAAACGTATTATTTCTATTTCCGACTGTCTCGATTTAAACATATAGATCAGTGATTCCCAAAGTGTTAATGCCCCCTTGAGGGCGGTGGTCTACCGGGGGCAGTACGGCATTAAGAAGGTACCGTAATTGTTTGGTGGACTAAAACGTTTTACAACTTTTTTTTCTCTGCTTACAAGCTTTTCTAGGTGAATCATCCAAGGTGCCAGATTTTAACAGCCCTCCTCACTAAATACCAAATTCTTGTAAAATTATTACATTTTCTACAATTTAATCTATCTTTCTATCTGTACATGGTGTCCGGAAACTTATAGTACAAGCGGGAAACAGGTAAATCTTCATTACATTTCGAATTTAAAATCCAAAAAAGTTCAATTTTTTTTTGGCGACTAAAAGGTTAATAAACTTTTGGTGCTGGGTCTAACTAAGCTTCGACGCATTCAAAACGACATCAATTAATAGCTGATTTAACCCCCTAGCGACTGATTTGGTTCAAATTTGGCCTAAAAAATTCCAACTTCAGACACGATTTACTCGAACACGAAAGCTTAAATTAAAAAAGCTATACCACAAAATCGACTCCCAAATGTGATGTAGATTCTCCAGTTTCCCGATTGAGTTTCCGGACACCGTGTATACAATATGATTTTCCCTGGGTTTGTTATATAGTATACAAATCTACAGTTTAATTCTACAATTCTACAGCGCCCTTGAGGTGATTTTTCACAAAAACGGTGCTATATAAACCGTCCAAATATTATAATTATTATTATTTATTATTATTATTAATTCCAAAATTGATGAAATTCTGCACACTTTACCTTCAAAACAAGATGAAGGTCACTATCTACGTGAGATTTCGAAAAACTACCCCATTCCATTTTCCCATTCCTTAATCATTTGAGTGCCGATTGTCATCCGGGTGACAATATTTCAAGCATATGCGGCCACATTCGGCACACAATAAGTTAATGCAGACACGAGGACAATACAGAAGATAGGACAATAGGACCAGCTCCGCGAACAGCCTCAACCGCGCAGGACAGGACAATACAATACAACAATTCGACCATAGTTCAAATATACTTGGTGGTGGAGGCAAGCCCCTGCCCTGCGGAGATAGCCTGCCCGTATATCTCAAGGACAATGTCTTGGTCCATTGTTCATTTTACCCGTCTAAGAACAGACATAGTCTAGTGAGGTGGGTTACTTACTTGTTTGTATACGAAAATCTAAAACAATAAACGCCCGGCTTGCCGGCATAAATTAAAAAAAAAAAAATGGTACTGTCCTTCAAACTTCTTTTCACTCTTCGTCAATAGGACCGGAACTGGGTTAAAACAAAACTGAATTGTCCTAATGTGAACTACGCATTAAGCAGACCGGGCGAAGAATATTGCAAAAAAAATCGACAATGAAGCTCTATGTTTCTTCTATATTTCTGTGTTTTTGTTTGCAATTTACATTTACTAAATATCTAAAACAAGTAATGGACATCTAAATGAAAGCTCTTCACGGTAGCCAGGTAATATGCGATCACACACGAGCGACACAAGATCCGATATAAAACACTTCCTGCAGGACTGAACGCAAATCAGATCGTTAGGCACAACGGCCAGCTGAATTATTATTATTCCCTTTGTCAGGTCATCGGAACCATAATAATTCGGATGGTGGTTCTGCATGCAATCTGCAAGTGTTATACAGATGAGATAGATATCCAGATATTGTGATCTGCCGAGCGATTCCGTATATTTTGTGGGATCGGTATGTATTGGATAACGGATATTATCTCCTGTCAGATTTTACATATTTACTGTCACATATTTTAGTTTAGATCGATTTAAATATGAATCCCTGCAAGTATGCATGATTATTTATTCATTTAATGTACATTGTACAATTGTACATAGAAAAAGCAAATAATAGCCATAAAAATCACAAAAATCTGAACGATCCCACAAAAAATACGGAATCGCTCGGCTGAAGTTACCAGTTGTAAGAATTAGTTTTTAGTTGAGTAATCAATTTTAAGAAGAAAAAAAAATAAGACTGTTTAAAAACCTATTTGGGGGAAATGCTCTTCAGTTGGATAATCTGTGTTATAAAGTATGAATAAGACAACTGATTTAAGATATCGGTTTGCAAGTCTCTCTGTTTACTTTGTTGCAACATTGTTTATTTATAAATTTTGTTTACTTCTTAATAAATTCTGCAACATTCTTGCATAGCAAAACTTGTTTATAAATAAACTGTTTAACAAAAAAAATAATAAAACATAATATTATTATCTAAATAAATAAACTGAAAAATAAAACGGAGTTCTACAAATTATCGACCTGAAAACAATGACTTATTATTTCTATATGAAATTCTAAATGATGCATTTGGTAGATCAGAATTGATTGCATTGATAAGCTTTCGGATTCCTCTGCATAATAAGAAGTCAGGATTCATTTCAGTGCAGAAATTCTGAGACTAACTAGCATATGTATTCCTCATTACCCAGAATACTAATGGAAGGAAATAATTACGCCGAGTCAGTGTACCTCTTCAATTAATCACTAAACAAATACAAAATATTTTTAGTGAGGCAGTTCAGTTATGCATAATACGGTGTAATTTTTACTAATCCTACGTAAAAGCCCGTACAAAGGGCACTAATAAATAAATAACAATCCATTCTTACTAACGCACACTGCTATTTTGAGATACTTTACTTTTTATTGCTATTTTTAAATTCCTTTCAGCCTTGGAGCAACAACTTTACTAAGTACATTTTGAATAGCATAAACTACTGCTATCAGTGATGAAGCTATTTTAATGGTTAGGTTATTACACCACATTATTGTTAGATTTTGACTGAGCGGAACGAAATCCTATTTTAACTTGACTGTTTTGCATTTCATCTGTCTGTAAATTTGTCTACACATTCTGTTTCTGTAAAGATGGTGGAGTGAAGTGAAGATTATTTTTTTGTAGATCTTTTTTTTTTCATGGAGTGAAGATTCTTTTTTTCAAATCGTGAAATAGTTTGTGTTTATTTAGACTTTCTTATTTGCATTTTTTTAATATCATGACACTACTTACCTGCCTGAAGAAAGTTTAAAAAAGGAATATTCGCCGAGATAGTGATGATTCTCTGAACAAATTGTATAATTCCAAGTTCCAAGTATATATCTACTTATTTCATAGGAAAATTTGGTTTTGATTTATTAAGAGAAAATTAGAAACATACTTTTTTGAATGTGAGGTCTACTGTTCAGAAAACTAGATACTAATTATAAATTTTTAAAAATATGTATCTAAAGTCAATCATTCGATGCTGGATCCATTGTACATATTCCCATTTCTCATAAATGACATATTTACAGAATGTGGGGTTACAATGGAACTCTCAGGGGTAGGTTCATATTATTTGCCCCATCCAAATTCATGCACATTGGTCGTCACTGCTAGGTAGAGAGGGTGGAACACCAGACAATTTTTTCCTGGCTCAATTAACCATAAATCTTGTTTCAGTGCTTAACTGCAGGTCAAGGCCAAAATCCAGGAAGACAAGCCTCCATCAAAGCGGGAATTCCTGAATCAGTTCCTGCCTACACCATCAACATGCTGTGTGGATCTGGTCTCAAGTGAGATTATTTATTCTACCAGAATTAGGAATTTGAGTGAAAATATTACGACTAATAGATTCTTAATATCGTCATTGCACCAGTAATTTCTGTTGATTTTTATTTATTTTAAAATTTATCTATTTGCATTCAAATCTGCTAAACTAATTATGTAGTTTGTCAACATTTTATGCAATAACATGGTACATTTTCAAACGGTGTATATGTACAATGTTGATGATAAATTCACAATTATACATTTAAATTGGTTAGATCACAAAGCACTTTTTAGGGTGAATTACCTATTTAAAAAAAAAATGGTTAGATTACAGAATAGTATAATAATAATTTAAGTAAATTACCTATTTAAAAAAAAAATGGTTAGATTACAGAATAGTATAATAATAATTTAAGTAATATAAATATATAAATAGCAGTATAAGCCTTAATAGTAAACAAGTTCAAAAATGAATGTAATATGAACAAATGAATATAATCAATAGTTTCATATATATGAGAATTCAAGGGCTTCGGTAGGGCATCAAAATAAATCATCAGTATCTAATAGCCATTTTCCTAGATTATATTTGACTTTAGCAGTAAAAATGTTATTATTTTTAATTATCATTGGTAGTTTATTAAATATTTTGGGTTCAGTATAGTTTAGGTTTCTTTTACCGTATTTATTGATAAATTTCGGAACTACCAATCCGTTATTTTGAGTGAATTTTGTATTATGTTTATGGTAAACCCTTTTCCTATACAAGGAATCAGGCAATATAACATGTTGACTTCAATCATCATCATCATTACTCTTGGCTCTACAATCCCTGGTGGGTCTTGGCCTCCTCAATAGTCTTCCTCCAATCATCTCGGTTTTGTGCCAGCTCTCTCCAGTTTAGAACATGTTGACTTAGAATATTATAAAACAATAATTCTCTGACAGGTAAAACATTCAGGGACTTGTATTATGTGTTGCTTCTGAGTGCATTAGTATATTTATGGATCAACAATTTTGTAAGGGAATTTTGTAATGTTTTGATATAACTTATATTAGTTTAACAAGAATGTCCCCAAGAAGTAATTCCATAACTGATAGTGGATTCAGCCAGAGATACGTAGATTAATTTTAAAGTACTTACAGGCACGAAATATTTTTGGCACTTATATCCTCCATACAAACACCACTTTCATACAAATTATTTGGTTTTTTTATGAGTTTTTATGAGAGCAAAGTATAAACCCAAACAGTTGTCACTGTGATTATTCTTGAGAGACGTTTTTTGCTCAACATTTCTTATTTCATTTGCTCAAATTGCTTTATTATTCAGTATTTTCAGAGTCATACTTTTTGTATGACTGTTGAAATTCATTAGCTGTTTGTTGTATGCTTGAGCGTAAGTAATATCTGTTATGTGGAAGTAATGTCATTTAACAGTTATCACCCACTTTGTCTTTCCAACATATTGAGTTCTTGCGTGTTACTTAGCAGATATTAATCTTTGCATCGTACCATTATCGCACATTAGTTCGCTTTTTAAACGATTATTTCTTTACTTTTAAACAAACGTTTTAAAGAAATTGACAGAACGAAATAAGTTTTCCAATTTAATGGTTTCAAATATAAAGTACTATATTTCTTTCGTTCAATTGTGACATATTTACGAGTTTTTCTTTTTTTGTGCGAACATAAAAATCCAAACCATAGAAAGCTAAAAATTTAATTTTAAATCTTCAGGTTGGGTATGCCTGCTTTAAACCTTTAAAACGAATTTAGTAAAATCTTTGAATTTGAGTTCTGATTGACTATATTCCAAATTGACTTCATTTGCATAATACCTAATTACTAACTATTAAATTGTGCCACCAAAACTTTTACGATGTGTTGTTTCAAAGAATTTGAACAATAAGCCACTTGCATCACATTTAAAAAAAAAATTCCGGTTTAGGCAAATGTTCTAAGCTAAGACATTCTGTTTTTTTTTTTTTTTAATCGTATTTTTGAAACCCTGGCGATTTTTTGAAAATTTCAATCCGAAAAATCAGACCATTTTTTATAAACCGGAAAGACGGGACATAATTTTATGGGTGCGAAAAAACGATAATTACATAGCCGAAAATTATTTAAAAAAAATAATGTTTTCCACACGAATAGCTATAAATTCTACGGGGTTCTCTTCGTAACATCTGTAAAAACACCGCCATCTTTATCAAAAAATCAAACCAAAGAATAAGTTCGCATAGAACAAACAATAAATCTAGTGAACGTTACACATAAATTCAAAAATTTGCCGGAAATCAAAGTGTTGCCATATAAAAAAAAATTAATCACTGTGGAATTTTGCAAAATTAAGGGAAAATAATCGTAGACAGGATATTTTCATGTAGTGACGTCACAAGCTAAAATAATGGATCTATTTATTTAAAAAATAAAAAAAAACTATACATTTCTAAAAATTTTGACAAACATTTTCGTAATCTTAGTAAAAAAATCTATCCACACGATTTTTTCCAAGTCATTATGAAATCCATGCAAGTGGCCTATTCATCAAATTTCAAAGTTAATTTTCAACTATGAAAATTCTTTTCAAGTTCTGTTATTATTACACTGCTGCGAAGTTACTTCCAAATAATGATATAATCACTGAACTTGAATAGAACATTCTCACCGAATGCATGATAATTTATCTCTCATTCATCTACCATTTATCTGTCACGCATAGTTTGTTATGAGGAATATTGTTTTTATCTGTCATAGTTTACAAACAAAATGACATCGTTTGTCATCTCTGGTCATTAATGTTGCTAAGCTAATTGATGCTTCTACGAGATAGTCTCAAAAGAAAAATCATTTATTCAGTTAGGTTTCTAAACCTAAAACTTCTGAACATTTTATTATTATTTGATCATAACACCTATTTTTCTGAATTACGGTGAAAGTTGCTTAAGAAGTTTTCATACGTAAGAAGTTTGGTTTTTTCGGTCCCTTGAAGACTGAATTTGAAAATTGGCCCAATTTATCCCACATACTATAGGGTTCTCCCCAATGACGTTACAATACTTCTAGATATGCTATTGTCTTACAAACTCAAAATAAAATGTAGCAAGTAAGAAATACTCTTCAATTTTCAGTAAATTCTTAATTCAAACGTTGTTCATGAATGACAAAGATAGATTAAACATCATCATCACAGAGAACTCTTTTTAGAGTGAATTGCGTTAAACAACAACAACAAAAAAATGGTACGGTTGAAATAAACGATAAGAAGCAGGAGGGAATTTTTATATTCAAAAGATGCATCGAATACTACTAAAAGCGACTAGAGTGGAGGGCCTGGGCGCCTGACGGATTTTGAGGTGGCCTTGCCTTATTAAATTAAGCAATCACAGTTTGCAGATGGCGGCGATTGCTGTTAATGCTCATTTTTACTATTGATTTGTTTGTTGTTTTACCACAAGCATTTAAATAAACAGAGTAGTGATTAGACTGTTTTAAACAACAAAATTTACTTAGCGACAGCAGTAACTTTGTCATTTGGCTTTTGCACGCCCAGACCCTGTACTCTAGTAGGCCTTGCATTTTCTCTACGATGCATAAAATTTTCAGGTGGAAACAGTTGTATTATTTATAAAAATCGATATTAGTTATTTGCATGTATTTACAAATGAAATATTATTCCTCTGCTTTTACTAGTGTTTGCAGAGTAATTAAAATACTTTCTCATTACACACCAGGCCATTTTTTTTTTAAGCAGTTTACTTAGAGGTAGCACACGAACTTACGCGTAACAGTTTAGTTTTAAAACTATGAAATCGAAAACACTACAATTGACTTGCTTTTGGCTTTCCACTTTGAGATTTTTAAAGCACTTCTATATATATTGTTATGTCATTGGTTTTCCTACGTTTTTCAGAGTTTTTTTCGGTCTCTTGGAAAATTTCTTGAGAGTTTCACTGTATAACAGAAATGTTCTTAAAATTATAATTCTTTTTAGCCAAGTTTAGAAGCAAACTTGACAAATTAGATTGGAGCACAATTTCAATTGCCTTTGAAATACAAGTGAATCACAATAAATATTATGTAGGTAATCTTTTGATTTTGACCATATTGCGTTTTTTTTTTTTTTCAGGTCTGTCTGCCTCGGCTACCAATCAGTGTTATGCGGCTCCGATATAGTGGTCTGCGGGGGTCAGGAGTCTATGAGTTTATCACCTCACGTTATGTTCATGAGGTCTGGGGTGAAGATGGGACACTCTCAACTGTCAGACACAATGCTCTGTGATGGGTTAATGGATTCCATGCATGATATTCACATGGGAATTACAGGTATTATACTAATATTATTTCAGTTAATATTATGCTTAAACTAATGTTGTGTGTGTTTTCAGTACTTACACGCTTCCATTGACAAAAAATAATAAAAGTTTTCTGTGCACTTTATGTTTATTTTCCTCAATTTACACTGTACTACAATCTACCAATCTCTCACTTTTCTTTAACCTCTCTTTTTGCCTCTTTTCCCCTTGAACCGTGTTTTCCCATCAATGATCCACCTCCTAATTAAATAATTCGTTTTATTACAATTTAAAAATAGAACACAATCAAATAAGAAGAAAAATAATTTTACTAGAAAGTACCTTCCTCAATTTCTTTAAATAATGTACTTACGGCTTGACATGGTTAATTTTGCTGCCATTCGTATCTCTGGTGTAGATTTTGTGGATATAAATAAATCTATGGATTGAGAAATTTTACCGTGTACATCTGTACGGCTTGTTAGATGACATTTTTTTTATTTTTATTTTTTTTATTATTTCTGGCTTTCACCCTTCAAGGGTGTTCTAGGCCATCATTTAAAATTACATAGAAAGGGAAAGGTGAATTTATATATTAATTTTATTTAAATGTACACATTTCAGAATTATATGGAAGATTGGAGTCGAGTTCAGACTTAGAAGAGATGAAATGTTAAATGGGGGGGAGGCAATTTTAGATAACGCTTGATAGAAGAGAGGATATTTATTTAGAGAGGGACAACCAAAAAATATGTGATCTAAAGAGCCCACATCTAGACCACAGAACGTACAATCTGGGGAGTCAAGGATGTGAATTTTAAAAAGGTGAGAAGGAACGGAACAATGACCGATTCTCATTCGAATAAATGAGGAAATTTCTTTTTTGGAAAAATGGGGAAATTTTTGAAACCACGGTTTTGATGGGATAGTCCTTTGTATTGAGGCGTAGCGAGCTCCCTTGGATTGACTGGCAATGTTCCAATACTCTGTCCAAACATTGCGGGATCTATCTTTGATGATGGAAAAAATATCAGATAGGGGAATATGGTTTACGAGGGTAACAATAGGGTTGGACGCTCCTTGTTTTGCCAAAGAATCTGCAATATCGTTACCCACTATGCCAATGTGTCCAGGAATCCAAACAAGAATTACGGTTTTTCCAGAGCTTTGAATGGAGGCTATCAGCACTCTAATGAGGCATACAAAGTGATCATCAGGATGAAGAAGAGGACAGGATTTAAGTTTTTGGAGGGAACTGAGAGAGTCAGAGAGAACAAGGGAATGTTCACAATTATTTTTGATTATATATTTGAGTGCTTCAATTATTGCAATGCACTCAGCAGAGAATATTGAAAATTGGTTTGAAATTGAATAAAATATTCTATCATTAGAATTATTGTGGTAAACGTTAATACCTATACCACAGTTAGGAGAGTCAGGAGATTTGGAGCCATCAGTAAATAAAAGAGAAGAGTTGGGCCATTTAGAAGAAATAATGTCATTGAACATATTATTAACAGTACGGGCTGGGAGATTAGAATGACTTTTAAGGATGCCGATCCCTTCCAAAATTGTTGGGGATAGGGTGACGTGACTATATTTTAATTTGTATAGTGGGAGAAGATCATTTTGGATAATTTGAAGCTCTGAGAGAGAGCGAAAATTTTTACAGATGGCAGGAAGAGGTTTAGTTCGAGCTCTGATTGTAGATGAATGTGTTGAGTCTTTGAACAAGATGACATTTTAAATTGTCTTAAAACTGAGATAGAGATTCCAGTGGGTGTTTAATTGAAACGATAGATCCCCACCTTCTTTCGTTGTCTTTTACTATGTTGTTTCATAAATTATTATCGATGATTCTTTTTATTCAAAGCTGAAAACATCTGCAAGAAGTACAACATTTCCCGGCGAGACCAGGACGAGTTTGCCGCAGAATCACAAAACAAGGTGGAGGCAGCGCAGAATGCCGGACACTTCTCTAAGGAGATTATTCCCGTTGTCATTCCATCGAGGAAAGGACCAGTCACAGTGTCTGAAGATGAATACCCGAAACATGGAACAACTGTGGAGACTTTGTCCAAACTTAGACCGTGCTTTGATAAGGTAAAATTGTTGAATATTTTGAAATCAATTAACAATCGAAAGCTGAATAAAATATTTATTGACTGAGCATAGCGAAGTCCTGTTTTCACTCGACCACTTTGCATTTAGTCTAACTGTATATTTCAGTTGTGTCAAGATGGTAGCCGTGTTGGTCTACTGTTCACAGAACTAATAGTATTTTAGATAATAATGCTACAAAAGTTTTGCTATCATGCTAGAATGCACCATTTATCATGCTTATTTTATTTTTATTTATTTATTTCATTAGTTACATACAGCAAAATTACATAATAATGATATTTCAAAAAAAAAAAAAAAACTGTAGATTTTAAAAATGTGTACAAGTGTTATCATGTCTTGTACATAATTATTTCCTAGCTAGGCAGATTGCCTGTTCTAAGGAACCAAATGCTGGTGAAAAATACCAAAAATGTATTCTGTAAAAAAAAAGAATGTTTTTTTTTTTTGTAGATTAAATATACCTACTTATACTATTTTTTTACTGATTGTGCCATTAATAGTTAACCATGTATAATTTTAAGTTTTAAGTGACATTATTTAATAATTTTTCAGACTCAATCCTACCTAAGCCAATCAACCATTTAGTTATTATTGTACCGATGCATGCCATTTTGTATGTTTTAATATTTAATTCTGGGGGGATTTTATTATACAATTTCGGTCCCAGATATGTATATGTCTTTTGAAACTTTTTTTTTATGCTTATAAGTAACATTTAAGCCACAGTTTTATTTTGATATCAATCTTTCCTAATTCTTACTCCACAAGTTGCCGAGATTTTAGGCTTATCAAAACAAAACTTAAATGCCCACAAAATAGCATATTTAAAAAAGACAAAATCTTTATAATAACCCACCTATCAAAGCCTTAAAGGGAGCCTAAAGTCATGACATTTTTCGCAGAACATGTGCCATACACGTGAAAATTTTTGAATGATCTGTATACATATAATATAAGTTTCATAAATTTTATCATACTTCTCACCATGACAGTAAGGAACATATGTGAGCTGCTCCCAAAAGCGAACAAATTAGTCTGAGGGGTTAAAAAACTATTCATAATGTATACATATTACGTCCATAGAATTAATGTTATTATTTAGTCTTGATCGAGGTGCTTGCTTCTCCTTGAAATCTCCTTCAAAATTCCTTGCTTACATTATACAAGTTTCAGATCCCTTCCAAACACAGCAATAAAATATCAAAGATCATCACATGCCAAATAATACCCTCCATACAATCCCTTCAGACCTGTCACATTTAAGCGGTTTATGCGCAGATCAACAATAGACAATACAGATCTTACGCCGTAACCGCTCCTGATGCGATATGTGAAAAGTTATGCAACCCCCTCTTCTCCGAAAACAGGAGAGAGGGTCATTTTAATTACGGACCTGCCTAAACGGGACTATGACAGCTGTTAAGTTGGTAGATCCAATACAAATAAATGGCATTTCTTGGCACTCCCTAATTCACCTGACCCCCTCTCCTACCGTAGGAAGAAATATTCAATAGCGTCGTGTGATGGTACTACACATAAGCGCTCGCGGTACAACAGATATCTGCTTGCGCTTTTATAGCTGTGTGTGTGTCATGTGCATAAATGAAAGTCTATTCTTCTTAAATTTATATGTATGTGTTTACACAATATGAAATGTTTTTAATTTGCTATTTGATATAAGAGGGAGAAAACAAAAGAGCCAGTAGATTATTTCAAACTTGTACCAACAAGCCAGAAAATGATCACACTGAAGCAAATCATACCCTTTTTACTCAATTAATTTTTGTTTTCCCCGCAGGAAGGTACAGTGACGGCTGGAAACGCATCTGGGGTGAACGACGGAGCAGCCGCAGTGGTGCTGATGAGCTCCGAGTTGGCCAAGGTCAAGGGGCTGACTGTCCTGGCCCACATAAAGGCAATAGCCCAAGTGGGGGTGGACCCACTCATCATGGGCATTGGACCTATCCCGGCAGTTAGGGCGGTGGTAAGCATCAAAAGTAGGACTAATTTCGGTTGACGCTGCGTAAAGTGAACTATTTGTATGTGAAATTATTCACGTTCAATGAACTCAAATTTGCTTTGAAATTAAAAAATTGGAACTAATCGTGTGAATTCAGACAAATATTGTTTTATTTTATAAATTAACTAGCTGGGTTACCCGGCTTCCCTCAGGACAACATTTGAGAGTGTCCTGGAATGTTCCACAATGATGTTCCCGATTCCCCATTCGCGAACATTCCACGACATACTCCGCGACTCCTTCCATAACTTTCTAGAGCTCTATCGAACTTTCTATAACTTTCCGGAAGACTGTTCTAGAAATTTCAAGAGGGCGAAACTTCCAGCCCTTATATCTTTAAAAGCACACCCTTTAGGTAAAAACGGGAACCGTCATCCTGGAGAGGAGATAGAGATCTACCTCACCATATAACTCCCTTGATTGTACAGGGACTCGTTTTTAAGTTTTTGCGGGGAGGAAAATTTTTTAAACTTTCTCTTATAATATGTATTGATTAATAATTTTCTTTATTTATTATGTATATTTCGTTTGTTTAAATTATTTACAGATAGTTTAAGATCCGAACTAGAAACGACCTTCACCCATCCGTTTAATGGATGAAAAGTATTTTATATCAAATTTAATATATTAGAAAAAATATCTCGAGTGGATTGTCTAAAAAATTCCTGGCAAGACCATGATTAATTTAAAAAATATTAATTGAAAGAGAGTGCGTATTCTATTTATTCGTGCAACAGAGAAGGATAGTGATACTGAGCATTATTTTGGAGTAGTTAATTAAAGTACTAATGTTTTGCCAGGAATTTTTAGACAACCCACCCGAGGTATATTTTCTAATATATTAAATTTAATATTTTTATCCACTAAATGGATGGGTGAAGATCGTTTCTAGTGTGGATCCTCTACTAAGATGATTTTTAAAGTTTACCAACCGTGTTCATTCGTTCGATAATGATAAAATTCAAAGGAATTTTTTTTTAAACTGTGATGTTTTTGAACACGATTATAAGTGCAATGTTACACCACTCTGGTTGAAAATCGTTTAACAAGGGCTTGATAGGAAGAAGTAAAGATAATCATGTAGAAGACAATACCATAGAATTATTACAATAACACCTTATCAGTGTATACATAAATAAATAAAACCTATTTTGTGTATTGTTTCTAGGCCGCCAAGGCTGGTTGGAGTTTGGATGAAGTGGATCTGTTTGAACTGAATGAGGCTTTTGCAGTCCAGTCGCTGGCCGTCATCAGGGAACTTGGAGTTGATCCCAAGAAGGTCAACATTCAGGGAGGAGCTGTGGCCTTAGGCCATCCTATTGGCGCTTCAGGTAAGAACATTTTATTTTTTTACCATTAAATATGTATGTAAAGTCTGTCAATTAAGAGTAGAAAATATTAAAAGTTGAACTATAAAATTTGTAGTCTGGCAACACCAATTTAACTGTCAAATGTTCTTTCACAGCGCAATTTGCTTTCATTTAATTTAACATAAAATTGAATTTAACAGATTAGGTAGAAAGGAAGAATCAATAATAGTGAGTTTAGTTGCACTACTTTTAGATCTGAATGAGTTAAATATATTCAGATCTAAAATTAGAGACACAATCTAAAGCCCGGACAATGCTAGGTACTTCAGCTAGTATTAAAATAAATGTGAGCAATTTCTAAACTGTGCTTTATATTTTATTACAATATCATTAAGCTAAGACAAAATTTCATAGGTATAATATACCTATATACAATTCTAATTTTGAGATCAGTGGGTATCTATAATGCAATGAAAAAATAATTTTGTATAATATACCTATATGCAATTCTAATTTTGAGATCAGTGTTTCAATTTTTTACAAAAATGTAGGTTACACAGCTTTACATTTTCACCATGATGTTTAGTATTGCCATATGAACAACAGTGGCGCCCTCCTATGTTTTCTGCTCTTATTTGACAAACTGTAGGACCTATGTACTGTGAAACTCTCTTTTATAAGGTTTTTAACACCTGATAAAAAACTTTAAGTGGAAAAAATTATACATCATATATCTGTATCATAGTGTATATTTATATTTTAATGTGTTTCTTTTTTCTTTGCAAAACCGAACTTATTATCCACTCGAGCAAATGGTGTTCGGATTAATATAATAAAAACATACGAACTGCTTTAACATAACTGCAGTTTAAAACCAAAGAATTCTCCTAGGTTTCATTGTTTATCCCATATTTTTAGGCTCAAAATTTTTTTTTTTTAAATTTAATTGAATTCATAAAAATCCACCTACCTAAATTAGGGTAGCCTTGCTCGAGTGGTTCAAAGTGGTCTTCAACCCTTCGACATTCAAGAATACATATAAATGAAACATTCAACAAAGTTCTTCGAGACAACGGGTAATTTTTTGTTCGCTGATGGCGCATAACGAATAACTCTTGATCGCTATTGGAGAATCGAGTCCCAGTCTGTTTTAGACTGAATACCATTCTTTATCACTTATTATTAGAGACCGGATTATATGCAAATGCATATTTGCATATGCATTTGCATATTTAGACTTTTTTCAGCAGTAGTTGCATATTTTAGCAAAAAAAATGAGATCTTGCATATTTACGCTCGATCTCGTTCATCATTCAGATGCCTCACATAGTGACATCAAGGGTATTATCAATGACTTCGATAGTGCAGAGGCTATGGCAGTTTTCTAGTGCAAAGAAGCGTTTAAAGATGCTAGTATTAAAAAAACCAGCTATGATTAGCACTCATTTTGCCTACATACCTGCAAGTATAAAAACGCTTGTAACTCATGGATTGGCGCTGAATGAATTCAGATTATGAAGAAAATTCACCTTATGAATTCCTCGTTATTAAAGCTATTCCCAAATAAACGTAAAGAAAAGTTTGAAAGCTTATTGAACAACAACCCAGGGTTTGAACCCTTGTACAGAAATTGATAGTTTCATCAACGGGGCAGGTGAAATTTTTCCCGGCACAATAAGTTAAAAAATCGCACCCAAATTTAAATTCTGTCCAGTCACATCAGTAGACGTAGAATGCTCCTTTCCGCTTACAAAATTATTAAGCGATCGTAGACACAATTTGTCTACAGAACATTTAGAACAGTACTTAGTCATATACGTTTTTAAAGGTAAATTGTAAATTTCACTGTTAAATGCATTTTGTAATTGATATTTTCAAAAATTCGATTGTTATTCTTGAGAAATAAAAGCTTACTAAAATAAAAAATAGTTACAAATACGACTTCCTGTATTATTTCATGTTGCATATTTCGGCCCTTTTTTTGGATTTTCGTGCATATTTTAGCTATTTTAATTGCATATTTGCATGCATATTTTGGACTGTTTTTGTTGCATATAATCCGGTCTCTACTTATTATCATCGATATTTCTCATGAACGATGAATCGTCGAAGTCTATTGTAGGCAATTTACGTAAATTTTGTAAATTTTGCTGAAAATTACACCTTTTTCTTCAGTGGTCAAGGTGTTTTTTCATCCACTCACTTCATTCCAGCCACTCGGTGGTTTGGTTTACAAAGACTATACTGTGTGTGTTATGGCCGCTGTTCCCAATCTTACTAATCAACTGCTAAGCTGAAACTAAGGCTCAACGCTGTTCAAATGTACAACTACGCTCTTTCCAACACACAAGCATCGCTCAATCTAAGGAAGCTGGACTAGTGGATTAAGCTCCACTCAGTTATAAAAAGTGTCAACAGAGTGGCGCCAACGCCACGAGGTAACGACGCGACGGCGGCAAAGGTCAAGCTGACAATTTATTTTAATATTTTGTATGCGTTTGTTAAATGCCAGTTTATGGATAACAGTATTTAAAAGAAATTATGTGTGTAAATAATAAATACAATAATTAACTCTTTAATATTAATTTAACATCGAAAGTTTTTACTTTGATGCCATTTTATTGTCTATGAAAGAGGGCGGGGTCGCTTAAGATAATCAACGATAAAATATTTGAAAACCACGCAAATCGAGCGTTACCTTTAAAATACTCACAAATCGCTTAGCTGAGTGCAGACTTAGATTGGTCGATCGAAAAGTTGGGAACAACGGCCGTTAGTTTCTAATGTGGATATCAAGTTTTGATTACAGAGCTGCATTGATACGCTTACATATTTATAATTGGTATTTGTTTGCCAGGTTGCCGTGTGCTGGTAACACTGCTCCACGCCTTGGAGAGGACCAATGGCCACAAAGGAATAGCATCCCTCTGCATAGGAGGTGGAATGGGGGTGGCGATAGCTGTCCAAAGATTTGAAAAACTTTGAATTTGACAAAGAAGATTTTACAGAGACAATGATTTCACATTCACGTAATATTTCGTGATTTCAATGTCATTTAGATTATTTAGGTGATGTAGCACAATTATTAATGTTTTTTTTTTAAATTCACTTTGATTTCATCACCGCTGTAAGTCATTTCAAAGTGCCAACTTTCATCTTCTTCTGACGAGCTATTTATTCTATATCTTTTCTGGGAACGGATAGTTCTCAGCCGAGATCTCTTGTCAGATTTGTGTGATTTTCTAATGCTGTTAAATGATTAAATAATCATGCATACTTGCATGATTTTGTGTTTAAAACAACCTAAACTAAAATACGTGGCAGCTCACAGCTGAAATTCTGACGTCTGCCAATGGAAAAAGCAAATTACAGCCATATAAAATCACACAAATCTGTTAGCAGATCTCGGCCGAGAACTATCTCTTTCCCACAAAAGATAAAGAATATCTCGTCTGCTTTCTTCTCTAATCGCAGATTTAGCAATTTGTTTCGTTTACGTATGTTTCTAGGTGTGGTGTCTTTTGTTTTCCCTGGATTATCTGTTGTTTAATCCTGTATTTGTTGCTTCTCATGATGTGACCAAGTTATTCTTTATTTTATAATCACGCTTTTTATGGGAATCGACCCATACAAAATATAAAGTAACACTGTAAATCTCCAATGTGCCTAATATTCACATATGGGTGAAGAACTAACGAAAGAAACGATGCTGTAGGTTGAAAAGCAATTTAAAAAAAATTGGGCATTTTATTAGGTTAGGACACCTGGATTTTGTATGATTATACATATTTTAAAAAGTGACTTACATAGAGTTGAATTTGCATTGATGGATTTTATTTTATGTATGTTCTCATTTAAAAGCTATACATAAATATATATTAATCGTTTAGAGACCTTTGTGGCTTTTTGTGAAAAGAACTCCCTTTATGCTTGTGACTAATGACAATCAGCATTGTTTTTTAGAATATTTGTTACAATTTATGAGGATTTTATATTTTATACTGCAGATTATGTAGGTATACATACCTAATGCTAAAAAATAATAAAAAATACATGGAAGTGAAAATTAAATATATAAAAATGCTTATGTAGGAGGACTGTTTGTGGAAAAAATATAAACAAATAATTTTAAAAAAAATTGTAAATGTGCATGAACTCAATATTGCTTTATAAATATTATCAAATGTAAATGTGTAATTTAAAACATAAGAGTCTTCTTTAAGAAGTCAGTTTTTAAGCTTATAAAAATATATAACGTGTTAATTTAGAAAAATGTAGGTATTGTTGAAGTATTGAATGAAAATAATAGTTTTAAAGGTGATTTACAAATTATTATAGGACTTGACCAATTTTTGTGTATTTAGTAATGAATGTTTATTGCTGAAGCGTGACTTCGAGTATGTATTTATAAAAATGACTGCATTTAAATAATATCACAACTGTTTGCATTTTAATTTTTATTGCGCCATAAACGATAATGTTTTAAGAAATCTTCCATGACGTGAATTTTTCATTTAATACACGGGCATTGCTAGTCCGGGTGACGTGATGTTGTTTGTTAAGTTTATGGACCCTGTAACTACCCGTGGCTTTACAGATGTTAGGAATATTGTTATATAAATAAATATTATTTATTGAATTCTGTTCTTCAAACATTTTTTAATGCTTTATTAAAGTAAAAACGTCTTTAGCACCATTGTGATTTGAAACTCGATGAAATGAAAAATAACGACACTAAAAAGAGAGGCAAACACAGTAGCGTAGGAAGGGGGGCGCGTTCGCCGCCTCCGTTGTGGTAAATGTGCCGTCCCCACCCTATCCCTTTCCGCCCCCTCCGTTGTAGTAAATATTCTGTTAGAACCCGTGTCACCCTATCCCATTACCCCTTCCACGTTGCGCTATCTGCCCCGGGTGCCATCCGTGCTAGCTACGCCACTGGGCAAACACATACATCTATAGGATTTAGCCTACGAGAGAATGGGATAGTATAATCGGTCTCCTCTTTGTGGAGTGCTTCATAGCCTCCCCACTCTTGTCTTTTTTAGTTTTCTGAAGGTTTCGCTTCTACCGCGTGAGAATTGCACTCTTTTTTTGTTCATTACAAAACTCTCACTAATCCGCCACCCCGGCGGAATTATAGTGCGTACATTCAAAATATGGTCAAAATTAAAACGGGTATTTCATGAAGACAAACGAACACCGCTATCGATCTTTTGTAAAATTTCAATTTTTCTGTTAGTTGTCATATTTTTACAGTTTTTGTAAACTTATTCAAACAAAAAACGTAGGAGAACGAAACAAACAGAAATGTCCTAAAACAACAAAAATGAAGTGGTAAAGTGTTCAGACGAGCGATTCTATATCTTTTGTGAGATCGAGATCTCCCGACGGACGAGATCTCCTGCCAGATTTGTGTGATTTTCTATGGCTGTTATTTGCTTTTTCTACGGGCTGATGTCAGATTTCAACTGTGAGTTGCCACATATTTTAGTTTAAATCATTTTAAATCGGCGAAGCTGGCCTGATACCCATAGAAAAAGCAAATAACAGCCATAGAAAATCACATAAATCTGACAGGAGATCTCGTCCGATAGGAGATTTCGGCAGCTCTAGCAAGCTGGACGGCGGTGTAGTAACTGAAGTGTGTACAAGAAAGATAACCTAACCCGTCAGTGTACAAAGCTCGGCGCTCAAGTCTAAGCACGTGGCAGACTACTGAATTAGACATATGAATACTGGCGAATTACAGAGCTTGATGTTGTGCATTCTACTAGTAAAAAACCCCCGCGGTTAAGTTCTAGTAATTATTGGATAATCGAGCGAGATTTCTGAGAGACTATGTACTGTATTATTTTTCTTTGGTCAGTAAAGTTGAATTTTGATGTTGTATCTGTATTTTTATACAATTTATATAATTTTTAGCATTTGTGTTTGTTAGTTTGTTTTTAAGTTAATTGGGTAGCTCTACCTTTATTATTTAACTGATGGTGCTCACCTAAGAAGTTTTGGGAAAAATTGTAGAAAAGTTGAGGAAAAATCACATATTTATATTTTATTCTACTGGACAATAAATAAAACAAAATTATACAACAATCTTGTTTTTATTATTTGAATTTTAACTTGTTTGAATTTTAATGTGTTTGTGTTTTTTTGTATAACTTGTTGAATCCTAATTGCTAATCAATAATTGCTGGGGAAAAAATCTGCATTTCACATCTGCCCTGATGATGGACACTGCAAGGCTACCTGAAACGTTGGCTCTAGAAGAAGGAGGTGTAACACTGCTTATTACCCAAAAGAAAATAAATAGAAAAATAGTAAAAACATGGTTTTATAGTTAGCACAAAATTTATTATATAAATATACATTTGTTGGTAAAAAATTACAATTTATTTATGTACAAACTATGTGTTTTGCAACAAGCAACTAGTAATGCACTTTTATAAATGATAAAAAAAATCGGTTCTCATTAGTGACGTTGAATAAATGCGATCATCCAAAATTTTGACTGTGACAATTGTTCCAAATAAATTTTTAACTTCACGGGGAGATGCTACCAAACAAATGTCTTGTATTTTTGATAATTATGGTAAGTTATGACTGTTGATAATATAAGTGCAGCAGAGAGCAGGTTGGCCGCGGTGCCCGTAAATACTTTGTGGTTTGTATTTTATATTATACATTTAGATACTATAATATTTTTTTTATGTTGCCTGTCTGCTTTTAGTCATAGACACACCGATCAGCTGTTATACAACATTGCATGATGCAATCTGATTGTGGTAAATGATAAACTAATATGTTCCAACAATTTTTAGTCACGGATATTTGTTTTGGTGTTGGAAGGCTTTTGAGTTTAATCTTTTAAAAAGTCAACCCGTTTTTTTACTACGATATGTCTATTTTCAAATTTCGACCTAGTTGCGCTGCAAGTTGTGCCATCTCTTGGGCCGGCTAGAAGCCAATCTAAAATATATTTTTTATTTTTTATTGGTTTGACCGATGACTGAACCTTCCTCCCCAGGGACTGGCCCTTAAGGTTAAACATCACATACGTTATAATCTATGCATTCACAGATGGCACCAATCAAATTATTTTAGGTTGTTAATGTTTTATGCACGTTACGCTTTAAAATATTAAGGTAAATTAATTGTTCGCGCCCGTACATATTTAATTAGAATATAAATAAATAGTTTTGTCCATAAACAAACTCAAATCTTTCAAGAAAGGCTGAAAAATACAATATTGGATTGATTCACCGATACAAAATTGAATATATACATACGCAAAAGAATTCAAAATCTACTCTTTCATAAAAGTCGCGAGCATAATTATTTTAGGAAAAACACTTTTTGTAAGTTGTTTTTTAAAATATTAAGATGAATTAATTGTTTGCACCCATACATACACAATATTAATTTGAATAAATAGTTTTGTCCATCAACTCACATCTTTCAAGAACGTCTAACAAATACAATATTGGATTGAATCACCGATTAATATTGTATTTGTTAGCCTTTCTCGGAGGATTTGGGTTTGTTTATGAACAAAACTATTTATTCGTATTCATATTGCGTATGTAAAAACGCAAACAATTAATCCATCATAATATTTTAAAGCATAACTTGCAAAAAGCATTTTTCCTAAAATATAATTATATTCGCGCTATCTACGAAAGAGTGGATTACTAATTCATTTAAGTATCACCTGCTGTGAACTTTTAAAATGTCTTTTGAAATTGATTTTTTTTGTTTGTTTATTTGACTGAGGACTGAACCTCCCCAGGGACTGACTAAAATAAGTGAACACTGCTAACAACTAAGCCAAATCTTAATTGGATTGTACCAACATTTATCTCGTATATCAATTACTGTAAATTTTTAAATATAATGTACTTGAGTGTCAAAAAAGTAGATACAATGCATTTTATCGACGAGTGTATCTGACGAGTTTCAGCTCGATTGGGTATCGGGAAGTGGGTTAATTTCCACATCCAAAATTTCATTTATTCAAATACAGTCGATTCCGCTCAATTGGTACACCAGTTTATTGAGACAGCTGGTTATTTGGGACAAAATCAAGGAACAGAAATCTCCCTAAAACTTCGCTTATTCGGGACAGTCGTCTGTTTTGAACAAAATGTTTGGGTCCCAATGTATCCAATTAAGCAGAATCGACTGTAGATGTATATTTAACAATTTTGCATAATTTATCGTAAAAAAATGTTTACATAAATAAAGTTTGTATAAAAATAATAAGACGTATTTCTCATCCGCTGTAACATTAAAAATATATTGTTCTTATATTAAAATATATTTATCTTTTTAATTTGCTATGTTCGTTATTTTAATTTTACTTGCGACTAGATTTTATGCCCATTTTCATTAAGGTTAAAAAAAAGTCACGTACGTTATAATTTACGCATTCACAGATGGCGCCAATCAAATTATTTTAGGTTTTTAATGCTTTTTGCATGTTACACTTCAAAATATTAAGGTAAATTAATTGTTCGCGATCGAACATATTTAATTAGAATATAAATAAATAGTTTTGTCCATAAACAAACCCTAATTTTTCAAGAAAGGCTGAAAAATTCAATTTTGTATCGGTGACTCAAACCAATATTGTATTTTTCAGCCTTTCTTCAAAGATTTGGGTTTGTTTATGGAAAAAACTATTTATTTATATTCTAATTAAATATGTACGATCGCGAACAATTAATTTACCTTAATATTTTAAAGCGTAACATGCAAAAAGCATTAAAAACCCAAAATAATTTGATTGGCGCCATCTGTGAAAGCGTAGATTATAACGTACGTGACGTTTAACTTTAATAAAAACTTAACTTACATAATATGAAAAAACTAGATAATTTTTGTAACTTATAATTAAATTAGAGTAAAATATACACTCAACCTATTTTACCTTTTTATAGTATAGGTACAATATCTTCGGTGAAAGAAACGTGAAATCAAATACCTATTTAATTAAAAATCAGTAAATAGAATAATATTTTTCAATGAAATTGATAAAAATATCTATGAATTGGTATGTTCCTGACAATTTTTTCAAATTCATAGATGGTATATAATATACGTGATGTCATAATGGGATATATTCTCAGCGGTTAAATAGCAAATTGGAGAAAATGTCACTGGAACAAACAAAGAATCAGTCTTTATTTATTTTTTAAGGCATGCACAATAATATATCTTTAAAGATAAGTAGGTTGTTTATTATTTTCACCTGAATTTATTTATCTTCATTCCTTGTAGTTTCAATAGCTTCTTATCACTGAAAGAAATTTTAATTTTATTTCATTGTAATTTTTTTTGTAAAAAAAACTTTATTGAAATTGCACGTCTAGTTTAGGGGCCGTTCAAATATTATGTAGCAGATTTTTTGCAATTATTACCCCCCCCCCCCCCCTCCCACTCATCAGCAAAAGTAAACAAAGCTCTTATCCTCCCCCCCACACCCATGCATACGTAAACATTGTTACATGCATTCAAAGTGTTCTGGTTGCTTTATTGATTCATGAGCAGCAGTTATAACTCTAAAAATAAGAAATTGGCTTGGAAAAGAGGACTTTCAGATTTGTTGAAACTTTCAAATAATTTTTGGTATGACTTAGATATGTCTATTTGAAACGACATTTTAAACCATTCAACTTTGGTAAAAGTGGATCAATGGGAAAAAAAATCAACTTATAACACGTCAAATCGTCAATTTTACCGAAACGAAACTAAGCGAGTAAACGTATCCATTATTTTCAGGAATCCCCGGAAATGCGTTTCGTTTTCGAGCAAAGACAAGTAGGGTTGCCATATGTGTTCAAACCAAAATCGACAAAATTTTGTAGAAAATCCGAAAAAGTAAAAAAAAATATTGATCCTTCTGACGTAATCACCATCCAGATGTCCCCACCATGTCATCAAAAATAAGCAAAGCAAGACCCCCCCGCCTCCCTGTAGTGCTTATGTAATACTTGAATGGCCCCTTATTGTTTTTTTTAAATAAAGACGTATATTGATTTATTTAAGCCAATGTGGGCACATATTTTGAAGTTTTAACAAAATATATATACATATTTTGGAATGATGAATACTTATATATTTTATTATACATAACTACTTTCTAATACACGTAAACATTGGTTTGAGAATCATTATACATAATATCAATAGGTTTATTAAAACATATATTTTTATATTTACAATATTTTACAGAATGATAAACTAAGGACTAGTACTGGAGTACAGCTGAAGAAATTATTTTCTCCTATCTAAAATTTAAAAGTATGAGTAAATTAT
Organism: Limnephilus lunatus; assembly: GCA_917563855.2. Lineage (NCBI taxonomy): Eukaryota > Metazoa > Arthropoda > Insecta > Trichoptera > Limnephilidae > Limnephilus > Limnephilus lunatus. The sequence continues at coordinate 94,268,821 of OU830596.1, read as the reverse complement.
ATTCTAATTAAAGACACTTGCATCTAGGAGGGGAGTGCTGAGACCTTTTCAATCTACACAATATGGTTTCTGGTAGAAAAGTACCAGTCAAGAAAAATTGTTTGGAAAAAGTCGCTGCACAACCCTGCTGGTTAATTAAAGTTATTTTATTTAATTTGATCAAAAGTTAAAGTCGTTGATCTACATATTAATATTCCAGTTGGTTACGGATCGAGCTATGTGCATTAGTTTTATTTTTCATTATCATCAATAGATTTTTATTTTTATCATGATAATGCCAAGTTAAGGGTAAACTTAAAATTATTCATAAACTGCCTGTTCATAGATAAGATATGTCACTCGAATGTGTTCGTTGATGTTCGGTTCCGAGTCCAACAACGTCATTGTTACTTGTGACGCACATGAATAACCTTTTGAAGTATTTCGAGAATATTAGTGCTAGGCGGCAGTTTAAAACCATTCTGTCTTATTGGTGAACCCAGTTTTTTTTTAACCTTTTTGACGATTATAGTGCTAGATGGCAATTCATAATAATTTAGAGATTAATTGGTAATATGTGACAGTTTTTCACCCTTTTTACGTTGTATGACGATAGGTGGCAGTTTAGAACTATTTTGATGGTTTTTTGAGAATTTTGAACTTTTTTTATATCTTTTGACAATTTTAGCACTAGGTGGCAGTTAATTACCATTTTGGCATATTGGCGCTAGATGGTAGTCTTTCGTCTTTTTGACGATAATTATAGCGCTGGATGGCAGTTTATAATCATTTCGACATGCGCTAGATGACAGTTTTTTTAAACTTTTTTGAGATTTTAAAACTTTTTAGCGCTAGGTAATAACCTACTGACACCGTTCGGAACAGACTTTATGTTATATGAAATATGCCACAGGTTTTTTTAGCTTCCTTATGATTTCTGGAATCTACGCTGAGTCAGATTGCCATTGGTGAATTTTTATACTATGGAGTTGTGGCGGGTTGTTCATTCGTACGGGCGGATTGTTTTTACTATGGAGTATGCGATTTTACATTTTACATTTATTTACGCACCATTTACGCGCTGTTCAAATTGTAGTAATATTTAAGTGAGTCTTATTTATCATAATTATTCTTTGGGGATTCACTTGCACATCTGCACATTAGAGAAATCCGCCACTGAATATGAAAAATAATATAATAATAAATAGTTTTGTCCATATAAAAAACCCAATTCTTTCTAGAAAGGCATACCAATACAACATTGTATTGAATCACTGATTCAATACAATGTTGTATTGGTATGCCTTTCTTGATAGAATTCAGTTTTTATACAAATAAAACAATTTATTCATCTTAATATTTTGAAGCATAACTTGCCAAAAGCGTTTTTTCCTAAAATAATTAAATTAGTGTCATCTATGAACAAGCAGTTTATGAATAATTTAAATTTTATCAATAACGAGTAAATTTTTTTTATTTTTATTGATTTTTCCGATTACCTTGTAGGTAATTGTTAGGATGTGCTAATTTTTACCATCATGTAATTTCGTCCACATTCCAATGAAAGTGAATTGTTTGCGAAGTTTACATTGTTTATCGATGGAGTGATTATTTGATGAAGGGATAAAGTGCAAATAAAAATGTTTTAATTCGATATCAGTTTTCAAATCATAAAAAAAGTTAATTGACCGTGGAACACCCAGAACTGAAATAAATTATTAATTTTAGAGTGTGAAACTGTTGAAAGCTTTTGTAGGTCGCAAAGACTGCAAGGGCTAGCCATTGCAAGTATTCCAGATGACAAGACACCGAAGAGTATGATTAAATTAGTGCTCTAGTCCCAGTGGAAGCAACCAGAGGCAGATCGAGGAATAGGTGAGCTAGAACCGCATAGAAAAAAATGGAATCAAAATGGGAAGGCCCATGCACTGGAGATGAATGGCTAAGGATCGGAGCTGGAGGAGAATTTTTGCACCATGATGCTGATATTTTACTCTTCATTCCAGTCTCTCGTTCTACTTGTTCATCAAGTGAGCGCATGCCGCATGCTTCATTGTTGCACCTCCGTATTTGTGTTAAAAGAGTTTTATTACATTGCTTGTGCAGTTTGATTAAATAGTGGGAATTTTCTGTGGTATTTCAATAATATTATGATCTTTACTGTTGCACAAATAACTACGTATACATTTAGTATTACACTTACTGCAGCTGATGCTGGATAAATACCACCATAGAGAGGCCGAAGATTGAAAGATCTTGGCCACGAAAAATACTCTCTGTGCAATGCTGCATTTCCGATCTCCAATTCCTAACCTATCTCATTATTCCAATTTCTATTTTGCATGCCCGAGGAAGAATTCCAGAGTGTGAGATTCTTTCAGTATTGACTTGGTGACAGAGCTCAATTCATAACGTTCCTCAAGTGCTGGGGATGCTACAGTACCACTGTATGAAAACACTCATACGACTGAGAGGTATTGTAAACATGATCGATTGAATTTCGATTACCCATCTGTAACACTTTCATTGCTATATCGTCGATGAATGACGGATCCACGTATTCAGACCAACGAGGGAGATTCACCGGACTTCTTTATGAGGCAGTTCAAAGCGTTCCTTAAGCTGTCGCTATTTGAAATATCTGCATCTCTTGTATGAGAGCCATATCTTTCCGTCTCCGGTGGTTCGCTGGCTGAGAAGGACTTGTCTAGGGGCGTGTCGGGGGACTGCAGGCTCTCCGAGCTGCTGATAGTCTGCAGAGGCGGGTTCCTCGGCCACGGTGGAGAGTTGTTGCTGGTAGCCGGCGGTGTGATCTCGATGGTGGTGAGTGCGGTGAGTCCGTCGGCCATGCTTGCCAGCCTCAGCGAGTCCAGATGATTTCTGCACCGCTGGAAAGTTAAAAATAAACATGTAAACAGCTGGCAACAATTACTAATACGTCATGAGTTTTCAATCAATTTTTGCGAATTTCCAAAACTAAAAGTTTTTTGTATTGAAAAAATGTTGAATCTTATTCCTAGGAGTTGTTAACATTTTCATACAAAAATACCAAGTAAATACTTTTTGCACTAAACATTTTTAATTTTAATAAAGTATGGTATCCAAAGATATTCAAATACAAAAGAGATATGCTATAATGTCCACGTGACTCTCGGCGCAGACTACTACCTAATCGGAGTAGTTTGCATATGAAAAGAATTTGTTCATTTTGTTGATTTTTTTGAAGGCGTGCATTGGTTAACAATATAGTTTGAATATGGAAAGAATTCGTTCATTTAGTGTAAAGTTTGTTTAGTTTATTCGTTAATTATTCTTTCATTTAGTTTATTCGATAATTATTCATTCATTTAGTTTATTTGTTAATTAGTAAACAATATCGGCGACACCCGGAAGCGCAGTCCCACCCAGTAAAAACTGCGGATAGCACATCTCTGCTATTTCATATTCGATTAGCTTTTTTTTGTTGGTTGAACTTGTATACATGATAATATGTATTTACGTCCAAGCCCAACAGAACGAAATAAAAAAATAAAAATTGTTCAATAAATCGCTGTGTCTGCTATGATCGCACACTTTCTGAATAATACTCTGATCTGTATTATTCGCTCATATAAATATTGGATTTAAACAATTTAATAAGTTAATTTCTGACGTTGTTATAACTTTTCAAACATATTGGTTATTCATTAATTTATGACGCCCAACAGACGACAATAATATGGAAGAAATAGATATGAAAGCCTAATAGGTCTAAGAAGATCAACATTAATTCCAATTGGAGAGATACCTTTGCTTAGTACTAATAATTTATTGTGCATTGTTGTAGGAAGCATTTATCTTGATGGTTATTATAATTGTTATTGTATTATTTATTAGATTATCTTGCCGAGTAGTATATCTTATGAGTAGTTAATGTCGATTTAATGTTCTTGATCCAATCTTTTAATTCGTTATTACACGATAGAGATCACCCCATGCATTAAAAAAATAATAAATTAGCTTTTTGATCACGGAAGAAATCAAGGAATATAAATCTTTCATAACCCATATATCGCAATGCAAAAATGGAAACAAAATGTGCCCCAGCATTAGGTTCACGACATTATAACTTGAATATAATAAATAACTTCGTTCCAGAGTTGTAAAACATTATCAGTATCAATAATAATTTGCCTTCAAATAAATTATACTATTGCAAGTTATTGTCAGAAGTTCTAAATAATGACAGACCTCAATTGAACACGTGTGCCATGGTGGTTCAAATTGTAAAGGTCCAGTTGCGGGCATATTAATAAAGTAATACAAAAAGGCATTGTCATAGAAGGATTTTAAAAAAATAGCAGAAGGAGAGTCATAGAAGAAATAAATTATCTTGTACCATGGTTCCGAATGAGGAAGATCTAAGAAGAGGAATACAAATGGATACTGTTAAAACCTGCATAGTTTGTGGGATCATTACATATCATAATGGATGTGATCTCCTGTCAGATTTGTGTGATTTTTACATATCTATGTATTGTCACATATTTTAGTTTAGATCGTTTTAAACATGAATTCCTGCAAGTATGCATTATTATTTATTCATTTAATGTACGTTGTACACAGAAAAAGCAAATAAATCACACAAATCTGACAGAAGATCACGTCCGTTATCTTGATAACAATCACAAAAGATAAAGAATCACTCGGCAGATATCTCCACAAACACTATAAGAGGGAATTTTCCTTTTATAAAGGACAAAGTTTCATCAGTTTCAACAGAATATATTTAATGAAAAGGGATTGAAGTTTTAAAGAGGGTCTCAAGGCTTATTGCGATACAACATACAACACAAGGGCAAACACATTAAAAAAAAAAAACATCAGAGTTCATAAATCAACACAAGTATTATTTGAGAGCATTTAAATATTAAATAATATTGTTAGTAGGTAAATAAATATAACTAAGCAAAGCAGAATAGAATAAGTGAGTAAAGCATTTTAATACACAGGGTGACATATCTATGAAAGTGTAGATTAGTACGGAGTTAGCTTTACTTTTCAGGTAGTGGTGAACTTTTAGTTGACTCATTACGCAATAATGTTTACCTTCCCGAATATCCTAGAGCGGAAAATGGATTTAATACACTTCGGAAACGGCTTACTGTTGCCTCTGAGCAGAACGTAAATGTATGGGTCGAGCGTGTAGTTTAGGAGCATCAGGATATCGGCCAGTTGGAACACGATCTTGTGGGACAGGGGGCGCTCGCTGGCCGGGTTCATTTGCGCTAGAAGTATTGATATCTGGAAAAAATGACACAAAACATAATGAAGTATTATGTTGATTAGCATTACAAACTGAAAAACTCACTGAAAGAGCTAGTAGGACCACTATCAGGATACTGCCATATCAGGAGACAAATGAGGGAGTGGAAAACACCAATAGCAGCTGTAGGTTATTCAATGAGAATAAAGAAACAGCAAATTACTAAACTAATACTGCCAATGTCTTGTGCCTTGATACGAAAGAGTATCAAATACTTCGGAAAAGTTGTTGTGGTACTAGGAGAAGAGAAGAATACCCAATGAAAACCATGATCAATAATAATATAAGCATAACCGCTAAAATAATTGTACTCGCGCCATCTATGAAAGAGTAGATTATGAATTCTTTTGATTATCATCTACTAACCACTGGATCGATTTTGGTCGAAAAATGGACCATTTTTTTATTTTTCTGCGATTGATGGCTTTCAAAAAATGGATCACATTTTCCTACCATTCGTAAAACATTTATTGTAATTATTTAAAACTTAATTCATCATATTATAATTTATCTTAAAATGAAGCTATTGAAATGCTTTATCTATTATGACCATAGATGTCGCAAGTCCGAACTTCGCAGACTATTTTAGTAGAACAATAATTTCTTAAAATATTTTTTTCCTGCCGAATTTTTGATCAGCTGTATTCGGATAAAATTAAGTCCCTTTTCCATAGATATGCACCTTTCATTATCAAGTATACCACAGACAACATGTAGAAATCGAAAATATTCTATGTTGACTCGAATAAGTATCACTCATGGCAGTTTCAAGTAAAAAACACGCAGGATTCCCGCGATTACGATTATAAACTTTTTTTATAAATCCTACAAATATGAGATAAACGGTAAAACACAGGTCAATTCATTGACTATATAGCACTAAAATAAGTTTGTATGTCTTCATGTTAAAATTCGAAGGTATGATTTTTTCAATGTTGGCGAAAAATTTAAAAAATGAACAGCTGGGAAATCTCGAGCAATCTAGGCAAATTTATTTATTTCGCATGATCGCTCCAGTGGCTGCAAATTATTGTAACTGAAAATATTGAAACTTGAAACTTGAAAAGCAGATGCAATTTACAGTAGAACGATCTTGAAATATAAATTTTTGAAAAATCATTTTTTATCAAATATCTGGAAAAAGAAACGTAGATGCAGCTTTTTTAGCTTTTATGGACTCTACGCATCTGGTTTTAGGGTCAGTAAAGAATCTTATTGTTTTATTCAGCATTATAATATATTATAGAATTTGAATTACTATCATCACATCTGGCTATTAATTTGCCAGAAATAAATGTTCACTCACCATCTGCGGCATCCAACAAATGATGAAGCAAACTGACAATGTGGCCATCAATTTACTGAAGGCTATCTCGTCAGCCGTAGCGGTGTTGAAGACTATGGGATCATTCAGGTTGGTGGCAGCCAGCGGCTTCCCTTTGCTGGAGGTCCTGGAGATCCTTCGGACCAGGAGTCGCTGGTCTCCGCCTCCTCGGAGGCTGCTGCGACAGAGAACTCGGATCACGGCGAGATTGCACCAGACGAGGCAGACGCAAAGAAGAGTACCTGGGAAATTAAAACACTACACTGAAAAAAGACTGCAGATATTTGAGTTGTGAATGCACCAAGAAAAAAAGAAAAAGGGAAAAATTTATGGAAACATACATTTATGGAAAAATAGTCAGTCCTCCTTAGCATGAGCACAGTTTTAAAGGCTTTTCTTTATGGACTGTACGCCCCCGGTGTATAGGAATGTAAAATATTGTACATGTAACAAACATTAATATTGTGACTATTTTAAAAAATCGTAGCCGAGCAATGAACAACCTTAAAAATATAATTCAAATTCGATTTTACAGACTGGTATCACTGAGCACCGCTTCCCCCTAGTGCATGACGATGCAAAACCATTCCGGTTTCAACGTTCGTTCCGTCCTATTGTCTTTCCTCTAGGCGAGATAATTATTAAATCTGCGCCAACTTACTGTGATGCAAAGTTTCTTGTAAATATATTTGACATCGCGTAAATCAAGAGTTATTATTGAAAATCTCCACTGCACACGCAATCTGTTTACAGATATATGGTAAAGGACTGTTAACCGATAAACCCTCTGGATAAAATATATTTATTTTTATATTATTTAAATATGTAAAGTTGCGAACAATTAATTTACCTAATATTTTAAAGCGTAACGTTCAAAAAGCATTAAGGTTAAACGTCATGTACGTTATAATCTATGCATTCACAGATGGCGCCAATCAAATTATTTTAGGTTTTTAATGCTTCTTGCACGTTACGCTTTAAAATATTAAGGTAAAATAATGGTTCGCGCCCGTACATATATAATTAGAATATAAATAAATACTTTTGTCCATAAACAAACCCAAATCTTTCAAAAAAGGCTGAAAAATACAATATTGGATTGAATCACCGATACAAAATAGAATTTTTAAGCCTTTCTTGGAAGATTTGTGTTTTTTTATGGACAAAACTATTTATTTATATTCGTATTAAATATGTACAGGCGCAAACAAATAATTTATCTTAATATTTTAAAGCGTAACGTGCAAAACGTATTAAAAACCTAAAATAATTTGATCGGCGCCATCTGTGAATGCGTAGATTATAACTTTCGTGACGTTTAACCTTAAGGTTAAACGTCACGTACGTTATAATCTACGCATTCACAGATGGCGCCAATCAAATTATTTTCGGTTTTTATTGCTTTTTGCACGTTAAGCTTTAAAATATTGAGGTAAATTAATTGGTTTATTTATGGACAAAACTATTTATTTAAATTCTAATTAAATGTGTTCGTGCGCTAACAATTTCTTATTTCGTTTGTGTAAATAATAAATATTATGATGTTTACATAATATTATTTTGATTTATTTTACAAAAAAAATAAATAAATGCGAAAATTCATTGAGCTATTCCACAACAGATGGCGGTAATCAAAATGATAATAAGGGCAAATCATAAACTGCTCGTATGAAATCAAGATAAAAATAGCTTTTTCTGAAAATGACGACATTTTACGAAAAAAAACTTAAAATTGCTGTAAATATTCACTCGTTGGAGATTAATTTGCGTATATATTATACATTCTAAAAGAAAATTACATTTTTTATAACTTCTTTCAAATAAATTTCTTTCTTTGATGAATATTTTAGACGATATGAAGGAATGTTTGATGAAAAATGTAAGGTAAAATGATTTTTTTTATATCTACATATACATATGTGGAGCGTGTAATTCAAAAACAGCTGGAATTTATAAAATTACGTATGTATAGAAAAAAGTTGTAGATAACGCTATGAGCTTTAATTTATTCTGAGAAAATTTTCCTCTGCGACGCACCGTTTTTGAGGTATAAGCGGAAACCCGAAAATTGGGACCTTTCCCTCCCCCCCTAGCTCATCACCTAGACGTCAGGACTTTTGGTATGTTCACACCCTAAGCACCCTGAACAAGTTTCTGAAGGAATCGCTTAGGTTCCTGCTCACGCACTCTACACCTCCTTTTGGATCATTCATTAACTGGACTGTAGGGAAATGTAATTACAACCTTGTGCAACGAATTATTATGCCCTAGCTGGTTACATTTGGTTCTATTTGCATGTTTAGTTATATTCTAAAATGGTAAGTGTACGTCCTATTTAAAAATGTTCTCAATGAAAATACTTTCAAAGATCCAATCATGTCTGATTACTTCTAAAAGAGATCGAAATGAAAATCTAGTCTCCTTCAACGGAAGCAATCTTCCGAACAGGCCCTCCATTGGTATGCTTGGTGTAACTCGGATGGTGACCAGCTCAGATATGGGGGGCTCTATCTAGTCCTGGATTTGTCAATAGGACGTATAGGCCGCGGCCTAGGGGCGGCAGATTTCAGGGGGCGGCGCCAACCCTACAAGTGAGTGATTATGATAGGTGGCAACTTCTAAGAAGAAGGAAGGGACGACGCAAATGAAGTGGCTTATACTTATGAAAAGTATAATTTCGCCACAGGCTCCATCGAAGCCAGAGTTAAGTTAGCCTCTCAAAAACTGGGGCAGTAGGTACAGGGCTGTACAGGGCCCGCAGATACTTTAATAGTTACACAACTGCTAACCCTGTACAAATCGCAAGTGAGCCCCACTGTTGAATCTGGCAGCCACCTCTGGTCTGGAGCCCCAAAATACCTGAAAAACCCCCAACTCTATGCAGAAACGGGCGGTCCGTTTGATAAACTCTCCTAACGTAACAAACGGATTGCAATCTTTAGAGCACAGGCGTCGGGTGGGAATGCTATCCTTTTTTTACCGGTATTTCAATGGAAGATGCTTCTAGGAACTGGCGTCATTGATCCCTTTGTCACCGGTGCATAGTCGGGAAACACGCCAAACGCACGCCACGGTTGACATTTGTCACATGAGAACGGGCCTTTTCTACGTCTCGTTCTTCAGTTCAACAGCTCGGCTGTGGAACGATTTGCCGACCTCTGTGTTTCCTCCTTCCTACAACATTAGTCTCTTTAAGCCCAATGTTCATTCCTTCCTTTCCTCAAAAAGACCCTCCACACAGCATCTCAAATGACAATTAGTAAATAGATTAGGTACGTGGAATCGTCTTTGCACACTTTGACACCTCATATCTCAGAAGGTAAAGTGAAGTTAGTACCTTATCCAAACGAGGTGACGCGATATTTCATAATGAATAATCCATTTACATGGTTTATTATCTCGGATAATTAATGATCGACATTCAATTGACAGTAGTTGTTGTTGGAGGAGAATGTAAATCGTAAATTTATCATTGCATTCAAAAGATACTCCGTCGATAACAATTAGGTATGATAACGATTTCCGAGAGGAAATTTGTCAGAAAAAAAAAATCAGTTTATCGTAAAATGGAAGTGACCGAGAGAAAAAAAAAGAATAGTTTTCAATAAGCTCACCCTTTATTGTGTTTTTCTATATTCTTTTCATGCATATTTAAGCATTTAGCTTCTCTTAAATATTTTTTTCTTAGTCTTTTCTTTATGTTTTATTTTAACTTCTCTTAACTTTTTTTTTCTTAGTTTTTCTTTATGTTTTTCTTGTCTAGCTACTAAAAAAAAAAATCAGCGAAAACATGTTTTTAGGCTTACTGTTTTATTTTAAGCACTCTTTCTTTTTTATGTATCTTTGTAAAGCTGTTTGTTTTCCAAATAAAGATATTATTATTATTATAATAATTAATATTATATTAATATGCAATTATGCATATAAAAAAGCACAAAATGATTTATTATTCAACAACATTATTCGTAAAATAATAAGGAAAATAATAACGAAACAACATAGAGCGATATTATTGTGGAGGTGCATAAATCAATCCGTATTAAAAAAGTGTGATTATTTGGCCAAATTAATAAAACATAAATGTGGTGCTGTAGAAAAATGTCCAGGATTCCATAGACAGCCAGACGTACAAATCTGCCCATTCTGGAAGAGCTGGGCATCCACAATTGTGGATCTATCAACTATCTGCCTATAAGATGCTCGACAAGCCGAGGACTCCAACTTGGAAAAAACTCATAACAGTCACTGGGAAAATGGAAGGCAGAAGAAGCAGAGGAAGTGACTAAGTATCTTTGGCGTCCCTTACGTCGGTGTCCGCAGCTCTCCAAGCAGCGCATGATCGCAAGGAGTAGAGGAGCCTGGTCCACCATGGAAATCGGAGTAGGGGTCACGATCCTCAGCAACGAGGAACCGATTTGAGAAGAGTAGATAATAAAATGATTCCGTGAAATTCGACTTAGAGATAATAATCGTTGCACCTACTTTTTCTCATCTGAGTCGATTAAGATTTATTTAAGATATCGATTAAGATTACGAGAAATCGGAATCATAATAGTTAATATAAAAAAAATATCGGAGTGTGCAATTCCCACGCGGTAGAAGTGAAAATATAAAGTCGTTTGATGTCGCTTTCTTTTTTTTTGCCTGTATTTTTAAAGTAGTTTGATGATTAGATATTGATTAAACAAAAATATTTTATTATTTTTTTTTTTGGATTTCGTAGGATTCGAATCTCCGTTCGCTGGATGTCTCTGGCCGCTGAGATTTGTCACGCTCTTTGCGCCGCTACGCTATTAAAAGCTCGCGCGGAGTTGTGTATTTACCGCATTATATTAGAACCGTGGACCCGTCAAACAATAGTAATTTTGAGTGACGCACTTCCGTTTCATTCGAATTTCAAATCATAACGGGGCTAAAGAAGGTTTACTTCAAAAACACAAAAAAATAGTCAGATAGAAAACGTTAAATAATTACCAAAACATCAGGGTGTTTCAGACGTTGGTTACGCCATTGCAGTACAAGTTGCAATATTCAGCAAAACGCTTATAATAATATGATACTGTGCTTGTTAATGACAATGATCACAAATGGTTGAGTACACTAGTTCATTAGTCAAAGGCACAATACCGAATGTGAGCACCACGAAGGCGTAAGCAACGTCCACGGGTTTGGTGGCGTCTCTGTAGCGGAAGCATCTGTACTGAGTGCCGCTCCGGTCATAGTAGATGCCGAATCCCAGGAAAGGGAGACAAGTCAGTATGGCCGCCAGCGCCCACAGGAAGATCAGAGCCTTTCTCACCACGTAGTACGTCACGTGCTGCAAAATAAACAATTTTATTATTAGACAGTGTAATCTGTTACAGTAGCACAGAAGGTAATCATTAATATTATTCTTTTGGATCCTTTAAGAGGGAATAACCAGAAAAAACCGGAAATATGTCATTCTTAAATCAAATTTTAGACGTATCGACTCTTTTTTACAAAAATTATAAATTGATTTCGAAAGATTGTTCTTTTATCTAGTAAACGCATGTTTAAATTTTTTAGAAAAAGTGTTTATTTTTAGTATAATAAGGTTATACCATAGGTCGTTGGCAGATTTGTCAAACGAAAAATCTTATTTTACAAGATATATTTCATACCATTTAATCATACATTATTGTAAATCAATACGTTATCTAGTAAGCGCATGTTTCAAAATTTTAAATGAAATCATTAAAAAAAAGATCCGCGAACGTGTTTTGTGACGAAAATACTTCGGTTTGTCTATTTATTTATGGTCTTATAAACAAATATATTTAAGTTTTTTTTTTACATCCTTATTTTGGTTAGACATTATTGAAAAATTATAATTTTTTTTTTTTTACAGTGAATACCGCACAAGAATCTCAACTGCTCCCGTCTGGAGCCAGTGAGACTATGTCATCCCCAATTGGGGTATGTTGTGAGGCTGAAAGGTAGTGGGGAGGGGAAGGAGGTGGGGAAGAGGAAGGTTGGGAAGTACCTTGCTATTCAGATCTGGTCACCAAACACGGCCAAAGCCATTTTCAAGCAACGTTTAAATTCTGAATGGTGGTCTTACACCAGGGCGATTCTGATAGTATCTTCCACTCTGGAACGTGCCGCAAATATACTATATATTATTTTAAATGAATTAATTGTGAAATAACACAAATTAATCCAATAAAATTTATTTGCGCACGCCGGGTTCGAACCCGCGACCTCCGGATTGTGAGTCAAGAGTCTTAGCCACTGGACTACGGAGGTCGTCAAAATAAATACTTATGATCAAAAAATAATTACAAAAAGTATTAAATTTTAATAGTTTTATCATCACGTCTTTCAGCATTTTTGGATGTAGGTATAAATTAAAGCAAATTTGGAATGAAATAAAATCGATATTGAGTTATAATTTCAAAAAGCTGGCACGGAGAATAATTAATCTTTCTCACTGGAACCGCTCTGTACGATCGTAAGAACATCTTTCGAAGAAATGTGGATTTTCGGCGGCTGGCTGGTTAAAGGCCTTTAAGAACATCTACAGAAGACAACTAATGTTCTCATCTTTATGACTTCGAAAAAATCTGATTGATTTAACTCACGTCTTTTAAAAATAGGTTTAAGTTTAATCTTATTTTCTGGTAAGAATACGAGATCCTCTATTGATTCTAACTAAAACTACATTTGCAAAGAGAAATTGCATTTACTATTCCATCGCGTTATATAACAAATAACACTCCATCTCGAAGGAAAAACTATTGCCAAAGATTTGGTGATAAATGTCGCTTTATAAAATTCATTAATACAATATAATCTTTTTGGGAGCGTTTATGGAAAAGTTTTGACTGCAAACTGAAAGCGCAGTATTATCTCTTTCCAAAACTGTTAAAATCATATTTCTCACCGTAATACAAAATGAGATAGCATAACTATTATGAGAACGTGTCAGGGTGGGACATATTTATCACAAAAAGACTCTAAGGTTGTTTGTTGCTGTGAAGAATATCTCCCAAAATGCCCAAGAGGTTTACTAATTTCTTCCATGTTCTTGCACCGCATTCTGTGTGGAATTAATATAAAAAAAAAAACAAAACTAGAAAAGTTATTACTTTTCAGTACAAAGAGAATCTAAAAAAATCAACAATATAGAGAATGATATTTTCATAACTTTTAGTTCCAGCAAATCTATATTAAATATCTAAAACATTGGAAATAAATTCAAGAATATTCCCGATGGCATAGCTTGCGTGAATTGTAAAAAACGTATTCTAAAACGAATCACAGACATTTTTTGTTTCACCATGTAACCAATCGAACAGAAGGACAAGTTCCATCAAAATCTTCGTCTTTATTACAGATTTTTCTTTTTCTTTTCGTGAATAGAGCTTCATAGTGAGGCCTTAATCTCATCTGACTCCAGTGAGTATGGGACTTCGTTTCATTCTTCCACTAATCTTAAGATAAGCTCAAAGTCAACAAGGCTTCTTGAGGAATCTAATCTGTCAAGGATTCCGAGAAAATGATTTTGTACCATAGTTTCCCAGGCACGAGTAACTAAAAGCCACACAGTTTCGAATGTATTTCTTTCATAGCATAAATTAGAGAATGCTTGATTTAGATAGGTAGGTATATTATAATATTAAAGTTGGTAAAAAAGAGCTCGAATTTTAACACTGAATCAGAAAACCTAAAAATAGAAATTCTTTCCGAAATTTAAAGGCTGTAATTAAAATATCCCTTAATGATGTGTGTTCAATAAGAAAAATAAAATAAAAAAAAGCATTATCGAAAATAAAAGTTAGGTGGGTAGGTACAATAGAGATGACACTTGTCTATGGTATATACCTATTTTGTGGTGGCTGCAGAAAACGGACTATAAAGATAATTCCAAGTTTTTTAGAGCAGTCTTAACTAACTTCCCGATATTTTATTTGATGTAGGGGCATATCTCATATCGAAATTTTATTTTTGAAACTACACAAATTGAGGTACTTTTGACTTCAATTTTTGACGTTTCATCCACACCAAAAGGTTAATAAAAAAAAATTAATTAGAAAATACGCATTATTCCAAAAATGTCATAAAAAAAATCTGAATTTTTTTTTAATCCGTAATTCAAATTTCATTTTTGTCCAGTACGAAAATTGTTGGCGTCGCCGACGTTTTACGAATTCAGGGCATATTACGCGGTGATAAATCGGTCTAAGTAGAATTATTGATTTCATAAATATAAATCTGCCGCGAAATTTTGATGTACACGGAAATATTTTCGTATTTTTTTAAATGGTTTTGTTTCCATATATTATAAACAAATAAAAATGAAATTGGTGGACAGAAAGAAAATAGTAATTGAATGTTTTCTGAAAACAGTGAACTTGAAAAAAAATACAAAAGAGGTGGGTTGCTAGATAACAGAAGATCTTTCAATTTGAGTTTAAATATAAGATAATTGAACCTTTTTACTTGATTAGTAGACATTTCTTGAAGTGATTCCTTGAAGCATTTCTCCAGCAAACATAAACAAAAGCTTATTAAAGATCTCAGAGAGCGAACTCGTCAGGATTTTATATATAAATCTTTTTGTTTATAAGAAAAATATTTCTCAACAAGCAAGATTCGTCTTAAGTCTTAAGGTAAGTTTTTTTCAGGGAAGCTAAGGATTATGAATTCTGTAAGTCGGAGAAATGCTTGCGTAAGAACCCAGTGAGTAGTGAACAACGCAAAGCTCACCGAACCACTTACAAATGATGTTGTGTTTACCCGGTTAATTAGATCCGTGCTGAGAGACACTCGTAATTAACTTAGTGATGCAAACATCAAAGCATCTTTTGGAATAGGGGTTAAGGTAATTTACTGATATGTATTTGGAGTAATAAAGGACATAGAGCTTTATATCAGAGTTTCTCCAATTTATTAATTTTGTCCGTCTCCCCGCTAAGCAAAGAATTTTAAAGGCTAACGCATATTGTCAAAAGAACGTTTGCTGACCTAACATCTTAAAAAATTGTAGTTAAACTATTATTATGTTCGTTCGTTCATAATTTTAATATCAATAATGTGTACTTTTGGGTAGGTTAATATAATTTTGAAATATGAAAGACTGGGAGTAGGTAGGTACCTACTGATTTTTTAGTTCATTATGAATTAGTAATGTATTTTGTTATTTTAATTTAATTAACTGTTGTGATATTTTTTTGAAACAATATAAAAAAAAAAAAAAAACAAATAAACATTAGAAACCAAGTTTTGGAGATTTTCTGTTGAATAACTCAAAAATCGGCTTTTAATACTTGGGTTATAGTTTTTAATGTTTGTATTAATTCCTTATGAGAGTCTATCATAGAAGTGTTGAATTGTTTAGCCACAAGGCTAGAAACACGGTTTGGCGGTATGTATATGAAACACATGTTTTGGCGGTATGAAGTGATATATTCCTGTTCTGTTTTTGAAATAATAATAAAAAAAACACACACAAATATTGAACTTATTACCCTAAATATTGAAGAAGTAGAAGAACTTTAATACCTGGAAATTATTTTAGGATTTAAGACAAATTTATAGGGAACACAAATGAAAATCGTTAAAAAGGTTTAAATGTTCAATAAATTCCCTTTAAATGTTACGGAAGTCTTGCAGTTTTTTTTGGGTTATGTCTCAATGTTGTGGTCCAAATTTTAGTACGTAGGTAATAGAATATTATTATAGTACTTTTAGAACAGATTACACTAGATATGAAATGTAAAAAAAAATGTATCAAAATAAAATATACTTAAAAAAATGTATGTAAGGATCAGTGGCGGGCGGTGACTTTTTGTATAAGGGATGCTGAAGTATATACCTCCATAATTTCAAATATAAATATTATAATATAATATAAATATATGGATACACGCATTATTAAATTTCGTTTTTTGTGCGTTGGATGCTCCCATCGAATGCGTATACTGTTTCAGGCAAAACTTCAAAGGCAGAACTAAACGCGCATGCGCAAATATCAAACTTTTTCTAACATCGTGGATGCGGAATAGAGCAGAGAATCCACTGTTGCTAGTATTGGTGCGTTTACGCGACATTCGACACACTAGCATCGAGAATGGTGTTGTTATGTATTTCGGTCCGGTACGCGCGTCGCGTTCTGTTGTTTTTGGCCGCTGAGGTTGGGACGATGTCGTTAAATTGCAGTATTTATTGCTGTTAACGGCTAGAATAAAATGAGCTCAAAGCTTTTTTTAATGCTGAATAAATAAATAAATTATTATAACATTTATTTCACGTCTCAAAATGAAGGGAAGCGTCGCATTCACAGTACGTATGGAGGGACGGCACCTGGTATGGATTCTTGTAGCGATGTACGGCTTATCTATATGTTGTATACAATCAAGTGTAATATGTTTTAACTCAACTATATTTTCTGCACCTTCTTATTGCCTTTGCAACCACTTACGTTTCCCTGTTACCTCTGAAACCACAAACACCCCCAAGGAAGGGGTGATATCATCAACTTTTGGGAATCACCGCCTAACTTGAGCGGTGTCCCCAAGGGTGAGCTAAGTATTCGTAGGTAATATTAAATACAACAACAAACCCAGAACTATGCAGCAGATATAACGACATTTTTCCGGGCGCTGATATCATCTTCGAAATTAAAGAAGCACTTTTGTACAGTATTTATAATTTCCAACACGATGTACTAGATTATTTTTAGCACTATAATATTATATTTAATACTGAAAATGCTCTCAAATTATATCTTTGGAAAAGTACCGCGTTCAGAAATTGCTTAGCTTAATTGAAACTTCCCCGCGTTTGATAACGAATAGAGTGGTGTATCTACTTTGAAACTTTCAATTACAATAAAGATAACTAAATACTATTCCTGATTTATTGTTGTTATGTGTTGAAATCAACGTAAATCATTGTACAGTACTTCCACAAAAAACACTGGTTTCAATCTACGTATCTACGATATTTACTATCGCAGCTTAAAAATTAGAAAATTACGTGCGCAGACCCGTAAAAAATCGCAGGACATTAATTACCTATTTCGATAATAACAGTTCTATTACAACAATATAAATTTCTGTTAAAATTTAATATTACCTTAATAAATCAAGGGATATTATAATTTCAATCACGAAGAGATAATTATTTAAAATAATTTTCCGTTAAAATACTATACACCTCTGCCACAAGTCAACCCAAGTGGTTCGCTACGTTTAGTGACTAAGCAGGGGTGCCTGCCCACCAGCTGCATGGCAGGCCGGATCGGGAGAGAATGGTTGAGGGAGTCCCTTTGACTTTTCCTATCGTACACTCTCGGAACATCGCCTTGCACCGCAGTGGGAGGGATGGATTCATACGCCCGTCACTACTGGACACGCTGACCTCCAGATTCCTACCCATCCGTAATACCCTTTTCCTTCCCTGAGGGGAATTCTTTTTCTGTGTGGAGCTAATGTAAAAATAAAATGACGTTAAGTAGGTACATAAATAATCGCATGTCTGAATTATTCTTCACACAAGCAATTCCAATTTTTTAAGTAATACCTAAATTCAAATCAAATTTGAGTTTGTTACACCAGATTTCATACCGGACTAAAGTACAGCACAGACAACCGAAATTAGTATGTTTGGTAATTGGTAGGTGTGCTTTACGTCTTACACTTAATTTCAAAGCAAATTAGAGTTTTTTCAATCAGATTTCACGCATGACTAACGCACACACAACCGAAATTAGTATTTTTGAAAAAATATTTCACGATTTTGAGTTGAACATAAGTTTATAGGGGATAACCAAATCGAATCTTCCCTTGAAAAAAATCGGTGGTTTGGAAGTGAAGATTGAAGAAATCGCCAAGCCTATTTCAAAAAGTATCTCCGTTATCTGATATTATAGGATATTAGGCGGAAATTATGAAAAAAATATGGAAAGACTTTTCATCCCGCCAGAAAATATCCCAGACAAAATATCCTCCAATAAAATATCATACGGACAAAAACATCCCACAACGAAATATCTACTAAAACCTAACCCTAACGTAACCTGCTCTAACAAAAAAATGGGACAACAATAATACAGACAGACATCGTGTAAAGACAATAAATTATTGTTAAAAAATAGTAAAATGGGACAAAAATAATACAGACATCCCGTAAAGAAAATAAATTTTTATTCAAAAATAGTAAAATGTAAAATAAGTAGTGACCGACCGAAGTTTCGGTTTCGGTTTCGGCAAGTTTCGGCTGAGACAGATACAGAAGATTCGGTTTCGGTTTCAGTAGAAAGTCCTGTTTCGGTCGGACACTAAAAACAAGGTTACGTAAGGTTAGGTTAGGTTAGGTTAGGTTTTGGTAGATATTTTTTTGGAGGATGGTTTGTCCGTAGGATAATGTGTCGGGGATATTTTGTCGCGGGATGAAAACTTGCAGGACCGATGGAACAAGATCAGGAGAATAGGGCGGATGTAGATTGTCGAATACCCTCTCAACCGAGCTCTTGAAGTCATTTTTTTTGCAATCCCATGGCGTTCTCCTCAGCAAACAGCACGTGATTTTACGAATAACCAAGTTTAGTATCTACCAACTTTATGCATAATTTTTTGAAATGAAATAAAACAATAACTTTGTTTATAACAAGGAAATTTGTTTAATTTATTAAGACCGAAAATCATGAGGGTACAGTAAACCAATGTAAGTACATACAATATAGAGAGACAAAATATAAAATAGAATAAAACAGTGAGATAGAATGAAATTAAAATTCAATATGGTCACACTTTGAAAGAGACAGATATTGTTTTTGGACGCGAGCTCCACTACGAGTATTAACAGAATTACTGGTTTTAGTAGCTATTAGTATTATTACCGCATTTTTTTAAAGGAAGCAGTGCTTTAGAAATCAAAAACTCGAACAAAGAATTATAAATATTAATTATAAGTAACCTTCAACCCTTTGTATTATTAAATTCACAGGGCGAGTAGCTACATGCGGTCACTTACAACTATATAACACAAAAATTTACAATACAGACATTTTTAGCAATGACCTTCAGAAATATCGAATAGAAGTAACGCTTACAATCGTAAATGAATACGAGAGTAAGGAATGTATTGGGAGTATTTCCTGCCCTCATCCTATATTCCTCTTCCTCTCGTTCTTACCTTTAATTAATTTTAAGGCACAATAAATCTCCATCTTCAAGCAGACTTTTTTGGCTTGACTTCAGTTGACTTATATGCTGTTTGTTTATTTATTTCAAATAAATAAATCAACTAAATGTAAGGTAAATAATAATACTTGATTACTAATTTTATACCTCCTTTTGTGAAATATCACTTCAAAGGCCCTTAGGTGTTCATTATTAACTTTATGTGTGCTTGTTTTTTCATATATTTTATATACCATTTTAAGACGCCATTATCATTATTACATAATCCGTAAAAATAATGCTTGAAAAGAATGCTTACCTAATAAACAGGGGCTTTGGACTTACTTTCCAGTGATTCCTGACATTATTAGGAGTAAAACATGTCCGGTAATATTTTTGATGTTTAAATTTTTTTTTTCAACTTCAAACATAAAAAAATCAGTAGGTGTTTGGCGGTTAGGGTTGGCGATTAAAATAAAATTTAATTTACATTTTTAACTCCAAATAATGTCAGAAATCATTGGTTAAAGTAAGTCAAGTCCGTCCCTTAACATACTGTATAATAAATAGTAAATGAATATTTGTAAGATTTCGAAGAAATTAACAATAACCTCAACCTTGAGTACTGTTTCGAGAATTATGTTTATTTCAAATAATCTCCTTTTATAACAAAGGTTACAAGGATGAATGTAGATTTCAATTACATCCATCTTATGAGCTTTATTTAAAAGTCGGGGTTGTCGGAACAAATTTATGATAAAAAATCATAAAAAGGAAAAGGCTTTATTTAACAAAAACTTTATTATTCATAAATTTAGAAAAAAAATAGGTTTAACCACCTTGATTAGCTCAGGAGGGACGCTACTGACCTAACCAACCCTAAACTCTACATTGAGTAAATCTAAGTTATTTACTTTTTTTCATAATTTTGTTCACGTCATGTAGTTCAAGAATATCTGGGTTCATGGGGTGAGATTTGTCTAGGTCCTCTGGGAGGATGCTTTTGGAAGAATCGGGAGAGACTGGTTGAGGGAGACCCTTTGACCTCTCCAGCTGATTCTCCACACCCATCGCTTTGCACCATTAGTAGCGGGGATGGATTCATATGTTTGTCACTCCTGAACACATTGACCCCCTGATTCCTACCCACCCCACATTACTATTTCCTTTCCAGGACTTCCTTTCCTTCTTTTTCCTAAAGGAACTCTCCACAAAACATCCCCAAAGACAACATAGAATCCGAGGGATCTTTTTCTTCAGGGCCTCCAGTGTGGAGATAATAAAGTAAAAAAGGACGGGTTGTTTCATAGCATTTCACCAATTCGTCAAATTTTAATTGTTAAAATTCTAGTCCTGTTAATATTTCATCATGGGCCTTATTTCGGTTGGGCATTGGTTGTTTCACAGAAGTTATTAGGATTGAAAAGTACTTTCACAAAACATGAATATTATCTTTTAAATTTGATGAAATATTCAAATTCTGTGAAACAACCTGTCATAAATTATTATGGTTTATTAAAAATACAAAGAACATTACTAGATTTTTGAAGCGGAACGAATGTGCCGCCTGACAAAGAAATACTTTTTGCATTAATCTGTAAAACCTTTTAAAAGTAGGTACCTAAACAGGAGAATAATCGTGTGGATCAGAGGTTCCCAAACTTTTTTTCTCGTAGACCACTTTCAAAATGTTACTGGTTTCTGTGGACCCCCTGCTGCTACGTTTCTACCATATTCCCAAAACTCATAAAAAATGTGAAGATTAAATCTAACGATGGAAATTTGCGTCGCGAGTTCCAACCTTAAATTTGGAGTGGTTAAATAAAAAATATATAAATAGTATATTTTCTTGTGTTCTATTTATTAAAATAATATGATTACATACTTAATAGAATTAAAATTAAACATTAATAACGTACCGTAACTTCAACAATGCAAATCAACGATAAAAAAATAGTCATATTTTTAATGGGAGGGATGTAATTGATGGATTGACAGCAAATTATCGATATTTGGTTTCAGTTTTTGTTTTTTAATATCGAAATCAGATAAATTGTCGTGGACCCCCACTTACAACTCGGGAACCTCCATTTTTTATCACGCCAACGTAGACCTCCGTTGAGCCTCCCGTGGACCCCTGGGGGTCCACCTGGACCACTTTGGGAACCACTGGTGTAAATAGATACCTGACTGCCTTCATTATTTGTGTTCAGAACCATGGAACACGTGGAAAAATGTTCACAAAATAAAAATATATTTTTTATCAGGTGATGAATTCAGTTATAGAAAGGGAAAATGAAGGCAAAGGTTGAATCCTCTATACTTTTTCTTCGAAGCCGTATTCAGCTTTCTTAGCTGTCGGTAAACATCATATTTTCAATACAAAACTGAACTACCAAAAGATTTCGGAAGTGAGGAATTTATTTAATGTTGGAAAATATTTCACCTTAGCTAATGAAAACGTGACAGCAAAACGATGAAACCCAAAAAGGAAATAAATGAAATCAATGAAATCTGAATGGACGTTAAACAGGTATGATTTGAGATTTTCTTGAATAAAAGTATTATCGTGATTATTTTTGGGTTGTTATGCCGTTTTGCACTACCTTCTTTTTTATCTAGTGTTTCGGACAGTCATTTGAAAACTCACAGAGCATCACTTCGGTGATATGATTTTGAAAGTAAAATTAACTTCTTCAGCACCGATGCGACACTTCAATGAGACAAACACATACATCTATAAGATTTAGCCTGCGATAGAATAAGATAGAATAATCGGTCTCCTCTTTGTGCAGTGCTTCGTAGCCTCCTCACTCTTGTCTACTTTAGTTTTCTGAAGGTTTCACTTCTACCGCGTGTATTTTTGAGGTAAAAACTTTTTATAGCTCCGTAGTGATTTGAAACTCGATGAAACTCATTAAAAAGAGACAAAAACATACATCTAAATGATTTAGCCTGCCATAAAATGAGATAGTATAATCGGTCTCCTCTTTGCGCGATGCTTCGAAATCTCCCTACCTATCTACTATCTACTTTAGTTTTTTGAACGCGTGTGAATTGCATATTCCGTTTTTTTGCATTTTTTTAGGAAAAGGCAATAACATCGTTTTATATACTGTATTATATCCATGTTGCTGATACACCCGGAACCTTGAAAATTTACATTGAAAATAACTTAATATATATCATTCTCAAATAAAGAATTTTTTTTTTTTACATTATCAAAAATTTTACTGCTCGGAAACAGAATAATAAAAAAATGTATGTAGGGAGTAGAAGGTATTATCTAAATAACTTTCTATAACAATGTTTATCTTACTAATATTATAAATGCGAAATCTTACTAATAATATTATAAATGCGAAAGTTTGTATGGATGGTTGGATGGTCCTTACTCATTCACGCAATAAATATCGAATGGAATTTAAAAATTCTTTCACTAATCGAAAGCTACATTATTTGCGAGTATATGAATAAGCTGTGGCGTTATGAAATTATGTATCATACGTTTTCTGTCCCTAACAAAATCGAGTTATTGCAAACTTCAAACAAATTGTTACCTTGGAAACAATATATATTTTTTTTAAATTTAGGCTTAAAAATAGTGCTTTTTTGTGCTTAAAAAGAGTGCTTTTCGGCGTCGTAGTTAATATCTACCTATCTCTAAAAATGTTTATTGTCCGAACGAAAAGCATAGCGTTGCTATAAAGCATAGCGTTTGACGTGGACTGCCATTTTGTTATTTTTTTACGTTACTCTGGATTCAAATATGAATAAAATACTAATAAAAGGAGTAGGTACTTAAAATAAATTTCTATTCCTATAATTTAAATATTTTCTAAAATAGAATTTTTATTTGCGAAATGTCATTCTCAAGAATATTATTTGTCTTATCGTTATTTGTTGTTTGAATTATGTGATTTTTTTTAAACAGAGATAATTGGAGGAATGGGAAATGACATAGGCTACTTTTTATCACGGAAAAAATTTCATTACCGTGGGAAAATTCTTTATACAGTAATTTCCCACTAATACCATGCGAGCGAAACCGCGGGTAAAAGCTAGTTATTTATAAACGTAAAAAGTTACAAGGGCAGTTGTTTAAAATGACACAAGTAGAATAGAGTGGTGGATGGTTCTTTCATTGTCAAATTTAAATCCTAATGTTATGAATTCAACGTCGAAAACACCCCAAAAAGCTCAATAAATAAAAGGAATCATTTATTTTCAAGTAGGTACTTGTAGGTACTGAATCTAGAAAACATATTAGGTAAGTACTCGAATATAATTTTATTTTGCACACTCAAGACGACTTTTTATCCTGTAATATTAATGAGATTGAATACCTCAAAAGATGCTGCCATCAAGAATTGTGATTCCAAATACCATTAATAAGACATATAATAATTAGAATACATCCTTACATATAAAGCAAAGTCGCTCACGCTGTCTGTACGCTTAGATCTTTTAAACTACGCCACTGGTTTTCATGCGGCTTTCACCAATAGATAGTGTGATTCATGAGGAAGGTTAATGTATATAATTTGTCAAGGTTTTGTGTAAATTGTTTGAAATATATAATTTATAAAGGGAGTGGTCTAAATTATAAACTTAATCCTCCCTTTAAAAATATAAACTGCATCTGTCTAATGAAAAATCTTTTTTTTTACATTAGCTCCACACGGAAGGTCCTGAGGAAAAAAAATCTCTCAGTGCCTATGTCTTCTTTGAATATGTTTTGTGGAGGGTCCTTTTAGAGTATAATGAAAGAGAGGAAGTTCTGGGAAGGAAAAAGGTATGAGGGGTGAGTAGGAATTTAGGAGACACGTGTCTAGGAGAGACGGGCGTAAGAATCCATCCAACTGGTCAAGAAAGACCCGCTACGGTTGCAAAAAATCTTTTAATCTGTGTTTAAAGGCGTTTGTACCTACCGTAAATAAATAAATATAAATTATAAACCGACGTATAATAAGGGTTATCTGTTCTTTCCTAACCATTAACTCTTCCGATAGGCTTATATTAAAAAAAAATGATCCCACGCAATCAATTATGTACATTACATTGTTTTGACGAAAAAGTGGTACGATAAGCATTTATCTATGTTTTTAAGCAAAAATAATGATGTGATGAAATCCCTTACATGGTTCAGCACTCAATCAATAGATAGCGATTGCTCTTCTAACCTCTCGTCTACCTACTCCTTCCCACTCTCGAACTCCTAAATTCTCACAACATTCCAATAATGGTAGAGATATAATAGATCTAGAGACCGATCAAACCGGCTGGAAATAGACTAAACTTACTCGAAAACACCAAAAACTCAATACAATGGCAAAATACCCAATATAATACATTTATCATTCGTCCAGCCGATTAAAGTTAGAATCAACTCATTAAGACAATGTAAAAATTCTAAATAATTATTTACGTAACAAACTTAAACTTCCGGTAAGAAGAAAATCACTATCTATCTATTTATATAAATACTAGCAGACCCGGCCACACGTTGCTGTGGCTAACGAAACCTTTATAACCAACGCTATCTGTTAAGTCAAATCCACACTGCCCGTTTGTCAGCCCGATGCCCGCTGCCTGAATTGAATCTTTGAATTTCTCGGCTTTTCTCTACTATAAATGCATGTATTATACATATAAACCTTCCTCTTGAATCACTATTACAAAAATGAATCACTATTGGTAAAAACCGTATGAAAATCCGAGTTTAAAAGATCTAAGCGCACATACAGCGGGAGCGACGTCATTTTATACTATGTAAAGAAGAGTGTTTGTGACCGGCATTGATTTGATTAAAAATCTACAGTTTTTTCCGCGATTGATGAAATTGTGCACATTTGTCTTTCAAAACAAGAGGAAGGTCACTGCCTACATCTGATTTAAAAAATATATGTAAAGACCGGGGACTTTGTCCAATACTTCTTATACACCGAGATGTGTTCATCAATGTATCGCTGCTGGGGGCCATCATCTTTCTGTTGTCATCTTCAGGACTTGATACATAAAACGGCATGATTAGGGAATGCAATCTCGTTCTCGCGAGATCTCGGCATTTTTTAGCGAGATTGATCTCGGACCAAAAATGGGCGAGATCTCGCGAGTTTAACGAGATTGCACTCGAGCATAAAAACGTCTTATTCGAAGCGCGGACTGGCACGGACGGAGTTTCAATCTGTAATTTCTAATAGTCTGACTAATTGGTATATTTTGTTAATTAATCTGTAATATCTAATGGATCTACTGAGTAGATATAGTTTTATTTAATTGATAATAATATCTCAGTTCAATAGTCAACTCAATTTAGATATTAGGTTTAATTTTTTTTGACTTCTCGTTGTTTTGTTTGTTATAAAATAACTGTTTTATTATTAAAAAAAAATGTTTGAAATTAGAAGAGAAGACTGGTTATTTCTGTCATTTGTTATTCGATAGATACGTACGTCAAAGTTTACTACTTAGAAGTTTATTAAAAAATTATAGACTTTATTAAAAATTATAGTCAAAAAATGTTTGATGCATAAAAGTCTATTGAAAAATTCGTGAAAATAAATGTTTATCTTATACCTAATACTTACAATTTTTATTATTTTTTTCCTAATTTATTCAAATATTGTGATTATTTGCGAAAAAAACACATAAAACTGCCAATCTCGCGAGATCTCGAAATTGGCGAGATCTCGCAGTAATGTTATTCATAAACTCACGAGATCTCGCTTGAGCCCCGATCTCGCGAGATTTGCATTCCCTAAGCATGATGTACCGAATAAAATAAAATAAACCTTATTTCTGTAAGTTACGCCGTTTTTTTTAAATAGCCCTTCAAAACTGCACTGTTAGTTTTGCCGCACCTTGTATAAAGAATAGTGCCTGTGGTGGGAGGAATGGATTTGATTTTATTCCGAAATTGATAAAATTTTGTACACTTGACCTTCAAAGGTCACAGATTATATGGGATTTTGACATATTTGAGGTTCAAAATAAGAAAAAAAACTAATTAATGTCCACATTTGATTTCCGGAAACTTCAGCTAGTTACTATAATAAATAAACACGCACTAAGTATATCTGAGCACAAAGAAAATACATGAATAATTTATTTTAAATGTCTTTTTTTTAATATTCATACTGTTCTACTTTTGTTCTGTAAAAATGAGGAAGTATAAAAATAACTTGCATGATAGGACTTCTATTTTTGAGGGATTATCGAACCCCAGCCTTCAAGGGTCTCGTGAAAGAGAATAAAAAAATACTCTGGGTAAATGTACCATACCGATCTGCTTATAAAATGTGGATACCAACCAATTATTGCTTTTTTAAATTTGGAAGGTGGGTATACATAATATGTTAGGTTTTTGCTGAACCGTTCCTGAAACATAATTTCAGGTTATGTATAGACCGAAATTGTGAAAGGTGGTTCAGTGAGACCAGTTTCTACGTAAATAGATAATGTAAAACCATATATTTTATGCAAGAAACTAACGTTAATTTTAACTAACTAACTTGAATTTTAGTGACACCTGTAAAACTGCGAATGTTTTTATAAGTTCCGCGACAGCGCTGAAACAAGTTAAAAGGATATACGATATTGATAATAAAAACACGACATGAATAATAAAAAAACAGGTAAATATCGAACCGCAATTTGATTAGCATATTTACAGGGTTATAGTCGCATTGAAAACCGTATATAGAAATAATTGAAAGAGTATTTTTATTTGCATCTTTACTTCCTTCATGAATAATTGATGAAAAAAGTTGAAACATCAAATTTTAAAATAAATATCCAATAAAGTCAATTATATCTTCTTTTTACCTAATTAATAATTCGCTATAGGTATGTCACGTTCTTAATGATATCAGGCTAAAAGTCACGTGTTTGGTGGTTTTGCCGGTTCGATACCAACGCGGGTAAATAAAAATGTGATTTAATTTGCATTATTATTTTAATACCGATATTAATAACGTATTTTATTTTATTGGAATAAATTTTGAAGGTTATTACAATACAATGTATCTAATATTTAACCATTGAAGAAGACGATAATGTTATTAAATCTAAACGAAAGATGAAACAGAAAAATAAAAAAGTGGCGGTCGCAACTTTTTTTAATTGTGTTTATTCAATTTTAATTTTACAATATTTTATCTTAAGAATCTTACGAAACTGATCAGTTTGATTGTAAGAATTCTCGCATTTTTTCTAATTAATTAATACTATACACTTTTCAGTTTTACATAGTAAATACAAAACTGCGCTTTATAAATACTAAGTTATTTTAATTATTATTTTTAATATTAAAAAAATAATTATTACAAAATACTAATTATTACAATGTTTATGAATTGCGTTGTAGTAAAAATATGTTACACTGCACAAAACTGAGGAACGAACTCAGGACTTCTTCTTACCAGGAGAACAATCCCACTTAGCTATTGAGACCTGACTATTTTCCGTCACGACGGAAATAAATAGGTCAGTGGTTAGAGTGTTGTCTCGGTAAGTCAGAGGTCCTGGCTTCGATCTCCAGGTGCGACCGTTGACCCTTTAATTTTCTGTCTTATTTAAATTAAAAAATATTATATTTTTCTTCACTGATTAAATATATTTTACTTTATATAATATACTAGCAGACCCGACCACACGTTGCTGTAGCTAACGAAACACAACGCCACGCCATTACCCAATCTTTATAACCAACGCCATCTGTTAAATCAAATCCACACCGCTCGCATGCTAGCCCGCTACCCGCTACCCGCTGTTCGCTACCCGCTGCTCGCTGCCCGCTGCCCCCTGCCTGCTGTCCACTTGCTAGCCCGCTCCGTTTATTTATATATTTCAACCAATGTATACAAAACCTTGACAAATTATATACCTAAAAACCTTCCTCATGGATCACTCTATCTATTGGTGAAAACCGCATGAAAATCCTTTTAAAAGATCTAAACGCAAAGACAGCGGAATCGACTTCATTTGTACTGTGTAAAGATTTGCACCAAGTTCTAAAAAGGTAGGTTCTCTTGGCATCACCCTGTTGAGAGATCACAATTCAGAATCGGATACAGAGAGATCAAAATTCAATTGGGTAAAATAAATTTAGCAGTGCTTAGTGACCAGTTCTGAAAAGTTAAGTATTTCCTAACCTTATTACCCCCACCTCCTTTCCTTTCCTGATATTTTTAGATGATTAAAATTCCTCAAAGTTGGGGTGCCACAAGATGATTACCCAACTGGCTTTTCTAGAGCGATCACGTAATATACCAAAATACACTCGACCCTTTTTGGAATTAAACGCGAAATCGTGGATACTACACCAAAAACATCCAAAAAGTTTGCACATTACATATTGGTGCTGGAGAAAAAAGCTCAGGATTCCATGGACAGCCAGACGCACAAATGTATCGATTCTGGAAGAACTAGGCATCACATTGAAGATATGCCTAGGGGGGACCTAGGATGTTGTGACAATTTTTAATTTAAGGGACATATCTCGCCCAAGAAATATTCAACAATTATGACTTATGTGAATTAAGATAGCACCAGTCCTTCCCTTTTCAAAACAATCATCAAAATTAATTAAAGTATTACGGTTTCCAAGAAAATCAACAAAAAGAAAACCTACTCCCTTTGTCACAATTCCCCTATCACCGAGGTAAGTTGAGACAGGTACAGAGGTAAGTTGTGACTGCTCTGTATTTAGACTATTTGAGTATTTAGATACTAGCAGGGCCTTTATCAGTCTTTGGTGTTTAGTTATTAGGCATTCTGAAACACATTTAAGAAAAAATAACACAACAACGCACATGATATAAATTCAATCAAAATTTCGAAGAAAAACTTACTTTTCGCATTTTTCAGCATTTTACGCAGACGTCGTAATTACGTAACCGAGTCTCCTGCGCCGCCGGCGGTACTGAGTGAAGTAGCGCGTCTCTAAAGCGACAAACGAGCCTTGTTTCAATACTTTGGACACGTTTCTCGCCAAACTGAGAACTCCAACTTGGAGAATCTCACAGTTACTGCAAAGTGGAAGGCTAAAGAAGCACAGGAAGGTCACCAATGCGCTGGAGTGACCAAGCATCACTGGCATCGGTGTCCGCAGCTCTCCACGCAGCGAAGGACCGCGAGGAGTGGCGGAGCCTTGTCCACCATGGAAATTGGAGTAGAGGCCATGATCCTCAGCAATGAAAAACCGACTTAAGAAGAGTAGGTATTACTTCAGAACATAGTAAAACACTTTCAGTAAAACCCGTTTACTATTTTACATCATCTAGCCGCTAATGAATAAATTTACAAACATAATTTATTTGTCGGTGTGTAATTCTACGAATATCTTTCTCCGAAGAAAAAAATGATTGATTTTCGGTGAGATGACAATAACAACCTTTTGATACTGACAAAGTGTTAGGATCGACTAGCCCCTCGTTTAATATAAAATATGAATTCGTTATCGGCTATGTCCTTGAGAGGTCAACGAACGAATTTCCAATGCGACTTGTAAAATAAAACGAACGATTTTATCGACTTAGTTAATTGCTCAACCCAATTCAATCGTTAATCAAGTTATATGACAACCCGCGCTCTACATAAGTGGATAGAAAAGTTTATTCATGTGCAACTCCAAAAAGCTCGTCTGCGTCTGTTCAAATATTGTTCAGATGTTTCGCTAACTTTACGTTACTTATTTGCTAGCTGCGTTTATATTGAATTAATACACGTGAGAAAACGTATTAAAAACATATTGAAAGTACCCAGTGAAGCATCGATTATTATAACTTCGAGAATACGATTATTTGATCGGCTGCCATGTTTGATAAATTTCAATAAAAATATTTCGTTCCATTAGATTTGTACATTTTCTGCTGTAGAGATTCTTTGATTTATCAAACACAAAGCTGTTTTCGGAAGTTTATTGTCTCGACAATTTATTCATCTCTAAACTATTTGATTTCTACAGTTGTGAATTTTAAACATTACCAGAACGCTGTATAAATCGTAAACAATGGAGTCTACTTATTATTGAATCGTTTATGCACTAACGGCAGGCCCGGACTGGCCAGGTCCGCAGGTCCGCGATCGCGGAGGGCCCCCGGCGCGAGGGGGCCCCGAAGGGGCCCCACAAAACGTACAAAAAAAAAGTTGTTGTCTTGTTAGTAGTTATTTTGTGTTCTTAGTAGTGTTTGTTTACATTTTCGAAAAAAAATTACATTTTCCAAAAGTAGAACATGTCCAACAACTGTATTATTTTTCTAATCAAAATTATTTTTACTACACAAATAATTTTGACATATCTAATTGCTTTGGTGTGAATAAAATCCTGCCCTTTATTTTGACAGTTCTACAGTATGTGTTTAGTAGTGTTGTGGTATCCTAAAAATACCGTGAATTTCTTTTTTCAATAAATAATAAAGTCAACAAAAGTAAAAAATCATAATATGAATATAATAACTGAATTTCTTATTCTTTATAGGTGCCAATATAGCGTAGAAACGCGTTTTCATTGTTTTCAAGCACCTAATTTTTAAAAATTATCCGGGGTAGACCCCCGGACCCCCCGTTTGCTGATTTGCCCCCCGATTGCCCCTTTACAGGTTTTAGCGGAGGGCCCCAAATGGTCCCAGTCCGGGCCTGACTAACGGCTACAATTTGCAGATTGAGGCTATTATCACTTAATTGCAAATATAAATGTATAAAGTTTACTTGGAACAGTGTTAATTTCTTAAGTATTTCCCGAATGTATTTATTATCACAAAAACAGGAAATATACTCTTTACAGGTAATTTTAATTGGATATTTTAGCAATATATCAATGAAGAAGAAATAATATTAAAACACAAGAAAAATAAAGAAGTAACGGTCACAACTGGGTCGCAACTAGGGTTACCAGATCCGAAAATGAGTTTTCCTGCCAAAATTCCTGACGTTTAGCATCGGTGGCACCCGGTGCATAGGTATGGTGTCACCCCAAGAATAAAAACTGTTAAAATCAATTAAAATACTATAATCGTAAGACAGGGGTTGGGAAAGAGCAGTCCGCAAGGCTTTTTGGTGAGACCCGCGAGCTTTCTTGAAGCATCGTGCTGAAATAACGGCAAAAAATCATTATGAACGCGAGAACGATTTTCTTTCACTACATGTCGGATATATTTTTAAATTAGTTTAAAAAATAGATAAATTGTACAAAATAAAGTAAAGACAACCTTTGTCGAAGGCGGTTAACATGTGAATGTATTGACATTCAGACATTCACATGTTAACCGCCTTAGAAATATATTGATAGCATTTTAAAATCGCCTTCATGTTCCTTGTGCAATTTTAAAAAACTTTAATTTAGGGACTCGTACGCACATTCAAATTTAAGTTAAAACTAGTCAGTTCAGTGTGTACAAAATTTAAAAAAAATATCCAGTTGCGTATTCATATGCTGACGCATTTGGAAAGAAACCATTCTCATGTTCCAAGTGCAGTTAACAAATTCATGTTGCGAACTATGTGCTGCAACAATCTGGGGAAAATCTTTTTCGTCTGGATGCAGTTTTGAACCTGGGGAAACAGATTCACTCTCATGATTTGTTCTCCAAATGCCGCATGAATTTCGAAACCGTTCTAAAATTTCGAGTGAAGTCTTAAATTCTATTATGCTGAAAAATTATGAGGAAAACCATTTGCTGGCGTGAAACCATAATTTTAACAATGCATACTTAAGTTAAAACCAGTTTTGTGTTCAGAGTGTAACGTGTAAAGGTGCGAGGTGCGAGTCCCCAGCTTTAATTATTAATGCTCGCAGTATACGAAAATCCGTAGAGACCGAAGATGAACCCATTTCGAGAGGCTCTACTGTTGACACAGCTCAATTTAAATAACACATCATAAGAGGAATTGTTATGAAAGACTCAGTTTATGAAAGCAATATCCAGCAATAAAAAGTACGAGCCAGTTCAGATGAATGAAACAATTTAATCATTACAATTATTCCCACTCAGCCACTGACCGGTCAATTTTATTGTTTTATTTTTTGCGATTGTTTAATAAATCATTGAAGAAGAAGATAACACTAATAATCTAAGCGAAAATATGAACGAGAACAAGACACAAAAAATAGAAAAAGAT
The DNA here is from genome assembly GCA_917563855.2 of Limnephilus lunatus. Taxonomy (NCBI): domain Eukaryota; kingdom Metazoa; phylum Arthropoda; class Insecta; order Trichoptera; family Limnephilidae; genus Limnephilus; species Limnephilus lunatus. The sequence goes on along the minus strand of OU830596.1, from coordinate 94,235,943 downwards.
AATGGTTGCAACTAGGACTCGAACCCAGAACCTCTCTTCTAACCGGGATGTGCGCTTTTACCGATTCAACCATTGCCACATTCCATCAAACAGTCATAATTGTCTTTCTCATATTTTCAAATTTTAGAATTAACTTTGACTAATTTCTTCTTCAATTATATTGATGGGAATAACCTCCAAAAGTTATAAAAAGGTAGTTGTTCTTATGAAAAATTGTCTCATAAATATTTTAACATTTTTCAAAATATATTCATATATTTTTTTTCTTTCTTTTCAAAAATTCCTGATATTTTCCAATTTTTCCTGTTTCCCTAACAGACGGCTAAAATTCCGGACATGTCAGGCAAATTCCTGTCATCTGGTAACCCTAGTCGCAACACAACTTAACACCCTGTATATATACAAGTATATATATATATATATATATAGAAATAAATTGAGAGTATAATAAATAAAAACAAAAGAGTATTGCAGTCTTATGAACTGAAGTTACTGAATATATTGATTCTAATTGGCTATTTAATTAAAAAAAGCGTTGTCGATAACTACTTAGAAATGAAATATTGGAAAATAATAGAGTTTATATTTTCTCTGAAGGAGAGCAAAATTTTAATTAATTTGGCAGTTGTAATTATTATGGTTGTTATGAAAGTAATAATTATGTAAATAATTATTAGTAATTATAATTAAGAAAGACTTCACAGTATAAAACATTCAAATACGTAATAACTTGCGAAATCGTATTAATATTATTCGAGAAAATGTTTTAGCAAATTTCAGCTTTCGAGGGATTGTCGTAACGTGAATTATTTTATTCAAAGTTCAAGTATTAGGCACACGAAATATTGAACCTTGTACGAAGACAAAATTCCGAAATTCCGGCGAAAATTGATCGGTAATTTGATCAATTATATAATTCAGCGAGCACAAATCAAGTAACCTAATTGGCTGGAAAATGGACTTTAAAAAACGCTTACTGATATTAAGAATCACATGTACGAAATAATTCATTATCATCCATTTTAGGTTGAATAACATCTTTGACACATGAATCCTAAAACGGAAATCGAATAATTTAATTAGTACGAGACTAAAATTTAATGAGAGTATAATCACTTTACAACTTTTTGATGTTATCTTTATTATCGAGGTTGCTGGTTCAATAATATTGTAATTTTTTGTCTCGTATATTTTTAAACGACTTCGAAAAGGAGGAGGTTATCAATTCGACGGTATTTTATTTTTATTTTTTAATGTTTGTTACCTCAGAACTTTCGATTGGGTGAACTGATATTGATGATTCTTTTTTATTAGAAAGCTGGTGCTTCACGTGTGGTCCAATTTTAATTTGGTCCAGTTCTGACAATGGAAACCATGAGAAAACCATATATGTCTTAAATTTGCAATAAGTATGTGCGCGACAAATGGACGAATAACTCAATATTATGCCAACAGATTTCGATGATTCTTTTTTCGAGTAAAACTTCTTTACGTACGCTCGTAACTAAAAATCAAAAAATAAACAAAAATTTTAACAAAACAAAAAACGACTTAAAAAAATGCGCTAAAAAGTAAAAAAAATAATTTCGTACGATTGTTATTTTTGGAGTCGGTGTCAGCCAAGATCTCCACATCTCACCTATGTATGTAGTTACCTTGGCTGACACCGACTCCAAAAATAACAATCGCACGAAATTATTTTTTTACTTTTTAGTGCATTTTTTGAAGCCGTTTTTTGTTTTGTTAAAATGTTTGTTTATTAAATTTTAATACTGATTTATTGTCATTATAAAGTTTAATATTCTTTAATGAGGTATCTAGTCCTTTATGTAAGAATTCACTATCAAATATTTTCTATTATTTTTAATTGATAAACTAATGTTTAAGACAAGATTTTTATGCATAGCACAAAGGGTAACAATTATTATAATCAATAATTATTAGCCTGAAACACTCATCAACATTGAAAAAATCTCCCGAGAAAAGAAGAAAATAAAGTTGGTTGTTTTCAGGAGAAAAATGTAATACGCAGTAAGGCTAGGGACTCATGGAGCGATTTTTACCCGCGCCCGCCGCGGTTGCGGGCCCGCAGCCTTTGTAGAATGCAGATATTTATGTAAAAAATTAAAGCACATTTCACGACGCGTTTTACGCCCGCGGCGTGTGCGATTGTTTGCGGGTCCCGCTGCACCGGCGGTCATCTTGTACCGGCGGGCGCGGGCGCGGTCCCGCAACCGCGGCGGGTTGCTCCCGCGCGCTTTGCGATCGGTTGGCGGGCGACCGCAGTGGGCAGCGGGGAGGGGTGTAGAGAAATCCCGACGCATTTTGCAGTGACCTGACCAGTGGCAGTGACTTGTTATTAGTCGTTGCGTGGTGACGCGTTTGTGCACGTTTATCAACAAAATGGATATTGATATTGAAGTCGATCTACTGCCCGTCTTGCAACCGCCCGTCTTGCGGTAATCAACCGCCAAGATTGCGATCGATAACCGCAACCGCGGCAGCTGCGGGCCCGCAAAAAACTCCGGTCTCGTGAGTTTTGAAAATAAAACTCCATCCCGCAACCGCGGCGGGCGCGGGTAAAAATCGCTCCGTGAGTCCCTAGCCTAATTGTTGAATGAAACACTAGTATATATTGAATTGTTTGGCGGGTGGGAGATAAGCCGACGTAGCTCAGTTGGTAGAGCAGTTGACCGGATATCAGAAGGACGCGGGTTCAAGTCCCGTCGGCGGCATTTATCTTTTCTCGGAAGATTTTTTCAATGTTGTTGAGTGTTTCAGGCTAATAATTATTGATTATAATAAATATTTTCTAATTTACGTGATCTAATAAATTTAATGATTCATGATGTGGCTAACTCAGTTGCGCTATTAAATTCTGACCTTCCGATAGGTTTTTAAGGTTCCACTCTCTGTAGTTCATATTTATTTAACGTTCTTCGTTAAAGTATGATCGACATCTTCAATTTATTCTCACATATCTAATCCAATAATTCTTCCCCTTGAACCAGTGAATTAATGAAGGCTTCTTTTAATCTTTCTAACTCGCTGCGTATGGCTTACTATCTACTTCCTATCGTTCCGGTGTTTTTTTGGTTTTGGTCAGGTTCTTATAATTTAGCCCTCTGCCCCCTTCGATTCTTTGCTTCATCTCTTCTGTAGAATTTCTGTTCGCCTGCTTTCTTCCAGTTTCCTTTGTGTTGCACCACATTGTCATGCAGAATGACTAGCCTATTCCCATGGCATGATATTATTTTTCCGCGTGATGTAATCAAGAAGACAAAGGCATCCGTTTGATACACGAAAAGTCTGGCCTGACAATTTACGTCAACCATCTTTCTTTTCATAACGTTGAGTTTAATGTTCTGTTGGTAATATGTAGTAACACCACCTGTGGATTTTGAAAAGGTTAGCACAACTAGCGCGTCACTTTGAACCTTAATAAGAAGGCCATAATCGACGTCCGATAGAGTAAATCATTAAAAAAAATCTCAAACCCCATATATATTACAAAGCACGTTGGGTGACTGTCTTTTCGTTGACAGCGTCAAGCAAAAACCCACGTGTCTGTGCCATAGGTCATGAATTGTAGGATGAAATTGTTTTTTCCTTTGACTTCATAGACTTCAATTTATATAAGCAGCCCACTCTGGTCCCCGATATAGATAGACGTGTGTCTACTATATTTGTTGCTTTTAGTTTAGCTGAAGTTCTACTCAATAATACTCTTATTTTGACAAAAATAAAAAAAGGAACTAGTTACGTTACTTTAATTATATTTAAAATACAATAAACATACAATTCTACATTACGACGTGAATAAATCAAACAACTAACGTTCGAAATCTTGTCATAAGACCCAATGACGTTATATGATAAGACCAACTTAAATCATTATTACGCAAATCTATTTAGACGGTTAAAAAACAGTTTTAATAATATTTTTTCTGGACAAAAACTACTTCAGCTTTTGGTTTTGATGTATTTCCAGTTCAAAATTCCATTTTCTCCTTCTATTCCCATGAATTAAAGCATGCTCCATAATATTGAAACTCAATATACAACGTTCTTCCACAAACCAACATCTTTAAAATGTTGCCAAAGGACACAATATTTTTTCATTACCATTAATTATCCTTGCTTTAAGCGGTGAAAATAACATATCCAACATTATTCCATCAATAACTCAACATTAATAGTTTTTTTGGATACCTACAACATAATTCCATCAATATCTCAACATTAATAGTTTTGTTAGATACCTGCAACATTATTCCATCAATATCTCAACATTGATAATTTTGTTGGATACCTACAACATTATTCTATAAATACCTCAACATTGAAAAATTTTCGTTGGATACCTACAATATTATTCCATCAATACCTCAACATTGAAAGATTTTCGTTGGATAGCTACAACATTATTCCATCAATATCTCAACATTGAAAGATTTTTGTTGGATACCTACGAAATTATTTTAATTATAACTTATCATTGACAGTTGTTGGATTCCTACAACATTATTCCGGGCAATAGTTCATTTATATAACAGTTTATACATACGAACCACGAATATTAAAGTTAAATAAAATAATTCCAAGTACCGTCGCGTCGTTTCTACTTATTTTTTCATTAAGTAGCAGAGAAAATTTTGGTACTAAATAATGAAGGGAAAACTTAGGATTCTTGATTTTCCATTAGACTGAAATAGAAAAACACCACATTTTCGTAGGCGGTGTTCTTTAATATGAACCCTTTTTATAAAATAAGTTTCCCCACAAGAAATAAGAAAATTTTAAGGAAATGGGAAAACATTATCCTTATATTAGAATGAGCTGTTTTTAAAAGCACCAACTGATATTTTCTTTCCTTTTAAGGCTTTTAGGATATTTAATTCCAAATACTAAATTCAGGTAGTTTTTTATAACCTTTTTATAACTTCTCCGTTAGGGGCACTTAATGGATAAATAATCTTTATTCGATACATTATAAAATTGTTTTTATGGTTAAATATTAAATTAATTAATTGTTATTATTTATATTTTATTTTATTTATATTTATTTGGCATGGATATGGTTAAGTTTTTTTTTTTAGATTTTCACGGCCAAAAGCATTTTCGTTGTTAGTTTTTGGGGTGTTATGCCGTTTTGCGCTACCTCCTTCTATAGCCGACGTTTCGGACAGCGTTGCAGTGTCCATCATCAGGGCAGATCCGGTAGATCCGACGATGTGTAATTGTTAGTGTAGAGTGTGTGATTATTCACTTGGAAGCGCACGCTCACTCACACAAATAATCACAAACTCTACACTTACAATTACACATCGTCGGATCTACCGGATCTGCCCTGATGATAGACACTGCAACGCTGTCCGGAACGTCGGCTATAGAAGGAGGTAGCGCAACACGGCATAACACCCCAAAAACTAACAACGAAAAGGCATAGATATGATTTTTAAAAATTATTCATCCTCACTAAATAGCTAACCATTTCGAAAATACACTAAATATAAAAATAAAACAAAAAGCTTGTAATTCAGGGTCCGTTTGATAGATTTTCATATCTTAACAAATGTATTTATAATTTTTTTATTTTTATATGAATACCGCACAAGAGTCCCAACTGCTCCCGTCTGGAGCCAGTAAGACTATGGCATCCCCAATTGGGATATGTTGTGAGGTTGAAAGTAGTGGGGAGGGGAAGGAGATGGGGAAAAGGAAGGTGGGGAAGTACCTGGCTATTCAGATATAGTCACCAAACACAGCTAAAATTGTAATTTAATTGTAATGATAATAATAATTGTAATTGTAATGAAGATACTCCGAAGAAATAGGGTCATTGATCCTTCGGCACCGTTGTATAGTCGGAAAACACGCCAAACGCGCACCACATTGAACATGGTTAATATTTTGTAACATGAAAACGGGTCGTTTCTTCGACTCGTTCTTGAGTTCAAAAGCTCCGTGTGGTACGATTTGCCGACCTCTGTGCTTATTCCTTCCTACAACATGGGTCTCTTCAAGACCAGAAAGAGGGAAATTATTTTATTCGTGGACATGGATTTGAAATAAAAAAAGGAAAGATTGACGAAAGGCGTGATATAAGAAAACACATCTCAGCACGTCTACAATAGTACCCACGCGACATTTTGATAAACGCAAAGTAATAACGTTTAGTGGTAAGAAAATTGATGATCTAAATAAGTGACAATTTTCTTTCATAAACGAATTTATATGATTGATATGGAACCGTTTTCGTTTTTAAACTTGTAAAATAATTTATTTGAAATATTTTATCCCATTGATAACCCCGCTGAGCGTCTTACCGTAATAAAATTTTATAGGAAAATAATACACTATGTGTGTCAATTTCTTTTAAATTTTAAGTGAAAATGATTTTTACTTCTTTGTTCACCAAAAGCCCTACTTACAATGTCTGATATGAACGGACTTACCCCATCAGTTATCTTTATACGCATTGTTTTAAATAATATAAATAGTGTGAATACAAATTTGAAGTTTGGGTGTTTTTTTAAGGACGCCGAATGACTTATCTCATGTTACAGGTTACATACACCATGATTTTCAATGTAGATTTATTAGTTAGTTCCTCCTTTGACCGCCTGCAAAGTTAAGCGTATCAAGCTGAGAAGTAATTAAGTAAAACCCATAAAAGAGATAAGCCGGAAGAAGAAGTGCGTCATGGCCTATTTTTCCCAACCTTTGGTGAAATTAATCAAACATTTTTAAATATAGAAATAATTATTTCTGTTATTGAGTTGTCGGAGGTCTAGGAGTCAAAAAGTCAATTGGCGGTAATCGTTTTATTTCAAATTATACAGTTTACTGTAGTGTATAGGTAGTTATATGTAGTTTTAAGGTGTTTCAACAGATGTCAGTTAAGTAGTACGTTAGAAAAGTATCATCTATCGTCGTTCCTTGTCTAATGCCGATGATATTTATATTTATATTGAGGGAGCGGGCGTGATCACGTCGGGGTCACCAGTGAGGGAGCGGGCAGCGATCGGCAGAGACGGGGGCGATGGAATGAAAAGGCGTCAGTCGATGTGTGAGTCAGACTTTATTGCTGCTACGTAGCGATGGTAAGTTGGTGTAGAGTAACAGTGTAGACAGGAGCGATGATGATGTGGCTCTATGGTGTTGCATGTGATGAAGGTCGGTGATGCAGTGGTGTAGCAGAACTCGTGTCTGCATGTCGCCAGCATGTTGTTCCGCACCGTGGTGGTGGAGAAGACCTTGACGTCCAGGATGGATGCTCGACGCGGTGTCGCGGAGATGGCTGCGTTGAAACTGAGGAGTTGCCGCTCACGTGACAAGAAGGCCCGCCGTGGGACTTGTCGTGGGCAATTGTGTCGCTTGTTGCGTTCTCGAAGGTTGATGAGCACCGGCACAGTCGGCAGTGGGTCGCCGAGAGTCTGGCCGGTACCGCACTGGAATCGTTATCACTTTATGCACTGTCTATGTATGGGTGATGTTACTGATACTGGAGACTAGAACTGACTGACTGACTAGCGCGGTGTCGCTGCGCTTTATATAGCCGACCGTTGAGTACCCGGAACGCCAAGTAATGTTGAGCCACCGCGCAAAGCGGAGAAGCCTCTGGAACATTCCGCGGCCGTAAGAATGTAACGGCTGTTAGTCGAGGCCTTTCGCTGCGCTTCCCGAATGTTTAGCCGTGTGCGGCGTGAAACACTACAATGTAGGTAGTATGTACATTTCGAGAATGTGTTTGCTATATCAGTGGCGGCGCAAGGATTGTGGCAAAAGGGGGCGACCGTTCTGGTCGCCACAATATTATATACAATTTTAAGTGCACTTCAAGAGAAATAACAAAAACTGTACTGTAATTTTTTTATTATTATTTATTGCTACAAGAAAAAAATACAATCTAACATTTCAAATTATAACAATATGTAAAATTAAATAATGTTTTTTTTTTTAAATTATTATAATACTTTATAATATGAGCTCCTGTGACTAGTGCTTATGGGAGGAGTATTTACAAACATAACAAATAAAGACTTATTTAATAACTACAAACGTAATTCAATATCCAAAATAACGTAATTCAACGCTCAAAAGTAACTTTAAACGTAAATCAACGTAAATAATAAAAAAATGTAGTATTACAAAAACAATAACAATAACCAAAAGTTTTTATTTTTTATTATTAATTTTAATTTGAATGCATGATGGTAGGTATATTAAAGGTATTAAAAGTACAATATTTAATTATCCAATTTCAGGCAGTTAATAAGCTTTTTAAATTGTTCATATTTCAGAGTTTCGGTTACATTAATTTTGTTCTTGGACAATAACATATTGTACCATTTCACACCTAAATACAAATACATATTATACCATTTCACACCTAAATACAAATTTTACGTTATTATTATTGTATATGAAAGAAAGCTGGGTTCCCTCAGTGTCGGGTTCTCTGGCTTCAGAATTACTTAGAGTAATCCAATAGGATGGACGTCCGGTGAAGTTAAGTAATCTTTGAAACTCTGACGATAGCGTCAATAAAGTAACTTGTAATCTCGAAGAACTTCGATCTTTATTGCAGTGTCCATAAAACACATTTAAAGTAATCTCAATCACTGGGATTGGAGGACATTACATTTACATTTTCAATACAGTATTGTTTACACCTAGGATTCAATATCAAATCGCCATTGTTTACACTTAGGATACACTTTCAAATTGGTGGAGTTTATACTAAAAACACACTTTCAAATCGGTATAGTTTACACTAAGGATACATTTTCAAATCAATTTTTCAATCAAATCAGTTTAAACTGAGGTTACATTTTAAAATTGGTAGAGTTTACACTAAGAACACACTTTCAAATCAGTTTAGTTTAACTAAGGATACACTTTCAAATTGGCGGAGTTTACACTAAGAACACACTTTCAAATCGGTTTACACTAGGGATTATCTGTTCGGTGTAAAACCGCATGCAAACAAACCCGGTCAAAATGTTTTGTACCAGTGTTTGTTTGGTACGTACACGTGGATATTGCCGTAGCTCCCACCCGTTTTCTCTAGAATGTGGTTATTAACCCTAGATTACGATCCACTGCAATGTATAGTCAGATGGAATTGTGTCTAACTTACAGTGTACTGCAACTAGTATGTACACAGGCAAGGGATTTAATGCACAACCGGTTTAAAAAGAAAAGATTCTTCTCGTAAAACAGAATAGTGTAAACTTATGGTATGCCATCCGAGGTATTTCACCATCCTAGCTTATTCACAGGATAACATATATTAATAAATAAACAAATAAATACATACTCGCAATAGGTAGAACACTATGCAAACTTATCTGATATATACCCACCATTCACAGATTCGGGTCGGATTTTATAAATAAATATACATTATCCTATGAATAAGCTATCAAGAGGATGGTGAATTTCCCATCAGAATACGATAATACCGTATTTTTTTTGGTCGAAATAACAGATTAAACGGTGTATCTGGTTGTTGTCATGGACGAACGATCACACGAAATTAATATTGAGTAAAATATGATTTATCCTTATTTGATTTAACGCATGTACAATATATATTGAGTAAAATATGATTTATCCTTATTTGATTTAACGCATGCACAATATACCTACATAATGCGTCGCTGATGTATAACCCGTTACAAGTCATAATAATACGGCAATTATTTCTATCTTGTCACTCACAAATTAGACTCACAAATTCTTATTAAAATCTGTCAATATCGATTTATTGACATTTTCTGAATTTTAATATTTGCACCAATGTAATAATTTTACACGAGTTATGTTACTCTGCATCACTGAAATCACTAATCCTTTGTTAATCATCCATTTTATAGGCTTAAATTATCCCGCCATTAGTTGCAATCCTGCAGACATCGCAATCGCATCGCAAAAGTTTGAAGCCAGTCGACCAAAAAATCGCCAAGTGGCCTTCCCATTAAAATGTTTGCGAAGGCATTCTTTGGAAGCCAAAAGATCAATTTTATTCAAACATTTTACTATTAGAAGGGTGTGGTAGGTACGGAAAATTATGAAACATTTTGGATTTTTTCTTACAGTTTTATTTTAAGTAGTGAGGAAAGACGAGAGTTGATTTTAACAGTTTTGTGCTCTTAACTTAAAAATGTACACAAAGCAGACCTAGTCTGAAAAAAAGTTGGAAGGTTTTTTGTATTTTTAATCATCATTATATTTTCATATAAAGATACATGTTAACCCTTCTGCGCCGGAGGGGGGTAATTAGCATAACAGCATAAGTTATTTTTTTAATCAAATACCTACTCTATAATTTATGTAATCGCAGAAAAACTAAACGGTAATGTCGGTAATCCATCTGCATAAAAAAATATCCCATTGCCATTCAAGATTAACATAATATTTTACAAATTCCGAAGAAATTACCCTCCCCCCGCATACTCATTATTTAAAAAAATCCTGGCCACGAACAACTCGATAGCGCGGCCGTAAATAGTGCATTTATTGGAAAATGCTAATGTGTACTTGAGTTAAGCTCGATTTCGTATTATTTTTTTACTCTTTCCATTACTTTATGACAAGTATCTAACAATATGTTTGAAAAGTTTCATTTACAATGTATATTTGTTACTTAATTATATTTATTTGCTACCGGTTCCGACACATCCGTGTGATTCAGTAACGTTATTAAAAAATGAAGTTAGTTTTAAGAACGCTTGTGAGCGACACGGATGTGTCGAAAGGGGTAGCAAATAAATAAAATTAAGCGGCAAATGTTCTCTTACATAGCAAAAAAAGTCTTCAAAACAAAATATCTAGAAATTATTACACAGCTAATGCCCAAGAAATACAAAAATACAATATATTTACTCTAAGGTTAAAAAGATAGGTATAAAAAAATAGTTACTAATATCTGAGTGTTATTGGAAAGGGAAAAAGGGGTATTTAGAGACGATCGCTCCGTGGTATATTGGAAACAAGCGACCTACCTTGCTGATACGTGACTTTTACCTTCAGGTATAAAAAGGTTAAAAAAGTCTGCTAACGAAGAGGAAAACAATTTGTTCACACCAAGAAGTTCGAAGGACCGAATTTAAAATTAAAATATGATATTCGATACTCCAGTGGTAAGGAGATAGGTTAGTATGGAAACTTTAGCGTCGAATCTAGTTTGTGTTTGAAAATATATACAGCACCCAGATGATGGTAATTTAATCTCTCTTACCGCTTCACCAATGCCATAGGCAAATAAGGGTGACATCATTTTCAGGCTAAGCGACAAGCGGCAATAGAGATTAACGACGAACATTTTTTCTGATTTAAAAGCCTTCTTTAAATTTTTGTATTTTATTAAAACAGTTTTAATTTATAAAAATCATTTTATGTCCAGTCCTTGAGCTAAAATTTCATCTTACACTAGCTAACGTCCCTGGCGTTGCCCGGATTTCCACAGAGTTCTTGGATATTAAATGAGTGTGCAAACCGTAGAATGATTAAAAAGAACCGCTTTTATCGAAATCTTTTTTCTAATCTAACAAATGTGGTACCTACAAACAAAACGGAATCTATTTTTATAAATGAAATGAATCTGTCAGGAGCTGAAATATCAGTGGCGGTTATTCACAGGGGGACAATGGGGACAGTACCCACCAGTTACACTCAAAACCTACTATAGGAAATAACAGTCGATGCTTTGCCTTCACCAAAATGAATGGAATTCTTTAAACATAAAAGTAATTAAAATTTGCAGAAATAAAATACAAAAAATTATTCCAGATGATTTTAATAAAACCCTACGCGCGTACAGCGAACAATGTATGACGCATGAAAACAGCGGGACTATTTCTCAGTGCGCAGAATCTACTGCGCACTTGGGGGACAATCCGAACTATCTTCATATTTTATGCAACCGCGCATGCGCAGTCGTATGTGATTTCAAATACCGCGGGGACAATTCTTTGGATCCCCACTGAACCATTTATTTGCGCAGTTACGGGAGGGAATCGCTCGCGTTCAAATTAAGTTCGATAATAATCTTGCAAAATAAAGCTTTATTTTTATTACACTATATTGTAAATTGGTAGATATATATCTACAGGCATTTTGTATTATTTTGTCTTTAGATATCCGACTAGCATGATTACACCATCAAATATTTTTTTTGAGAAATTTTATATTATATTCTACGAGTGGTAAGATTACGGTACAGTACGTAAAAAATGTCGATCCCTACCACTAAGTGCTCGAGCCGCCACTGTGAAATATTATTGCTTTCAAAGTTCCACCCAGAAAAAAGAGTTCGAAATTGTCGATTTTAATATAGATATTATAACACGCTAGCTATGTATTAATTATTTGATGTCAGAAATAAGCGAGCCTTTCAAAATCAGGATCACGAATAATATCTCACTGTTCTGGGTTGGCCTTTCTTCTCTGTCTTATGATCCATTGAAATCGTGAATTTCGCCAAACTAGCTTTTTTTAGGGATAACTTTACAACTATCTGTTTTCCGCCTCAAGCATCCATTTGATTTATATGATGGGTTCATAAATTGTCGAATTTTTCTGGGACGTTTTCAACTCCCTTTTCCATTTACTCTTGAGATATATTATATGTTCTTGATTTATTTACTGGCGCGTCACGTATTATCCCCATAATTATTCATTTCAAGCATTTTTTAAGTCTTATTCTGATACATTCAGATTCGTAATAAGCTCACTCGTTGTCTTGACACCCATTATTTAAAAGATCAGAGTGTGCAATTCGCACGTGGTAGAAGTGAAATGTAGACAAGACAAAAGGAGACTACGAAGCACTTTTTGTATCAATGTGAACGATGATTTTTTCCATATTTTTGTCGTCGAATTCCAGTGCACATTTTCCTATACATTTAGTCATCTTATTATTTTAGTGTTTTCTTCTTGGGAGTTGCTAGATGTCGTTTTATTTTGTGTTTTCTTTGCCTGTTCATTTTGGAGTGGTTTTAAGATTGTATATTGATTTTACAAAAATAAAAATGTGTTTTTTAGAATTTCGTAGGATTCGATCCTTGGGCCGCTGGGTGTCTGGCCGCTAAGCTTCGTCGTGCGCTTTGTAACACTAGACCGCGGATTTATCGTATTGTATTTGGAACCGAGTACCTGTGAAATAAATAAATATTTTATTGCTATCTCATTCTCTTACAGGCTAAATCCTGTAGATGTATTGTGTTTGTCTCTTTTTAGTGTCGCTCGCTTCCGTTTCATCGACTTTTAGATAACCGCGGTGCTTAAGAAGTTTTCACTTAAAGAAATGTTTATTTGCTATTAGTGATAAGTACTGATGGATATATTTTATTTCGAATTTAGCACGGGAGAGAAAAACACCTGCCTGGTAAGATATTAAGATAATGTCCATTTTTTGTTTAAAAAAGGAATGAACACAATCTCTTAAACCATGGTGTTGCGTGTCATAACAAAGTAAAAATATAAAGCGTTTTTATTTTATGTTTGCTCTTGTTTATTGTAAAATACAACGCATATCTAAATAATCTCCAATTCCACGCATATTTGCGCAATATAACACAACATTTCAGACAGTTTTAGCAACAACTTTTAGAAAATGTCGAATAGAAGTGACGCGTACGATCGTAAATAAATAAGAAAGTATGAAATATATGGAGCATCTGCTATCCTTATCCTTTATTCCTCTTCCTCTCCCCTTTTTCTAAAATTAATTTTAAGACACTATAAAAACATCATCTCCAAAATACTTTTTTGGCATGACTTTAGTTGATTTAATATTACGACTTTAATTTTACTCTATGTATAAGCTATTTACTTCCTTCAAGTAATAACTATTGTTATTAAAAATTTTATATAAACCAAGTAAAAATAAATAAAGCTTCTATTCAATACACAACGATCTCGCATTTCTTTCACATCTATGTTGTAGTGTGTGGTTTAGAAGGTAGGTTAGTACCTTACTCGTATTGTGACCATTTTTCGAGGAGTGTGTTTTTTCAGAAAAAAGGTGAAACAACCTTCGAAAAATAAAAGTATTCGTATGTGAGGCACAGCACTGAAATCAGAGGAAGGAATCCGAAACCATCCACGAGTGTCTGTATGTAATTGCTTATTTTCATAAGCTCTGTGACGTGTGATAGGACAAATGAAAGGCGAAATAATGACGACCCCTACAGCGTAAAGGCCTACGGTTTATTCATTTGAATTAGTCGATAGGCAGAAGGTTCGATATCCGTCCGAACTGAAGCTATAAACTCTGAGATTTATAGAATTTATTTTGCTGTAGTGATTTTCACTGAGCGTAAATTGGTTGTGTTGGTAAAACTACTCCGAGATTTCGAAGTCGATCAATTCACCTCGACAGTCGGGCTAATGGCCAGTGACTAATTATATATCAATATAACCAATACGTTTTCAATTCAAAATTTTTAGCAATTCTGCAAGTATTATTATTAAATCCATAGTTTTCAGTTTTCAAAGTACCGGTTTTAAATTCATTTACTCTACTACATATTATTAACACACCGATTAGGATTTTGTGAATCAACATGAATAAAACTCAAGACAATATTACAGTGTACATGCGCTCACCACGGCGCAGTGGTCAGCGCAAAGCCCGGAAAGCGAAAGGTCGTGGGTTCGAGTACCAGAGGTGCAAAAAACTTTTTCTGACTTTTCTGTTTCCAGATTTTTTATTGAGTTCCGCTGATATTGTCTTCATTTAATAAAATATTACAATTTCAGGTTTTACTCATAAAGTTAAATAATAAAAAGGAATAAAACTATTCAGTTCTCAGCATTACTTAAACACTAGCTTATGCCTATTGCAAATGCAATAAACGGGTTAAAACTAACTTGACTTACTTAATAACAAAAAAAAGATATATATTTCATAGTAAGCGGGTAGGTACCTACGGTTAAACATACAAATATATATAAAGCCACCCACAGGGCCTAGCAGCAAAAACCTGCCATACGTTAGTATATAGACACCATTGTTGGCATGCACACATCAAATCTCCAAAGTTTCATCGCAATCTGATGAACGGTTAAGCAATGCGTAATTTCATGATGCCAGAGCTCACTTTTGTATACAGAAACCGTCGTGGGCATGCACACATCAAA
This sequence comes from Limnephilus lunatus, assembly GCA_917563855.2. Lineage (NCBI taxonomy): Eukaryota > Metazoa > Arthropoda > Insecta > Trichoptera > Limnephilidae > Limnephilus > Limnephilus lunatus. The sequence continues at coordinate 94,220,790 of OU830596.1, read as the reverse complement.
TCTAAATTTTTTTATCGCAATCGGATGAATGGTTTAGCAACGCTTAGCGGTTAAACACACAATTATGTATAAAGCCGCCCGCAGGACCTAGCAGCAAAAAACTGCCACACTACATACACTAATTCCCGGTACATTTAGTTTTCAAACAGCTCGTGCGCCACCTATTAAATTTTTTTATACAAATTTCGTGAAGCCAGAACTCACCAGTAGTTTAATACAAACCTTGTATTAATAATAACGAACACAACAAAAAAAGAATTTTTCAATTTGTTGCAGTCCTTCAGAAGTTATGAGCGTTCGTACATTTTCATAAAAATTTTATAATGCCAGAACTCACCAGTAGTTTTACTGCTTAAAAACAGCGCTATACGAATTTAATACTTTAAAAAAATATCCCTTTCAACTTCGAGTAATTTCTGTAAAAGTTCGGTTCGAATTTTATCCAAGTTCTATAGATATTTTTGTATTGTGATGCAACTGGCATTAACTGATAAAAAAACCGAACTTACACAGAACGTGAAAATGAACTTTAAAAAATTGTTAAATTATTCAGTATCGTGGAAATAACATTAACTTAGTAAATTAAATTGCATCAAAAACCTAAATAATTGTCCAACTACCCATTCCGGCAGGTACCGGCGCATTTCCTTACAAAATTCCGGCAATGTTTTTGCTTTTCTCATCATATTTGCAATACTACCGAGATAAGTAGGTACCTACCCTGAATTAATAACATTTCAATGTACTGGCCGGTAAATATCCACTCTACTGAAGTGAATCTATGGACACCAATTTTCTTGTTTTTTTTGGAAAATTTTATAGGTTTTTCGGCGACCCTGAACTTTTTTACATGGGACAGACACCTCATATTGGTATCAAAAGACGCGAAATGTTTTCGGGTACCGAATTTTTCAAAAACATTCAAGCCGGAATCGTTTTTCCGGCCGCAATGCCGTTTCCCGAAAAACAACAACCCAAACCGCTGAGAGATCCGTTTTCTTTTGACATTTCAATTTGCTGTTGAAGCGCGGGTAAATCTAGCGCTTTTGTATTAGGTACTTACCTAATATATCATACACAGACAGATAATATTCCATAATTATATTTTTTAAACAGGCAAGACCGATGCACAAATTTGCACAATTCCTGCTTAAATTAAGGCCCTGCCGAATCACACAAATTGAAATCCGCCATTAAAAAAAAAAATTCTTCATACAAAACCTATTAGGGCGGGGTCTGCTTTTTTTTAAGGTGGTAGTGGATTTTAACGCCATCACGACTCCATCTTCAGTGTTGCAAAGTTCGAGAAAAATTATAAAATTTTAATATACCAGCCGATTTTACAGGCTGCAAACGATTTGCATTTATCGATGAAAGCGAATTTTTCGCAAATGTCAGAAAAATGTCGAATTTGAATGCAATATTGTGAAACATTTTCAAGGGGAAGCTAAACATGTTTTGGTTTTAAAAGTTTCTAAATCTTGTATTGTTTATGTTTATTAAAAAACATCTCCGCCGGAAGGTGTACTTTTAACGCAATCTTTATTTCCGTAATGCCCCTATAAAATGTCAATTTTTCTAAAGAACTTTCTCGAAGCCGTTTAATTAATTAGAATAAATTCCTAGCAAAATCAGTTTTGTACGGGAAACTAACTTTTTTTTACTTCCCTTCTCGATCCGACGTTTTTAAAGGGGCGAACCTGTCGGCGGGAAATATAACCTAGCCGAATTGAGTGATTTTATGAGTAGTTCCAGTTTTCGCCGCAAATTTAAATAATTTTTCGCTCTTAAAATGTATCAGTTCAATTTTATGTGAGTTTCCTGTCTAGTCTATTTTTTTTGTGAAAATCGTGAAGCTAGCGTATTTATTTAAATTCAGACGAAGCTGCCATTTCGAACGGATGAAAATAGAACTACAACAGTATTCGATAGACATTTGATTTTTTCTAATGTGAATAATCCATACTTGTATTCCGCACCGCTAGAAGTCTCCCGTAAAGTTTTGGCAAACATATTGATAACGATGAAAAATGTTTCCCCTAACAAAAAAGAAACAAAAGCTAGTGGCTGGAAAATAATCGACTCTTCGAAGGATTGTGAACTTTGAAGCGTTCCAAAATAGCGAGCGCTAATGTCCATTCTCGCGTGTCAGCCGAAGGGACAATTCTAGACTTCGAGCCAAAGTGAACCTTGAGGTTGGTGAAACGCGAGGGGCGGTGAGGTCGATTTTCGCATCAAGGAAAAAGTGAGTTTTTTGAAAAACCAAGCAATACTATATAACTAGCTTATGCCCGTTGCAAATGCAACTAACGGGTTAAAACTAACTTGACTTACTAACTAACAGAAAAAAAAAATCAAAGTAAGCGGGTAGGTACCTACGGTTAAACATACAAATATATATAAAGCCGCCCACAGGGCCTAGCAGCAAAAATCTGCTATACGTTAGTATATAAACACCATTGTAGAAATGCACACATCAAATCCCCAAAGTTTCATCACAATCGGATGAACGGCTTAGCAATGCGTAATTTCGTGTTGCCAGAGCTCACTATTGTATACAGGAACCAGGAATCCCCCCCCCCCCTTCCTCACCAGCGTCCTCTTCCCCTTTCCACTCCGCCTCCCTCACCTTCCCTCACCCCACTTCACTCCTAGGCTTCTCCGTATCGTAAACCCCCTCCCAAGTTCCCCTCCCCCCTCTTAGGCTCCCCTCCCCCTTCCTGTTTCCACCCCCCCCCACCTGCCGCATTACATATACTAATTCCCGGTACATTTAGTTTTCAAACAGCTCGCGCGCCATCTATAATTTTTTTTTTACAAATTTCGTAATGCCAGAACTTATACAAACAGTAATTTTATACAAACCTTGTACTAACAATAACGAACACAACAAAAAAGAATTTTTCAAATTGTTGGAGTCCTTCGGAAGTTATGAGCGTACGTACATTTTCATACAAATTTTATAATGCCAGAACTCACCTGTAGTTTTACTGCTTAAAATAAAGCGCTATATGAATTTAATACTTTTAAAAAAATATTCCGTTCAACTTCGAGTAATTTAATTGTAAAATTAGAAAACTAATAGGTATGCAATATAGTTGGATGATATCGAGTTTTTATGTGCAGATGGGTACCTACCTAAATTCCGAGTGCAAAAAGAGTGAGTAAGAAAACACATATTTAGGCTGGGTTGTTTAACAAAATTAAAAATTCTTCAATTTTTCAAGTCAATTTTAACGTTCTGTAAAAATTCGGTTCGAATTCTATTCAAGTTCTGTAATTATTTCAGTTTTATGATGCAACTGGCATTTACTGATAAAAAAACAGAACTTACACAGAAAGTGAAAATGAACTTTAAAAAATTGTTAAATTATTCAGTATCGTGGAAACAACATTACCTTAGTAAATTAAATTGCATCAAAAACCTAAATAATTGTTAAACTACCCATTCCGGTAGGTACCGGCGCATCTCCTTACAAAATTCCGGCAATGGTTTTGCTTTTTTCATCGTATTTGCAATACTACCGAGATAAGTAGGTACCTACCCTGAATTAATAACATTTCAATGTACTGGCCGGTAAATATCCACCCTACTGAAGTGAATCTATGGACACCAATTTTCTTGTTTTTTTTGGAAAATTTTATAGGTTTTTCGGCGACCCTGAACTTTTTTACATGGGACGGACACTTTATATCGTTATTAAAAGTTGCCTTATATTGCCGGGTACCGAATTTTTCAAAAACATCTAACCGGGGATCGTTTTTTCGGCTGCAATGCCGTTTCCCGAAAAACAACAACCCAAACCGCTGAGAGATCCGTTTTGTTTTGACATCTCGGATAACTGACCTGTCTCAACATTCTCTCTAGTATTTTCCATTGCATTGAAACTAAGGCCTGATTTGTGGTTGTTTTTTTAATGCGAACCTGTCGGCGGGAACTATAACTGAGCCGAATTGGTTGATTTAATGAGTAGTTCCAGTTTTCGCCGCAAATTTATATAATTTTCGCTCTTAAAATGTGTCAGTTCAATTTTATGTGAGTTTCCTGTCTGGTCTATTTTTTTGTGAAAATCGTGAAGCTAGCGTATTTATTTAAATTCAGACGAAGCTGCCATTTCGAACGGATGAAAATAGAACTACAACAGTATTCGATAGACATTTGATTTTTTCTAATGTGAATAATCCATACTTGTATTCCGCACCGCTAGAAGTCTCCCTTAAAGTTTTGGCAAACATATTGATAACGATGAAAAATGTTTCCCCTATCAAAAAAAAAACAACTGCTAGTGGCTGGAAAATAATCGACTCTTCGAAGGATTGTGAACTTTGAAGCGTTCCAAAATAGCGAGCGCTAATGTCCATTCTCGCGTGTCAGCCGTCGGGACAATTTCCTTCGAACAAAATTGAACCTTGAGGTGTGCGAAACTCGAGGATCGGAGAGGTCGTTTTGGCGTGCCAGCGGCATTTTTGCGTCGCCAAGCCAAATTAAACCTTGAGGTTGGTGAAACGCGAGGGGCGGTGAGGTCGATTTTCCCGTCAAGCGAAAAGTGAGTTTTTTGAAAAACCAAACAATACTATATAACTAGCTTATGCCCATTGCAAATGCAACTAACGGGTTAAAACACTATGCGATTTGATGTGTGAACGTGGATAAAGCAAAGAGCGGGTGTTTAATTAAATCTATGAAGAAAAAAACGACGTTTGAATGTGGATAAGGCGAAAAATTCAAAACTCAAAGTTTCATCGCAATCGGATGAATGTTTTAGCAACGCTTAGCGGTTAGACATGCAAATATATATAAAGCCGCCCGCAGGGGCTAGCAGCAAAAACCTGCTATACGTTAGTATATAGACACCATTGTAGGCATGCACACACCAAATCCCCAAAGTTTCATCGCAATCGGATGAACGGTTAAGCAATGGGTAATTTCATGATTCCAGAGCTCACTTTTGCATACAGAAACCGTCGGGGACATGCACACATCAAATCCTTAAATTTTCATCGCAATCGGATGAATGGTGTAGCAACGGTTAGCGGTTAAACATACAAATAAACATAAAGCCGCCCGCAGGGCCTAGCAGCAAAAACCTGCCATACGTTAGTATATAGACACCATTGTAGGCATGTACACATCAAATCCCCAAGGTTTCATCGCAATCGGATGAACGGTTTAGCAATGCGTAATTTCATGATGCCAGAGCTCACTTTTGTATACAGAAACCATCGCAAGCATGCGCACATCAAATCCCAAAAGTTTTATCGCAATCGGATGAATGGTTTAGCAACGCTAAGCGGACATACATACATACATGCAAACATTTTTTGATTTTTACATATATAAAAGATACCTGTTACCCGGCATGCGTAACTATGCCATTTAATAAAAAAATCTTCCTGCGTGTCCTTTCCCATTCGTCCCGTTCCCCATCCCCCCCCCCCTTCCTCTCCCGCGTCCTCTTCCCTTCTCGCATTTCCACTCCACCCCCCCCCCCTTCCCCCCCCTTCACATCACCCCCCCCATCTCCGTCCCGTAAACCCCCTCCCGAAATCCCCTCCCCCCTCCCTGTTTCCCCTTCCCACAACTCCCGCGTTTCATACATTCATTCCCGGTACATTTAGTTTTCAAACATCTCGCGTGCCACCTATTGAAATTTTTTGTACAAATTTCTTAATGACAGTGCTCACCAGCCAATAACCAACACAACATAAAAAGAATTATCCAATTTAGTGCAGTCGTTAGAAAGTTATGCGTGTACATACTTTTCGGCGATTAATTTTTATACAAATTTCATAATGCCAGTTCTCGCAATTAGTTATATAAAAACCTTGTCCTAACAATAACAATAACTACATAAAAAGAATTATCCAATTTGGTGCAGTCGTTCAGAAGTTATAAGCGTACATGCATTTCGGGGATTCATTTTAATACAAATTTCATGATGCCAGAGCTCACCATTAGTTTAATACAAACTTTGCCCTAACAATAACGAACACAACAAAAAAAGAATTTTCCAATTTGTTACATTATTTCCGAAGTTATGAGCGTACATAAATTTCGGTAATTCATTTTATTCAAATTTAATAATGCTAGAGCTCACCGGTAAATTTATAAAAACCTTGTCCAAACAATAAGGATCACAACGTAAAAAGAATTATTCAATTTGGTTCAATCGTTTGGAAGTTATGTGCGGACATATTTCGACAATTCATATGTAATAATAATATAAATAAATACTCGTAGATATAATTTATCGGGTCCCTACCTAGTTCATCTCAATATTCTAAAATTATTTTTTCAATGCTGGCAAGACCAACGGAAAACATTGTCAAAAAGCACCTCAAACCAGGCCTGAAAATCGAATAAAGGCATCGTTTTTAAAAAAAATTCCATACAAATAAGCTGTCCTGACCTTGCCGAGGGCTTGAGGTGGTATGTTGAGAATTGGAATATCATTCCATTTTCAGTGTTGCACAGTTGGGGAAAATTTAAATATCTGCCGAATTTTATAAGCGATTTTACAGGCTGCAAACAATTAACATTATCTATGAAAGTGAATTTTTCGCAAATGTCAGAAAAATGTCGAATTTGAATGCAATATTGTGAAACATTTTCAAGGGGGAGCTAAACATGTTTTGGTTTTAAAAGTTTCTAAAACTTGTATTGTTTATGTTTATTAAAAAACATCTCCGCCGGAAGGTGTACTTTTAACGCAATCTTTAATTCCGTATTGCCCCTATAAAATGTCAATTTTTCCCAAGAACTTTCTCGAAGCCGTTTAATTAATTAGAATAAATTCCTAGCAAAATCAGTTTTGTATGGGAAACTAACTTTTTTTTACTTCCCTTCTCGATCCGACGTTTTTAAAGGGGCGAACCTGTCGGCGGAAAATATAACCTAGCCGAATTGAGTGATTTTATGAGTAGTTCCAGTTTTCGCCGCAAATTTAAATAATTTTTCGCTCTTAAAATGTATCAGTTCAATTTTATGTGAGTTTCCTGTCTAGTCTATTTTTTTTGTGAAAATCGTGAAGCTAGCGTATTTATTTAAATTCAGACGAAGCTGCCATTTCGAACGGATGAAAATAGAACTACAACAGTATTCGATAGACATTTGATTTTTTCTAATGTGAATAATCCATACTTGTATTCCGCACCGCTAGAAGTCTCCCGTAAAGTTTTGGCAAACATATTGATAACGATGAAAAATGTTTCCCCTAACAAAAAAGAAACAAAAGCTAGTGGCTGGAAAATAATCGACTCTTCGAAGGATTGTGAACTTTGAAGCGTTCCAAAATAGCGAGCGCTAATGTCCATTCTCGCGTGTCAGCCGAAGGGACAATTCTAGACTTCGAGCCAAAGTGAACCTTGAGGTTGGTGAAACGCGAGGGGCGGTGAGGTCGATTTTCGCATCAAGGAAAAAGTGAGTTTTTTGAAAAACCAAGCAATACTATATAATATATTTGATTTTTTCTAATGTGAATAATCCATACTTGTATTCCGCACCGCTAGAAGTCTCCCTTAAAGTTTTGGCAAACATATTGATAACGATGAAAAATGTTTCCCCTATCAAAAAAAAAACAACTGCTAGTGGCTGGAAAATAATCGACTCTTCGAAGGATTGTGAACTTTGAAGCGTTCCAAAATAGCGAGCGCTAATGTCCATTCTCGCGTGTCAGCCGTCGGGACAATTTCCTTCGAACAAAATTGAACCTTGAGGTGTGCGAAACTCGAGGATCGGAGAGGTCGTTTTGGCGTGCCAGCGGCATTTTTGCGTCGCCAAGCCAAATTAAACCTTGAGGTTGGTGAAACGCGAGGGGCGGTGAGGTCGATTTTCCCGTCAAGCGAAAAGTGAGTTTTTTGAAAAACCAAACAATACTATATAACTAGCTTATGCCTATTGCAAATGCAATTAACGGGTTAAAACTAACTTAAAAAATTCATAGTAAGCGGGTAGGTATCTACTGCCATAAAGGCATGGTAGGCATGCGCACATCAAAACCTAAAGTTTCATCGCAATCCGATAAATGGTTTAGCAACGCTTAGCGGTTATACATACAAATGTTTATAAAGCCGCCCGCAGGGCCTAGTAGCAAAAACCTCCCATATGTTAGTATATAGACACCGTTGTAGGCATGCACACATCAAATCCCCAAAGTTTCATCGCGATCGGATGAACGGTTGAGCAATGCGTAATTTCGTGTTGCCAGAGCTCACTATTGTATCCAGGAACCAGGAATCCCCCCCCCCCCTTCCTCACCAGCATCCTCTTCCCCTTTCCACTCCGCCTCCCTCACCTTCCCTCACCCCACATCACTCCTAGGCTTCTCCGTATCGTAAACCCCCTCCCGAGTTCCCCTCCCCCCTCCCAGGCTCCCCTCCCCCCTTCCTGTTTCCACCCCCCCCCCACCTGCCGCATTACATACACTAATTCCCGGTACATTTATTTTTCAAACAGCTCGCGCGCCACCTATAATTTTTTTTTACAAATTTCGTAATCCCAGAACTCACCAGTAATTTTATACAAACCTTGTACTAACAATAACGAACACAACAAAAAAAGAATTTTTCAAATTGTTGCAGTCCTTCGGAAGTTATGAGCGTACGTACATTTTCATACAAATTTTATAATGCCAGAACTCACCAGTAGTTTTACTGCTTAAAATAAAGCGCTATATGAATTTAATACTTTTAAAAAATATCCCGTTCAACTTCGAGTAATTTCATTGTAAAATTAGAAAACTAATACGTATGCAATATAGTCGGATGATACCGAGTTGTTATATGCAGATGGGTACCTACCTAAATTTTGAGTGCTGGTACTTGCATACATACGTAAAAAAAAAACACATATTTAGGCTGGGTTGCTTAACGAAATTAAAAATTCTTCAATTTTTCAAGTCAATTTTAACGTTCTGTAAAAGTTCGGTTCAAATTCTATTCAAGTTCAGTTATTATTTCAGTTTTATGATGCAACTGGCATGTACTGATAAAATAACAGAACTTGAATAGAACTTACGAAGAACTTGAAAATGAACCTTAAAAAAATGTTGAATTATTCAGTATCGTTGTACAACAACCTAACCTAAGTATTGCATTTAATTGTGTAGCTACGTATTCGGGTAGGTACCTCCGCATTTGTCACTAAAATTCCGGCAATATTTGCTTTTTCATCATATTTGCAATACCACTGAAATAAGTACCTACCCTGTAGGAACATATTTAAACTGGCCAGTAAAAATCTCCACTTCTGAAATCTATGGCACGCTTTTTCCTCATTTTTTTGGAAAATGTTATATGTTTATCACATCCTCATGAACATTTTTTCATGAGACGGACACGTAAAATTACTGTTAAAAGTTGCCTTATATTTCAGGGTACCGTATTTTCCAAAAACATCCAAGCCAGAATCGTTTTTCCGGCCGCAATGCCGTTTCCCGAAAAACAACAACCCAAACCGCTGAGAGATCCGTTTTCTTTTGACATTTCAATTTGCTGTTGAAGCGCGGGTAAATCTAGCGCTTTTGTATTAGGTACTTACCTAATATATCATACACAGACAGATAATATTCCATAATTATATTTTTTAAACAGGCAAGACCGATGCACAAATTTGCACAATTCCTGCTTAAATTAAGGCCCTGCCGAATCACACAAATTGAAATCCGCCATTAAAAAAAAAAATTCTTCATACAAAACCTATTAGGGCGGGGTCTGCTTTTTTTTAAGGTGGTAGTGGATTTTAACGCCATCACGACTCCATCTTCAGTGTTGCAAAGTTCGAGAAAAATTATAAAATTTTAATATACCAGCCGATTTTACAGGCTGCAAACGATTTGCATTTATCGATGAAAGCGAATTTTTCGCAAATGTCAGAAAAATGTCGAATTTGAATGCAATATTGTGAAAAATTTTCAAGGGGAAGCTAAACATGTTTTGGTTTTAAAAGTTTCTAAAACTTGTATTGTTTATGTTTATTAAAACACATCTCCGCCGGAAGGTGTACTTTTAACGCAATCTTTATTTCCGTAATGCCCCTATAAAATGTCAATTTTTCTAAAGAACTTTCTCGAAGCCGTTTAATTAATTAGAATAAATTCCTAGCAAAATCAGTTTTGTACGGGAAACTAACTTTTTTTTACTTCCCTTCTCGATCCGACGTTTTTAAAGGGGCGAACCTGTCGGCGGGAAATATAACCTAGCCGAATTGAGTGATTTTATGAGTAGTTCCAGTTTTCGCCGCAAATTTAAATAATTTTTCGCTCTTAAAATGTATCAGTTCAATTTTATGTGAGTTTCCTGTCTAGTCTATTTTTTTTGTGAAAATCGTGAAGCTAGCGTATTTATTTAAATTCAGACGAAGCTGCCATTTCGAACGGATGAAAATAGAACTACAACAGTATTCGATAGACATTTGATTTTTTCTAATGTGAATAATCCATACTTGTATTCCGCACCGCTAGAAGTCTCCCGTAAAGTTTTGGCAAACATATTGATAACGATGAAAAATGTTTCCCCTAACAAAAAAGAAACAAAAGCTAGTGGCTGGAAAATAATCGACTCTTCGAAGGATTGTGAACTTTGAAGCGTTCCAAAATAGCGAGCGCTAATGTCCATTCTCGCGTGTCAGCCGAAGGGACAATTCTAGACTTCGAGCCAAAGTGAACCTTGAGGTTGGTGAAACGCGAGGGGCGGTGAGGTCGATTTTCGCATCAAGGAAAAAGTGAGTTTTTTGAAAAACCAAGCAATACTATATAACTAGCTTATGCCTGTTGCAAATGCAACTAACGGGTTAAAACTAACTTGACTTACTAACAGAAAAAAAAATATTTCGTAGTAAGCGGGTAGGTACCTACGGTTAAACATACAAATATATATATAAAGCCGCCCACAGGGCCTAGCAGCAAAAATCTGCCATACATTAGTATATAGACACCATTGTAGGCATGCACGCATCAAATCCCCAAAGTTTCATCGCAATCGCATGAACGGTTTAGCAATGCGTAATTTCATGATGCCAGAGCTCACTTTTGTATACAGAAACCGTCGTGGGCATGGACACATCAAATCTACAAATTTTTATCGCAATCGGATGAATGGTTTAGCAACGCTTAGTGGTTAAACACACAACTATGTATAAAGCCGCCCGCAGGACCTAGCAGCAAAAACCTGCCATACGTTAGTATATAAACACCATTGTAGAAATGCACACATCAAATCCCCAAAGTTTCATCACAATCGGATGAACGGATGAACAATGCGTAATTCTGTGTTGCCAGAGCTCACTATTGTATACAGGAACCATAGCAGTCATGCGCACATCAAATTCCCAATGTTTCATCGCAATCGGATGAATGGTTTAGCAACGCATAGCGGACATACATACATGCAAACATTTTTTTGATTTTTATATATATAGAAGATAGCTGGTACCTGCGTGTCCTTTCTCATTTGTTCCAATCCCCTTCCCCCCCCCCTTCCTCACCAGCGTCCTCTTCCCCTTTCCACTCCGCCTCCCTCACTTTCCCTCACCCCACTTCACTCCTAGGCTTCTCCGTATCGTAAACCCCCTCCCGAGTTCCCCTTCCAGGTCCCCCTCCCCCCCTTCCTGTTTCCACCCCACCCCCCACCCGCCGCATTACATACACTAATTCCCGGTACATTTATTTTTCAAACAGCTCGCGCGCCACCTATAATTTTTTTTTTTACAAATTTCGTAATGCCAGAACTCACCAGTAATTTTATACAAACCTTGTACTAACAATAACGAACACAACACAAAAAGAATTTTTTAATTTGTTGCAGTCCTTCGGAAGTTATGAGCGTACGTACATTTTCATACAAATTTTATAATGCCAGAACTCACCAGTAGTGTTACTGCTTAAAATAAAGCGCTATATGAATTTAATACTTTAAAAAAAATATTCCGTTCAACTTCGAGTAATTTCATTGTAAAATTAGAAAACTAATACGTATGCAATATCGTCGAATGATATCGAGTGTTTATGTGCAGGTAGGAACCTACTTATATTCTGAGTATAGGTACTTGCATACATACGTAAAAAAGAACTCATATTTAGGCTAGGTTGTTTAACAAAATTAAAAATTCTTCAATTTTTCAAGTCAATTTTAACGTTCTGTAAAAGTTCGGTTCGAATTCTATTCAAGTTCTGTAATTATTTCAGTTTTATGATGCAACTGGCATTTACTGATAAAAAAACAGAACTTACACAGAAAGTGAAAATGAACTTTAAAAAATTGTTAAATTATTCAGTATCGTGTATTTATATATATTTTGTCCTTTTGTCTGGATACGAAAAAATATTATATTTACATATTTTTTATTTAGTAAATTAAATTGCATCAAAAACCTAAATAATTGTCCAACTACCCATTCCGGTAGGTACCGGCGCATCTCCTTACAAAATTCCGGCAATGGTTTTGCTTTTTTCATCATATTTGCAATACTACCGAGATAAGTAGGTACCTACCCTGAATTAATAACATAATTTGTACTGGCCGGTTAATATCCACCCTACTGAAGGGAATCTACGGACACGTATTTTCTTGTTTTTTTTGGAAAATTTTATAGGTTTTTCGGAGACCCTGAAATTTTTTACACGGAAAGGACACAAAATTTTGGTGTTAAAAGTTGCCTTATATTGCCGGGTACCGAATTTTTCAAAAACATCTAACCGGGGATCGTTTTTTCGGCTGCAATGCCGTTTCCCGAAAAACAACAACCCAAACCGCTGAGAGATCCGTTTTGTTTTGACATCTCGGATAACTGACCTGTCTCAACATTCTCTCTAGTATTTTCCATTGCATCGAAACTAAGGCCTAATTTGTGGTTTTTTTTTTTAATGCGAACCTGTCGGCGGGAACTATAACTGAGCCGAATTGGTTGATTTAATGAGTAGTTCCAGTTTTCGCCGCAAATTTATATAATTTTCGCTCTTAAAATGTGTCAGTTCAATTTTATGTGAGTTTCCTGTCTAGTCTATTTTTTTGTGAAAATCGTGAAGCTAGCGTATTTATTTAAATTCAGACGAAGCTGCCATTTCGAACGGATGAAAATAGAACTACAACAGTATTCGATAGACATTTGATTTTTTTCTAATGTGAATAATCCATACTTGTATTCCGCACCGCTAGAAGTCTCCCGTAAAGTTTTGGCAAACATATTGATAACGATGAAAAATGTTTCCCCTATCAAAAAAAAAACAACTGCTAGTGGCTGGAAAATAATCGACTCTTCGAAGGATTGTGAACTTTGAAGCGTTCCAAAATAGCGAGCGCTAATGTCCATTCTCGCGTGTCAGCCGTTGGGACAATTTCCTTCGAACAAAATTGAACCTTGAGGTGTGCGAAACTCGAGGACCGGAGAGGTCGTTTTGGCGTGCCAGCGGCGTTTTTGCGTCGCCAAGCCAAAGTGAACCTTGAGGTTGGTGAAACGCGAGGGGCGGTGCGGTCGATTTTCCCGTCAAGCGAAAAGTGAGTTTTTTGAAAAACCAAACAATACTATATAATATATATATATTATTACGAGTATTAAGCACCACAAAGTTTTCAGCAGAAAATAAGAATTATTCAAATAATAAAATTTTCAGCCTTGGATTAGTATTAAAATTAATGTGAAAATAAAAATCAACAAGAATAAATGTTTAGTATTAAATATTTCGTATTATAAAAGCAATACACCCGAGTAAATAATATTAAAAGCAATAACGCCTTAAAGTAAATACTAGTTAGTAAAGGCAAAAGAGTTTTGTAACAAAAATATCTATATTTTTGATCAGTTTAAAAGTCACTGATATTGTTGTTTAACATGCGATTTTGTCAATGAGATACTTCTGATATGCAAATCTAATTAATTCCAAACATGTCTGGATGTAGTGGGGATTCTTTGTTATTTGATCTCAAAAAGGCGTTCTGAGAAGGATAGCGTCAAAACAAAGACATACTAGGAAACCCGTATCTAGCTATATATGTAAATCTACCCAAATACAGCGGACGTGCAGTAATTACAGAAATTATTGGAAATCTTAACGCGTACTTTAGACTCAGCAAGGTAATTTTTTTCTCAAACAGAATGTTTTTATCCCTTCGACCGACTTTTGTCCTTTGTCTCTACTAGGCAGAAATTAGTAAGACGTTCCATAGACAACGGTGGCAGAAAAGTTTTTATAACAGGGTAAAAGATATTATAACATACAAACAGTAAGATTCGTCATTTACAAGATTTATTATATTTGAATGGCTCGTTGGGCAGGGCGTTTAGAAAAAAATGGAAAATAGCCATCCACCAAAGAGGAGATTTAAGTTTAAGTTTTATAATAAGCAGATCCAAGCTATGTTGGGAGATATAAACTTATGTTTTTGGACGATGTGGAGTCTTCAGTGCCTCCGTAACCATAATAACTGGAAGGTGACAGCCGGAGGATGAAATGATTAAACGAATAGACGGTTTGCGAAGGTTACAGTTCTGATGGTGATAATGAGAAATTCAGGAGGAACAATATTACGCGAGCTCCGACAAAACTGGCGTGTAGCCTGGTTTCCCTACACAAAATCACCACCAAGTTGCACTCTCTGCGAAACTATCTAATTACAGAGCGTAATGCGCGGGTCACATTATGCTGGTTGCCAGCCGCGAGTTGAAGAAGCCGCTTCTGCCAGCCGTCGATCAGCTTGGTGTGACAACAAAATTTGGCGCTGGCGTCGCCAGCCGGCGAGTATTTGTCAGCGGCTGACGAAGTTGGACATGTTTAACTTTTGGTAGCAGGCAGCGGCGAATAATCAATCACGTGACCGCTGGCACCAGCCGGCAGCGCAGTCTGACCACTATTGCGTCTATCAGCAACGAGAAAGCACGTGTTTTTTTTACGTGAAACGACAGACGACTTATAGTGAATGACTAACTGGAGAGTGCGAGACGCGAGTAGCAGCAACAGTAGTGTGACCAGATTGCCCGCCGCTGCTAGCTGGTACTACTACCAGCCGCTGGTAAGCAGCAGCTGGCAACCAGCATAATGTGACCCGCGCTTAACTCACACCTGGCGGGTGCGGCGAGTGGAAGCTCCATCGCGAACGGCTACCACGCCGAGACTAAACTTCACAGAGGGAGCAGCGTGGTGGGGATTTCGCAAGGGGAAACCAGTCTATACGCCAGTGTTGTCGCGTAAAATTGTTCCTCGCGACTGCAGCACCTTGGAGACCTTATTTTATGGACAGCCCTCGTACTTAAGCTTTAGGTATCTCATTTCCATTGTATTCAGTCAACTATCAATCTTATTCTACCAATTTAATTCCTCAAAGCCAATTTTTCTAGCTTCGCTTCCATTGAAATGCTATCAGTTTTCTATTAAATGAATCGCTTGCATTCTCCCTCCTGTCAATGTCCCTGTTAGCCCTCCCGTCTCTCGAAAACTTACTTCCTAAGTACACAAACTCATTAAATTGCTTCAAGGATTCACCGTTCACAACTATATTACACAATATCTCCGTAACCTAAATATCAAACAGTATGACATAGAAGTTAAGAAGCTTTAATTTCATCTTGAAAAATCTGGAATTTTGCTATCTTATTTAAAAGATACAAATTTAAATCGTTCGTCTGAATAATAAAATCTTTACAAAAAAAAACGCAAAGATAAAAGACGGCGAAATCCTGAAAGGAGATTTTGTTCATCAAAACTGCTCTTTATTAATAAAGTTGGAGCAAACTCCAGCAAGCTTTAAATTACTAGAATAAGGTTTATCGTCCATTAATTTATGTCGCAAGCTTGGTTTGTGGTAAGCCGTTTAATCGGAACTGTCGGTAAAGTACTGGAATTAATTCAATATAAACCGACTGGAATTTCGAGCTATGAAAATGAATAGACTAAAAATAGCTTTGCAGATTTAAAGAAACTGTACTTTTGAGCTATATGTCGGAATATGAACAAAATATGACGAGAGCAGACGTGCATAAATGAAAATAGGTAAGGTTAGGTTAGGTTGTTAGGTTAGGTGCAGTTGGACCGTATTTATTACTTTTGCTAACTTTGACCCGATATTATGAATAATATCCGGATAAAGTGATTAATTCTGTGTCAATTTTCACTTTGCCTAAATTGGGTAGACATTTTCAATAATGGCTGAATAGTATATTATATAGATAATATCCGGATTTATTACTTTGACTGTATCATATATGTTGCTTTTTATCATAATTTAGTGACTTTGATAAGTTATTGAATTTTCACAAAAGAAAAAGATTTTGTCAGTTCGTCAATGATTATATTCAACTCTAATTAAGATTTTCAGAAGACTGGATTTCCTAAAAGAAAATTAATTCCCCTCTCTTTTGACGAGGCGTGTAAAAGATTGGTCCGATTTTGTTCTTATCTTTTGTACTAGTTTTTGGATAAAATCTGATTGACACATTCTTTGAAACCATTTAAATTGACGACGTATTGTTAACACCTCACGTTTCCTTCAGAAAAATAACAAAAGCTTTCGCAGTTTAATCTCCCGGCGACTTCAAAAATAACTTTTCGAAGGCTTTTGCTCCAATTTTCAGAAATAATTCACTTAGTCTATCTATTTATATACAGCAGAGTGTCTGTATCGGACAGGCAGGCGGGCGGGCGGCGTGGATTTGGTTTTTATTAAAATCAACAGTTTTTTTCCGAGAATGATTAAATTTTGTATATTAAACCTTCAAAACAAAAGAAAGGTTGTGCTATTTTGGCAATATTGGTATATTTTAATATTTTATCCGGTGGATTTGGCAGTTTACAAATGCCGCGTCTGTAAACTGGATGCGTGTATTGTGGAGGTTTTCAATAACAACTCTTTATTTAACGCGAGTCAAATATATTTTACAATAAAACTTTGTGTTACAATAATTGGTACAGATTTAATAATTATCTTGCTTATAGGAAAAGCAGGTAGACTGAACGAACGCTCGAACCGGAATGTATGTGCAATATCATTCACCCAGCCAGAGAGTGGTGGCCGGTGATACCATTGTATAAAATCGGATAAATATAGTTTTTTTATGGTTGTTCGTTGCTTGCTACACTAAACAAAACAAAAGAACAACATTCAAAAAATTGTTTTATTTTTTTCATTGGCTCCATACAGGAGGCCCTGAGGAACAAAAAAAAAACGCAGCTGGTGGGCAGACACATTCGCCACCAAGACCCGGACAAACCTCACCCCATGAACCCGGGCACCCCTGCTAATTCACCAAACGTAGCGAACCACTTGGGGTGACATATGGCAGAGGTGTTGGTTATCAAATAAATGGTTCCCTGGGCGGCGGTACCCATACGCGCCTCTAAAATAATATTTTCACGTTATAGGTAGGTACCTACTTTATCGTTTGTCTGATGAATCAGTTCCAATTTTGAAAAAGAAAAAAAAAATAAATGCAAAGTAAATAAAATCATTGAACTTTAAAAAATCACTTAGGAGTAACTAACATATCACGCCCAGACAATCAATAAAAAAAATTGATAAAATATATTTTTTTTGAGAGCATTTTTTTTAAGGAATACATATAGAGAGTAAATAAATAATCAACAAGGTTCATAAAACCAATTTGTGGTACAAACCACCGGCATAAATAACAAGACACGACTTTGTTTTATGTCTGCTACTAAATATTCCAAATCATTAATTTTCCCATTTCATATCGTAATAAAGAGCATAGTTTAAATGACTAAGTAAAAACACGACAAGAACTACTTTGAGATCTAGTTAACATGAGCATTTTGCGTCATTCGTCTTGTAATTGATTTTTTTATGCCCAAGAATGGAGTTTAACATTACACTTTATCACGCGAAAAAACTATATACATATATATATATTTCATTTAAGTAAATGGCAATCTCGCGGACCAAGCATGTTACATATTTGTATATGTAGAACAATTTTCTCTGTTTACCAGCGTAAGTAGTCCTTAAAACTCCTGACTTTTTAACTCCTGAAGTTTCCTAAGAAGTCTTAGCTTCTGGACCAAACAGACACGCGAAAGCAATCAGTTTGAGACAAAACTCAAGACATAAGGCCTCTGAAGATGGACAGTGAGATCTGTCTGAAATGAGTTGCAAATTACACCTGCTCTCAACACAGGATTTACTAGCGAGACAGGCAGAATAAATACATCACCCATGAAGTAATGTTTAAATGAAGATGAATAAATAATAATAATAAAACAAAATAAACTTCAGTACAGATAGGAATTTTGCTTTAAACATACTTTATTAAATAGTTTAATGATTAAAATTTTATTTGATTGATTCGTGTTTTCACAATTTAATCACATTCATAATAATATAAGGTACCTATATTTGCGACACGTTCCAGAGTGGAAAAACTCTCAGTATCTCCCTGGTGTAGGACCACAATTCAGAATTGAAACGTTGCCTGAAATGGCTTTAGCCGTGTTTGGTGACGAGATCTGAATAGCCAGGTACTTCTCCACCTTACTCTTTTCCAACTACTTCCCCTCCCCACTTACTTTCAGCTTCACAACATACACCGATTGGGTAGCATAGTCTCATTGGTTCCAGGCGGTTGGGAGCAGTTGGGTCTCTTGCGCGGTATTCACATAAAAAAAGCTATTGTAGGTCTGAATGTAGAAGACGCCAATAAAATACTAAGTTAGCAGGCCATAATAGAGTTTTCATACCAAATGTTCGCCAAATTATACGCAATAGTTAATATTGGTAAATTTGGATTTTAAATATTATTTAACATACTTGCCTAAAAGCATACTGATGGAGGTAGGTAGTTAAATAATTAATGTAGAATTTAAGACACGTGAAATATTGTCGGCAGTCAAAATACATTATTTTAGAAGATACGTGGGGGAATTATTTATTATTTTCTGGAAATCTGTTGAAGAATTTTAGTTATATTTCAATGTTAATTATGTTTGCTTTACCAAGCTTTGTAGCGAAATAATACGAGAAAATATATTTAATATTAGATTGATATTTTAATCTATTTATGGTGCGGGTAGCTTTTTTTTAGCAAATTTCAAATATTAACAAAATAGTGTCCGGATGAGAAGATCGACGCGCAAGCGTTTGACTGATTTGACGATCCCCAGTCCAACTTTGCGTTGAAAATTGAATTGGATTTACAACAGGGCATTTTCCAGCAAAATGGAGCAACCTGCCGTACTTCTAATTTGACCATACCGCCGGCGAAAGACATGTTACCTGACAAACTAATATCACAAACATTATAATTTCCGTGGCCCTCCCGCAGCCCAGACTTGACACACAATTTTTTAAATGAGGTTGTTTTGAAATTCTGGGAGATTTGACTTGAATAACCAGCCACTATACCCCGTACCCCAAACAAAGACGAATGTTCGTCAAGAGACCATCCGACATCCAGCGCGCTTTGTGTCAAAGACTTTTTAAAAATCTTTGTACCAAATTCACTTCATAATATATGACTTTCACGAGATTTTCACGGCCAAAAGTATTATCATGCTTTTATTTTTGGGGTATTTTGCCATGATAAGCTACCTCCTTCTTTAATCTATGTTTCGGACAGAATTAAAGTGTCTGTCATTAGGGCTGACGTGTAATCTACTAATTTAATTAATAATTACACATCTGCCCTGATGATGGATACTATAAAGCTTTCCGGAACATTGGCTAAATAAAGGAGTTGGTGCAACACGACATAATATCCTTAAAATTGAGTTAACTACGTGACTTCACCCAACTTTAATTAGAGTTTTAATCGTTGGTTGAAAAACAGACAGAGAATATTAAATCTTTCATTAAAGCCATTTAACTTTGCGGTAAGTAGTGTCATCTGAATCTATCTATATAAATAAAAATACATGTACACGCATCACTTCCGAACGACTGCACCAAATTGGATAATTCTTTTTTTTGTGTTCGTTGTTGTCAGGACAAGGTTTGTATAAAACTACTGATGAGCTCTGGCTTAGGAAAATTTGTATAAAAAAATTGCAATATGTGGCACGCGAGCTGTTTGAAAACCGAATGTACCGGGACTGAATGTATTACAACGCAACGCGGAATCAGTTAGTTTATGATAAAATAAACTAGAAAGAGCTCAGACGTTGTTATTGTTTTTGTTGAGATAATATCTTTATCCAATGGTGAAAGCCAAACAACCCTCTCAGTAAGGCATTGTGGTTGAGAGACATTTAGCTCTAATCGCAACTCTGAAATTGGATGGAATTACGCGAACTCTCGAGATGTACGATTAAACAGGGTTTAACTTCGCAAACTTCTTAGTTTGGCACAATTTCTTACTTTTATAGAAATTGCATAATCCGTTACTTACAAAACGTTTTTGGTATTGTTTATAACTTATTAAGATGCAGTTCACACGCGGTTGAAGTAAAACCTTTAGAAAACTAAAGTAGATAAGAGTGGGGAGGCTACGAAGCACTGCACAAAGAGACTGATTATTCTATCTCATTCTCTCACAGGCTGAATCCTATAGATGTATGTGTTTATCTCTTTTTAGTGTCGGTTTTTCGTTTCATAGAGTTTCAAATCACAACGGTGCTAAAGAAATTTTCACTTAATAAAATGAAAGACAAAAAGTTCGAGTTGATCTTTATGTCGATGTAAACGTAATTGATTTTTAACATTTTTTTAGGTGAGCTCCACACAGGAAGCCCTGAGGAAAATAATTTCCCTCAGGGCCTATGTCATCTTTGAGGATGCTGTGAGGATGGTTTTTTTTAAGGTAATGAAGGAGAGGAGAGTTCTGGAAAGGAAAAGGGTTTAAGGGGTGGATAGGAATCTGGGGTTCAGTGTGTCTAGGTCATCCGCCTCCAAGACCTAGACAAACCTCACCCCATGAACCCAGGCACTCCTGCTAAATCACCAAACGTAGCGAACCACTTGGGGTGACCTATGGCAGAGGTGTTGGTTATCCAATAAAGGTTCCCGGGGCGGCGGTATCCATTCCCGCCTCCCAATTACATGACCACTTGAAACATTTGTGAGAATTGGGACTGTTATCCAAACAAGTATAACGATATATTGATGATTGAAGATGTTTACAAAACTGGCGAAATCAATAGGTATAAAAAAATCAAGGATAAGAAGAAAGGGCCGTGCGTATTCAAAAGTAATTGAACAGTTTTTTTATTTGTTGAAGTGAATCTTTAGCACCGTTGTGATTTGAAACTAGATGTAACAGAAATGACACTAAAAAGGAACAAACACATATGTCTATAGGATTTAGCCTGCGAGAGAACAAGATAGAATGAAACCTTACCGCATTGGCCGCTTTGATCATGAGCTCGCTTTTCAAGGCAACTGTACTTTTTTTACTTGAAAACAAAAATAAAAACGTTAGTATAATTAATAAAACTTAAATATCTAATAAATGAAATGGACTTGTAGCAAGTCAAGAGTCAACTTATTTTTATGCATGCGGTGAAAGCCTAAAAATATCCACAATTTGTCATTATGGTACCACGCATCAATCTTGGCATAGAAAGTATGAATTATGAGAGTTTTTACATTTGGAATTACTCCTGAACTGTGCCTATAAAAACTTCTAACCCTAGGTTTAGTCAGTATAGACAAGGAAATTTGGAAAATTTCTTTGAGCAGTTGAACCAAAGTAATGTTCTGAAGGTTGCGTGATCATATCACGTCGGGGTCACCAGTTTGGCAATATTGGGATATTATGATATTTTATCCAGAGGGTTTGACAGTTTACAAACCTTGCCACGGACGCGTGTGTTGTGGAGGTTTTTAATTTAATTTAACGTGAGTCAAATATATTTACAATGAAACTTTGTGGTATAATAATTAGCACAGATTTAATAATTATCTTTCTTAGAGGAAAAGCAGTCAGAGGAACCGAACGCTAAAACCGGAATGAATGTGCATTATCATGCACCCAGCCAGAGAGTGGTGGCCGGTGATACCATTGTATAAAATCGGATAAAAATAGTATTTTTATGATTGTTCGTTGCTCGGCTACAGTTTCAAAGACTTTCTAACTCGGAAAATTCAGAGATTTTTCGGTTACCCTATCTCTAAATAAAGATAACCGTTCTCCATAAATAAACCCGTGAGAAAAGTGAAAATTCTACACCAGAAGGGTAAACAATATTAGCAGTCTTATCGTCTCGGTTCGGGTTTACACAATGTACTACTAGAACGCTAGAAACTGGGTCTGGAGGAGATTTTATAAAGGAGCCACATTTTGTTAAGCGTTGTTCCGTTAAAGATCATAGTTTTATCTCTCCTCAGACTTACTGAAGTGTGTAATATTATTAGCCTGTATGAGTATATTTATTAAAAGCCGAAGGTTATTTTTTTATATTGGATTCTCACACCCACGTAAATATCTTCGCCGTACAGCCAAAACTGAGAAGCAAATTATACGGGAGAGTTTTATAATTTATTTTTTAAATACGTGAATCTCATATAATGATTAATTATGTGTATTATATTACATTACAATGTTTATTGTAATCATTATATAACATTACAATATCTATTGTAATAATTATATTAATTGCTTAATAATAATCATTATCTTCTTTCTTCTTCTTCTTATATATAAAAATCAATATTTGTTTGTTTATTTGTTTGTTTGCTTGAATGTTTGTTTGTTTGTTCGTATGTTATGCGCTGCCATACCATTCATCCGATTGCGATGAAACTTGGGTGATTTGTTGTGCGCACACCCTCGAAGGTTATAGGCTATATATTATATTAAGCCCTGGTGTTATGAAATTTGTATAAATGAAAATATATTTAACGTGTATGTCTAATGTGTACTTAACATCTTAGCTTTGAGCTTCAATCTTTGAGCTTTGAGATTTGAGAATGTATTTCACGTATATGTCTAATGTATATTTAACATCTAAGCTTTGAGCTTTGAGATTTGAGCTTTGAGCTTCGAGCTTTGAAATGAAATAAAACACGCTTTCCGGCAGTTTTTTCGTGAATAAATCAAAATAGGCGGCTGGTGTTAAACGAGAACTTAAACCTTATCGCCATCTGCATAAGGAGTGCTTGTTAGCGGCCTGAAGCCAAACTTTACACGACGTGGTGCATCACCTTAATGAAAGTTATGGGTTATCTCAGGGTTGCGGTAAAGCTAAATCGTGTTTCAAAATGACTGAAGGGATCGAAAGGATAATCGAGACTCCCACAATGGGAACAATCTCCACAAGCCCCGAGGCTTCATCAAAAGCAGAGAAAATTAGTCCTTTCAGAAACTGGACCTACATACGTATTGTATAGAGCCCCCGAAAATATGGTATGGTAAATTGATATAGACTACCGCTGAATCTCTTTATGTAAATAGTATATGCGCCCTACTGTAAAGTTTAATAGCCAAAAGTGGTCTAGAGCCTCCAAATTTCTGGAAACTCTTTCAAAATTGCGAAAAACGGGCTAGCCGTTTGATGGATTCCACTCTCTATAATAGATTAAAAACATTAAAGACGGGTTGTGTCAAAAAATTTGACGGAATAATCACATATTTGAAGTTAATTTTCACGTTTTGTGTAAGTTCTATTAAAGTTCTGTGATTATTTCAGATTTATAGAGCAACTTGCCTAAAATGATATAATACCAGAACTTGAACAGAACTTATACAGAATATGAAAATTATTTTAAAATATTTGATGAATCCGTTAAATTTTTTTTGAAACAATCCGTTCTAAGAGATCCTATAAGAGATCTAGGAATCACTCTTGATTCAAAGTTTATGTTTGATGTACACATCAGTAAAATTATAAGTAAATCATTGAAAATGATTGGATTCATCCATAGAATATCAAAACCATTTAAATACCCCCATTCCATTATAACCTTGTACAACTCGTTGGTCAGAAGCAATTTGGAATATGGGAGTGTTATCTGGAATCCACATTATTTAAAATATTCTAAAACAATTGAATCTGTGCAAAAAAAATTCCTAAGACTGCTATCATTTAAACTTGGATTTAATGCCATACTCCAATCCTATGAGGAACGATTACAACACTTTAATTTTACAACATTGGAAAAAAGAAGACAATTTGCTGACTTAATATGTTTATATAAAATTATTCATGATAAACTTTTAACCACTCATTGTCTGAGCAACATACATATTAAAGTTCCTAATAGACGTAACTTAAGAAGTCAAAATATATTCCATATTGAAATATTTAATAACAATATTGCATACTTAAATCCACTGTCTAGAATGTGTCGTTTGTACAACACAATTGAATGTGACCTTATTGATATCTTCGCAAACAGTCTCGAATATTTTAAAAAACAAATTAAAAATCTTCTACCATGATATGTCATGGAAGAAGATTTTTAATTATTGTTAATTGATGATATGTCATGATTGATGATATGCTACGATTGTTAATTGCTTTATTATTATGTCTTTTCTTTATTTTAACTTTATTATCCTTTCCAGAAACGTTTCTTTCTCTGTACACTTACCATGTTTTAAATTTCTTGTCTTATATTTCTTTTTTATTATTATTTATTATTATTTCTGTTTTCTTTTCACTACTAGCATCTCCGTCTAGCAACAACTAAACCTTAATTACGCATGCTGTGAACATTTCTAATTGGAGTGTTAATATCAGCTCATATTCCAACGTAATAATATTAATGCAATAATTTGTTAACACTCTGTAAATGTTTCAAACAATAAATAAATAAGTTATTCTATATCCCTTTATTTTGTTTTTACTACAATATATGACGTATTTTTATTTTGATGCTAATATTTTACATTTTATAGCCTTCTTACCCATGCTGAAGCCTAACCGCTACTAATATAATATACAATACTGCCACCAGGGGTGGACCAATAGTATCATTTTTTAGAGTCTCAAGGACGCTGTGTTTTTACTTATGACGGCAGACATATCGAAATCAAGGGAAAACCTCAAAACAGCTTCTTCTAGTGAGGTGTTCACAAAAC
The DNA here is from genome assembly GCA_917563855.2 of Limnephilus lunatus. Classification (NCBI taxonomy): domain Eukaryota; kingdom Metazoa; phylum Arthropoda; class Insecta; order Trichoptera; family Limnephilidae; genus Limnephilus; species Limnephilus lunatus. Next base: position 94,195,832 of record OU830596.1, on the reverse strand, counting down.
GCTACTACTAACCCATTTACATATAGATACTGATTATAAACTTTTTTGTATTGCTGATAATATTATAAATAGCTATTAACTGTGTGCAAGAGACTCGAAATAAATAAATAAATATAATTTGACGTCAGGAGGGAATCCCCTGTACATTGTGAACAGAGCATTCCCTCCTGATTATACATTTGTGAAATTGTCATTGATCTATTTCTTATTGGCGTTCAGCCGAGGGACACGCCAAACCCGTGCCCAACTTTAGTACAAGTTAACATATGCAACATGAGAACAAAAAACAAAATCGCACATTAGAATTCTGAATCACCTAACACCTAACCTTATATACCAACACGAGAAGAAGATGTAGATATGTATCGCAATTGTCATCAAACTTGTAGGCACTTTATCAAAGTCATCTGAATTAAGAATCATTGCCAATTAATGACAGTTCTATATTCCAGAGAGCACCATAGACAAAGGATGAAAGAAATCCATTACTATTTAAAACGCCACTGAAATTGTCATACAATTTGATTACTCATTGTTTTTCTCGCTATCGGACGGGCCCGGACCTGAATATAAATGGCTCTTTACTACTTGCATTTATTTACATTGGCAAAAAATGTTTATAAAATATATTATCATACATTCATTGAAAAAATTGGCATGGCCTTGTCCAAAATACACTGGAAGAGATGCCGCCAGAATCTTAAATAACCGACACATGTGGGTCTCTATATTTTAATGCGCGTTAGCGTGGCTGCATTTTTAATGCGCACAGGTAAATTTCTAATGTGGAGGACATTATGCAATGAACTTTATTAAAAAAAAGAGTCATGTACTTATCATAAAATACATTTGAGAAACAAATATTCGCGTAACGCTCACGTGAACAAGCAACATTTTCCGCTTAGTGTTGTGGTAGTAGGAGATTTTCAAACATTGTTGGGTTATTCGTAACCCACGAAAAAAAAGTTCAAAAAAGTGACAATGAAGTTTTCGATTCCTGAATGTAATTTTTTATCGTGGTACAGATAAAGTAGCGGTACAGATACTACAGATATAAAAAGTTCCAAGAGCTGGAACCACGGTGCTATCTAAAATTAAAAAAAAAAATGGAGGTTGGGGACGAGAATGCAAAGAGGAACAGAAGGATTTGAAGTACACTACTATTCACAGACCTTTTATGTATTTTTTGTTTTATTTATTTATTTCTATTCTCGTACATGGAAGATTAACAGCAATATGAATAATCAGTAACTGTATATGTAAATGAGTTAGTGAAAGTTTTTTGTGAACACCTCACTAGGAGAACCTGTCCTGAGGTGTTCACATGTTTTAGATAAAGCATTATTTTGCCATCATACATAAATGAAAATACAGCATCGTCCTTGAGAACCCAGAGATCTAGTGGATAAGGATAGATAAATGTTTCTCAAGTTACTTTTCGAGTCAGAAATCACACCATAATCAGATTGAAAATACATCCCATTAATGGAAGGAAGGATTTGCGGGTAGGAAAGTAACTGACTATTTAGATTTTTTTAAGTGAAACTTCTTTAGCCCCGTTAGTGATTTGAAATTAGGATTAAACGGAAATGCGTCACCAAAATTTATTATATGACGGTCCTCGGTTCTAATATAATGCGGTAAATTCACGAATACGCGCGAGCCTCCGATAGCGCAGCGGTATAAGCGCCTGACTCTCAGCGCCCAGAAAGGCATCCATCAAACGGAGGAAATTTTTATTTTGTAATCAATATCCAATCTTCAAACCACTTTAAAATAAACAGGCAAAAGAAAAGAAAGTGACATCTAGCGACTTTCTAGTTTCACTTCTACCGCGTGTGAAATACACACTCTGATTTTTTTTTGAATATCGAACAAGAATCCCAACTTCTCCCAACAGCCTGGAGCCAGTGAGACTATGCCATCCCTTAATTGGGGTATGTTGTGAGGAGAAGTAGTTGGGAGGGGAAGGAGATGGGGAACAAGAAGTTGGAGAAGTACCCATATATTGAGATCTAATCACCAAACAGGGCGAAAGTCAGTTCAAGCCACGTTTTAATCCTGAATGGTGGTATTACACCCGGGCGATACTGCCGCAAATATATTATACATTATTCTTAAATGATTAATTGTAACATAACACACATCAATCAAACAAAATTTACTTGCGCACGCAGAAATTCGAACCCGAGACCTCTGAATCGCTAGTCGAGAGCCTTACCGCTCGACCACGGAGGCCGTCAAAGATCTAGTAAGAATAAGGAAAAATTGTTAGTCATATTTCGAGTATGAATGACGGTCTCTCACCAGGGCGATATTGAGAGTGTCTTCTTTTTGCAAAAATACACATTTTCCACACTTTTCAATATTTAAATCAGCCTTCTTTGGATTCAGAGCCAAATAAAATCTCAAGGGAGACATTTCAAGTGCAATTTTTAGAATTACGAATGATATTCAATATTAAACACCATCATAAGGTGTATCGTTTTCATTTTGCGGGTACAATAATACACGTTTATTGCAAAGTGGATGAACAGCTTATAGATGCATTAGCAACAACAGATGGCATTCAATTCATGACCTAATTTTCACCTTTTGATCCGATTACTGCAGGTATCAAAGTGGAAACCCCCGTCCGTTCAACCTAATTCAAGCCTCATTAGATAATGATGGCAAATTAAAGCCATATAACGACAATCATCTAGTTTTATAATTATTTCTAAATAAATAAAAAAAATTAAATAATAAAATTTATCAAATTTTGACTGTTTACGACGGCCTAAAATAAATACATAAATCAAAAGAGTTGGAACCATTTTGTTACATATTTTCGTACATTGTCCTTGAATTTTTTAATCTCTTGTATACAGATAAGAAAATAAAACCCGTATTACAATCACGTAAAGTGAGAAGTCTGGTTAGAATATCAATACGGACGTTTTGTTATTTACTAGCGCAGAACCGTGAAAAATCATGGGATAATACAATTGTTGGAAGTATTTATAAAATATTTGCCTCAAGATCATTGTCTATCAAAAAATGATTAGGGTTACGAATAGATATTTACATTTTGTGGGACAACCGGTAACAAACTTTAACAATCATTATTAAGATTTAGATCTGTCAAAATTTTTAATTCGAAACGTGGAGATCCGAAAAGAATGCAAGGCTGATGTAAGCGTATTGAATAAGACCGTTAAGGAACGCTTAGATGGTTTTGGCATGTATAGCGAATGAACGAAGAAAGAGTAAAAGGATAATATATGGCGCGAATGTGAATGGTAGAGGAAATCGGTGACGCCCGAGAAAGACATGACACCATCAAGTGAAACAGATACTTGAGTCGGGCCACGTCAAGAGTCAGAACAATAGGAGACTATGTATGATACGATTGTATGAGTTGTAAGAGTATGTATGTGAATGAGACAAGGAGTGTGCACCAGTACAGAATTGTTTGGCGGTCCATCCTCTCTGCTTAAGTTATTTAAATAGACGAAATCCACATTTCTATAAATAAAGAATATTTAATAAAATAATATTGGTACCTGCCTACTTTATAGATTGGTTCCCAATCTGTTGTAATATTGTAAAAAAAATAATTTATTGAACGTGAATAATTTTACGCATTACATTACGCAGGAATATTTTAGGTCACGCACATTATGACAGACAACCGAAATTAGCATGTTTGATAAATTAATATATTTTTTTAATTTATCAAACATGCTAATTTCGGTTGTCTGTCATGATGTGCGTGACGTAAAATATTCAGGGGTACGTAAATTTCGCAAATAAAAAATCGTGATTTCGCATTTAAAAAAACTCAAAAAAGAAAATTTCGCATTTATTTCGCAAAAAAAAATACAATGTTAAAAACTCAATTAAAGGCTAGCATTGTTGTAATTTCTACATTTTCATCTTTCATTATTTTCCTGCGATCAGTTACGACAATGTTGTAGATACTAATGTACCTCTCGGCATCAAAACTATTGACAGGGCAATTGAGACATTGAATAGCTGCTTTTGCAAAACCAGGGTAGCAAGATTTTGATGTAACTAAAACTTGCATTACATCCACAGGAGCTTCGTGGCTGACCAATCGAAGTAATTGTCTGTGAAAATGAGAGTACCCGTCAATTAGTTCTTCTTGTGGTACACTTTTGAAAAACGGAATTTTTGCGAAGCTTTCCACTATGGAATTTGAATTGACAGAAGAAGATGGCACATTTGCTGCTTCCGATGGACAAAATAATCTGCCAATGTGCTTGTAGCACTCATTTGTTGGATTCGGCCCCATGTGTACCAACAATTTATCCAAGCTCTTTTGAGCTGCTGTCTTCAACATCATGCTGTGATCGATAGAATTTTCGGTTGATAAAATATTCATTGTTTTTTCGCCAAAAGAGCCTTTACATTGACGCTGAAGAGAGGACTTCAAATCTTCTAATTTACTCCACAAAATGTGTGCAAACGAATAGTTTGAACCTTCTAAATTGTCAATTAGTTTCATAATTTTCGGACAGAATTCTGATACGAATGTAAGTTGAACTTGAATTTTACTGGTTAGAATGTCATTTTCAAAACATTATTTGAGGAAAATAGTGGTAGAATTGTCGTCTTCGTATTCATTGAGAAAATCGATAATTTGCTGCATATATTCATTCAAATAAATCACAGATTTAAACCAAGAATTCCACCTGGTTACAACAGGCGTAGGGTAAAGTTTTGGAGTTAATTGTGGAGCATGCTGTTGTAGAAAGTTTAAATAGGAACTTTTCATTTTTCTAGAATGCAAAAAAGGCTGACTTTGTCTTGGCCACAATAGAGTTCAGTTCCTTAAGTTCTTTTATAAAAATGTTACTCACAAATGCTTTTATCGCAAATAAAATGCAGATTTCGCTTTTATCGCATCTATTTCGTAAAAACGAAATTTACGTACCCCTAATTATAAGCTTTCTTTCCGTCAACAAGTTATGGAAAAAATCGCGCTTTTAAAAATGCTTTTAAAAATGCTAAAAAACTCTTGACAATTTAGAATGTATTTTTGTGATACATATTCATTTATAACACAAAATATAATAATCGATAATATTTGATGAGATACCATTTTTCAGGTTTTATTTACACACATTTATTAATAATTAGGTACTGTACTGTGTTAATGTACTGTGCCGCCTGCCTCACTAGGAAATCTTGTGAGAGCCGGCACATTTTTTAACATAGACGCTTAAAACAAAAACCGTAAAAACAACACAATATTATAAAAATAATATTATTACAATTTAGGAGGCGGGTATGGGTACCGCCGCCCCGGGAACCATTTATTGGATAACTAACACCTATGCCATAGGTCACCCCTAGTGGTTCCCTACGTTTGGTGACTTAGCAGGGGTGCTCGGGTTCATGGGGTGAGGTGTGTCTAGGTCCTAGTGGCAGATGCATCTGCCCTCCTGCTGTATGGCAGGCTGGATCAAGAGAGACTGGTTGAGGGAGGCCTTTTGACCTTTCCAGCCGGACTCTCGACCCATCGCCTTGCACCGCAGTTGGAGGGATGGATTTATGCGTCCGTCGCTTATAGATACACTGAACCCCCAGATTCCTACCCACCCTTCATACCTTTTTCCTTCCCAGAACTTTCTACCCTTCTCTTCCTTAAAAAGACCCTCCACACAGCATCCCCTAAGATGACATAGGCCCTGAGGGAAATTATTTTCCTCAGGACCCCCTGTATAGAGCTAAAGTAAAAAAAAAAATATTTCCTAAAAAAAAAATAGGAAACTAGCTGATGTGCCCGGCGATGCCGGACTTTAAACAGAGTTTTCGAAATCAAATGTAGACAGTAACCTACCTCTTGTTTTGAAGGTCACATATGCAAAATTTCATCAAGCTCGGCATAAAACTTTAGATTAGCATACAAATGAAATCCAAACCGCCCGCTTGCCAGCCCGCTCGTCCACCGCATACAGACATTCTAATTTATATTTCAACAAAATTACACAAAACCTCGACAAATTATATACCCAAACCTTCCTCATGAATCACTCTATATATTGGTGAAAACCGTATAAAAATCCGGTCAGTAGTTTTTGAGTTTATCGCGAACAGACAGAAAGACTGACGCGGCGGAGAACTTTAAATTATAATATGTAGAGATAAATAAAATAAAAAAGTCTAATTGAAAAAAAAAACACTCAGATGGTCCTACTCACCATGTCCCGAAACTAGTCAGTTATAAACTAAATTAAAGTGTATGTACAAAGATAGGATTATTTAAGTAACTACTTGAATTAATGTCAAGTACAAATGCTCCATAAGTAGGTAAACAGAAATATCAAGTTAGTTTACAGGCAGATAAAAAATTACTTCTAATGTGCGATAAGAAACTAGCGACGTATTTGGGTTTCAGAATGTCATTAGTATTTGAAAAACTAAATTAGGTCAACGAAAACTAGAAAACAAGACAATATAGGGGGCATACATTAATTACGTGAGCAGTTTTTCTTCCAATCTAGACCCCCCCCCCTCCCCTTGGTGAGATTAATTTGGGCCATTTCGAATATTCTTTTCAAGTAATGTTAGATTTTGCTGGACCCCCCTTCCCCCCTTTTGAGCTCACGTAATTAATGTATTCCCCCAGAAGATAAAAAAAACCTAAGTATTATATTAATGTTAGATTTAAGATTGACGGCAGTATAGGCGAAAAGACTGCAAAGATTTTTTCTAAAATAGTGTTAATTTTTTAAAAATAAATGAAGACAATATTAGCGAAACCCAATTGAAAAAGTTGGTAGAGCTGTTGCAATGAAAGCAGAAGGTCCTGGGTTCGAGTCCCAGAGGAGCCAATATCTTTTTCTTATTTTTCTGTCTCCAGATTTTCGATTGATTTTCGCTAATATTGTCTTCATTAATTCAATATCACAATTTGAGGTTATACTAATAAAGTTAAAAATAAATATAAATATGTGTTATTTTTTTCCAATGCATAAAATAACCAAATATATCGGACAACTTTCACAACAGCAATCTGCTCACGGTTATGAAACTCGTCGGGGGGTAATAATTTTTTTTTTCACAATATTTTCTCCATGTATCAAATTCACATCGATACTTAATTCTACAATCATGTACTGAGTTTAATTTACTATTATTTAAATAGAATATAAAATAATCTTTTTATATATTATGATAACTTTTTCAAGGCAAATGTAAAATAAATATTAAAATGAATAGTTTATAGATTACTAGGTGAAGTCCTAATGAAAATGCTTGCGGATTGTAACGTTGACACCAAAGACCAGAATTTCATTAAAAACCTGTATTGGTTCCAAACAGCAGAAATAAGACATGGGAATGAGAGATCTAATGCAATCGCCATTCAGCGTGGAGTACGACAAGGATGTATCCTGTCGCCACTATTATTTAATCTTTATTCCAACTATGTCTTCAAAAGAGCCCTAAGTAATACCCAGAAGGGTCTCAAGATCAACGGAGTTGTCATTAATAACATAAGATATGCAGATGATACTGTATTACTAGCTGACAGTATCAGTGACCTCCAAGACCTATTAGATCTTGTTAATAATGCTGGTGAGCAACTGGGCCTAACAATCAACGTCAATAAAACTAAATGGATGACTTTTGGACGACTAGATCACTCTGGATCAATGATTCAGTTAAATGGTTGTAATGTCGAAAAGGTGGAGAGATTTAGATACCTCGGCAGTATCCTCACGGAGAATCTTGACCCAGATATAGAGATTAGGTTCAGAATTGAAGCAGCAAGAACTGCATTCATAAAAATGAAATCCCTCTTCTGCAATGACAATATAAGCTTAAAATTAAGGCAGAGAATGCTAAAATGTTATGTGTGGTCGGTCTTGCTGTATGGTTGTGAAACATGGACCTTGAAAATAAATACCATGAACAGGTTAGAGGCTTTCGAAATGTGGCTTCACCGGAGAATGCTCAAGGTCCCATGGACCGACATGATCACCAACATAGAAATTCTCAGGCGGGCTAGAGCAGATAGGGAACTGCTTACATTAATTAAAATCAAGAAAATTTCATATCTGGGTCATATACTTCGAGGGGAGAAGTATCACTTGCTCCATTTAATATTGAAAGGCAAGATAGAGGGTCGCCGAGGGCCTGGTAGGAGACAAATGTCTTGGCTGCGAAACATACGAGAGTGGACCGGCATTAGAAGTGTGGAGGAGCTATTCCGGGCAGCGCAAGACAGAGAGACCTTTTCAAGAGTGATCGCCAACGTCGGGGGGACCTGATAAGGCACATAAAGAAGAAGAAGAAGGTGAAGTCCCCGGCTTGACACAGAGTTTTTAAAAATCAGATTTAGACATTGATTTTCCCCTTATTTTCAATGTCAAATGTGGGATAATTCATCAAAAAGTTTCAACACTCTGAAAAGCGGACGATGGTGGATTTTGGAAAATCTCATGTAGACAACGACCTTCCTATTATTTTGAAGGTCAAATATACAAAGTTTCCAAATCTTGGAAAAAAAAACTGTGGATTGCGTAAAAATCAAATCCACGCAGCCCGTCCGCCAAAGACAGACTTCTTTATAGAAACATACTAGCTGACCCAGCCACGTGTTGCTGTAGCTAACGAAACGCCATCCACTGGATGGTTACCCAACCTTAATAACCAAGTGTTATTAACTCACACCGCCATCTGTTATTTTGCATACAATTTAAATCAACAACGCCCGCTTTACAGTAATTCTCCTCTAATTATATATTTCAATCAATTTAATCAAAACCTTGACAAATTATATAAATGAACCTTCCCCATGAATCATTCTATTTATTGGTGAAAATCGCATGAAAATCCGTTCTGTAGTTTTTGAACAGACAGACAGACGCTGCGGAGGACTTTAATTTATAACATGTAGAGATATAGATAGAAAAATAATTCTTTTGTACCGAATATTAATTATCTTATGAGATAACTCCAAGATCAAGGTTTAATTTTCAGACAAGAACGTTCACCCCAATGGTCGCAGCTTCCCTTGAACCCGTCTATCTTAAATTACCATATTGACTCTGCGTTGCTGTTTATACCGTCTGATTAAACATCAACCTCCATCCTAATCCCCAAATACAGTGTCCCCTCGGCTTACCGCTCGCATAGGGACAAGACGACAGGGGTAGATACTTTATGGTAGGGGTGGTACACATGTACCAATTGTGAGAAATAATTATGATATTATTTCTGATAATTTTGATACCTTTAAATTATGGTGGATACCCATTTTGTTTTACTTTTTAATGGATTAAAACACCATTATAACTTTCTTATACATTTTTATTTATGACCGTACTGGAATATACCGTTATAAGGTGAAACGGGTTCGTGGGGTGAGGTTTGTCCGGATCTTGGCGGTGGATACATTTGCCCACCAGCTGCGTAGATACATCTGCCCACCAGGCCGGATCGGGAGAGACTGGTTGGGAAAGACCTTCCGACCTCTCCAGCAGGATTCACTCGGAACAACAAAATGAACCACGGTGGGAGGGATGGATTTTAATGTCGTAAAATACTCCAAATTAGAATTATTTGCCGATGACGCCAAACTGTACAAACCCATAAATGACCTAAATTGTATCAAATTACAGGATGATTTAAATAGATGATTTAAATGATTGTGAGGACAACCAGTTATTTTTAAACGGTTTAAAGTGTCATCACATCATATTCACAAGAAATTTACATCAATATCTGTTAAATGAAAACAAAATTGTAATCTGCTCTAATATTCGCGATCTAGGTGTGATTCTCGATAGTAAGTTACGATATCAACGTCGTATCAATCACATAACAAATAAAGCAGCTAAAATGCTTGATTTCATCGTACGAAATACAAAAGAATTCAAAAACTATGTGTGCCCACCGTACAATGCCTTTTTTTACAGAACCTACCGGAGATAGGCTACAGCAGCTTTAAAAATCATTCTTTTAAAATAAAAATAAATCAGAATAAATTTTAAAGTTACAACAACACTTGTATAATTTTTTAAGGTTTAATAAATTAAAATGTCTTTCCAGGAAAAATTATTGAAAAAATCGTTTTTTTCGGCCTCCTGTCTTAAGTTTGTGATGAACCTGTTTCACTCCGGTATAGGTGGGTAAAATTTTTTTTTAAATATAGAATATGATCACACTATCGACATCTTTCGGGTGGTTTTAAAATCAATATTAAAGGAATCTTTTTTAAACTTTTGGGGTTTCCTTGCCACGAAGGGGTGTAAACAGTTTAGGAAAAAAAAACGACTATCCAATCGGAATAGAGATGGGGACAGTGGGTGCGTCTTGGACCAATCACAGGCTGGGGGCGTGGGATGATGGATTTGAAAAATTAAGATTCAAAGATTATCTCACGGTTTGGTCGGGCAGATATTTTAAGAGGATAGTACCACTTCTAACTTGGTCATAAATCGCATTTTTATGGGAGCAGGAGGGGATCGACAACAGTTGATTTCACGTCTGGAATCGGGAAGTTTTGCGGGGATCTCGGTGGCGGAAAATTCAAAAGGACAAATATCATTCACTGATAACTAGAGTAGCAAGCGATCTCGATTACTTAGTAATCGTGAAACGGGAGTAGACATTGAAGGTCATTAAAGCTTTTCCCAGACAAATATCTAGCGGATTCTGCAGGTAGACGATGGGGGAAAGTGTTAGACGTGGAAAACCCACAGGAGCCGATCTCTTCAAGGTAGTCGAGGGAAATCAATTCATGTTAGTGACCATATGAAATCTAAGATTTTGTATTGGATTTTTGTCCGTTAGTTTAGAGGGGAGGGAAGGTTTACGATCTCTTGTTACTTAATTGGGTCTTGAGTGTGAGACATCTGACATGATTTTGGGTCTCTAAGGTACGCATTAAGCTGAAATCACCACTTGATTTTACATACAGATGATAGGAGAAAGGAATTAGTGAAAAAGCATAAAATTTAACGACCTGTCAGGATTTTAAATTATTTGAAAACTCAAGTATTTTCTTGATCACTAGGCGAATAATTAAGGGGGATTTATCGGTTTTGGTGCCAGAGAGAGATGTAATATGTAGGAGGAACTACGAAATGGAAAAAAAAAAAACGTTCGAAGGCAGGATTGGAATGGGATCTTGGCAGTAGTTATAGCCCATAGGAAAGGAGAATCGAGGTTATAAAAGTTTATATTATTATAAAATAAGGTCCCGCGGGCATCACGACTTTGCTGGGAGGTGACCAAGTAATTGGAGTTTGCACATGAGCATTTGCAAACGCGAGAAATTATAAAATTGTTACGATCACATACAATCGCGAGATAGCCAGGAACGGGTACTGTCGCGTGTACACTTAAAGAATACGTCCGTATAAGGATGTTCAATCACTGATTTATTAGGAAAGCCATAGTCAAATGCTAAATCGACGAAATACCTAGAAGGTGACTTATTGTGGGAGTAGCTAAAATAATATATGCATAATAGATGACAGTCGGAACATATTATAGGTTGCTAGGTTGAAATCGGACTTGGGGATTTCGAGAAAAGTATGGAAAATATATCGAAAATTCAGGATACGCCGTACCTGGAAGCGATTTTAAAAATGGTAGAACAGACACGATAGGATTTCGAGAAAAGTTGAATTAATTATTCACATGGTAAATAATATTTTTAGGTGCTCAGATTGTAGAGATTCGTATGGAGGTTTAAGAGTGCTAGGTCGGGTCCGCCCCTGGACGGTCGGGCTGGATAGTTTTGTCGCACGGGGCGAAATGGGGATTGTGGGGACCGATCGGGGAAAAAGGTCGTAAGCGACACGACAGGACAGTGGGTGAGAAAGGATTCGATTTTACGTGTTATTAGAAGTCGAATTTGCAAAAATTAAAATTGATTTATGTGGAAATGGATGATCAAAAAGGGAAGTTGAGAGGAGAGAGGGGACAGTTCGTGACAATTCGGGAATACAGGGTGAGGTCTCGGGAAGAAAACGCGCGAAACTGGGGTGTTGGAAATTTACCGGGGATCAAATGGCTATCTGAGCGATTTGACTAGAGTGGAGTTTGTGCAAAGTGTATCGAACTAGACTCAGTGAAAAGATAATAACCTAATAGAGTGGATTTTAGTCGAATCACTTAAATTCTAAAAATAATAATTAATCAATCGATAAAACCAAAAGGAAGGAAAACGGTGAATACGTCTGTGAAGTTAACGGAATTATATTGTTCCCGGTGTTGTGTTTAATTCCCCGGTCTTAATAGAAATAATCATCTTTTAAGGTGCACGAGAGAGAAAAGATATTTTCTATAAATATCTATTCTAAATAATAATCACGGTCTCGAATTTTAATAATAATAATATAATGGTTCCAATTCAGGTTGAGGAAGTTTTACTAAATCAGATTAAGCCTAAATAATAACTGAACAGTCGTTTAAAACTACAATAATAGACTCGTTTTATAATAAATATATATTAGAGAACTTCCATATTGCACTTAAGGGTCGTACAATAATAATAATAACCTACGAACGAATGTTTAGCTTAGGTATATCACAGTACGTGAATTATGGAGTCACAATTTAGAGTCACAATTGCGCAATACTCGGAATGGAGCGACGAAGATACCAGTTTATATAAAGCTTATAAGACAGTAGGGAGGTTTTTTTGTTTTCTATATAGGTACAGGACCACGGGATACGTAATTAAGACATCATTGGTTGTGTTTACCCGACTGGAAAATTAAACAATTACGTACGGGTAAGTTAATGAATCTATAATTGAATTACAGGCCATTGGATGCAGAAGGACGGAATAGAACGCGAATCCTGGACAGTTACTTTCATCCGTTCCAGCGGCGAGGAAAAATTAATAACACCTTATCAGCTGATATGTTAACCGTATTATGTAACGCATGGGATAGAGAACATCTTTTGTTTCAGTCATCTGGCGACGGAGGGTCAGGGAAACAAACAAAAAATGAACGAGATATGGTGCTTACACCGCCGTGGGTGCTGTACACTCAACCAAATGGAGGATGTTTTCAAGTGTACGAGACACCAAATAGAAAGCGACTGTCTGCAACCTAAACAAACGTAAATAAAACTAACAGGTACTCCTTTGAATTCCTATTTGTTAAATTGCGCCTTTTAAACTTTATGGTTGAACAACGTGGTGGTGACACCGAGGCTATACATATGTGTCAATGTCTGGTCCATCGGTAAGGGTCTTCCCACATTGTCCTGTTAGGGGGGGATGCTCACCATAGACTGATCGGGTCACGCGAGATGCTGGAAGCAATTCCCTTTCGCGGAACCGTGTCGAGAGAATGGGCGTGACGAGACGGATTTGAATTGAGTTGCCAAACGGTATGAAAGGACGCGGTTCGCTGACGGAGGCGTCTTGGCCAAAAGCATCTCGGGTTGCCGGCAAGGTAGTGTGGGAGGAGCATAAGCAGCACATTTTGTGGGAACAACCCCTCAGCGCTTGCACATTTTTTAATTCTATCGACCTAGAAGCAAACATAAAGCCTAGACAATACTTAGGTCGTATGTTCGCTGCTAGAGGTGGTTTATTCGCTGGCCAGGTCACGCAGGAGGAAGGATCTGTCTATCACAAGCTGTAGCCACATGTTCGCGAGTAGAGTCGTGACAAGGGACGAATTGGGTTACCCCTTCTAGAGCCAGTAAAGTAGTCCTGGAGGTGTTCGATACTGGGGTTGATTGGGAAAGGTTTGAAGGCATGCCGTCCTTCCTTGGTTATGGAAGGGTCCGGGTATCTGGTTGGTCGTCAAGTGATCTTCTGGGTGCCATGGGTATAGCCTTGACATGCTTTGGTCGGGAGGTCGTGTCCGGAGAGCCGACCACCTGGTCAATTTGGTCAAGTGGAGGAGCCAGTACTAGATTGCAAAAACTGCATGATCCATACCCATCCCTCCCTTATCCCTTCCATCTTAGGTACGAATTTTGCGTTTACTAACAATAGAATATTATCATAATCATGTATAGGGTCCTGCCATGGAGAGCGGCGCGAAGGAGCCGCCAAATAACTAAATGAAACATTCCAGGTATGTATTTTAAAATCTATTAAGACGTATAGGATCATAGATCAACTTTATAGGCTTCCCAGAATTACAGGGGGTACTGCGAGAGTATTAAAACAACGTAAATTATTAGGGACGTGATGGGGACACATTTAGGATAGATTTAGACAGTAAATATCCTTCATACGTTCAAGAGATGCAGAGAAATTCTCCCACACCTTACCTAAAAGAACCAAAAGTTACCACATATAGACATTAAATACCTATTCTAGATTTTCTAGTACCTTTGAAACAAAAAGATTCACAACGTAAAGGAAAGGGTTTATTGTAAAGTTTTCCCGGAAGGAGAAAGCCTTTTGCTGTGTTCAGTCACAGGGGTGGGAAAAGCGAGTCATGATTCAAGACATTATTAGCGAATCAAACAGTACGAGAGGGGTCTACCGTCCGGAGATCGAAACGCAAGAGAGGAGAGGTATTAAAACCTAAGTAAAGGGTTTGACCCATCACAAGTGTTGCCGCGAAACCAGGAGATAAGGTTTTACAAGCTGGGGGAGTTTCGATGTATCTTAGTGCAATTTGAAGGATATTTACTAATTATTACTTGGGTTAAGAAAAAAATATATACACAAATCAGTAGCAAAATTTATCACGCCAAGAGTTTAAATCTGCAAATGTAGGTCATTGCCGCTTAGACAGGTAGATAATACGGAAAAGAAGGAAAAAAATGTCAACAAACCATTAACGAAGATTTATCACTTCATCTGTTTAAATGTAGGTCATTGCCTTTCAGTCAGAGTGCGGGGAAAAAAAATGGGATGCAACAAAAAAAAAGGGTCCGGCAAACACATCATAAAGATTGAAGATTTATGACTTTGCGTTCGACTGCGACAACTAGGTCAGTTATGTAACGAACCGGGGTGGAAAAAAAACACTAGTTAAAAACACCCGTTATAATCATTCGGAAGAGAATTGAATCGTTGAGAAAAAAAACCTGTGTAGACAAGTTATACATGTATATGTTTTGTGAAGGTGCTTGTAGCTTAGGGAGGAAATAGGATTAACCATATTGTTAGAATACCTACGTATGGTTAGTTAGAGAGAGAAAAAATATTACCATGTTGAAGTGAGTACCTAAAGGATTTTTTTTGATCTTAGGGAGGAAACGTTATCAGTTTAACAGTTAGTGGATTTAGATATGTTTGGGTTAAGCCACACTGGAAAGAAAAAAACTAATAATTTTTACCATGTTTTAGGGAGGAAAGGATTTTTTTTAGCTTAGGGAGGAAACGTTATCAGCTAAATGGTTAGTGGATTTAGACATGTTTGGGTTAAGACACGTTGGAAAAAAAAAATATTACCATGTTAAAGGAAGAAAAGGTTTTATTTTTGGCTTAGGGAGGAAACGTAATCAACTTAACGATTAGTGGATTTAGACATGTTCGGGTTAAGACAAGCTGGAGAAAAAAAAGAAAGATTATTACCATGTTTAAGTGAGTAAAGGATTTTTTTGGTCTTAGGGAGGAAACGTTTTCAGTTTAACGGTTAGTGGATTTAGACATGTTTGGGCTAAGACACGCTGGAGAAAAAAAAAATTACCATGTTAAAGGAAGAAAAGGATTTTTTTTGGCTTAGGGAGGAAACGTAGTCAGCTAAACGGTTAGTGGATTTAGACATGTTTGGGTTAAGACACGCTGGAGAAAAAAAAATTACCATGTTAAAGGGAGAAAAGGATTTTTGTTTGGCTTAGGGAGGAAACGTAATCGGCTAACGGTTAGTGGATTTAGACATGGGTTGGGTTAGAACTACACGGGTAGGAGAGATTTAGGTTCAAACGGGTTGGAAATCAATTGGAGTTATGTAGAAAAAAAAAAATTTTTTTTGAACAAAAATAATCAAGAGTATTTAATGGTATCCAAACTTCGATAAGAAGCGGCGAGAAAGTGTGTCACGTATTAGGGGAGATAGTCCAAAAAAAAAAAAAAAAAAAAAAAATCATTCAATATAAAATCACCGGGGTGATAATATTGATGTTAGCCAACCTCCGATAGGTTTTGAACGGTTGTTAGATTGGAGTGACCAGACGATTAGTTTAAAATTTATGCAATCGGACCAGCGTTGAGTAGTTCTGTTTATCGGAGTAAACATAGATATCTACACTAATCGTTATATTGAATAGAGATAGTTTAATAAAAAAAAAAGGGGCAAAAACAAACGACAGAAAAAGGATCGGTCAAAAAATTGCGTACGGAAAAAAATACGGACCCGACAGAGCGCAGGGTACGTACAGATGTAAGCCGTGAAGATATTAAGAGGATACACGTTTAGTTGGTAAACGGATGAGTTCATGGTCACCGAAATTTGGTATCTTATCTTACTCCAATTGGGGCGGACCGATGAGAAAATTCAACTACATTGCGAGAAGACGTTTTATGTTAAATAAGGTCCGGATTTGAAAAGGTTTACTTACAATAGTGTTAGGGTAAAATTGTAAATAAGATGTGGCCCGGGCGCCTCTTAAAGACAGATAACAGATAACAGCGGATACCGAAGAATGCGAAAAAAAATGGTTACCAGGGCTGTGGGGCGACAGTTTGAAACCAGGTATAGGGAAGTGCACTAATGGATCGATGGAGGCAGGGCCGAATTGGGAAAAACGCTCAAGATTTTTATAAGGAAAATAGTTAAATAATTTAAATACGATGACCATCGGGGTGTAGGATAATAGGACGGTTGTGAAAAGTCTAGAGTTGTGGAAGAAAATAAAACCCCGGGGGGGAGGGGGGAAGTAGAACGGACAGTAACCTACCTGCAAGGAGGAGGGATACAAAACATTTAGGTATGACAAATTTTGAAAAAGGAAGAAACGAAAAGTAGGGGGAGGGGAAGCTAGCTAAAACCTGCATTTAGAAATGACTCCACTGACTAAACACTAATAGCGTGTTTTGACACTGGAGATAATTTCTATAGGGAGGCTGTGATGAACCTGTTTCACTCCGGTATAGGTGGGTAAAATTTTTTTTTAAATATAGAATATGATCACACTATCGACATCTTTCGGGTGGTTTTAAAATCAATATTAAAGGAATCTTTTTTAAACTTTTGGGGTTTCCTTGCCACGAAGGGGTGTAAACAGTTTAGGAAAAAAAAACGACTATCCAATCGGAATAGAGATGGGGACAGTGGGTGCGTCTTGGACCAATCACAGGCTGGGGGCGTGGGATGATGGATTTGAAAAATTAAGATTCAAAGATTATCTCACGGTTTGGTCGGGCAGATATTTTAAGAGGATAGTACCACTTCTAACTTGGTCATAAATCGCATTTTTATGGGAGCAGGAGGGGATCGACAACAGTTGATTTCACGTCTGGAATCGGGAAGTTTTGCGGGGATCTCGGTGGCGGAAAATTCAAAAGGACAAATATCATTCACTGATAACTAGAGTAGCAAGCGATCTCGATTACTTAGTAATCGTGAAACGGGAGTAGACATTGAAGGTCATTAAAGCTTTTCCCAGACAAATATCTAGCGGATTCTGCAGGTAGACGATGGGGGAAAGTGTTAGACGTGGAAAACCCACAGGAGCCGATCTCTTCAAGGTAGTCGAGGGAAATCAATTCATGTTAGTGACCATATGAAATCTAAGATTTTGTATTGGATTTTTGTCCGTTAGTTTAGAGGGGAGGGAAGGTTTACGATCTCTTGTTACTTAATTGGGTCTTGAGTGTGAGACATCTGACATGATTTTGGGTCTCTAAGGTACGCATTAAGCTGAAATCACCACTTGATTTTACATACAGATGATAGGAGAAAGGAATTAGTGAAAAAGCATAAAATTTAACGACCTGTCAGGATTTTAAATTATTTGAAAACTCAAGTATTTTCTTGATCACTAGGCGAATAATTAAGGGGGATTTATCGGTTTTGGTGCCAGAGAGAGATGTAATATGTAGGAGGAACTACGAAATGGAAAAAAAAAAAACGTTCGAAGGCAGGATTGGAATGGGATCTTGGCAGTAGTTATAGCCCATAGGAAAGGAGAATCGAGGTTATAAAAGTTTATATTATTATAAAATAAGGTCCCGCGGGCATCACGACTTTGCTGGGAGGTGACCAAGTAATTGGAGTTTGCACATGAGCATTTGCAAACGCGAGAAATTATAAAATTGTTACGATCACATACAATCGCGAGATAGCCAGGAACGGGTACTGTCGCGTGTACACTTAAAGAATACGTCCGTATAAGGATGTTCAATCACTGATTTATTAGGAAAGCCATAGTCAAATGCTAAATCGACGAAATACCTAGAAGGTGACTTATTGTGGGAGTAGCTAAAATAATATATGCATAATAGATGACAGTCGGAACATATTATAGGTTGCTAGGTTGAAATCGGACTTGGGGATTTCGAGAAAAGTATGGAAAATATATCGAAAATTCAGGATACGCCGTACCTGGAAGCGATTTTAAAAATGGTAGAACAGACACGATAGGATTTCGAGAAAAGTTGAATTAATTATTCACATGGTAAATAATATTTTTAGGTGCTCAGATTGTAGAGATTCGTATGGAGGTTTAAGAGTGCTAGGTCGGGTCCGCCCCTGGACGGTCGGGCTGGATAGTTTTGTCGCACGGGGCGAAATGGGGATTGTGGGGACCGATCGGGGAAAAAGGTCGTAAGCGACACGACAGGACAGTGGGTGAGAAAGGATTCGATTTTACGTGTTATTAGAAGTCGAATTTGCAAAAATTAAAATTGATTTATGTGGAAATGGATGATCAAAAAGGGAAGTTGAGAGGAGAGAGGGGACAGTTCGTGACAATTCGGGAATACAGGGTGAGGTCTCGGGAAGAAAACGCGCGAAACTGGGGTGTTGGAAATTTACCGGGGATCAAATGGCTATCTGAGCGATTTGACTAGAGTGGAGTTTGTGCAAAGTGTATCGAACTAGACTCAGTGAAAAGATAATAACCTAATAGAGTGGATTTTAGTCGAATCACTTAAATTCTAAAAATAATAATTAATCAATCGATAAAACCAAAAGGAAGGAAAACGGTGAATACGTCTGTGAAGTTAACGGAATTATATTGTTCCCGGTGTTGTGTTTAATTCCCCGGTCTTAATAGAAATAATCATCTTTTAAGGTGCACGAGAGAGAAAAGATATTTTCTATAAATATCTATTCTAAATAATAATCACGGTCTCGAATTTTAATAATAATAATATAATGGTTCCAATTCAGGTTGAGGAAGTTTTACTAAATCAGATTAAGCCTAAATAATAACTGAACAGTCGTTTAAAACTACAATAATAGACTCGTTTTATAATAAATATATATTAGAGAACTTCCATATTGCACTTAAGGGTCGTACAATAATAATAATAACCTACGAACGAATGTTTAGCTTAGGTATATCACAGTACGTGAATTATGGAGTCACAATTTAGAGTCACAATTGCGCAATACTCGGAATGGAGCGACGAAGATACCAGTTTATATAAAGCTTATAAGACAGTAGGGAGGTTTTTTTGTTTTCTATATAGGTACAGGACCACGGGATACGTAATTAAGACATCATTGGTTGTGTTTACCCGACTGGAAAATTAAACAATTACGTACGGGTAAGTTAATGAATCTATAATTGAATTACAGGCCATTGGATGCAGAAGGACGGAATAGAACGCGAATCCTGGACAGTTACTTTCATCCGTTCCAGCGGCGAGGAAAAATTAATAACACCTTATCAGCTGATATGTTAACCGTATTATGTAACGCATGGGATAGAGAACATCTTTTGTTTCAGTCATCTGGCGACGGAGGGTCAGGGAAACAAACAAAAAATGAACGAGATATGGTGCTTACACCGCCGTGGGTGCTGTACACTCAACCAAATGGAGGATGTTTTCAAGTGTACGAGACACCAAATAGAAAGCGACTGTCTGCAACCTAAACAAACGTAAATAAAACTAACAGGTACTCCTTTGAATTCCTATTTGTTAAATTGCGCCTTTTAAACTTTATGGTTGAACAACGTGGTGGTGACACCGAGGCTATACATATGTGTCAATGTCTGGTCCATCGGTAAGGGTCTTCCCACATTGTCCTGTTAGGGGGGGATGCTCACCATAGACTGATCGGGTCACGCGAGATGCTGGAAGCAATTCCCTTTCGCGGAACCGTGTCGAGAGAATGGGCGTGACGAGACGGATTTGAATTGAGTTGCCAAACGGTATGAAAGGACGCGGTTCGCTGACGGAGGCGTCTTGGCCAAAAGCATCTCGGGTTGCCGGCAAGGTAGTGTGGGAGGAGCATAAGCAGCACATTTTGTGGGAACAACCCCTCAGCGCTTGCACATTTTTTAATTCTATCGACCTAGAAGCAAACATAAAGCCTAGACAATACTTAGGTCGTATGTTCGCTGCTAGAGGTGGTTTATTCGCTGGCCAGGTCACGCAGGAGGAAGGATCTGTCTATCACAAGCTGTAGCCACATGTTCGCGAGTAGAGTCGTGACAAGGGACGAATTGGGTTACCCCTTCTAGAGCCAGTAAAGTAGTCCTGGAGGTGTTCGATACTGGGGTTGATTGGGAAAGGTTTGAAGGCATGCCGTCCTTCCTTGGTTATGGAAGGGTCCGGGTATCTGGTTGGTCGTCAAGTGATCTTCTGGGTGCCATGGGTATAGCCTTGACATGCTTTGGTCGGGAGGTCGTGTCCGGAGAGCCGACCACCTGGTCAATTTGGTCAAGTGGAGGAGCCAGTACTAGATTGCAAAAACTGCATGATCCATACCCATCCCTCCCTTATCCCTTCCATCTTAGGTACGAATTTTGCGTTTACTAACAATAGAATATTATCATAATCATGTATAGGGTCCTGCCATGGAGAGCGGCGCGAAGGAGCCGCCAAATAACTAAATGAAACATTCCAGGTATGTATTTTAAAATCTATTAAGACGTATAGGATCATAGATCAACTTTATAGGCTTCCCAGAATTACAGGGGGTACTGCGAGAGTATTAAAACAACGTAAATTATTAGGGACGTGATGGGGACACATTTAGGATAGATTTAGACAGTAAATATCCTTCATACGTTCAAGAGATGCAGAGAAATTCTCCCACACCTTACCTAAAAGAACCAAAAGTTACCACATATAGACATTAAATACCTATTCTAGATTTTCTAGTACCTTTGAAACAAAAAGATTCACAACGTAAAGGAAAGGGTTTATTGTAAAGTTTTCCCGGAAGGAGAAAGCCTTTTGCTGTGTTCAGTCACAGGGGTGGGAAAAGCGAGTCATGATTCAAGACATTATTAGCGAATCAAACAGTACGAGAGGGGTCTACCGTCCGGAGATCGAAACGCAAGAGAGGAGAGGTATTAAAACCTAAGTAAAGGGTTTGACCCATCACAAGTTTAACCCCGACCTAGGTACATACATACAACATAACAAAAATCCAGAAATACATAACCCTTTGTAAAGGTAACTACCCTTTTGGGCGACTCATAGACTGAGCCATAAATTAAACACGTTACAGAAATAGCATTTGTCATGCAAAGATTAATAGATTTTTTTTTTTAATTATTGTATAAAGAATTGCATACAATTGGAATTTCTTTCCCGCTAAGCTACTGCAAGTAGCTTGTCAGCAGGAGATTAAAATAATCATTAACGAGTTAGCGTACCAACAACATAGACAAATACACATATAACATACCTACCAACATTGTGATGCAGAATGGGAAAAATATTTATTTATATATATAATTTTTTAATAAATATCATGAACAAGTTGAAAAACGGCAATACATTAATCACATACTTGAAATTTAATGCGTGGTAAGAGCAAAAATTTTTTTTTTAATATTTAAAAGAAAAATATATATACATTTATTACAATACCTACATATATTTATTATAATATATATTTATTTCAATACATTAGATTACTCCCTAGGAGCCATGATTTTAACATCAGTGGGAATTTTGTTGTAGAGCAATTTTCTTTAAATTCGTATGGCAATTTGTTAAATATTAATGGTATAAAATATTTAAGGGTTCTTTGACCATATTTATTTTGAAACATAGGTACTTTCATTCCTTTATTTTGTATGAGACGCGTATTGTGTGCATGATCCACCAATGTTTTATATGGACTGCCGGATATATGCTGCAATACAATTTTTTGCCACATAATAGCACGCACAGGTAACACATTGATTGATTTATATACGATACTAATGTCTCGCCTTTGGTTAAAAATGGTTTTATTTACTAGCAACTTTACCATGGCGTTTTGAATCATTTGTACATGTTTTATGTTGCTTTTACATGAATGACCCCATGAAGTTATCCCATATCTCACTGTTGATTCTGCAAGAGACAAATAAATCAATTTCATAGTTTTTATAGGCACATAGCATTTTATCTTATAAAGTCTACCTACAATAGATCGGTGGCGCTTACAAAGTTTGGAAATGTGTACATTCCACTTCATGTTACAATCTACTGTAACTCCTAGATACACATAGTCGTTAACTAGTTCGATACTTGTACATGAACAGGGCTGTGTGATGTTGTTGTGAATGCAATCGAAAGAGTGAGATATGATTACAGGTGTCTCGCTGTACTTGGCATGTGGTGATCTTATATGCATCAGTTTTGTTTTTTTGGAATTGATTAGTAGACCATAATCATGTGACCACTTTAATAACGAAATAAAATCTAGCTGCAATAATTTCATTGCAATAGACAAATTTTCATGGGATATGACAAGTGCAGTATCATCAGCGTATACAAAATATTTAACAAAAGAAAATATTTTTGTCATAAGAGATACAAAGATAATATAAAGTGTTGGTCCCAAAATTGACCCTTGTGGAACTCCAGTTTTGACATTTTTTGTTTCACTAAATATATCAGATATTTTTACCTTGATTCGGCGGTTAGTTAAGAAGTTTTTGAATAGTTTGAGCGCGTTTCCTCTTACCCCTATTGCCTCCAAAATATTTAATATTTTCATCATATCTATAGTATCAAATGCCTTTGAATTGTCTATGAACAGTACTAAAACATGTCTTTTGTTATTCAATTCGTTATTTACATAGTTAGAAAAATCCTGGAGTAACATTTCGGAACTCTTTTTTTTTTGGAAACCATATTGATTGGGATCTATTAAAGAAAAGCAATCCAAGTATTTAGTCAGTTTTAATGATATGTATTTCTCGAGAATCTTTTCTATAGCGGGTAATATACTAATTGGTTTATAGTTTCCTACATCAGTATGTTTTCCAATTTTTTTAAACAGGTCTGACAATACTACACTTGAGTTCATCTGATATTACTGCTTGCGTTAAAATTGTGTTAATCAGATGAGTTAAGATAGGGCCTAAGATATCTATGTTTCGTTTAATGTCAAACATTCGAATATTGTCTATGCCGGGAGACTTTGAATTTTTGAGAAGTTTCACAATGCTCACTATGTCTGCGAGTGACGCTCGTGGTATGTACAAGCTATGTTGTGATTCTAGGGGGATGATATTTGACGCTCTAAAATCACATTTATGTACCATTGAAGAAATGCTGTCTGAAAAATAGTTTGCAAATTTAAGTTAATTAACACAAAAATTATTACCACATAAAAATATAGCCATGTTTGAAGTATCTGTAATATGGTAATTGTAATGTACCGATCGTGTGTAGAGTTGGTGGAAAAAATTTTTTTAAAAAAATCTTTTGAAAAATAAAACATCGCATCTTCCTCTTTGCAAACAAACAGCTCCTAAATAATATATCTTTTGCAGATATCCTGTTAAAATAATCATCAGTAAATAAATGTACTCGTAGGAAGGTATCCCTTATATCTATATTGGTAACCTCAACCCACTTGCTATTCTATCGGTTTTCACGTTGGACTTTCTTCTCTCGATCAATTCCGGGAAATAATCTCACGTTTTCAGCTTCAACTTTCCATCGATTTAACCCTGACTGAATTTTCTCATTTGTCTACGGGGAAAATCCCGGGACATTCTTTTATGAAACCTTCTATCAAATTATGTGATTAATTTTCAGTAGCATTCTGAAGAGAAGTTCTGAGTTATGTAACCTCTTGATCACAATAATTGGATTTTTAATTTAGTTTGCAATAATACAGTATAAATTAACACAAAGTTGGAATTTATTAGTTACTAGCTGGTACCCGGCTTGCGTCGCTATGCTATTGAAAGAAATAAATTGTTTCTCCCTGCATGTCCTTTCCCTTGTATCCTCGTTTCCTTCCACCTCCCTCGTCTCTTCCCTCTCCGCGAATCCCACCTTCCCTCTGCCTTTCTCCCTGCCGCTAAAATATGTGAAATATGCACATTTTCATATCACAAATTTCATAACGCCAGAGCTTACCATTATATATAGCATATGTTACTCGCTGATAATGTAGCTTTCTATTGGTGAACGAATTTTTAAAATCGGTTTAGTGTTTTAGGCATGAAAGCGTAATAAACAAACACACGCACTTTCGCATTTATAATTTTAGTATGGATAGAGTTTAATTTGTAGAACTCCATTTTAATTTCAGTTTTTTTTATATTTTACTTAGCCAGCCGATGAATCGAACACGGAACGCCTGGGTGGGACCCAAACGAGATGCCCACTCAACCACTAACGTATAATAATATAACGAATTTCTACGGAGAAAATATATTTATGAAGCTATCGCCAGGTATATCTATCTCGTAAGAAACTCATAGCGGGAGTCTGCAGTCTAAAATGTAGAAGATGGGAGACGTCAAACTGAAATAAAGCCGTGAAAATACATAATGCATAGGCTGGACTTAGGGTGCAAGACCTGCTTTGATAAGTAGCCACCGTAGAATTGCAAGATACGGACACCTGCAGTCACCAAGGCAATTGATTCCTAACCCTTCTAGGAAAATGAGTGATGATAACTGAAAATATTAATATCGGTTGTGCCTCTGTCTGTAATTCCAGTTCAATGAACTTTGAACGTTTGCTTCGAAATTAAGATTTATTTTCAAAATTGAAAGTGTTCATTCGGAGGATGCAAAAAAACGACAAAGTACCTACCTACCTATAACATAATATTTTACAACAATTTTTTTTTATTGCCATTTTCAACATCAGAACTG
Source organism: Limnephilus lunatus (assembly GCA_917563855.2). Classification (NCBI taxonomy): domain Eukaryota; kingdom Metazoa; phylum Arthropoda; class Insecta; order Trichoptera; family Limnephilidae; genus Limnephilus; species Limnephilus lunatus. The sequence continues at coordinate 94,170,647 of OU830596.1, read as the reverse complement.
ATTTGTTAGGATTTTATACTATCCCCATCAAGGCCAATTAAGCCGATAAGTCAAATTTCATCGAAAGATGGTCTTGCAATCGTACCCTTTCAACTGTACAGGCGGTTGCGATGAGAAAGATTGATTATTCTCCGTACCAGCATTTTAAACTAATAACTCAATATCGATTTTTTTTCACGAAAGATTTTCTAATATATTACTTACATTCAGGTTAGCAATAAAAATGCTCAAACGAGGATGTTAAAATAGTGTACTTTTTATAATTATTTTTTGGTAAGTATTTATAATCTTTCAATAATGTCTAAGCAAAATAGGTGTGTAAAAAAATTCTGAAATATAATAGTTTGTAAGAACATAAATAAATAGACAAGATGAAGTATTTTCGTATAAAAACAGGTGCGCGTTTTTTTTTAATAATTCTGAAAAATAGGTTTTCCAGATAATTTATTGATTTATTTTACAGTGAGATTGATAATACGATTTCAAATGTGTGTTGTAATACAACATTTTGTTTGAAAATTTAACTAATCTTTCAACGACTAACGATAAAACCTTATTGTATTAAAAATTGTCATTTTTTCATTTCATAATTAAAAATTTAACTTACTAGATAAAATGACAATCTTTTGAATCAATTTACATATTTTTTTTATAAAAGAGTCAATACGCCTGGAATATTATTTAAAAACAAAGTGTTTACGGTTGTGTTTAGTTATTCCCTCTTAATTTGTTATATTTTGATGAGATACGAAGCGAAAAAAATGGTTCCACTTTTTTTTATCTCTTTTTAGTCCAGTTTGACCTCCAACACTCTAAACTCCGAACGACCGTAAACTACCGAACCCGGTCTCCGCTCACCGCTACTTGCGTGATAATAGTGGACGAGATATTAGTAATTATAAATTTGTACCACAAAGATAACGCCCTTTTTACGTATTAGAACTGTTTTCCCTTCCGAAGGTATTTTACGATGCTTTTGACGATGCCTTTAACGGTACATTCGAAAATGTCTTTGACGTGTCGCTAATGCATTTGACAATGTTGGCGAAACGGCGAAATTACTTTCACGGACTAAAATAACTTTTCCCTTGCGGAAAATTAGTTTTAACGTTGAAATATTTTTTTAATAATAATATTTTATCGACACATTTTGATAATACTAAAAATAAAATCGATAGTTTGAAGGAAAGCGAAGACAAGATGCGAATAGGTATAATAAAATTGCAAGCATTTATTGAGTTTTAAAAGAATATGTTAGCTCTCCACGTATTTCCCCAGCTTTCAAAAAAAAGGCACGTAATTTAAAAAAAAAAATTAATAATAATAATCATTTCATAATTATAACATCGATTGGTCGGTAATACGAGTTTCTGCAGTTTTCCTACCGTAAATAACTTTTATTTTGCCATTAATAAATCACATCTTATCTGTGAAGGTATATTTTACTATATCTTCACATACCACTACACATTTTGGGGGGCGGGTTTATGTTTACCGTCGCCCCTGGAACCATTTATTGAATAACCAACATCTCTGCCAAAGGTCATTCCAAGTGGTTCTCTACGTTTTGTGGGGGTGACTTAGCAAGGGTGCCCGGGTTCATGGGGTGTGGTTTGTCCAGGTCTTGGCGGCCGATGCACCTGCCCACCTGCTGAATGGCGGGCCGGATCGGGAGAGACTGGTTGAGAGAGGTTTTTGACCTATTCATCCAGAATCACTCGACCCATTATATATAGGGACGGATTCATACGTCACTCCTGGACACGGTGACCCCCAGATTCCTACCTCATATCTATTTCCTTACCATAACTTCCTCTACTTCCTTTACTAAAAAAAACCCTCCACACAGCATCCCCTAAGATGACATAGGCCCGGAGGATAATTCAGGACCTTCTGTGTGGAGCTAATGTAAAAAAAAACGAGAATGTGTTTTAGACCACACGACTGAAGTAAAATTTCACTAACTATACTTAACATATGACATTTGGGTGATAATGACATTGACATTGGGGTGACATATGACATTGGGGTGACATATGACCATGGGGTGACCTATGGCCCTGGGGTGACCTACGACCTTGGGGTGACCTATGGCATGGTTATTCAACAAATGATTCCTTGTCCTCACATCTCTCCATAACACTTTTCGTAACGCATTCACGAGCTTACTTCCCAAGTCAAGCGTGCGTAAAAGCCCGACCGTTCGCCTCGCCAGATCACACTTTTTGTAACATCACACTTTTCGTAACGCATTCACCAGTTTACCCCCCAAGTCGAGCGTGCGTAAAGAAGTTTTACTTCAAATTAGTTTTAGAAATATTCTGACACGATATGATAGTTCACTTTTCTCTTCATCTTGTCTCGATTTGTAATTTATTTCACGTTCTGGGTCAACTAATAGTACTCACTATTTATACACTTATGCCAGAGCATAGCCGATAAACTAAGCATATCGTTATTTTCAAAACAACAGCGGTTGACGTGAATAAACAAAAACTGTCTTTCAAACACAAAACAAGAAATATAATTATAAAATGAGTGTTATCTTGAGATGGATAAAAGTGAAATTTTTCAGAGACGTCGCTTAAGTGTTGTCAGTTGGGAGATTGCTTGGATTAAAATAATGAAAAATAGAAAAAGTTAAACCCAGTGAAAGATGGGTTGGGGTAATGGGGAATTTAAATTTAATTTCCAGAGTGTTAACCTTTTAGAAAGCTTTCGTGTGAAAAAAGTAATATTGTAATTGGCAACTTTCTTTCCAAATATTAATAACTAGCTGACCAGGAGAACTTCGCACCGCTTAATTGCGTTTCATTTCCTTTATACGTGTGAGGAAGATTTATTATAATTATTGTATTTTTCCTTTGGAGGGGTGCAGACATACGTTCATCGTTTGTCTCATTTTCGACTAGTGACATTTAGTGTGTAAGAAAGAGGGGCAGCATTATATGTTTAAGAATAAAAACAAAACAATCAGCGCATTAACATTTGAAGTTTTTGAATGTTTGGAATTCACTCACTATTCAATATTATATTTATAACAATATTGCTGAAGCTCTTTCAAAAGATGAGAATTCGTTGCATACAAAATGTATGGGGAAAAGTATTTTCTTCATAATTTTTTATTTCGTAAATTTTTCCGATGTTTATTCCGCTATTCGGGTCGTACACAAATCCAACAAATCAAAGATCATAAAAATCGGTTCCGCCGTTCTTGAGTTATAAATGGTGTAACTAACCCGACTTTGTTTTATATATTCAGATAATAATTTTATTCCTAGCTACATGCAGGGGTAGTGCAATGCAATGTGATCCATATAAACATAACATAACATACAATGAAAAAATAAAAAATGGAAAGAAATAAAATATTTTACACAACAAATAAAAATAAGATTACATAGATTATTAACATAAAAATATAATAATATTGACATAATAATATGCACATGTTTTTAATTGCCTTTCTTAGGAACTTCCTCTCCTTCCTCTACCTAAAAAGACCTACCACACAGCATCCTCAAATATGACATAGGCCCTGAGGGGGATTATTTTCGTTAGGGCTTGCTGTGTGGAGCTAATGTAAAAAAAAGCATAATTACCGTAAAATGAATCAAGATTGTATTTTATTTATATGTATAGTTTCAATACATTTTTACAGTTTACAAATAATCTTACATATTTATTTCGAACGTCTAGTTATTTTCAAAACAAATAACAATAATAAAATATATATAGAATTTTGCATTAAAGGCTAACGATTCCAAATGTCGATTCCAGAAACAGTAATCAACAATCAAGCATATCAAATTATACATCATTTGGAACAAATAATGTCAGATTTTGTCTCAAGTAATGGCATTTGTCAGAATAATAATATGAAAAGATACCCCGGAAGCACTTATTATTTTATTCAATATTGCTCTTACACGGGGAAAAACCCTGCTGTGAAATATTCTATGAAACCATCATTGACTTTTGTATCAAATGAAAGTAAAGCAGTTTGGGAATAATATAGGGAAAATGATTTTCTATGACTTCGATAATGTTTTTTGTATAAAAATAAATGAAGCCATCAAAAACACGAATAATGTTGTTTCTTCTTAGATTTTTTTGTCAAAGGGACAAATAATAAATAGGAATAAGTCACACAGCTGTGATATTATGCATATAAAATTATCGAGATATCCATTATAAAATTAAGGATTTTAGAAAAATTGAAATAATCGGTTGTAAAATGTGATATAAAATCCTTTGGAAAATCTCTATTCCTAAATCGATAATATTCAAAAAAATTGATTCTAAATTACATTCATTCCTTTGAATTTTTAATTTGTAAACTAAATAATTCGATAAAATTAATTTGAATGAACAGTTTAGCAGGCAAATAAATTAAAAAATATACATTTTGGATTTTTTTGAGCCTAAGGCTATAAGCTCATGGAGGAACTGAAAAAAAACATTTGGCGACTCTATCGCCATCTACAGGAAAGGAACTTGTGAATTTCATTGGCGGTCCGCACACAGGCAACTTTTTTTAAAGACCAGTTGTCAAGGGCGACGAGGTGACTAGCAGTGCTGGTCGCAGCGGCCGTCGCGTTTCAGTTGCCATGTTGAGAGGTTGCCATGATAAAGGCTCACGACCTGTCAAATTTGCGATATATCAGATCAGAAAAATATCGATTTTGTTCAGGAGGTTGATAAATTGAGTTGTACTCATAACTTTCGCGTCTATGTCATCTTTTACTAATTATTTCTTTGTATTTTTGTCTTTGATCTCATTTGTCTGTGGCCACGCTGTCACTTCTCGTTGTTGTGTATAAAACCTCTCAATTCAGTTTTTGCAACGCATTTTACAAACCAAAGACCCAGTGCTCTGATTAGAATCAATCTCTCTGTAAACTTTATATTTATCTGAATAAATTTAAAGTTACAATAATCCAGTACAAAAACAACAAGTGTTTTTACTTAAAAGGGAAACCCGCAAAGCATAACCTCTCTCTGTACGTTTCCCTTGGTGTGAAAATGAAGAAGTCTTCGAAGCTGCTCACTTTACACCTGACGGCGGATTGTCGGGAGACCACACCCTGGGACCCTACACATTGCACCTACAAAAAGATATTTTTTTCTTTAATCGATATCATTTAAAAATTTTTGTTGTATTATGCTTCACAGAAGTTTAACGTGTTGAATTTTCACAAGAGCTCCTTTGTCTGCATTATGTACTTTGTACCATCATATCACCAACCAGTTGGGCGACGCTGTAAGGGGTTTAAACATGTATGTACTTAATGGCAATAGAACTAATAAGAAGAAATCCTCATCATATAAGGTAGTTTTTATGTTTAGGAACAAAACTTTGACTTTTACTTGTGTTGTTTAAATAAAATATAATGTTTTACTGACTGATGACATGACTCACATGCGCATGATTAACCTGCTTGAAATCCTTTGCAAAATTACGAAATGAGCTTATCAAACGTCACCAGACTTGAAAATGCCTTTACAAAGTTGTTAACGTCAATATTGTATTTCTTGTCTGTCTTAAACACTTAGCTCTTAGCGCTTTTCATAATATTTGTTTTTGTTCATTTAAAACAATATTAAATTAAAACTCACAAGAGTCACAAGCTGACAACAGTTAAATTAGAGTGATAAACAACGAGTTAAGGGCAAAATACACAAAGAAAATGGCGACGAAAACACAGTCCTTGAAAGCATTGCATAGTTCATGCGAAACCTCAAATCCTTTTGGATAAATATAATACATTGAACAAAGACGCTTTGTTTGCTTATTTTTGGAGCTATATTCCAGAAGGATCGACGGAAAATAAGGCGAAGAGGGATAAAAATGGTGTTATTTAGTATAAACTTGATTGAATTACAGGAAGGCCGTTCTGACGATGCGTAGTATACACGGAAAAGAGTTTTCATTTCGTATTGATAAAACGTTAGGGTATTTTCTCGCCTTCGTTTGAGCTAACCTTATTTTAAGGGTAGCTATTTTAATTTTCACGTATATTCAACATTTTAATACAATAATTTATATTTTTTAATATATTTTAATAATGGTTTAGTATTAAGAAGAATTAGATAATACATTTTAATAAAATATATAAGGTCAGTAATAAAAAAAATAAAATTCGTAATGTTTAACACTAACCTTTATAAATTCACAGCATTCAATAAAAAAATAACACTAGATCGAATACATATGAATATTTCTTTATTTATCTATATTTTTTGTGCACCACATTTTCTTTTTTACTTTTAGCAGTTCGAATTTAAATAAAATTACTTCCTGAAAGATATTATTGATATCCATTAAAATTTAAATGTAAACCTTCGAAAAAATGCACTAAACACTTTTTTAGATTTATGTATATATCAGGTATAGGTGTTGTTGTGAATTTTTGTATTATGGTTCTAAATTTCAATTTGTCGTTATTTTATTGGTCAATGGCATACATATTCTTAACACTGTCATATATGAATTTAAAAGACTAACGCTAATAAAAAGTAATATGAGTTGTGTGCGTTTGAATGATGTGTGTTTTATAGTGTATACATGTTTTATTATTTTATTTAATGACATTTTTGTAATATTGTTTTTTTGTTCTTTGATCCAACTTAAAATTTTTAGTTTGAATTTATTTTTGTTTTCCTCATTTTCGTATCAAGTGAAAGATTGTTGAATGTTTTAATTGCATGATACATATTTATTGTCTTTGTCCAAAGCTTGTGTTTACTGTTGGAGTTTTTATATATATACATTTTTTTTTATTTAAAAATATAACAAGGTTACAGTTTTACAACATAATATATACATTAATATTTCAATCACTCTCCTAATAAAGCAGCTGCTTGTGTTTAGGAGAAGACAACTAAAAAAAAATTGCGTTTGTTTAAATTAAAACAAAAAATTTTAGTAATTTAACAAAAAATATTAGTGATTTTATGAGAAAATACAGATAAAAGTAATAAAAATATAGGTTGGTTAAAATAAATGAATTAAAGTATTGATAAGGCAAAAACATATATCTAAATATGAAATACATATTTATAGATATAATATACAATAAGTTAAGTTATGATGTGGTACTAGAATATTTTAATTTAATTTTTTTTAAATATTTTTCGTAGCTTTCTTCCGATCGTATATCAAGGGGTAATTTATTAAATAATTTTATACCCTTAAATACATAGTGATGCTGTGCTGTTGTGGTTCGCACTAGTGGCACGGTAAATCCTCCAACATATATTATTCTTTTGCTTATATTTAATTGTGGTAAATTATTTTTACTAAAGAAATCTTTATGTATTTGTAATAGTGCAATTTTGTAATAGATTTTTGTAAGTGAGGGAACCGGGAAGTCTTGAAAAACATTTATAGTTGGATAGTCGTAGGGCTTTTTTAGGATGATTTTTATTAATATTTTTTGAATTGTTTCCAATGGGAGAAGGGTTGCTTTATATGCACCCCCCCAAGCCACGATTCCATATTGTAGTACAGAGTGCGCAAGTGCATAATAAATATCTTTTAGTGTTTGTAATGATACAGTATTTCTTAATCTAAAAAATATATGGATCAGTTTTCTCATTCTGTCTACTGTAGATTTTATTTGACTTTTCCATTTGATGTTCTTATCGATAATTATTCCAAGATATTTTATTTCTTCTTTACTACTAATGCTTATACAGTTTGAGTTACAGGGTGCGATTCTAATGAGACAATTTCTTTCGTGAATTTTTATGTTTAGATTTTTATTAGAGATATTCCCTGTCAGGCTGTAAGGTATAAAATGGGTTTTATCGACATTTAGTGTCAATAAGTTTTCGTCAAACCATACTTTAACGATATTTATTGCGTTATTAGCTAATATTTCGACCTCATTCCAAGAATTTCCTTCATTAGTATTATCTGCGTATGATATAATGTTTCCAATGATTGGGAGTTCAAAAAGATCATTTACATATAATATGAATAGTAAAGGTCCTAAAACAGTTCCTTGTGGAAATCCAAAATCTATATTTTCTATTTCACTTAGATCGTTGTTTACTTTTACCTGTTGAGTTCTTTGATAGAGATAGCTTTTTAACCATGATTTAGCTTTGCCAGTTATTCCTATACTATTTAGTTTATTAATTAATTTTGAATGTGAGACACTATCAAAAGCTTTACGGAGGTCAAAGAATATACACATTTTTTGCCTTTATCTAATGTTTTGTAAATAAGCTTAGTTAATTCTGCAATTGCTGGCTAGGGTTAATACATTTTTGGTTTTCTGTATAATCAGTAATTTGTTTTTTATTAGTTTTTCGTATATTTGTGCAATGTTGAATAATAAGGAAATTGGGCGGTAATTGCTTACTTCTTTTGAATCTCCGGATTTATATACTGGGATTATAACGGCTTTTTTGTAGTTTGACGGGAATATTCCATATTTAGTGCTTACGTTAATTATATGCGTAATCGGTTTGGTTAGGAAATTGCAGTATTTTTTCAAGATTTCTGTTGTTATACCGTCGTATCCTGGCGCACTACCATTTTTAAGTGATTGCATTATGTTTTCAATATTTTTTTCTGTAGTCGGTTCAAAAATTGAGAGATTGTTATTTGTTATTTTATCGTCATGTATATCATCAGGTGGATAATTTTGGTTAATTTTATATGCAAGTTTTTGACCGACGGTAGCGAAAAATTTGTTGAAAATATTTGCGCACATTTTTGGTTCACCGATAGCATTTATATTAGTTCCTTTATTGTTTATGACATTTATTGTAGACTTATTTTTATTCATTATTTCGTTTATAGTGTTCCATGTTTTTTTAGGGTTTCTTTGTCTTACTAGTCTATTAGTGATAGTTTGTGTTTGTTGGATTTTTTTTTTGTTTTTTGGCTTGTATCTAGTACGTCTAACATGTTGAATATTTGTTCTATATCAGTCTATATTTTTGAAAGTTTTTTACTTTTCCCCTAAACAATTATTCCATATTCTATTATTGAATATCAATTAGCATAAATGTATCCAGATTATTTATTTTTTCTGAGTTCTTTTAATGTAATTAAGCGAATGTTATTATAAGAATAGCGCAGACCGGTGAAAAACGACGGGATATTATAATTGTAGGAAGCTGAAAGTATTTATTTAAAAAAAACTTCCAAAAACAAGGATTGGATAATTTTAGAAACAATAAGAAATTTACCTTTCGAATAAACACTGTTAGTAAACTTGAAAAATCGCGACATTTTTGTCAACAATTTAAACAAAGAAATACACACTTCAGATACTTAAATTTTGATTATATAATAAAATTTTTTTACTTCATTGCTCATCCAGATTATTTCCATAATCATTTGGAATTTTCAAAATGACACTTAAATTCAAAGCAAATCCACGGCCCATAGTTCATTGAACCGGAGGAACAGACTGAATCACAACCGAAATTAGTATTTTTAATGTAAAATTACTTACTCCACTTACTTTTATCTAAACTACTGTAAATAGCAATTCTTCAGGACTTCCAAACCGAAATAAGTATTTTTAATGTAAAATTACTTGCTCCACCTACTTTTATCTAAACAAATGAAAATTGCAATTTTTCAGGACAACCCAGCTTATAAAAACCTTATTAAAATGCTTTACATAGTGATAAAAAATATCTAACTCTGCAAATTTAAAGGATCCTTACAGGGATGATTAATGTGCTAGTTTTTCATTGAAGGAAGTGCAGATTTCCTAAGCTAAAAGTGTCACAAAACCGTTCAAAAAACATCACTTTAATTCAAAGGAAATAATCCTCATTTCCCAGGAAAATTCTGTCGACGTCTGTCTCAATTCTATGTAAGCTGTTAACCACGTAATCGAGCTTACCACTTTATGGGTCAAAGTCTAAAAATAATTTATGTTGTCTGTAATAAGATATTTAGGCATAGGTAAAACTTAATTGATCAGCGAAACTTAGTTAATTAGTAGATTAACGGTGGACGGAGAAAGAAGATGATTACAACCACTCAGACTCATAAACTTGCTTACACGATAATGTAACATTACTATACATATATATGACGTATGAGGCGTTCCTGAATTATTATAATACTTTATGCGTAAATGAATATAAGAAGTCGTGGATGCCCGACCAGGACTCGGTACTGCGCATTTTCATCCCACGACAAAATATCTCTGACAAAATATCCTCCAACAAAATATCTACTAAAACCAAACCTAACCTAACCTACCTTACCTTATTTTACATTTTACTATTTTGAAGAATACTTTATTGCCTTTACAGGATGTCTGTATTATTTTTGTCCCATTTTTTTTATTTTTGAATAATAAATTATTGAATTTTTTTTTCTGTGTCTTGTTCTCTTTCATATTTTCGTTTAGATTATTATTGTTAACTTATTCCAATATGATAAATTATTGTCTTCACGGGATGTCTGTAATATTATTATACCATTTTTTGTTAGGTTAGGTTAGGTTAAATTTTAGTAGATATTTTGTTGGGGGATGTTTTGTTGGAGGATGTTTTGTTGGGGGATGTTTAGTTGGGGATATTTTTTCGCGGAATGAAAAGTCGCGGAACCCCAAGACATGGAACGAATGCGTGATACTAATATGAGTTTTTCAAGAATCAGTGTAATAGAGGTGCCAAGACAGTTTTGTGTGCTGCATCATCAACCCTGCCAACTCCTGTGGGAAATGGCGTTAAGATTCAATTATTGCTTAGAAGTACTTATATGATGAAATTTAAATGTGACCGGTGTAATGTATAGACTACGTAGATTGCTTTCCACAGCCATACTGCGATCTTTGTACTATGCTATGATTCACTCCCACTTGGCATACCTTTCGAGTATCTGGGGTTTTGCTACCAAAAAAATGATATCGGAGGTGCAAATAATCCAAAATAGAGCCCTACATAACATTTTTGGCTTGCCTTGGGATACACCTGTTAAAGATATTTACCGTCACGCACTTGTATTGCCATTTAAGATTGTTCCTAGCTTTGAGATAACAAACACCATTTTAAATATTATTCAGTGCAACACCCACACAAATATAAAACTGAACTAAAACAACGACGTTCACCAATATAATACACGACAACACAACAAACTACATATATCAAAAATACACTCAACAATGTTCGGACTGAAATCATTAGAATACATTGCCTACACTAACTATAGCAAACTGCCTGAAAATTTGAGACAGGTATACGCTTCCAACAAATCTAGAAATGATATATTGAAAACCTACTTTTTCAAATGTTATTTGGAAAACGAGTCGTAAGTAGGTACAAACTCTGTTCTGATAGCCCTGATTATCTTCAAATACTTAACTTATAATATGATGGGCGCGGTTCATACCTTTCTTAAATCTCGTCATGTATTTGTATGTAAACATCTTGTATTAGGTCTGTATATTTTTGAGCCCGTACCTTATATTGTATTTTCCTGATTTTGTTTTTTTTTATGCATTTCATAGTCCATCTCATTAGTCCATCATGGAGGAAACTTTATTTTAACTTTTTGAAACCAAAAGTACATAAATCAAATGAGTCGGTTATACAAATTCATAAAATCTTATAAGACATGTTTCTGTGAAATATTTGTAAAGTGATTCTTCATATGTTTTGTGTCTGTATGTTGCTTCTGTGAAATGTTTTGTAAATTTTTCATTCATACATTGTGTCTACATATTGGGTTGAGTTGGGTTTAACTTCTCAAAAGTACCCATTGGCGATCCCTTAATGAGTTTTGATAACTCATGTGAGTGCAACTTCGTTGTATGTTTTATTTAATAAAAAAAATAAAAAAAATCAAAAGTTCCTTCACTACATGGTTAATTTTGTACTAAATAGTCCAGTCGCTAGTTAAAGATTTTAAGTTTTTAGTTAGGCATAGGTGATTATTCTCTTAGGATAAAGTTTAGATTAGTTTTAAGTTTCTTTGGATTATTTGTCGAATTACCTTGGGCCGATTTCTTGCAAAAACTTTTTGCAAGTCCTTCGAATAAAATATAAACAAACTTTAATAAATTAGAACGTTAATCTTAACCCTAGATTAAATAGCTCTTTCTAAATCAGAGATCAGATCAAATCTGAAAAACTAAAGTTGGTTTGTTTTGTTTACTCAATTAAATTAGGTAGTTAGTAGTTATGTCCTTTTAAAGGCTATAAATCTGAAAATTCAAGGATAATGTACACTGCCAAAATCAGCAGACAAACGTTTTATTTTCACTGCAAGGTAAGGAAAATTGCTCATCCGTGTCGATAGAAGATTTATCTAAGGGTTGTTTAGCGAATTGTATAATGCCATTACAAATCAATACCACGTCTTTTTCATCGATAAGAGGAATGGTTTTATTGTTGACAAAGTAACAATAAAAGAACAAATAGCAATTTATGATAAAAAAATATATATTTGAGAAAATGAAAATACGAACATAAAATGGAATAGGCATGATCAAGGGAAAAACCTCGATACAGAAATAGAAAGTAGAATAATTTGTATCAAGTTGTAAATCGCTTTATTGGAATGTTAAGTTGCCTATTTTGTAGGGCGCTCTTGAAATTTGTATTCAAGTGCGTATTTCTTTAGCTTTCAGGCTTTAATTTTTAATGAAGACAAAGAAGGTAAAATTGACGTAAAACTCCACTTAATTGTTCATAAACACCTTGGACTTGTTATGCTAATCTTACGGTAATGTTTTGATTTGAACTTTTTTGAAATAGGGTCAAACACCATAGTTTTAATATACATCGTCTACGCTATTATTATTAAAAGTTGTACTTTTGGTTTTCAGACTTTATACTCGAAACAGAACTTTTAAGCGATTCGAAATTATAAAACATTGAAGTGCTGGGGATTTTAAGCAAAATGCAAATATTTTCAGCAGAAACTGTATTTTCTATTCCGAGCAATGATCCTTTGAAGTTTCGGTTCAAACAATGATATAATAAGTTCTTTCGGTTCCATGCCAACTCGGAATCAACTGAACTTAACAACTCTTTGAAAAGTCATTAAAAGATATATTTTTTTAATGGAAAATAGTCCTTAACCCAACCTAACGTAACCTTTGAAAACAATTTTTTAAACATTTTTATCATCACTTTTAATGACTTTACAAAGGAGGTGTTGCGTTGAGTATATTCTGAGTTGTTGTTATGTAAATGGTATTTGTGTCTTAATTCGGTTAGTGTTAAGTTTTATAAATAACAGCATGGCTCTAACTAACATGAACTAAATCCGTCAATTTGATTGTCCTATAACGGGAAACCTTGCTAGTTCCTTACCGTTGATGTATTTTTAAATAAAAAAAAGATATATCTATATTATTCAAAGTTTAAAAAGTCTTTCAACAAAACACAATATAAGTAGGTTCGTATATAAATGTATCTGTACAGACATCCAAAAGAGGAACTAACACGACAGAAGATTATATTTGCACTGGTAGCCCCAACATCTACAGTAAACGCTATCGGCTGCAAAGTTACGTGTAAAGTGTTTCATACTTTTTTTTAAAATATATTATCTCCACTCAGGAGGCTCTGAGAAAAATAATTTCTATCATTGCCTATGTCATATTTTTGGATGCTGCGTGGAAGGTCTTTTTAAGGAGAGGAAGGAGGGTCTCTTAGATCCATATTGTAGGAGGGAGGAAACATAGATATAGGTAAATTGTTCAACAGTCAAGCTATTGAACAAAGAAATAGTAGTAGAAACGACCCCTTCTCATGTGACAAACATCAACAGAGTTCACATGTTGGGCGCGCGTTTGACTTGTTTCCCGACTATCCACTGATGTGGAAGGGATCAAAGACGCTAGTTCCTCGAAACTAGTCGAAACATCTTCCATTGAAATACAACTAGAACAAGGACAGCATTCCCACCTAAAGTCTGTGCTCTAAAGATGGCAATCCGTTTGTTAAGGGGGGGGAGGGGGAATCAATCAAACTGACCACCCGTTTCTGAACAGAAAGTATTTTGGTGCTCCAGAGGTAATTAATCAATTTAGGTAATTAATAAATAGACATCCAAAGAAGTACGAAATCTTGCATCTCAAGTCACTTCTTTCCAGCAGTACCCTTGAAACCCTCAAAACATCAACTAACCCATCATCTTTGGGAATCACAATCACGGGAATACGCGAAATTAGGAACGGAGGTGTAGTCGTGCATCCGAGTACCGATGCAGAAGCCATTAAACTTGCCAATGCACCGACCATATCCGATGCTGGTCTGAAAGCAGCAGTTTCTTCGCATAAACTTCCTCGGATAGCTATCCATGGCCTTCCTCAAATTGTGCCCCTAGAAAACATCACCTTGGCTATACACCAGCAAACACACGAAGAAACTGGTCTACATCTAAATGAATTAAAAGAAACACTGCAGTTTTCTCATAAAGTAGGACCTCGAACTGGATCATGTACGCATGTCTTCAGAGTTCCTCCTTCTGTTCGTCACTCCCTCATTCGCTTCTCCAAACTTGCTATGGACTGGCAAATACATACCGTAAGGGACTGGATTGAGAGTTTAAAATGTGGACACTGTCAACTTTATGGCCACACAGCGTCGAAATGTAACGCTGACACACCTACCTGTTCTCACTGTGGAAAAACTGGACACAATCGCGACGCTTGCCCGACTCCCGAAAAGCCACCAGCATGTGCCACATGCAAATTCTTCAGAAAACCGGCCACTCACAACACTGGCTCCCCTGACTGTCCTGCCCGCCAAGCCGCTGAGAGACGCGAATTATCTCGTGTCAATTTTTTAGGCTGAATCAGAATCGACACCTTATTAATACTAACTTTTCGTCGTATTATCAAAATATTCGTGGTCTCAATACCAAGCTTAACTCCTTTAGATGCTCCGTTAATATATGCCCTTATGATTTTTTATGTCTTTCCGAAACATGGCTATCAGATAATATTGCTTCAACCGAACTTGGACTACACGACTACAATATTTTTCGCTGTGACCGCTCTTCTTCATCTAACAAGCGTAGAGGAGGCAGGGTAATGATATGTATTAAAAAAAAATACCCTTGCCACTTTCTAGAATCGTCTAATAATGTATCTGAACAATTATTTATTTGTGTTCTACTTGGTTCCAAGAAACTTGTCATTGGTTGTGTCTACATTCCTCCCTCATCTTCAACAGAAATCTATAAGTCACATACTGAAGCTGTTGAGCGTGTTTCCATTAATGCGGATTTCTTATTTATTTGTGGTGATTACAATCTTCCTAAAATAGTGTGGCTTAATGATAGTCAGGGTGTGAAAACTCCTAATAATGTTTCCCTTCAAGCTTCTATAATAGTAAATTTCTATGCCTACTTGAATATGTTCCAACTAAACTCGATCAATAACTGTGTAGGATACTGTCTTGATCTGATATTTACCAACATGCCTAGCGTTTGTGTATGTGAAGCTACTGACTCAATATTACCAATAGATAAATATCACCCACCACTCGACATTAACTTCTCTAATCCTTTCAAAAGTGATACTCTGAAGTCAACAGCTACATACCACTACAAATTTAACAAAGGTGACTATACTGGCATGAACAGGTATCTTGCCCAATATGACTGGACTTCTATGTTATCAAACACCAATATTAACGATGCTGTATTTAAATTCAATGAATGTTTAACTCATGCTATAGACTTGTTCGTTCCAAGGGGAACTTATTTTCAGCCTAAATTTCCTATTTGGTTCAGTGTGAAATTAAAGCAGTTGATTATTGAAAAAAAGAAAATACACAAGTTATTCAAATTAACGAACAACTTAGTGCTTTATCAAAAATTTTCTCATTTAAGAGAATTATCCAAAATTGAATCTGCCACATGTTACAAATCGTACATTGAACTCACTGAGACAAAATTAAATCTTAACCCTAAACAATTCTGGAAATTTGTTAAACAAAAACGTGTTGTTAACGATCTCCCTTCAAGTTTATTCTTTAATGAAACTCACGCTACCAACGATTTTGATATTGCCAATCTTTTTGCTAAACATTTCTCCTCCGTCTATTCCGATAACAAATGTACCATCCCTCCACTTAAATATGCTAATACTATTGACCTTAATAATTGCGAAATCACACTTATTGATGTCTTCAACTACTTAAAAAATCTTCCCAGCAAATCAAGCACTGGTCCTGATGGTATACCTGAAATATTATTGAAAGAATGTAAATCTACTGTATCTGAGCCAATATGTTTATTATACAACTTATCACTATCATCTGCCACTTTTCCGGATTCCTGGAAGGTTTCCTATATAAGACCTATTTTTAAATCAGGTAATAAGTCGAACGTAGAAAACTATAGACCTATATCGATTTTATCTCATATTCCTAAAATCTTTGAGTCTATAATCACAAAGAAAATAACACCTATTTTCAAAAATGTGCTGATTGAGGAGCAGCATGGCTTTAGATCTGCTAAATCTACCACTACAAACTTACTCTCCTTCACCAATACCATAGTCAACGGCCTAGAAGATAAATCACAAGTAGATGTTCTATACACCGACTTTTCTAAAGCTTTTGACAGAGTAAAACATGCAATCCTCATGGCCAAGCTATATGCTATAGGTATTCGAGACCCATTTCTATCCTTTATTAGTTCTTATTTAAGTAACAGAAAACAAAGAGTTAAAATAAATAACATTATGTCTATTATTATTGAAGTTACATCCGGCGTACCGCAAGGAGCACATTTAGCCCCGCTTCTTTTCAACTTGTTTATAAACGACATTATTAGTATTTTCTCACATACGCGCTTTTGGCTCTTTGCTGATGACAACAAGATCCTAAAAATAATAAATAATTACCATGACTGCCTTCTTTTCCAATCAGATATTGACTCATTCAATGACTGGTGTAAAATTAATTGCTTGGAACTAAATGTCGATAAGTGCAAAATTATGTCCTTCTACAGATCTAAAAATCCGATCGTTTTCGAATACAAACTAAATAATAATTGCCTAACAACTGTTCAATATATTAAAGACCTTGGTGTCACTCTTGATAGCAAGCTTTCTTTTCGGGAACATTTAAATGTGATTATTAATAAATCTCTCAAACTACTTGGTTTCATCACTAGAATGACTTCCGACTTCAAAAACATAAATACCTTAAGAACTCTTTACTGCTCCTTGGTTCGCCCCCATCTTGAATATGCTTGTGTTATATGGTCTCCTTTTTATGCTGTCCATATTCGTCATATTGAATCCGTTCAACATAGGTTCCTAAAAGGGATTGCTAGGAGGCTAGGATTAGAGCGAGGCAATTATTCGTATGCTGAAATTGAAAAAACTCTAAACCTTTCTCCTTTAGAAGACCGTCGGAAAAAATCCGATCTCATCTGTTTCTTCAAAATTATTAACTACATAATCGATTCACCTACATTACTACAACTCATCCCATTCAATATACCTTCTCGTAGACTCAGAAATAAAGACCTACTCTTCCTCAATCAGCACTCCACTAATTATGGTTACAACTCACCACTGTCCAGAATGTGTAGAATGGTCAACTCACGACAAGACCTTGATTTTTTTGGTATAAGCTTGAATGAATTCTGTCGCTCTTTAAATAAATGATGATATTTTATATTTACTGTAATTTTTGCAAAGTCTTGACTTGACTTGACACTTCTATTTTCTGTTTGTCTTTGCTCTCATGTACCATTTTCACCCTTACAATGTACATTCCCAAATTTTCGTTATACCATGTTGTAAATTGGACGTAAGTCCGTAAATTAATAAATAAATAAATATAAATAAATATCTCATAATGCATGGAAAGATTGCCGGAAGACGGGGCCCTGGAAGAAGGAGAACATCATGGCTGAAAAACCTGAGACAGTGGTTTGACAGTAAACAAAGTCCGCATAAGCAACATGATAGCCAACATCCATTGAAAGGACAGGGCAAAAGAAGAAGAAGGAAGAATAAAATAATGCTTGGAAAAAAAAACCGAACTCAAAGATAGGAAAGGTAACATTTTAAATTTTGTACTATAAAGTAAAACTGACGGCCGCGTATTTAAAACTATGCCAATAATTTTTAACTCACAAAAAGCAAAGCGTAGCCAATAATCTCATTGAAGTGCCGAACGGGGTTTTTGCTCACGGTTACGCTTCAAAGGGTATGTTGAAATAAGTAAGCACCGTAATTAAAATGTTATCAGGGCGCATGAACCAGAACGGGGAAAATTATCAGAGGAAAATGCGGCCCAGGATATTCGGTTTCCGAGAGCGTTCCGCTATATTGTAACTAATGATCCGTTTGAAGTGCTTACACCTTGCTTCCGTGAAAATGCTCTAACAACTTATACTAATAGGATAAAGAAATTTATTGATATCACCTATAAATATATTTTTGAACTATATGTATTTGTGCATATTAGTTTTAATACCTGGCTTTGCGCTTACTTTCTTGTAATAAAAATACATGAATTATATCAGTACTAGCTGACCTGGATCCCTTGTACCGCCTCAGAATCAATAACTGTTGTTTTAACGTATTAGCTGAATTAAATTCAGTTTTTTTAGTAAGTTAAAAATTACACAACGCAGCAATTATCGATGCGCAACTCTCCGTGTTTTGTTTTTTTCAGTATCAGAGATGGAGTTTTGTCCGGATTTATATTTTTTGTGATTTTTCTTACTCTTCCACTTACTTACGTGTGAGGGAGATTTATTATAATTATCGTATTTTTCTTTTGGAGGGGTGCAGACATACGTTCACCGTTTGTCTCATTTTCGACTGTTGACATTTTTTTAGTGTGTAAGAAAGAGGGGCAGCATTATGTGTTTAAGAACAAAAAAAAAATCAGTGCATTAACATTTGACGTTTTTGAATTTTTTGAATTCACTCACTATTCAATATTATACTTATCACAATATTGCTGCAGCTCTTCAAAGATACGAGTTAAGAATTCGTTCCGTACAAAATGTATGAGGATAATAATTGTTTTTATATATTTTTTTGTGAATTTTTCCTATGTTTTAATGGCTGTTATTCGGGGCGGAGATAAATCCAACAAATCAAAGATCATAAAAATCGGTCCAGCCGTTCTTGAGTTATAAATGGTGTAACTAACCAGACTTTTTTTTATATATTAATATTTATTTAATACTTAAAATAAAATCGAAAAATGTGGTGTTAGACATTTTTTTATGTGAATACCTCCCACAAATCCCCGTCTCCGTCTGGAGCCAGTGAGACTTCTTGAATTGGGGCATGTTGTGAGGCTAAGGGTAAGTGGGGATGGGAAGGGGATAAGAGCGAGGAAGGTGGAGAAGTACCTGGCTTCAGATCTAGTTACAAAAATCATTTCAAGCAGATTAAATTCTGAATAGTGGTCTTAGACCTGGGGGATAATGAGAGTATTTTCCACTCTGGAACGTGCCGCAAATATACCTCATATTATTTTTAATGATTCAATTTTGAAAACACAAATCAATTAAATAAGATTTATCTGCGCACGCCGGGATTTAAAGCCGCGACCTACGGGTCGCTAGTCCAGAGCCTTGTCCCTCGACCACGGAGGCTGTCAAATGTGTGTAGCCTAGGGTCAATGTGTCCAGGAATGACGGACGTATGAATCCATCCCTATAACTGCGGTGCAAGGCAATGAGTTGAGAGTCCGACTAGAGCATAGGTTCTCAACGTGGGCGATAACGCCCCCTTGGGGGCGTTTCAGACCTTCAAGGGGGCGGCAGAAGACCAAGAGAAAATTGGGGGGCGTTTCAGACTTTCAGGGGGCGGTAGGAGACCCAGAAAAACCCATCCCACCCCATCAGTGCTCCAGATAGTTTTCCGGCAGGACGTACGTCGTTTTAGCCATGCGCCGTAATTTTAAAATTATTAAAATAATTTACAAGTTTATCCTAATAGATAACAATGAGTGCCCTTCGTTTGCTAACGACAGGCGGTGGTGCTCGCAAGTATCCGAAGTGGTTATCGAGAGAAGTCATTTCGAATATAGATATCAAACACGTCCAACATAAGCGTTAGAAATCTGGAGGCCTTCAGAGTGAATACGATCTGTTTAGTTACCGAGCGCTAGTTAAGAGCGAGGTTCGAGTGGCCTATCGAGCCTACGTGTCATGTATGATCCTAAGATCTTTTGGCACTACATAAAATCCCTTCGGAAGGATGTTCACATCATGATTTTTTTTTTACCTTAGCTCCACACAGGAGGCCCTGAGGAAAAAAATTTCCCTCTTCTAATGTCATCTTGGGGATGCTGTGTGGAAGGTATTTTTAGGGTAAAGAGGGAGAGGAAGTCGTAGGAAGGAAAAGGTACGAGGGATGGATTGGAATCTGGGGGTCAGTGTGTCAGGAGTGACGGAGTGATGGACAAATCAATCAATTCCCCCCTCTGATTTTATAATTATCCCTGGTCCGCATTAGGCTGGAGAGTGGTTCGCTTATCTGAAATCCTCATGAAAAAAATTCTAAGATTTCTCTAGATGAGGGAGTACGGCCACTATCTATGGCTCTACCCGACGAACTTTTTCCTGGGCATGCTGGGACTTCACTCCCTGCAGCTCAGAAAAGAGGGGTATGCCGCCACCCATTTATTCAGACTGCTGCGAGGCTATATTGAGAACTCAGCCATTATGGAGCGCGTGAGTCTCTAAGTTCCAGGTGACTATCTTAGACAGCGTCATCATAGATTATTTTATCTTCCTGCCTGTATGGCTAAAATGCCAATGGTTCTCCCGGTAGGGAGGAGTATATTGCTCCTGAACCAAATCTCCTCCAAAATTTATATGTTTGGCGTCAGTGAGGAGAGATTCAAAAAGGAAATTCTTTTGATTTTTGAAAGAGTCTCGTCTCTCCATGTTGATGAAATCTTCACCACCGTCTGAACTTTTTTTTTATGAAAATGCCATATTTCTTTTATCTATAAATATTTGTCAACAATTTTTTTGTAAAATATTTATGTGGTGTTATTTTCTTATAATATGTAATAAACTCAAATTTGTAATAGTGTAAGAAATTAAAATATTATTATAACAACTATATCCCATCTTGCCCCATCACATCCCCCCCCCCCCCTTTTGTGGAAAATTTAAATTTGTGACGAAAATTGCTGTTTCGAATTCACGAGTTAGGGGGCGCTAGAAAAAATAATATTCTCAAAGTGGGCGGTGGGCAAAAAAAGGTTGAGAACCTATGGACTAGAGAGATCTACGTTAGGTCTACCTCAACCAATCTCTTCCGATCCATCCCAAGACGTGGTGGGTAAACGTATTCGCCGCCAAGTCCTAGAAAAACCTCACCACATGTCCCCGGGCACCACTGCTAAATCACCAAATGTAGCGAAGCACTGTCATGGTTATTCAATAATATATAACTATTCCGGGGCGGTGGTACCGATAACCGCCTTCTAAAAGTATGGTAAAAATCCCAGAAATTAAAAAAAATAATTTATGTGACAACACCAACAGATCGGAATAGTAGATTACAAAAATAACAAAGTTTTGAAAACGTGGTTATAAAACCCCCCATCATCTAGTCACTTAATTGGACCGAATAAAAGCTATTATCTTTATTTACATCGCCTTTGTGACACCAAACGCTCAAAATAATAATTGTAATAACTTGGCCAATTTTATAAAAGCCATTTTTGTAAAATATCACCTCGAAGGGGCGAGAGCTTTGTAATAAAAGTGAAAAACTTGTTTTTTAGATGACGACCTCATTGACGCGTACAATTTCTCAATTAGGGTCGATTTGAAAAATAAATGGACGTCTAGACATTTGAGGTCAGACTATATTGCATAGGGTTAGTTGGAAAAAATAATACTTAGCTGTGGGGGTGTGTTTTCCTTCCGTTAGGGAAGTCCAATTAATAAAGTGGAGATGTGTTAAGATGAAACTATACTAAATAATGCAAAATCATAAAAAATCATATGTTTTCGTTTTGAAAATTTGATCGCTTAGAAGTATTATAGATGCTTCAATTAAATACTGCGTATAGAACATACCTTGACCCTTAAAAATATCTTTTAATAAGCCTAAAATAAATAAAGTATAAGGTCTATAAAAACACTTTCAAGTCCAAACTCTCCTATTTATAAACCTCTTTTTGGGAATGGAATTGTATTATGTTGCAAATTCATTTTATTTAATAATAATCGCAAAAGAATAATATTTACGCCCGAACTTCCCAAATTGAAATAAAATAAGCATTTTTGCGTTCTTATTCTACAAGCGCCCTAGAGGTGATTTTTCACAAAAACGGCGCTATATAAATCGTCCAAATATTATTATTATTAATAGGGCCGCTAGTCGACGAATTTGGTTTTTCAAAGTGAACTACACACCCATTTTCAGTCAGTCCTCCCCCGGCCGTAACGGGGAACAGAGGTTAGGCTCCCCGTCGCTTGATTTCTTGAAATCAATTTTAAATTTCCGTTTTGTTACAATACACAATGCGTAAAAAAAGAGTTAAAGTTTTTTACAGGTTTTTACGAAATCAACCTGTAAAGAAAATTCTCAAATACATTTTCCAACCTTTCCAAAAGCTTTTTCTCAAATATTTTTAAACTCCTCCCTTAAAGGGGCGTGTATTCCGATTTCGATTTATTCTTGGACTATTGGATCGCCTTAATGTAGACTGCTGTATTAAGCCAAACAGGCGCAGATGAATTACTCTGTTAAAGTTCCAGAAAGTCAAAGTAGACAACGAGGAAGTTGTTATTTATGTGTTTGGTACGAATGAAAAAACATCTCTAGGAAACAGGCTGACAAATTGAACGCCGCCAAAAGGGTATGTAACTTGTAAGTCAAATAAAGTATCCGGGAAGGAAACTGGGATTATTTATGTTGAATTTAACTTTAAGGCATCTGAATGAAAGATTTACTATGGGGAAAGGGTTAAATTATGAATACAATTCACTGGGTTCTTTAGAAAATGTGAACATAAAGATTACAGTTATCGTACCTATCAACTCCAAGACTTACTGGTATGCCTAATTACTGAGTAAATATAACTTTTCGGTGTAAATAAGACAGCTTAATTTTAAGGGTAAAATTAAATAATTCATAATCTTCGTTTCTTTTGTTTAAATTTTTGACAGAACCTAAATCTTTCAAAAATTTAAAGATACAAATCTTAATCAGTAATGTCTTTTAACCACTGGAGCTACAGCACAATTAAAAACTTTTTTAGAATAAGTTAACAATAATAATCTAAACGAAAATATGAAAGAGAACAAGACACAGAATTTTTTTTTCATATTTTCGTTTAGATTATTATTGTTAACTTATTCTAACATGATATATTTCACTGATGAGAATAACCTTCAAAAATGTATAAAAAGAAAGTTTTTCTTTTAACAAAAAAATTAATATTCATTTAGACTTTCATAAAAGTCAATTGTTCCATATAAATAAATTCGGATATATCTTATCCGAGACGCTATCCAGGTCACAAACCAACTCTTAGAATGATTGTTTCCAATAAAAAGGGTAGTTGCCCGTAATATGGAGAAAAATAATTAGTTGATAATAATGTAATTCTAAAATTTGAAAATATGAGATTGACAATTATGACGTTTTGACA
Source organism: Limnephilus lunatus (assembly GCA_917563855.2). Taxonomy (NCBI): domain Eukaryota; kingdom Metazoa; phylum Arthropoda; class Insecta; order Trichoptera; family Limnephilidae; genus Limnephilus; species Limnephilus lunatus. Next base: position 94,147,040 of record OU830596.1, on the reverse strand, counting down.
GAAGGTGGCAATAGCGAAATTGGTTAATGCACTCGTCCCGGTTAGACAGAGAGGTCTGGGTTCGAGTCCCAGTTGCGACCATTGTCTTTTTCTGTTTTTCTGTGTCTTGTTCTCTTTCATATTTTCATTGAGGTTATTATTGTTAACTTATTCTAATATGATATATATGGGAATAACCTACAAAAATGTATAAAAAGAAAGTTTTTCTTATAAAAAAAATTAAAAACTTTTTTCTCCGATTGCTCGAAATTTTTTGGTAATCATTTTGAATATTTTCCGCCCACATAAAAAAAAATCGTACCTCCGAATTTTAATATGCTGACTTTCAAACTGATTATAGTTCTATATAGCCAATGAATTCACCTATCTTTTATCGATTATCAAATATTCGTAGGATTTGTAAAAAAAATATTATAAAATCGTAAACTTCTACTTAATTACTTATAAATAAGCGAAAATTTGCCAAAATTGGCAGCAAAGCAATCCGAGGTATTTTAAATAGTGCCATATTGTGGCAAAAAGCGCTTCAGTAGTTAAAGTGTACTAAAGGCTAAATTTGAAAGATAATTTTTTGATCGTCTCTAATTTTATTTTTCAATCTATCAATATTATAAAAAGGTTGATAGTCATACTTATCAAATATTTTCCCGTAATTTTTCACGGGTCTGTGTCGCTAGTTTAACATATTTTTGCTACATCCTGTTAGCTCTAATTAGACGAGCTGTTCCAAAATTAAACTTTAATTATTTGTAACACTAATATAGCCTCATCAGACGTCACCTGGCGCCCGAAAGTAAAGGTAATCGATCATTACGCCAACTGAAAAGCTTAAGACAACATTCAAATTTCCTCATTTCCTTTCTATAATTCGATCTGACTCCATTACAATAATACCGATAATTCATCAAGCCGATTATACAGATTAATAAACTCTTCACGTGCTCATCATAAACGGGAACAATGGACAACAGACATATTTCTGTTGAATCACGCTGCCAAATTGAACAGTGTATAAATATCGGAAATAATTAATACGAACGAGCGATACGGATCAAACAAAGTGTCATGAATACCTCGTGCCTATTGTTCCACGCTTTTAATTGAATGGTAATTTAAAATCCTCATCAAAATAGCTTTGCTGATTGAAATTAGTTTTAATGCATTGGTTACATACTAAGGTTCTGCATGCACCTAGCGCAGCAGAAGTCAAAACAATGTCTGGACCATAAATGGTAAGAATTCAATCGACTCCGCCCTTAAAACGTTTGCAGGAGCCAAATGGCGCTTTGAATGAGAGAAATCAGAGAAAATATATATTTTTAAATAAAATTACGATACCCTTGACTCTCTTCCAAGTGGACTTATGAGGTATTTAAAAAAAATAAAGGCAAACATTCCCGGGTTATGAATAACGTAACAATTTTTGAATATCTAGAACACATTAAGCCGAAAATGTTGCTTGTGTCGTTATGGACGACATATCCAGCTGAGAAACTGAACTCTTGACGCCTGTATGGGATCCAATCGTTGCTTTCCGAGTAGTATTTTTTCTAATTGTGCGATAAAATCCTTTATTCAATTTAGGAGGCGGGTATGGGTACTGCCGCCCTGGGAAATATTAATAGGATAACTAACAATTTTTTTTTTTAATTAAATGAAGACAATATAAGCGAAACTCAATCGAAAATCTGAAAACAGAAAAATCAGAAAAAGATATTGACACATCTGGGACTCGAACCCAGGACCTCTCGCTTACCGGGCGAACGCGCTAACCACTGCGCCACCGTGTCGATATCCAATTCGGTCACTTTTAACTGTATCATACTTCGACTAAGAACCACCCACACTATCTTCATTTTTCTTAACGCATATACTATTGGCTGCTATCTTTATGTATGATTGCAAGATTCAAACCCGAACTAAATGCTCTCTAGATAGTGTCTGGATAAGTCTTTATCCATTTTATTTAATATGCGACATCTATTGACTTTTCTGCTTGCTTTTTTTGACTTTTTTGCAGAAAAGTCATTTTCTATTGACTTTTTTGCAGTGCACTTAGCAGGGGTTCCCCCGGTTCATCGAATGAGGTATGTTCTTTGTTCAGGTCTTGGAATCGGATGTGCCTGCCTACCAACTGCGTGGCACGCCAAATCAGGAGGAGTTGGTTTAGGGAATCTCTTTGACCTCTCCAGCTGGTATTTCTCGACTCATCGCCTTGCGCCGCAGCTGGAGGGATGGACGTCTGTCACTCCTGGAAATACTGACCCCCAGATTCTTACCCATCCCTCATACGTTTTTCCTTCCTAGAACTTCCTCTCCTTCATTTTCTTAAAAATATATCCCCCACCCAGCATTCCCAAAGACGACATAGGTCATGAGAGAAATTGTTTTCCTCAGAGCCTTCTACGTGGAGTTAATTACAAACAAACGGAATTCTGCGGAATCTATAGGTACGTGGGTACTCTATTTAGGTTCCATTCAAGTAAAAAATGTATGTAAGTTATACTCCATGATACTAAATTAGGAAAGAAATGTCAGGATACTTTAAGATCCGAAAGTGGTAGGAAGAAGTTACGGAAGCTCAAGAACGCGATGGCACGATCAACAATCGGTCAAACAGAAAAGTATGTACATATAATGAAGCAAGGATTAAAACAGAGCTATGTGGCGGTCCATCCTCTTGGCCTATCCCTGAGAAAATGAGGAGATGGTTAGTTAGTGAAAAAAGATATTTTATACACGAGGTTACAAATTTAAATAAATGCATATTTATCAATACGTTATCGGGAAAAACAATGCACTTGAACTCAACCCTTTTTATATCTAGGTTATTGCACTAGTAAATGAATTAATCACCTTTGCTAATTAGGCTTCACGCTTATTCATAATCAAGTCCTAGAAGAGGCCGCAGAAATCCCGTCAGACCAAACATACGCTGGTGTAATGAGGCGATGATATCAACAACAGACAAACAACAAGCAGTACAACGTAGATCAGGAGCTGATTGCTGATGGCAGGAAGGAGTGGCGAACCAAAGGGAGGTCTTTGCCCAACATTGGACTTAAAGTGGCTGACAATGAAGCTGACTAATTGTTCATATTATAATATCATTGCTTATATTCATCTCGGGTAGAGAATGCCTTCATTATTTTTTTTCATGTAAACACTGTAAATGATTAATCATTGTTTTATGAACACAAAAAAGCCATTTTGTGTACTGTAATCAGGACATGTCACTTTTAAAAGACACAGTGTAATTTTCATGAAAATCCAGTATTTTTTGGGTTAGATTTTTACTAACGAGGGTGTCATTGGATATGTTCAAGTTATAAGAGTTGAACTTTAAAAAAAAATTACATTAGCTCACACAGGACGCCATGAGAATTGACATTTCATTTCATTTCAAATTTCGCCTCAGGACCAATGACATCTTTGGGGATTCTGTGTGTTGGATGTTTTGAGGAAAGGAAGGGAAGAAATTATTAGATGGTAAAAGTATGAGGGGTGTATGATTGTATTTCTCTGCCCTACAAGGCGATGTTACGAGAGAGTCCTGCTGAAGGAAAGGCGAAATTAAATTAGGACTGTATTACCTACGCCTTAAAACATAGGAGCAATTATTGGCTGTAGAAAATAGACAATATTAACAGGGAAAAGGTTAGTTCTAATGGACTTATAGAAAACATTGTAAGATTAGGTCAATAAAAAGTGTGCTTTCTAGAAATTGTAAAAAAGGTAATTTGTATAACAAAAAGAAATAAAGAGGGCTAATGAAATTTATAAAGGAAGGACAGATATGGCAATATCAAAATATCATCTGATATTAAGTGAAAACTTCGAGAAAATATGTGGGTTTTGGCGGAATCGTATTCCGATGGGATCACACTTTCTTTTGAGGAATAATTGGATTTTTTAGATCAGGATCAATATTTGACGATCAAAGAAACATTCTGCACTCAGAGCACGGTTTCTCAATTAATCGGATGGGAACTGTGTGTTTTCTGAGAAATTGCCAGATTCTAAAACAAAACAGCGAAGTAAACACATTATAGTTCCGATCCTATTTTCATACGGGTGTCTTCATGCTAAAATAATAACGTAATCCATTATCCGCTTCACTTGACGTAGTTAGTATTTCAGAAGAAGTACAAGATGAATTCTTGTTTCGTTAAATAAAGTTGGTATTTGCAAGATGAATTCTTGGTTCTGCCAAACAATTCCTCGGCACGTAACTTGTTTTATAAAAAAATAGTGTCATATCCAAATGTCACCACACATCCTGAGTTTAACCTCAACATACATCTCTAAGAGTGTGAGATTTGAACGATTTATCATTTAAAAATAAAAAAACAAGTAATCGTTCAACTTGAGAATGAAACAAGCTTTAACAAAAGCTCTTGACTAGTTTTTGAACCTAGTTACCCAGATACATTAAATCATCGCATTAAACATGGCTTAGAATAAAAAAATAGTATACTGTCTTTATCAAATAAAAGAGGGTAGCAAATCAATTGGCCATTATAAAAAAAAGCATCGCCTCGACAACGGTTGTAAATTTTCCCTCTAGAACTGGAGGGATAAAATTGAAGAGAATAATAATCGGGTTTGTCGCGCCTCTCCTGAAAAAGGGAGGCCGCTATTTCATTTCCCGAGATGGGTCATCCTTATTCTGACATACTTACTCTGATTTTATAAAAAAAACACCTCCGTGTAAAAAGGCCTCGTGTAAAAAAATGGCTGAATGCGTTTTGGGCTTATTTTGCCATTTTTTTTACGAAAGTCCCAAGTCAAGCAGGCAGTGAATCATTTTAGGAAGCGCACTTTAAAGTATGAACAAGTAAATGTACTCGTACCTACCGTTGCTGCTGTCGAGGGAAAGTGGGTATAAAATATGTTTTTGTGATAAAATACTCAACTCGGTGGAAAATTTACGAGTGGCCATATAACATCGTTTGCAGTGCTGTGGGGAAATTTGTGTGCGAAAAGCTTATCATGAGTTGTTATGATCATCCCTTGAAATATAACCGCCCCTAAACAATGTTTTCTACATATTTTAGAGGTAACAACGTAAAACCTGAAATATTCAATCTGCTGTACACGCTATCATGATAAATCTAAAATAATTCTTACCCCAAAAATTATTACATAAGACAATCGCCGAAGCGTAGCAATACTTATACAATACTAATTTCGCTCAAGTTTTAATTTATTCCGAAATTTTGAAAACTTTTTCTTATCGTGTCGACCATCAGAATTTTCATCAAGGGTCTCGCGCCAGACAAAGAAACGGCCGCACGCTTTATTGCTGCGAATGCGTTTGCTTGTTTGTAAATAGTTTCGATACTTGGCCCGTGAGACTGGTCAAACTTTATGGAATTTCGGACTTCTTCAAACCGTTATTTTTTTAACAATTCTCTAGCGCAGACCCGTGAAAAATCACGGGTTAGTCTGAACTCTCGATAAATCAGTTCCAAAATGACATAAATAATTTACTGTTAAAAAAATTATATTATGTATAAGTTTATTCTTCACCCAATCGGTTCACGCAAAATTCAGACAATCGAAATTAGTATTGTTTGATGATGATGACGATGATTCTGTATAGGTATGGAAAGTTAATACTTGAAAACTAATTGAAAACGGAAAATATCTTGAGAATGCTTGTTTTCTAAACTATAATAAAAAATATATAGCAAAAAAATCATTAAAAATACTCAGTTCTACGTTTCAAAAATTTAAAAAAAATTACATAAAATCAAAAACTCGTATGCATGGAGCCAAAAATAAGCATTATATTTTCTAAAACTATGTGAATGCAGTTCCGCTGGTCGCAGCTTGCAAGGTGAAATTTATCCCGATGATTGCTAGCCTCCGATAAGAGGGAAAATCGGAATATTAAAATTTAATAAAGTTAATTCAATGGGCCAGCTCCGAAATAATACAGTATCAACTTTATTTGGCTTTACGAAAACCAAACGAAAGAAAAAAATTAAAAATCACAAAAAGTAAAATAATTTAAGATTGCACTGAAAGTTACAAAACAAATTATGAAGAAAATACTTATTAAATGTGTATTATAGTGACTCGACAGCCGATCACCCGACGGTAGGCTCCTTGAAATTATAATTGTTATGAAATTATAATTTTTTGTGCAATTTTTTCCTATGTCCATCTTATAATCGATTTCAAAAATACCTTTAATAATAAATTTATGTGGATAACCAACGAATCTATATATGTACAGTGCCACCTTTTTTTTACTTATACACTGTTGTATCTTTACATAGTATAAAGCAATGTCGCTTCCGCTGTCTGTATGCTTAGATCTTTTTTATGCGGTTTTCACCAACAGATAGAGTGATTCATGAGGAAGGTTTAAGTATACAATTTGTCAAGGTTTTGTGTAAATTGGTTGAAATATATAATATATAACGGTAGCGGGTTAGCAAGCGGGCTAGCAAGCAGGCTGGCAAGCGGGAAGCGGACAGCGGGCAGTGTGGATTTGATATGTATGCAAAATAACAGATAGTAAAGGTTGGGTAATGGCGTTGTCAGTAGACGGCGTTGTGTTTCGTTAGCCACAGCAACGTGTGGACTTGTCTGCTAGTATAGTACATAGAAAAGAAGTGTATTTTATCCCTGATGCATTTGAATGAAAGTATGTTTTGTACTTATATTATTCGGCGGTACATTCTCTCTGCACACTCGTTCGGGGAAACTTGTTATATTTTGTTGCAAATAGGTAAACCGTATTTTTTTTACCGACTGTATATTGTATTGTGGCTACTCGACGCTGAATTTGTTAGGGTCGTCGGGCATTTACCCCCAATCTCCCATTTTCTTTTCTTTCAGGCATCACCGAGGAACCGGCTAAGGGGCGCGGAAGCTGAGTGTGGTTCACGGCTAGACATGCGCATTCTTGCTGGGACTGCCAAACGATTAAAGAGGACTCCCAACCGTTTTCCATGCCCTTATTATTTATGTACTGTGTCATACTCCCAAACAGGTGCTCGTAGGATACGCTGGTCACAATCACTCAGCGCTTGCCACCTCGTGGACTTTCACCAACCAGTCCCATCGTCTTTTCTATATTTTCTCATACTAACACATATTATATCTTGTATTTCCCGCTAAGCACTTGCATACTGCTTACTAACAACGTATACAGGGACATTGGAGGTCTAAATTCTTTCCAAACTAAATGTAGCTTCGTTCTTTCTAAAAAAATTGAGTCCTTGCTAGAGCCTTGAAGGAGTAACCATCTGTTACTTATACCAGGGCGGGTAAGTGGTGGATAACCTCCAATGTACCTATATTGTATGTAAGCAAGCCGGGCGTCAACTGTGGGGGGATCAATTGTAATGGAACCGTATAATATGAATAGATACATTCAACTGCATTACGTGTCTATTTTCATGATAGTTAATAGGTAGGTACACGTTAATCGTGAAGCGAGCGCCAGAGATACAATAAAAAAGATATAAAACAATAACGTGAGAAAATTAATAACGACGTGCTGATACGAGCAGACAATAATTAATCAACATTATATAGAACGGAAGTTGTTATTGAATTACCATCCCTGTCTCAGGTAGACACTTGTCTGCTTTACGTCACGTATACTCCCTTCTACCGTTCACGCGACATGCAAAACCAAGAGTCAATTAACCCAAAAATGTGTCGTGTGCTCTGTTCTCGGTGGATTGGTGACTAGTTTGTCAAATTTAAATTTCAAGAGTATTCATGATTAAATTAATTTTTCCAGGTAACAAGTGATTACCTGATGACTTCCTAAGCTCATTAGGTGTGGAGTCAGAAGACGCAAGTTCAAATCCTGGAAGACAAATAAAGATAAAAAAATTTAACTAGATTGTTTCCTCATGCAATCAAAAAAAAAAAGTTTTTTTTTTTTTAATTATTTATTTGCGAAAATGAATAAATATGTGGAATATATATTTTTTTTGTATGAACCACATCAATAAGCTGAGTCCATTCCGAGGTGGCAGAAATTTAATATAATATCATAAAGGAAATTTGAAGAAAAAATACATTAGAAAATTAAAGAGATACAATAGGCATTGAAGAAATAAAACGTAGAAAAATATATTATGATTTTTTTTAATGTGAATTGTTTCCGTCTGAGGCTGCGTCATCCCAAAATGGGGAAAGTTATGGGGCTGAAGGTAGTGAGGAAAGGAAGGAGATGGGAAGAGGAAGGTGGGGAACTGGCCATTTAGATCTGGTCACCAAACATGGCTAAAGCCATTTCAAGCAACATTTCAATTCTGAATGGTGGTCTTACACCATGAGAGTAACTTTTACTCTGAAATTTATTATATATTATTTTAAAATAGTACATTGTGAAATAACACAAATCAATCAAATAAAATTTACTCGCGCACGCCGGGATTAGAACTCCTATTCGGATGGATTGCTAGTTGAGAGCCTCATCTTTCGACCACGGAGTTAATCAAAATAAATGAAATAAAACAAAAGAAGAGAAATGGAAGAACGAATTAAAAAAAATGAGGAGAAAAGAGAAAATAAAGACATAGAGTATGTTATTTAGATAGTATGTTTGAGACCTAGTGTGAGATCATAACTCATAACTAACCTAAGGCGTTAGCATTGATTGAAATTGATTTAGCCATATTTGTTTATGAGATTCGACTATCCTAATTCTGACCAACTTTTTCTTCCCCAGCTCTAACAGTTCCTTCACATATGTTGTCTTTCATGTATTCCCACTGACTTCGGAAAGTTGGAACTCTTCATATTGTAAAAAAATTATGTTCAGTTTAGAGATCTCTATTACAGGTACATTCCTAACCCAACCTTACTCTTCTTCTTCTTCGTCCCTTCACCTTCAGCATAACAACATTTAAAAAACGGGTTATCGATCGCGTATGATATCTCTATAACAGCTTTTTTTGAGATTAAAAAACCAAATTGAGTACATTACTTGTAGCACGTCAGCATTAAAATAAGGTATTTACGGTAAGGAGCAAATATGATAGATGGTAGACGTTATTGATATTACACCACTACTACTAGGTAAAAGGTAAGGTTTTTTTCTAGCGACAACCTAAAGATGGAGAGAAAAAAAGTTTTTCACGTACAAAGTCCCCAATTTTTGCCTAGACCCCAGACCAACAAAATACCGATAATTGAATTCAAAATTTTTTCTCTCGTCCGTAAACAACATTCAAAACCTTCAATATCATTAATTTTCTTCAAAATTTCGCCTTCACAATCGTCTTCAGATCATAAAATACCTTTGTTAGATGCCTTTCGATAAAAAGAGGATTCGCGAAAAATATTCTCATTAAATTTTCCAAAAAAAATGTTTTTTCCACGTCAGTTTAAATAACAAAGAAAACCTCTCTTAGACAATTAATTTTAATAGAAACTTCTTGCGTTGTGTGGCTTTCTTTTTCAGGTACAAACATATAAAAGTTCTGAAGGTTTTCTGTCAGACAAAACAACTATTATAATAATTTATTATAATATCCCGTTCGTGCATGATCTAACTATAAGATTAAAAACTAGAACATATTTCGTCGACAAAAACACAGAAATGGGGTCCACCTAATTCATAGTTTTTTTTAAAAACTTTCTAAGACTTACGTTAGATTTACGTTATATTTTTACCGATTCAAGAAGTATAAGTTAAAGTCGACAGTATTTTTGTTTGTACTTAAATTAAATGATACGTAATTTTATTTAATTTCAGAACAAACACATCGCACGAAAAACATTTAATTTTTATTTCTACTAAATTAAATCTGCGTGTGGGGTAGGTGATTGCCGCGTTAAAATAAGCCAAACATAATGATCGTGTAAAGTGATAATATAACGTTTCATAAAATTCTCATGTTATTAATTTAGTAGTGTGAAATACCTAACTGAATAGGTACCTAAATGAAAAGTTGCTCAGAAATAGGTTTTCTTAAAATTTATATAAAATTTTAAAGGCTGCAACTTTAAAACCAAACAAATGGACGCAATTTTAGCGATAATATAAATGCTTTGTTTTGATGAAAGGTTTTGTCCAGATGCAAAGTTCTACTGTCGACGACGTTTGATAAACTACCCATACCCTGTCTGTTATCGGATAATTAATCTTTATGTATGTGTTCAGGGATAATGATCTTCCTGTAGATGTTAATATATTCGTCAGTTGTTCATGACAATAACTAAGTAAGACTGAAAATAATTAATGACGATGCTTTATGCAATTTAATGTGAGTAAAGGAGTAAAATAGTAGTCATCTTTCAACCCGGCTGGTCACCGTGAAAGATCAAGACCAAAACCCTGTGAAGAAGAAATTCTTAACTTCCTCAAAAATACAAAAAGTGACACTAACACAAGAAATACTTAACCATACGAACAAAACAAGAGATAAAAGGAATTCTTTAGAGGAGGCCTTCACCTTTGCCTGAGAGAGGAGTTCTTGCTAATGAATAATTTAAGCTAACTATATTACATTTTTCGTAAATAGCATTAATTATACTTAAAATAAATTACTTTTGTTATAATTATAATAGAAAAGCGAACTTGCTTCCGAAATATATTTTATGTTTTTAACTTCTAATCAATATATTACACTGATATTATATCACTGTACGGTGTATGTTCAACAATTTTTTTTAAATTGTCATAATAAGGCTGAAGAAAACTGGGTGGAAAACGAAATGAAGAAGAGGAAAGTACCTACCTGAATATTCACATGGTGTAACAAAAAAAATCTAAAACAATTTTAATTGTGGAGTGTCTATTAGAAATCGATTAGATAATACTGTGCAGATGGAACTGCGTAGTTTAAACTGCTAGTATGTGCCAATAACTGCGCAATTCTGTCAGTGCGTCAATATTTGTCAGTCAGAAAGCCTGGCATTTGGAAGCTAAAAAAGCAAGGATCGCCACGATAGAATCAAAATAGAAGCAGCTTACAAGAGATAAATGAATAAAATAGAAGAAATTAGGCCCCAAGCAAATTATCAATCGTCAAAGAAAAATTATTGCCTGCGCTGTTGGTACTACAAAAAAGATCACAAAAAGGTGGAGGCATCAAAATTTGATTCGGTTGCAGAACATAATTATGAACCGAAAATATACTGATCACAAGATTTCAAGCAACATGTTCGGCTTACTGTGGTGGTAGTAGTAGTTTTCAAATATTGTCAAGTTATTCATAACCCGGGATTTTTTGTCTTTCTTTAAAAAAAAATAGTTTTACCTACACAGATCAGACTGACTGATCGCACAGTTTTAACTGAGTGTGTGCAAGTACACAGGCAATGTGATTTAACACTATATTTTAAACTATACAGTTGATCGGACAGTCAAAACTGAGCGTGTTATAACCTTATTATCCTCAGATCCAGGAAGCTTATTGACCTGCCACGGAGACGCCATAAAACGATACAAATTCGAAATGATTATCAATAGAGATATACATTTTGTCAGCAGTTATTAATTAAACTGGTGTCTGAAAATACAATTATATATTTTAGCCTTTAACAAAAGAACTTTTCCGCAAAATTCTGTATTACAATGAATTCGGGGAAGTAAAACGAAAGATAAAATAATTATATATGTAAATTCTTCATCTCTCAATCGTTGGCCAAAATATGCCTGCGGCTCTAAGCTGATTAAAATACATCTTGAAATGACTGGCTGGCCTAAAACAGGATCCATTCCTAGTTGGCTAGTCAAAGTTTCCACATATGTTTTATTGTTCAATTTTATGTGAAATAAAGTATTATTATTATTATTATTATTAAATAAAAATTGAAAAAGAAAGTATTTCCTTTCATTCCCAAAAAGGCACATAAAACACTCGACTCAAATACAAGGAGTTCAACGTCTACCGACTGGAAAATTTATTCTAAAATAAAGCCAGCAAGTCAAAGGGTATTAGGGGTGGTTCATTTTTTAGAAAAAGCAATATTGCAGTTTCTACGAGACAGCAGCTTTCTGTTATACAGTTATTACATTCTCAACTGCCCCGGACACTCTTCTCGTGGTGTAACGAGCGTTAAAGTTTAAAGTACAACAAAATTATTTAATGAAAATTAAGAAATGGAGCAAGGAAAAGCGCGGAGTTTTATTAACAATAAATTTAGTATGTTGCAAGAAATGAAAAGACTGAAAAGAAAAATATGACAAAGAAACAGTTATTGGATTCTGATTCCATAATTGAGAAGTTCAGAAGGAAATAATTGTTCAAAAGACCACGAGATAAAGACAATACCTTGGGTGTGAAAAGTGCTGATATCAATGTCGTGTTTGGTGGGACTTAAAACTACTGAAATATAAGTAAACTTATGTTACCATTTTGAATAAACTAAAAAATATTACAACATTAATAGTTATGTTCTTAATATGTGGTGTACGTTTTTTATTACGAAAAGAAAAATAATCTTAATTTAAAAAACAATGTCGGGTTAGTTACACCATTTATAACTCGAAAACAGCTGGACCGATTTTTATGATCTTTGATTTGTTTGATTTTTCTCCACTAGCAGAATAAATATTAAAACATCGAAAAAATTAACGAAAAAAAAGGTTTGAAGAAAATCATTTTCCTTATATATTTTCTTTGGAACGAATTCTCATATTTTGAAAGAGCTGCAGCAATATTGTGATAAGTATAATATTGAATAGTGAGTGAATTCCAAAAATTCAAAAACGTGAAATGTCAATGCGCTGATTATTTTGCTTTTGTTCTAAAACATATAATGCTGCCCCCCTTTCTTACACACTAAATATCAACAGTCGAAAATGAGACAAACGGTGAACGTATGTCTGCACCCCTCCAAACGAATAATGCAATAATTATAATAAATCTCCCTCACGCGTATAAAGAAAATGAAACGCAATTCCCGTAAATAAGTGGAAAGTAAGAAAATCACAAAAAAAAAAATCCATACACCTCGCCATCTCTGATACTTACAAAAACAAAACAAGGACAGTTGCACATCGATAATTGCTTTATTGTGTAATTAATTTTTTTTTTTTTAATTAAGCTAATAAGTTAATACAACAGTTATTGATTCTGAGGCGGTACGAAGTTCGTCGGGTCAGCTAGCTATAAATAAAATTAGGTGTGTTTATTTATTTGTTACTTGTTATTAAGTTCTAAAAGTTTTTCGTTTTTATTATTGTATAACTGTTTCGGCGTTCAAGGCCATCAAATTGTGGTAGTACCGCATTGAGTTTGATAATGGCTTTGAATTTCAAAACAACAAAAACTCAAATACTTGCATATTGTAATAATAACATTATTAAAATTAATTTTCTAAAAAATTAAAAATTTATAATTGGAGTTTTACGAATTAAACAAAAAAACAACCAAAAAAACAAACAAAATACAATTATTAATACAGTGGCCATAACAAGGCAAATACAGAAGAATGAACAAAATTATTTAAAAAAATTTAAGCGTAGAAATTAATTTTTAAAATCACGAATAAATATAACACACTTAGATAAGATTCCAAAGAAAGAATATATCACTGGTTTATAAAGTTGTTGAGAAAATTTTTCTCGCTACTGGAAGTTTTAATTCTTCATTGTAATTAATGCATGAGAAAATTTATAATTGAGTTGCCAGTGGCTGACTAAACGTATTTGATTAATTTTCCCTATAAAGCTCTTATTTATTATGTTTTATTTAGATTGGCTCAGTGTAACAAAACCGACAACTTGTAGCAACTACCGCCCCCTCCGACACAGGTAACATGCAAAAAAACAACAATAAAACCAAATCTCATCTTCCAACCCAGCTGGTCACCGTGGAATATCAAGACCAAAACCCTCTGAGGAAGATATTCTAAACTTCCTCAAAAATACACGAAGTGACGCCAACACAAGAAATACTTAACCCTACAAACAAAACAAGAGATAAATGGAATTCTTTAGAGGAGGCCTTTACCTTCGCGTGAGAGAGGGGTTCTTGTTTATGAATAATTTAAGATAACTATATTACATTTTTCGTGAATAGCATTAATTATACTTTTTCTTACTTTTTATAACTCTTTAACATACCTATTTGCAAGAAATAAAAGGCTTTTTATTTAATATTTATTTTATTATTTAGATTTACATACTTTTTTACCCTGATGAAATCAGGTGTATTAAATAAAACGAACCATCACGAAACACTTAAAAATAAAACGTTTTCAAAATGCTTTTACCTTGTTTGCTTGCAGGAACAGATCGTCAGACGAAAAACCGCGACCATTTCTTAATTACAAGACTTTCACCCGAATTCACAGGGCCGAGACTGGAAGGAATTAGATAGGGCTGTGGATAACGACCGTACAGTCCTGTATATAGACGCCTTTTAGAATATAAAATGACATATCTAATCTTTGCAGGTCTGCGCCGAGTAAAAAATCTTTATTTTACATTTGTTTTCATATAGTGAAACCTGTTTTTAAAGTGTGGTGGATGGTTAAATGTGCTTGATATGAAATTTTTAAATAAACACACTGAAGAAATATACTGGTCACAATAGTAAACTTTACAGAAACTTTAGTAAGACAATATTCGTAGTAATTTACTAACTACCCAATCAAGCCATTTCCGAAAGGGTAGGCAAAGATAATTGTTATTCTGACTCTCGACGTGACCTGGAGTTCAAGGCCATCAAATTGTGATAGTGCCACATTGACTTTGATAACGGCTTTGAACGAAAACAAATAAAAACCAAAATACTTTTAATTGTTGTGTGTAGTGTTGTCCTATTTCAAATCTTAAAAATAATTTAGCATTTCACATTTTATCATTTTTCTTTATTTCTATGTATAGCCTCTTTTACTCACAATTTTGACGTATGTGTCACCCTTTACTAAAAAAATCGATTTATTTTTTTGTCTACACGCTCTTTTGGTCTGCGGTTATCCGTCACTTGTCTTTTGATGAGTATGAAATCTCGGATTCATTTCTTGCTAACTCATTCTACAAATTAAAGACCCAGTGTTTAGATTAAAATCAAATCTCTGTAAAACTTGCTATTCATCTGAATAAATTAAAGTTACAACAATATTCAAGTAAATCATAAGTGTTTTTACTTACAAAGGATACATCTAACCTCAAAACATAACCTCTCTCTGTATGCCAACCTTGGCGAGGAAAATGAAGAAGTCTAGTTCACCTGCTCATCTTACAACTAACAGAAAAGTATCTTTAAGTTTTTTTTCATAAAACTTTTTCTTTAGTTCCTTTGTATTTTTTTTTTTGAGAGTGAAAATTTTTGTTGAAAATTCATAGTGACTTGTTTCCATTTAAGTAAAATATAAAAATTGTTAGAACGGCGCAAATTTTTTATTTCCAATACGTTATAGTATAGTCTTGCTATAATAAAAAAAAATTAATATGACGCCTTTTCTTAAGAATCAAGTTTTACAGTCAAATTTGTTAACGTGTATGTCATACCCTGCCACATACTTCTTGTTACATTTTTTCACCACACTCTCGCCGGGTTAAATATTAATAGAATAATCAAATTTAATAGTAATTTTATAGTTTCGCACTATCAACACGTGTGCATATTTTGGAGCACTGCCCAAAATATGCACACGTGTTGATTGTTTGCTTGTGACCTTTATTGCACGGATAGTTCATAAGGCGATGGAAGCTTTAGAGATCTGAAAATTAGATAGAATCTTTAGTATCGTGCAATACATTTTTGGAAATCGATTCAAATCCATAAAATGCTTCAGTATTCTAAAATAGAGACAGTCAGCATTCTGTAAGCTTTGGGTGATCCTTATAAAAAAGGTTGATAAAACGGGTTTCCTTTTGGGATTTGAGATTTTCTCGTTAAAAAGTATTATCGTAATTTATTTTTGGGGTATTATGTCAGTTGCGCTTCCTCCCTATTTAAATGGCCATATTTTGGATTTCTTCCTGAAGTCCCGGGACAACTCAAAACGCATTGAATACGCGGAGTTATTTGAAAATCACAAAAACTCCATTTTTATTAATACAGACGACAGCTTACTTGATTGCCACACCAAAATTAAATGCTGAAAATACCGGCCCTTAGGGAAGTGATGCGAACAAAATGATATCACTTCTACGTACATAAACACACACTTCACCACAATCTATACATCTGCCCTGATAATGGACACTGTAATAGAGGCTGAAACGTTGGCAAAAGAAGGTAGAAACGCAACACGACGTAGCACCCAAAAAAACAAAAACTCGTAGTTAAATAAAAGTTTATTCGAATAATCTCACACGTGGACGTCACTCGTTGAAGTTTTCACTGCGCTGAATTTATGACATTATAGTTTTTATGCCACAGGTTTGAGTAGGAACATGGAGAATAATCCCTAACATTCATTATTTTTAATATTGATTACAGAGAGGAACATTCTGGGAGAAAAGAACAAGGAGACGAGCACAGAAAGTGGACAGACGGTAGTTAGCAGACAGTAGATGAAAACTAATATCTTCACAGAGATTAAACATGCGAATTTGATGATGATCCTGACAAGTACTTTATATTAAAAACTCGTCTTGAAGAATCTAGATTAATTCTGCACCCTGCAGATATAGTCCAGTCATTAGACAGTTTGTTGAAACAATAAGAGGGTAGAGCTGATTTTTTTAAAACGCCCCCTCTCAGCACCTAATTATTGAACTGACACTCAATCAAGACCTCAATCACAGGGGTACGCGGAAATACTTCATATTTGGAAAGTGGGAAATTGAAAAAGGGTGTGACCACCGCAGCACTTCGATTGGCTCGCTGCTTCGCCACCAACATACACTCCTATATACCGAGAAAATACGAGAATTCTACCTGAAAATGAGTTCCACATTTAGCATTGAATTTCCCGACTTTCCACCAGAATATTACCAAGAAAACAGTAAAATCTTGTGGGCGTTCAGGAAAACTAATAAAAATGTATTTTTACCTTTTGTAGTCTGACAAGGAAATGTTCCTTGTGTTTGTTTGCTTTTCGGCCAAGTGTCTGCATTTTGCTTCCAGGGATGAACTCCCCGAACTCAGTTGCCTTTATTTGATGGTCAAATACCACCCTGTCGTAAAACCTTGCCTTTTGTGTATACTGTATATAAACGGGTTATGTACAGTACAGTTTTATGTACAGCAGAATTGCACGAATTATTTACCAAGGAAGAAGGAGTGTTCGGAAATTGGTAATTGTCTTCTAATGCCAATTGCCGATGATGTGCGCTCAGAAGAGAAATAATTTCTGTTCGTTAATTATTATGCTGTGTTTGACAAAACTCGTATTCCCACGTTATATTGAACAAAAACGCCCGACTTACTATGTGCTTCAACCAAAATAATGATTTTATACACTGCTCGCAGTAATACATCAGTAAACTTAATATTACCATATAAAACATGGAGGGTTGAAAGAAAAACTTTCTGATGATGAAATTAAATAAAAAATCAAAAATTTTCACTCACATATTTTTACCGCTGTTATACAAAACTCGGACAAATACAGATATTATATTTATTGACGTAAAAAATGCAAACATTTACGCTTCTTGAATCAAATTTTTCGTCATTTATTCTTAAATTAATAAAAATTACGTTAAATTTTTTACAATACATCCATATTGTTACTTATTGTCCGTTGAAAATTCTGCCAACGATCCCAGATTTATTCTGCGAAAAACCTTCTTACTACTAGCACAAATAAATCATCATGAAATTGAAAGGTTTGCAAATAAGGTGAAATGTGTACAATAGCAAAAGGTGTAAAAATAGGAACCCAAAATAGAAGACAAATAATGGATGGCTTCAAAGAAAAACGTCCCAACCTTCTCACTGAATTATTTACGTATGATTTATTCGGTCCTCTTTTGCTTTTCTGCGGTTGGAACAAAGACAAATTAAGCTGGCTCAAATGTTTAATATAATCTAAAGTTGTCATCTGATTTAGGTCACCGAGATATTAATTCTTCAATAATATTGTACGAGACCATTTTAACACTAAAATATATAGCCACTGCCTTAACGAATCAGCGATGACGTAAATCTCTTTTCGCGGAAAGCTCTCAATAACATCTCCCCGTAATCATTATTAAATTGTATGGCTTAATTAATAATTTCCAATTAATCACTGATAATGTACAGTACGTACACATGTTTTCGGAAACCGTTAATCCGCCCTGTTAACTGGTAATCTTCACAATGAGTTATTATCACTAACATAAATGTCCAAAATTGATTTATTTTATTATATAACGGGAATACATTCGCTGATTAATTAATATTGTGTTGTCGCTGGTTAATTAAACATAAAATGCCCACGCTTTAATTTTCATAATAAATAGATATAAAGATTTAAAATGTTACTTGCTGCTTCCCGGCATACGTTGGTATGCCATTTAATAAAGAAATTGTTTCTCCCTGCGTGTCCTTTACCATTTGTTCCGTTCCCCTTCCGCCTCCCCTTCCTCTCCTGTTCGCGTTCCAACTCCGCCTTCTCCACCTTTCTTCTTCTCACTCTACTTCCCCTCTTCCCCATCCCGTGAACCCCCCTCCCGAGTTCACATCCCCCCTCCCAGGTTCCCTTCCCCCCTCCCGAGTTCCCCTGTCCCCCCTCTCGTAAACCTCTACCCGAATTTCCCCTCCCCACTCCCGAATTCCATACGCTTAGCCCCGGTACATTCAGTTTTCAAACAGCTCGCGTGCCAGCTATTGCATTTTTATACATATTTCATAATGCCAGAGCTCACCAGTATACAAACCTTGTAATGACAATAATGAACACCAGAAAAAAATAATTATCCAGTTAGGTGCAGTCGTTCGGAAGTTATGCGCTTAAATAGATTTCGGCGATTCATTTTTATTTATATAGATAGATAAAAAAATCTGGAATATCCTTTAATTAAGGTTTCCCTACCAAGTCTGACAAGCATCAATAATTTCCATTGCCTGAAAATATAAACGTAAATATCTTTTCTTCATAGGCGAATTTAAGAAGATAATAAAACATTGGAACAAAGTATCACCTCTGTCATTGACATAATATGTATTAAATTTGATGTGTAACATTTAGTTTCTGACAATTTCTTTAGCTGGAATAACTCCTGGTTTTATATACCTACATTATATTATAGGTGTTGTGAGCATGGTGGTATTATATTGATAGTTAATGTGATGGACATTACAAAAATAGCTTGACGCCTGTCTATGAAAACAATGCAAAGACAGAAAGATTTTTTCCGAATTACTAACATTTGAAAATATTGCTTCACTAATTCATCTCTATGAAATTTTCCTGGCCAAATCTAACAATATTTATTTTTGAACATTTTTCTTTTCGTCGCTTATTAATGGATCACCGCAGGGGGACCTTACATACATAGCTCTTATCTTTATCTTGTTTATCTTTACTATGTATAAAATGAAGTCACTCACGCTGTATGTGCGCTTAGATCTTTTAAATTCCGCAACGGATTTTCATGCGGTCTTCACCAACAGACAGAAAGATTCATGAGAAAGGTTTTTAGGTACATAATTTGTCAAGGTTTTGTGTAAATATATCTATCCAAGCGGCAGCGAGCAGCGGTAGCGGGCAGCCGGCAGCGTGGTATGGATTTGATCTGGCGTCGGTTATAAAGGTTTCGTTAGCCACAGCAACGTGTGTTTGGGTATGTTAGTAAATAAATAAATTGCAGCTTTTGTGAATAAATGTCTTTCAGATGTCTTGTGCCTGTTACACTCCTTGGGATCATAATAATATATTACATCAGTTCATTCCCAGAATAAAACGATTACATTCTCCGTAAATTTGAATAATTTATATTTTCCTAAAGAAATTGCTGAATAATTTGTTAATAGGGTTTAATCCCTGAGAGAGATTAGCAGGATAAAGGAATTCTCATTTCACAAAGAAATACCCCAGAGGAAATCTATTTCTGTATGCTTGATTGTCTTCTCCAGTCTAAAGTCCGAATTTAAAATATCTAAAGTAAGGTAAATGTTTTCTGGAATAGAAAAGTTTTGAGTTATGCGTGCTGAGGGAATGTACCAAATCGAGATAAATGGGCGAGTTTTTCTAATACAAGAATTTTTTTTTTATTAAGTTTGGTAAGTATGGGTTGAAATGCGATTAAGTGTCAACAGTAAATTGGTGGTATTAATACTATTGGCAAGAGAATTAGATTTGCCAACGTAATAAAATATTAACTAATTATATTGTGTCAATTGTCTCTCTATACATACATCGCGTTTTTCTAATGTCTCTTGCCACTCATTGTTGTGTGTTACTTGAGTAAGTTTGTATATAATTCTGTATTTTATTTGTGTTGTTTTTGTTTTTCTAATTGTATGTATCTGTATTCAATTGAATGTAATTATAGATTTTTATAATTATGCAATAACTGAGTTTTACAACGGGATTGTTCTCACGTAAGTGCGAACATCTGTAAAACCCAGTATAAATAAATAAATAAGTAATGTATTATTTTAGAATTGAAAAAAATTTAAATTAAGAATCTTTAGAAAATTCTTTGAAGATAATAATATTTTTTTTTCTTTATGGCTATCTATCAAATAAAAATGAACTGATAACCGCCAATTACTCATTTTCACTTTTAAATGTCCGAAGTCTGAATGTGGAATGCCAATAGTGAAGAAAGAAAGGAGATGGGAAAAAGGAAGGTTGCGAAGGAGTGTTCTGATTTTATTTTACTAAACACAGCATAGTTACAATTTGGGAGGCGGGTATGGGTACCGCCGCCCCGGGAACCATTTATTGGATAATCAACACCTCTGCCATGGGTCACCCCAAGTGGTTCACTACGTTTGGCGACTTAGCAGGGGTGCCCGGGTTCATGGGGATAGGTTTGCCCGGATATAGCGGATGCGTCTGTCCACCAACTGCGTGGCAGGTCGGATCGGGAGAAACTTGTTGAGGAAGATCTTTTGACCTCTCCAGCAGGACTCTTTAAGGACATTGCCTTGCACCGCAGTGGGAGGGATAGATACATACGCCACCCCTCATACCCTTTTCCTTCCCAGAACTTCCTCTCCTTCCTTTCCCTAAAGAGAACCTCCACACAGCATCCCCAAAGATGAAATAGGCCCTGAGGTGATTTATTTTCATCAGGGCCTCCTGTGTGGGGGGCTAATGTAAAAAAACAAAGTAATTCAAAAGTTTCGATTCTGAATGATTCAACAATTCTGAATGGTCGAATCAGGGCGAATAATAATAATTGAATGACTTCTATAGTGCAATTGTCGTGAGAAAATTAACTCAAGGGCACTTTAAAAGAGTATAAGAGTATCCTCCAATTTGGAAATACCGGTCAGTGGCTGAGTGGGCTTCGCGTTTGGGTCCCACCCGGGCGTCGCGCGTTTTAATTCTTCGGCTGGCTAAGTCCTCCATCACTACACAAGCAACATTTTTCTCTTAGAGTGATGGTAGTAGGAGATTTACAAACATTGATGGGTTATGCCTTGCTTTAAAAAAAACTCGAATTTAAACTTTATAATTAAAATGCTGTTATTAAAATTTCTTCGAATAAACGGAATAGTTTAGTATAAGGTCAAGAAACCTCAACACAGAATAACAATCGCCAAAAATAATTACGTATAGCCTACAGACTAAAAAAAAATGACGATCTAGTGCAATTACAAGAAAAAATGGCCATCTTAAGGCCATGTACACATTGTACAATGTACATATGTATATGCCTTTATGTTATGTAAAAAAATCACTATTTGGGTGGCGATATGGGTACCGCCGCACCCCTAATCGTTTATTTTTATTGGATAACCAACACCTCTGCCGTAGGTAACCTCAAGTGGTTCGCTACGTTTGATGAGGTTTGTCTAGGTCTTGGCAGCTGATACGTTTGCCCACCTACCGCGTGACGGGCTAGATCGAGAGGGATTGGTTGAGGGAGACCTTATAATCACTTCAGCCGGACTCTCTCGGCCCATCGCCTTGAGCTGCAGTGGGAGGGATGGATTCAAACACTCACTTCTGAACACATTCAAACACTCACTTCTGACTCCCAGATTCTTAGCCACCCCCCATACCTTTTTCTAGAACTTCCTATCCTTCCTTTCCCTAAAATGACCGTCCACACAGCATCTCCAAAGATGACATAGGATCTGATGGATTTTTTTCCCTTAAGGCCTCCTTGTATCGATATAATGTTTAAAAAAAACAGGAAGGAAAACCTTATAAAACATCTATAAATGGCTGGTTATGGAAATGTTTTAAATATTTACAATGAATTTTTTACGAATAGTAGGAAAATGTGGTCCAATTTTTGACCGCTATCAATCGCAGAAAAATAAAAGTTGTCAAGTTTTCGACCATAATCGCTCCAGTCGATAAATAAAAATATTAGTAGTAAATATTTTCTTAAAGATAATATTAGTCTTAGAATTCATTTAGGTCAAATAGATTAGGTGTAATTGATACAAGATGGGGGAAGAATAATACTTGGAATACCCCTCTGGCCGGTGATTAGAGATATTTGTAGTAGTATCGAGAGGGGGGATGAGGCAATATATAAAGCTGTGAAGAAAGCAACAAGGTTTTATAAGAAGATTAATTTCACCAGCAAAAATCTTTGACTTTGAGTCATGTTAATGAGGTAATTTACTTGTAATTCTTTTGGTGCCCATAAAGTTAACTTCACCCTGCAGATTGCAGCCCGAGAAAAACTATGCGGAATTGTACTCTTAACTAATTGTACACTATGGTTTTGAAGTATTTTCATTTACTACTTCTTTCATCACGTTTCCCATTAATTATCTACTAGTTGGGTTATCTTGCATTTGTCGCTCCTCATAATGTGACGAAGACTTTCGAGCTTTCTTCTTTTTAACCCCCGACGCAAGGAGCAGTAAAAATAAGACAACAGACTTTCTGTGTGTATGTCTGTCTGTGGCATCGTAGCTCCTAAACGAAAGAACCGATTGAGATGCGTTTTTTTTTGTTTGAAAGCTGATGTGATCGAGATGGGTCTTAGCTACCATTCTTTAAAATCTGTTCAGGCGTTTTAAGGTCGTCAGTTCTTTTTTGGGTCGGGGGTTGCTTAAAATTTTACTTATCATATGCGGTGTATTTCATAAATTTGAGAGAAGGAAGATTTGAATTGGCCCACAGATCAAAGATCTTTGGTATGTGAATCGATCGTATTTAGTAAACTTATCCATATTCTCCAAAACGAGCTGAAAAATTACATGAAAAACTACATGAAAAAAAGAATAACCCAAAAACTACATGAAAAAAAAGAATAATAATAAGGAATCCTTATGGATGTAGAAAAATCATTCAAAAGATATTTCACTTGAATACACAAACGTATGTACAATGTAAGGATAATCCGAAAGAAGCAAAGATATTTGTTATCTAGGATTTGAATCCTTAAAGGTCCATTAAGATTTAAACCCTTATTATGATTTCAAAAAGATTTTCCTCAGAAACGCCAAAAGATAACATTATCAAAATTAATATTCCTTTAAAAAAAACACTAATAAAATTCAAGCTGCCCCAGTTAAAAATCAGGTAATACGTTCCTTAAAATTAACTGTCGAGCTAAGCGAAGCTATCTTCGAAGTGTGTTTGAACAAAATTACCTACCCGTAATCAAATCACACCTGTTACGCTTTATGTTACGTCGCTTCACAGTTTTATAATTTGTTTTATCCAAAAAACATAAAAGCCTTGACACTATAGCTATTTTTTCTTGCTATAATTAGTGCTATTTATCTTCTTCTCATTTTTTACTACCTTTTTTTACGAAACATGGATTATAAGACAACTAGAAGTGCCTTCCTTACAAATTTGAATGGAAACAAAGGTTTTATTTAGCACGCCCCCTGTCTCATTTACACTCGCCTGACATCGTAAATCTCCAACCACTTTTTAATTGGAAAGTTAAGTTAAATTAATATTACATTATTCCGTTTGAAAACATGGAACAAACAACAGTATATTAAATTGGTATAGCCATATATAGCTTCTTATGTTATTTTTGCTAGTTAAATCTAAGTTCAAAGTTTCATAGATCATTAATGCCGAAAAGAGTGGCGTTGACCTTGAAATAAAGGATAGAAAAAGAGTTTTTCCACACCGGTTTCTGCTTCATGGTAAAATTAATATTGCGGTGATTTTTACATTAATATGCTTAAACAGAATAAAATGTTGCACAACTTTATTACGCATAATTAAAATAACAATTATGTCTGCAAGCCATAAATTTCCTAACGAAACTGTCGATTATGGGTCGATCTTTCGAATGCATACTAAGTGCAGAAATTTAACATCTTATTTATGTGTACATTAAACAGAGTTAAAATGTAATATACCCACAAAGAATGAAACATATCGTGTGTACATTGAATAAAATGAATAAAAAAGCCATTTGAAGAGGGTAGGTTAATAGGATAAAAACACTTTAATTTTTTCAAATTCCTGAATAGCGTTATATGAAAAAAAGATTTTTTATGTCTACATTCCCGCCTTTGAATGTTTTGAAAAGAATTTTACTCATAATCTAAATCTTCTAAGTCCTTGATTTTCTTAAAAAATAACAACAGACATTGCCCTTTGTCTGAAAACATTAAAGAGAAGCGGTTTTCGAATCTATTTCACAGTACAATTGAAAAAATAACTTCAATACAAACAAAGCACAATACTGCCACTCCGCATCAGGGGGTACTTTCTCGAATCATCCCTAAAGAAGGAAAAAAGGGAGGTTTAGGTGACGAAAGCCGCACAAAATAAAAGCGCATTTTGGATTATTGTTATCGCCGGCCTTCGAAAAAGAGCGAATGATATTTCATATAAGTTTTTACAGAACTGTTTAGAATCTGGTGCTTCCTGTATTTGTTTACTTCCTGGAAAATATTTGATCGATTTGTGATTGAATAATTTCACCTTGAAAATGAAAGTTATACACTTTATTTTGAACTCTAAGGGAAGAGATATATCGATAGCGGTTGAAACGGTGTATTTAAGGTCAAAAGTCAGTAGTAAATAAGTTTTTTTTCTTTTAAAAACGCGTATATATCCAAATACATAGTTATACTACGTAGGCACTACAGAAATTTGTCACCAAGTAATAACATACTAAGAAACACGTGAGCGTACATATAAATTCAGTTAAAGGAATAATAAAGTAAGTGGGTAAACTGACCCAAAAGAAGAAATAATACAAGTGATTTATTTTCATTAAATAATAACAAATTTTCATTTTCAGAATGGTGAAGGATAATAAAGATAAAGTAAGATACGTTTTCAGATTTTCACTGCCAAAAGTTTTTGGTAACAATATTGATTGATTGTTCTTATAAAGTATAAAAACGAATGTTTGCAATACATGAAAATAGAAAATTTTAAAATAAAAATTGCAATATGTGGCACGCGAGCTGTTTGAGGATCTGAATGTACCGGGACTGATTATATTGAACGCGGGAGAGGGAAGGGGATCGAGGGAGGGGGGTTCATGGAAGAGGGGAGAGGGAAGGCGATGGAGAAACGCGTGAGGGGAAGGGGAAATGGGTGGGGGGGGGTAAGGAGAGGCGGAAGGGGAACGTGACGAATGGGAAAAGACACGCATAGAGAAACAATTTATTTATTTATACCATTGTAACGCATGCCGGGAACTCGCAATTTTTTTTATAATATCTTCTATTTGCACTGTAAAAGCATTGTAAGTCAGTACTGTCACCATAATATTGTAATATAATTATGTAAATAATGTTCGACGGATTGGAAGGAAGAACTGAACTAAATTCATGATAAACGTATATGGAGCAAACAATTATGTGCAATGGAGTAAAATATATAGGTACATAATAATAGGATGGATTCAAGTATTTATTGTTTCCATCTTATCAATTTCGCCCCAATCTTCTCGCGCGGAACTAATTGGAACGCAAATGGTGTCGAGAAATCATTGACTTTATTTGAAAATAGAACGCGGAATGTCGATTGTTTTTGCGCAAATGAAACGTTTCGAATTTTATTTTAATATTCGAATGGGGTTATTTCACAAACTGTTAATACCGTTCAAAATATTAAAGACTAGCTGGTTCCCGGCATGCGTTGAATGCCATATTCAAAGAAATAAATTATTTCTCCCTGCTTGTCTTCCCGTGCGTCTCCCGCATACTCTTCCCCTTCCGCGTTCCCCTTCCACCTTCCCCACCTACCCTCTCCTCTCTCCCGCTCCCCGTCCCGCCAAACCCCCTCCCGCGTCGCATATATTCAGTCCCAGTACA
The DNA here is from genome assembly GCA_917563855.2 of Limnephilus lunatus. Lineage (NCBI taxonomy): Eukaryota > Metazoa > Arthropoda > Insecta > Trichoptera > Limnephilidae > Limnephilus > Limnephilus lunatus. Next base: position 94,120,785 of record OU830596.1, on the reverse strand, counting down.
TTCAGTTTTCAAACAGCTCGCGTGCCACCTATTACATTTTTTTTATTCAAATTTAAATTTTTCATATATTACAAATATTAATTTTTGTATATTATAAGAACAATCAATCTATTTTGGTACCTAACATAGGTACCTATTTAAAATATGTATAATTTAAAAAATCTATAGACAATTCTTTTGTTACAAAAAACAGCTTCCTGCTAAATTCACATTCATGAAAAGCGCTAACTGTCAAACGTGCGAAGTTAAAATAGTCGTAAAGTTTTCTGAAACTATCCAATCTTCTGTGCAATTTTCTTAATTTTTTTCCGTAAGAATCTTCTACAAGTATTAGAAAACTTTAAAAAAATATGAATGAAATAGGTAAAGTCGTTCTGAAATTATGGCGTGAACAAGGGAAACAGGGATTCATTTATATATAGGTATATGGGCTTAATGCTTATTTTTCTGATTCTAAAAATATGTAATTCTAATATTTGCGATCATGAAAAACCGCATGTTCCGAAACGGTTCCACCGGTTACAACGTTTTTGTCATATAAACGCCGCTGACTGATAAGACGGCTGTCATCAATGTTGCCCGGCGTGACGTCAACGCCGCCGAATATATGAATAAAAACGAACATGTCGTTTTGGTGGCAAAACCGAAAATGGCACATATTAAATCGTTATAGAAAATTTATTCGCCAACATAAAAATAAAATAAAAATACCGTAATTATCGTATTTTTTCGAGAATAAAAAACAGCGTTAATACCCTATTGATTATTTTATATATTTATTTACCCCTTAGGGCTTTACAAAAAATAAGTATTAATTACATTAGTACTAAAAGTCATTTTTATTTCCGGCTACGCGAATAAGATATATACGGAATACACAATTTAATTTACCCATATTAATATCAATAGAATATTAAAAAAATGGTTCCATGCCAACTAAGAATCAAGTCAACCCAATACCTCTTTAAAAAGTTCTTTAAATCTATGAAAAAAATCATTTTAAAATAGCCCATAGAGTAAATAATAATGTCTGACCATCTGTTTCTGTTTTTCTATATATGTATAATTCAACACCCCTTGTCAGATCTGAACAGAATTTTGAATAAGTTTTTAAGCTCTGGGACTTTGCACAAATATTCTATCTCACTTCTTCTGACCGTCGTAATTTCCTCTCCCAACTAGGTATATACTGTGCATAATATTGAATGTCATGAATTAGAAATTTAGTCCAGTTCGCAATTTTTTTTGGAAGTTTTGGGAGCTTCGAGAGTTTTGGGAGGCAGGGGGCAGGCAAGGGGCGCCGCCCCGGTAACCATTTATTGGATAATCAACACTTCTGCCATAGGTAACTTAGTTATTCGAATATTTAGTAACTACGAAAGCTTATTTTTTTAGATAATACCGTTTGAAAGGTTGCTAAACACATCCTTTAAACATAATATAAATACTTGTATATTATCTACGTTTAAGATTGGATGAAAAAATAGGTCTTCCGTAACATATAGCAGTTGTGTTACTAACACTGTTGCGTTACTACTAATAATTTTTAATAAAAGAAACAATGAATCGTACATTTATAGATTCATCATAGACCAAAGGTGTGGTGATATTTTAAACCTAGGCGTTGATTAAAATAATAGTTGCCATCTGTAAGATTAGTATAAAGTACGTACATAATCTTACAGACAAAACAAAACCTCGTCTTCGGACTTGCGGTTTACGAAAAACTAAGCGTTCTTCGTAAAACTATTGGTTTTGACTTGTACCAGGAGCATAGAAAGACGTGGGGGTTAGCGAACGGAAAATACATCTCGAATAACCATGCCACCCTTGGGATTTTCCACTTCGAATAAGGTACGTATCGGGCCCGTTGGGTGGGTACCTCGCATTTCCCAAAAACTTTCCGAAACATATTTTAACACGGCTGAAAGAGTAACGATTGCAGGATATGAACCCAATTTCAGACAGTACTCGACTGAGTTAGACAATGAAGTGCAAATAGACGAAGACAGTTGTAAACATAGTAGAGGGCGTAAAATTAAAAACAGGAATTGTATTTCATTTCTATCATTCCATCGCAAAACTCATTTAAAATAAAAGTCTAATGATTAATTGTTGATTATAAAAATAGTGATATGCCATTAATAATGTAATGTATCAGGTAGAAAATATCTATCGGGCTAGACGTTGAGACAAAGTGAATGCTTTATGGGTCCTATGTATTGCGCCTTTGTACTTTGGTATGCTGTGAAATTTCCCAGAAGAAAAAAGTACTTTGTTTCTGTTCTAAATTCCAACAATTTAGAAGATGAAATTTTCAGGACTGTGTCGTTTTTATCGAACATTGTTGTAGGTACATTAATTCAATTAGATAAATGTTTTAAAATAATTGTACAGAATGTAAAGCGGTTGAACTACTCACTACAGGGTCAAATCGACTATTTTGAATCTGAGCAACAAAGAACCTAAAGAGTCAAATAATGAAAGATCCCCTTGTCACTGAAACCTATCTCTGTGACATGAGAGCTGTCCACTTCAGCTGTTCCTAAAATTTTGCTTTGTTATCCAACCATATGAAATACGAATATTACGTGGTTTTCACCATTCTTTTAACGTTTTTAAAAATTAAATTTGGCTTCGAATCTTTACAATACGAGGCGTTTGTGAAGTATTTTACAACGGTTACTAGTTTAACTAACAATGTGTTGCTTGTTGATTTTTGTATGATAAAATAATTTTATAATTATATAATCCTTGAATAATAATTTTGTTAATTTGTAACTTTCTATGCATAAATGCCCATCGAAACGTGCCTTTCCCGTAGCACGATAATTTAGAAATCTTTATTAATCGGCTTCTACCTTTCTGAAAGCTTCGCTCTGGAAAATGTTGTAAATAAGTCGTCAGGTTTCACAAGAATGATTATTTCAAAATGCCTAGAATTCCAATTGAAACCAAATAATGTAGACTCGAGATAAAGGAATAAGATAGATAAAGCTAAGGATAAAGCATAATTAGTTAAAATCTGACCTTTAGAATGTGTGTGGTACGGTTAAGAATAAAACCCTTGTATATAGGTATTAATCAACTGAACAATGCTTTATTTCAGTTTCCTCTCTCATGCGCCCTGCTTTAAACGTTAAAATACTATAATATTTAGCTAGGTACTACGTTCAGGGGTACTATAACAAGTTAAATCGCACAGTGATGTTCACATAAAACAGTAATGTTAACTTATAGCAGCTTTATTATTAAAATTAATCAAACCACACATAAATCCAGGGACTTAACATTTACGCTGTCATGTCGTCTTGTGGTTTAAGCTTCGAAATATTTTGATGGTCAAAAACTTAAGATACAAAAGCACTGAACTATAGCTGAAATTCTTCAGTACATCGAAAAATCTGTGAAACATTAATGTGCCATTTTTCAAAACCATTTCTCAAAACCAAATAAATGCAATTATCGGTATGTTACCCTGGCTCAAAAATAAGTCAATATCTTGAATAAAATCAATGAACAGAGTACCTATACCACCTACAACAAAGCAATGGTAAGGCCACAGTTTTCAGCAAGTATTACGTAATATAAACACGTTTTCCGGAGACAGATCCAAACATTGCATTATTTACGCTGGGTCTAATCGCTATTCAAGGAAAATGGAAGTGTTAGTCTAAATTTTCATGAAATTTCGGCGTAGGTAAAATACTGATACCGTTTTTCTCGGTATATTTCAGAGGTCATTTGCATGTTACGGAAGCCGACGAGAACACTTCTAAAAGGATTCAGCAAGACCTCAGAGAATGAATCGAATCTAAATATTTTATCGGTTTTCGCATTCAGGTCTTGGTCTTCTACACGAGTGATTGTTATGAGATGTTCTATGGAAGGGTTTACCTAAGGTAGACAGTAAATAAATGTGTTATTGGATTTTAATAGAGCAAGGTTCTTCTGAAACATGCAAAAATCATGTAAAAGCCTAGCTGGGCGTGAAATAAATAAAAAAAAAAAAATAGTCAGCACACGTTACCAAAATAGTGGAGTATGCCCATAACACGAGACTCTGCGAACGATGGACTTGTTACGATAGAAGAAAGGTCTAAAGAACCATGCTAAAAAAAGCGTTAAAAAGAGTTTTAAAGAATGCAACGTCAAAAAATTGTATAACTTTTTACCAAACGTAATAAAAATGGTGAACTAATTTTCAGAAGGAAAATTTAATGTATCTTTTTATTAATATTGATATTTGTGTTGTTTTATTTTTTATTATTTACAATAAATATCTTACGTCTATGTTTTAAAATGATAATGTTAAAATAATATGTACAGATCCTAATTTTTTTAAATTTAAGTGGATTGTTTTTAAAAACCCGTTGACAAACCGCTATCCAGCAATATATCGGGACTTCAGTCTAATTAATTTTAAAATTAGGCAACGTTAATAAAAAAAAAACTCATTTTACTCGTCTCCTGTTTATTTTCCTTAAATTACAATTATCGCTTACGTCGTTTTTCTCGCCTCCAAACGAACGTCAAAACTTTCTCTACCGGCTTCCATCCCTTAATTTAATACATCCGTCAACACAAATGTTTTGCTTTGTTTTGTACGTTCTAAAATTGAACAGTTTCTAAGTTTAAAAAATCCTATAAGAAATTACGTGGTGCCTACTTCATTTTCTTTACATTTTGATATTGTAAGAGGTCTGCGAGAGTTCCAGTAATTTCTTAAGTGAATAATTAGTTATATTTCCTGAAATACAATAATTATGTTACCAATATGTTTCATGTGGCGGAGTGATTAACATACCTATTTATGGGATTAGACTTATACCTATAGTACGAATGAAACAAAAAAAAAATGTCCCCTGGTTCGTACAGAAGAGTTTTTTTTACAAAATTATTAAGGGCAATCGGATTAATATTAAATAAACCAGGTATCCGGAAACTCGTAGTAAAAACGTGAAACTAGTAAATTTTGGAGTCGATTTTGCTGTACATTTTTTGACTTGAACTCTCCTTTTTGAGTTTTCAAGACGCCGAGCGAAAAGGAAAAAAATGCTCAGATCTGAAAAAGTAAGTCGATTTCTCGTGTTCTCCGTGTGACGTAGATTTATCAATTTCCCATTTGTATCACTAGTTTTCGGACACCGAGTATAAGCAGATTGATTACAAGTAAGCTAGAAACAAGTATGAGACGATGTATGAATGTGAGTGAGGCAAAGAGTGTGTGCCAAGACCGAGTTGTTTGGCGGTCCGTCCTCTCTGCCTACCCCTGCGGGGAAACGGCGTGATGGTTAGTTAGTTAGTTAGTTAGTTATAAACAACATTTAAATAGAGTAAGTATTTGAAAATACTACGTTATGTATTTATGCAGGTACACATATAAATGTAAACGTTGCATCTGGATCAAAATTAAGGTGATGATTTGATTACCTATCTATATTAGCCAAATACGGGAAAGCTGATAAAGAAATTAACAGAAAGATGAATGGAAGAAAGTAATTTTATGGAAGACTGATTCGCTAATCAAACATGGTCAAATGGAAGTAGGATAGCAGTTCACAAATTAGTTCTGAAATTAACAAACTGGCAGAGAAAGAACGAACTTAGACAATGCTGTAGAATTGAGAAGAGAGATCACATAATCAGTGCATATAGATAAAGTGTATACAGGGTTTTAAGGGACGTAGGCACTTGACTTATTTTATTCCTAAGTGATTCCTGACATTATTTGGAGTAAAAAATATAAATGAAATATTTGGTTTCAGCGGTTATTGGACAGTAACGAGCGGGGTGAGGGGTTGGGCGATAACTCGGTTGAGTGAACAGTGAATTTTATGTAGGATTGTCGTCGGAATATTACGAAATGAAGGCGCATTTATTTGTGGCCAAACGCCCACATGGTATTAATTCACAACATTGTACAATATCTGAATGTACAAGAGAAACAATCGTTACGTAAGGGTACGGATTTCGTTCCTTTATGCATAATATGAAACAATCTGAATTTCATGTGGCTTAACATGTCGTACTTTATTGTATAAAATACGGCTCGATGAAGTCAAAAAGTAAAAAGTCATCGAGTAAAAAGGCATCAAGGATTACCGCGAAAAAAGTATTGCTAATGGGCGAGCTTTTGTGTGTGGGTAAGAATTGTTATTTTTAAAGGATTTTGGATGAAGATCGTATGGAGTAAAATCTGAGTTTCAGAAGTTAATGTAAAAAAGGACGTGGGTAGTATATTTCGACAGTTCGCCAACGAAAATACATAAAAATGCGATGTGTTTTGCGCCATTTTGAAATTGTTATTTGGATCTGCAGAGGCAGGGCTGGACCAACAATATTTTACGCCTGACAAAATTTGGAGGGCGGGTATCATTGGATAACCAAAATCTCTGCCATAGGTCATCCCAAGTGGTTCACTATGTTTGGTGAATTAGCAGGGGTGCTCGGCTTCATGGGGTGAGGTTTATCCGGGTCTTGGTAGTGGATGCATCTGCCCACCAGCTGCTTGGCAGGCCGGATCGAGAGAGAATGTTGAGGGAGTCCCTTACTTCTCCAGCCGTACTCTCTCGGAAAACCGGCTTGCACCGCAGTGTCAGGGATGGTTTCATTAGTTCGTCACTCCTAGACGCACTGACCCCCAGATTCCTACCCATACTTAATACCCTTTTCCTTCCCAGAACTTTATCTCCTTCCTTCCCTAAAAAGACCCTCCACACAGCATCCCCAAAGATGATATAGGCCCTGAGTTGAATTATTTTCCTTAGGACCTCCTGTGTGAAGCTAATGAAAAAAATATAAATCAGGGGGAATACATCCAGGCAACCATGGCAGTGATGATTGTATCCTTTGACTGGCGTAGTCTGCGTCATAATCATCCCAAAGGTGGCGGAGAAGTGCTTTGTAAGTGTGCACTCGTCCCTCCTGATACATTTCCGTAGCGCTGCTGTATCTTGGTAGGCGGAATAGTTGGCGATAAGCATTATTATAGGCGACTTTTACCTTACGCCATTAGTTTTTAAAAATTAATTAACAAATATTTAATAAATAATATAATTATTGTATTCCCTCCACATAAATGACGTTTTGACATGTCACATGAAAAATAGCACACGTTTGGAGAGCCACAACACTCGCATGATTGAAAATTTTGAATATTTTCTTTCACATCCGGTAGGCTGTTAGAAATAAGCAACCGTTATCTAACATTTACAATATATGTTAACGTATAAAAAGAAACATAATTGAATTTCATTCTTTATTCCTTTCCAATGAATAGTACACAGTGCAAAGTACAAGCATTATACGAACTTGCTCTTTTCTTTTTCTATCTTAGTGGCGCAATTAACCGATCAATCACATTTATAAGAACCATACAAGTGTTATCATATTACATAGGTAAATGATATTGGGCACACGTAAAAATAAGTCGGAAATTTCCACAACAAATTGACAAAAATCAATATCTTTATAAGCATAAAAATCTCGCGTCACGGTGTTTGATCGAGATACACTCCAAAACAACTCAACCGATTTTGATGAAATTTCGCTAACTTAAAAAAACTAACGCTACGTAATTTAATCTAACTTAAAAGATAGAATAGTTTTTATCTCGATTATTGGCCTCAACACTTATTATTGCGAATAATTAAATGCTCATTAAATGTTCGTTATAGAAAAATGCTTCGTAATTATTTGTAAGTTCAATAAGTTCCTAATGGATGGCGGTGTGAGTTAATTTATCCACACAACAATTGGTTATCTAAGTTGGGTAACCATCCAGTAGATAGAATTGTGTTTCGTTAGCCATAGCAACGCGTGGGCGGGTCAGCTACTATATTATAAATGATAGTAAAAAAACCGTGCGCCCGCAAAAACTCAGAAACGAGTCTCGGTACGATCAAGGGAGTTATATGGTAGAGCTCTATCCCCCCTCCAGGATGACGGTTCCGGTTTTTTTTTACCTAAATGGCGAGTTTTTGAAGATGTAAGGGCTGGAAGTTTCACCCTCTTTAAATTTTTAAAACAGTTTTCCGGAAAGTTCTAGGAGGTTCGATAGAACTCCAGAAAGTTCTTGAAGGAGTGACGGAGTATGTCATGGAATGTTCGAGAATAGGGAATCGGGAACATCATTGTGGAACATTCCAGAATACTCTCGAATGTTGTACTGAGCGAAGCCGAGTAACCCAACTAGCATATTATAAAACAAAACAACTTAGTTGACATCTATAACCTTTTAAATAATATCTACAACAATTTAAAGTGAAAAACATTAAATGTTAAATTATGATTTCAAAATAACCCTCTCTCGAATCGTGAAGGTTGTGTGATTTAGGATTTCTTGATCCAAAATGTCACAACTTACCCCTGATTGCGTCAATCTTACAGATGGTGCCATTTCCTCCCTACAAACGTACGACGATTTGCTTATCACAAGGGAAATAATATGTTCACGTGACGAATTCGATAACCAACATCTCTGCCGTAAGTCACCCTAAGCGCTTCGCTACATTTAGTGACTTAGAAGAATGCCAGAGTGGGGTGAGGTTTTTCCAGATCTTGGTGACGGTCGCGTCTGTCCACCAGCAGCGTGGCGGACCGGGTCGGGAGAGGCGGTTGAGGAAGACTCTTTGACCTCTCCAGCCGGACTCTCTCGACCAATCGCCTTGCACCGCAGTGGGGGGGGGGGGGGGTGGATTCATTCGTCTGTCACTCCTGGTCACCAGATTACTACCCACCCCCCATAAAAAGGCACTGAAAGTACTTATTTTCTACAAGTTCTCTTGTGGGGATCTAATGAAAAAAATATATTCAGGGTAAATAAGTGTATGGAAACAAACATCCAGTACAAATAACTGTCTAAAATGGAGTATTTCGGAAACATTTAGGTTCCCATACTTATTCTTAAAATGTACTGACTTCGAAGTAAAATACAACAATGGAGTCCGTCCAGTAGTTTCCAAATGCATTGTGTAGTTACCACATCTAATAGCCAGGCAATCTTTAGGGAGTAAACTGGACGTAATTTGAAGACAAATAATAATGTTGTGGCCAACAAAAAATGATTATACAGGATGTTAAGGGACGTACTTGACTTACTTTAACCATTGATTCCTGACATTATTGGGAGTCAAATTTTTTTATGAAACTTTGGTGTCCGGTTGCATTTTTGATGTTTTTTTTCTACAAAAACATAAAAAATGCTAGGTGTTGGGACAGTTGGAAATGGGATCAGGGATTGGTCGGTTACTCGTCTGAGTAACGACATGCGGAAGAGATTTATTTGTTCATCAAAAGAGAAGTCATCAAAAAAGTCCACGGAGACCAATATTTAATTTACAATACTTACACTGGATAAAGTAAGTAAAATATACCCCTTAACACCCTGTATGTAAAAGCTAAGAGCTTGATAGAGCATTAAAAATAAAATCAATATTTTGATAAGACTCAGTGTAAAAATACTAAGAGAAAGTGAGAAAACCTATGAGCGTCAAGTATGGCGATTTTAATGATCCGTTAATGTGTAACGTAAAATGTGGCGTTTCATATGAAAAATCGAAAGAATTTTCTTGCAAAATAGAAAATTTAGGCGAAAGAAAGACTCTCTATGGAAAAGCTTAACATGAAGGACATTGAAAAAGATACATATACATATTTTTAATTTAAAAGATACATATTTTTTGAAAAATACGAGAAACCTGAAAACAATGGTAAATTAATATTCTGTGAAACTCAACGATGTTTTGTGCACCCTGCTGTAATAAGTTGAATAAACGAATATATGGATTTGAAAAAATATCGTACGAAATCGAAGCCTTCGAAGGTAGATACTAGAATTTAATTAACTCTTTATAGGACAACTTTTTTTAAACGATAAGCCCTTAAAGGTTTTATTTATGTATTCAGTGTTCATTTTGATGAACATAAAAAACTTTACAAATGTGTTTACTTTATTCCCGGAAATAACTCTCATTGTTCGAGAAAAAATAACATAAAAATAGGTGTTCTTGTAAAACTGATAGCAGACGTGTTGCTGAATGGACGCAGATCTTGAAACTGACCATGACGTGATTTTCGTAAATTTACTCAATATGTGCGAACTTCAGGGCGGTTGGTTCGATTCAAGACCTCTGTGCGTTACCTGAGAATGATTACAACCCATAAGGGTGATACTAACTTATAAGCATAAAGAAATATAGACCTTAATGTTGCAGGTCTCAAAACTATTCGTTTTTAGCTTATGACCTATAAAGGATTAAACAATAAAAAGGCATTTCCAATTCCAACCCTTTCTGATAAAAAAAAACGTGTCCCTTGTGTTATTTGTTTTGATTGGAAAGGGCTGAATTCACAATTCACACATTCATTTTTCAGGGCATGCAAAATTCCTAGTAAACAACTACTACTCTATTTCGTGACTTGTGTAAGTGAAGGACTTATTTGTTATTTAAATCTATCATTAATAAAATATGTTTCTGAAACGCGGATCTAATTCATGGAACACGTTCTAAATATTTGATCCAATATATTCTTCCAATTCCAATATCTCTTTCACGTTTCGCATCGGTTTCGCGGGACAGGGGAAGTGGGAGAGGGGAGTGGGGAGAGGGACGGCGGAGAACCCGGTGTGGAAACGCGTGAGGGGAAAGGAACGCGGGAGAGGAATGGGAGGTGGAAGGGGAACGGGACGAAAGGGAAAGGACACGCAGGGAGAAACATTTTCTTTATTAAGTGTCGTGGCAACGCGTGCCGGGAACTCGTGAAATAAAATAAATGAAACGGAGAATATATCGATTTAATTCATTAATTTTGAAAAAGTTAGTTGCCTATAATGTGGAAAAAAAATTTAATGACGAAGATAATATTGTTGATTATAAAATTTTAAATATTAGATTGACAAATATGACGGTTTGATAAGAGGTGGCAGTAGCCGAATTGGTAGAGGCGCTTGTCCCGGTAAGACGAGAGGTTCTGGGTTCGAGTCCCAGTTGAGATCGTTATCATGTTCTCTTTCACATTTACCTTTAGATTATTATTAGTGTTAGCTTCATCTTCACTGCTATTTACATTTATGGGAATAACCTTCAAAAGTTGTAAAAAGAGAGTTTTTCTTATAAAAAATTGAATACCTAACTTTTTTATTTATGTTTGTTTTAACGTAATGAATAAAACCTAAAATTGTAATATTTAATCAATGAAGATAATATTAACGACACTCAATCTAAAATTCGCTAGGTAACTGTCATTACCACTATGTCGGTAAGTTGCACAGACTTTAATTTTCCTAAAAATGTTGATTTATTGGACAGTAAAAATGTCATTAACGAACTTGACATTTTTAAAATCCTTAAAAAAAGTGTATACACTTCCCGCTAAACACCATTTTTTTAAATTCTCGCATTAATTTGGGTGTCACTTTAGACGATTTTGGTTTTTGACAAAGATATTAGGAACACGTTTTTACAATTATGCCAACAAATATACAAACGCAAACAATTAATTTACATTTGTTCATATGAAATTAATTTACAGTTAATTACGGATTTACGCGTCTAACAAATTGATTATGTGCTTCAATACCAAAGTTTCGGTTGTTCAGCAAACATCCCAGACATGAGATAAACGTATTAAAAGGCACTCAGGTTTCGACCTAATCGTTATGAAAGGTTTTTCATTTAGGTAGTTTATTAATATATCATATTCTTCCAACTATTCTAGTACAAACTTTTATTTGTTCCTCAAGATTGATGTTGCTTCAGTAACGTACAGTGGCGTAAGAACAATTTTTTGTTCACCACGCGCAAAACTGTTAACAAAACTGTATTTTTTTCTAATAATAACAATAAGCCTTTTTATTCTGGACTTCTGTTAGGTATGAATACTAAATATGTTCTTGTTTGTTATAATTTATAATATATCCCGAAGCTCAGTTTGCTTCTAGGTATAGGCCTCCTCTAACAATTTCCATTGGGACCTGCCACGCGCTACTCTTCTTCATTGATGTCCAGCCGTGAGTTTTAGGTCGTCTTCCCATATTATTTGTTGACGTCCTCTACTTCTCTTGCCATCTCTGGGATACCAGTCAGTGACATTTTTGCACCATTTCTATTGTGGATCGCGGGTCATGTAACCCGTCTATCTCCACTTTTGTTGGTCTATCCTGGTAACTATATCGGCAACTTGAGTTTTCTTCCTTATTATCCTGTTTCCTTATTCCTGTCAAACTTCTCTCTCTGGCAGCGTCCCAACTTTCCTCTGTGGCGTTTGGTGAGTGCCCAAGTTTCACGTGCCTAGGTAATGACTGAAAGTATACAAGTGTTGAACACTTTCCTTTTTATTTGCATACTTAGCTCCTTGGATTTGCTACTCTTTGCTCGATTTCTTTAGTGGTTTGAGCTTTGTGAGATATTACCTGTCCTAAATAAATGTAATCTGACACATATTCGAGTGGTTGGTTATCAATTATTATTGTTTATTATTATATTTAGTTATGTTTTTTAGTAGTACATTTTTTTAATGGGGTGTAGTTTTTGTGCGATTTCTACATCTTCGATAGGTAGCTGAGTTTGTTGCTCCTCCCCACACAATGATTCCGTATTTGTTGTCCTTTCTGTTAAATCAATGATATAGTTTTTAGTACTACTCTATTCTGTAATACTTTAAAACGCAATGCAACTTTTTTAAATACGAATAATAATCGTTTCACGATTATTTATTGGTTCCAGGTGATTGTTCATATGGGTAAATGGTGATAATGCTACTGAGATTTATCTTACCACTCGACCCAAGTAAGTAATCGAATCACTGAGTTCCAAGACATTCGGGATTCGGAAATTTAATTAAGTAACATGAAATACGAAGACGAAAACTTTGCCGTTTACGAGATTAAGAGAGCTGAAAGAGATGAACCCGTGTTCGCTGATGATAAATTCTCTAACCCCCCACGTTCATCCATATGCAAATTAAACTGAAGATGTCATGAAGTTTTAATTAGTAAAAGCAATACGACAAACGAATTAATTTCGGCTGTGGAAATGTGCAGTAATTCACGAAAAAGTTAAGCTCAATTCATTTTGTGTTTTAATGAAAAATATCTGAATAGTAAACATCCTTACAAAGAAAAATGAACGTTTATTGTTACTGCTAGGAATTTTTTTTACACACCTGGGTAACATAAAAACTTTGATATAAAAAATAATAATGGTTCTAAAATAGTTGACCCGGAAATTATCATTTTTCCATACGCTTCCTTCCTTCCAATTCTCATAAAAAAGTTCACGTGAAATCCGATCTCCCGATCACAAAACTTAATTCCTTTCACTTTAAAATATAATGATCATTATAATATTCACCACCTACACAAGACCGTGAACCGAGGTTTATACAAGATTTGATTATATTCATCAATAATTTTATTTTTGAAAAAGCATAAATTTTAGAATGCTTACTATGCAGAATAAGTTATTTCCACGTTTTTTTATTACTTAAAAAAATTAAGCGTAAATTACGATGAATACAGCATTTTATTTTATTTTTAGGTCGACGAATAAATTTTCTACAGCACGTCAAAGTCTCCCAATTTTGAATTACTGCTAAAACGATATTTTGGGGCGGGGCTTCGTGTGGCGTCATGAGCGTGGACGCTCACTGACAGTGTGTATTTACATATGCTGGCCCAGCTGAGCGACTCTTGTGACATCGCAATCCGATTTGCCAACCACGTTTAAATTTTGTCAGTTTTTAAATTAATAATAATGAATGAAAGATTAAAACCAGAAAACTGATCTTTAAATTTTCCGTAAATTTTCAATAGAATCCCTCGTTTGTGGAAATACCCCATTCGGCTCTAGAAACCATAAAAATTTTATCCATGTTCGTGAAAAGCACACTTTTTTAATCGATTGCCAAAAGTTGATGGCAAAATGATTTTTAATTTATTTTTATCAAGATAACTTGTGGAACTCCGCTTTAATTATAATTTTTCAAAAATGAAAACTAAAGTAAAATGTCAGAATGAAATAGCATGGTGATACCTGAATGTTGATTTGTATTTGACGTATTGAGAGCTGCATATCGGATTTTTTTAATATTCAGTTTAAGAAGTAACTTAAGTAACAAAAATTGAGGTAACGATTACAGAGATAAGGCAATTTCAACAAAACTATTTTATTTGCTGACATAACTCTAGACAGATAAACTATCTTTTGACATTCATTAGAGCTAGATTAAAATGGTAAAAAGTTGATTGCTTTTATAAATTCGGGGACAAACGTAAAAAAAAACGCTAAACCTGATAATGAATTCATGATAGGGCTAAAAGAGGTTAAGTATCTGTGCGTGACAGATGTACAAATAATACCTGTACAAAGATTAAAAAACCAAAAAGGTTTTGTGTTTGCCGGTAAAAATCAACTGATAACATAAACAGAGTATTTATTATGGTGAAATTTATTATCTCAAAGATTATATGGTTAAATGTACGTTAGAAATAACTTAATTCTCATCCATTTTAATACATAAGGTTTTTTAAAATCAGGTCATGGATTATCAATTCATAAGCCCGACCCCAAAGAAGTAAGCAATAAAAAGTCTGCAAGGATGATTTCGGAGTATTCCCATAGCATATAAATTACCCATGAAACGCGATACATGCAGTCGGCGAGAACATATTTTCAAGGAAGAAAAAGTTGCAGCACATGAGGGAGAGGGAGGGAAGCTAAAATGACCTCTCACACGGAGCAAGAACTCATATATTAACAGTGCCATTTGATAAAATGTGAGAACTTTTTTTAAACTGTACCTACGTTAGGTCAGTGATGAACAATCTTTTTAGCTGGATGGCCATTTTATTCGCGGGCCGCAGGGGTAGGGTAAATACAGCTTGACATGATTAAATTTACAATCGGTGGTGTCGCTGACCCAGAAAAACGGTAACTTTTCGATAAAAGGTACGTTAAAACAAAGGGTCAAGGCGAAATTCTGCTAACCCGAAGGATAAACCAATAAGTGCTGTCGATTTGTATCACGTAAGTAGATGATAAACATGCTTGTAATTTTGAGAGGCTGTTTCAAAATTTACAAAAAAAAAAATCGTGATACTTAACCGCATTTCGTAAAAAAGAAATGTACTATAATATATAACTGGAAATCCGAATGACTGCTGATAAATAAGAAACACCAAAATCTCTTCTATTACATTTTTTTTTGGGGAAATTTTGCTAGGTTTATAAGGTCAAACCAATAAACGCTGCTGAGTTTTATCAATCGGAAAAACAGATTACAAACAGAATTTAAGTTATTTTTATAAAACGGAATCCTATAAAATTAATCAAATTTGATCCCAAAAAACCCCGCGCCGAAGGCTAGAATTTTATTACAATTAAGGTAAAACCATTTTAAAGATTTAAGAATAAAATATATGTATACAAATATGTCACGGCACAGGTATATCATAGAGAGACGGGCATCGAAAAACCCAATGTAAATATGCTTTTCATAGATAAAAAAAATATATGTACATATATATAACATTGAAATTTTTTTACAAATTATATGGGTTACATATATATTTAAAAAAAATATAATAATAAACTTATGAGTTTTGAGGAGCTCTTGTGCCTGATAAGGGAGCCACGATCTTAATTAGTTTGTATATTATAATATGTTTTTTAAAAAGTGTTTATTTTTTGTGGAATACAGCGCAATTCCAAAGGGAGAATTTTGAAGTTTTTTTACTGCTTGGTAAATTTAGATATAGATTTTCACCACATGAGATATATTATTGTGATTAATTTGAGGTTTTTGTGCCATGTTGGTGTCCATCAGGGACTTTTTAGAATTATTTTTATTGCAATATTTGAGGAAGATTTTCATGAGGGCAATTGAACACTTTTAAGAATATGTAAAAAGCTTGTTATTTTCAAAACACTAAATGTGGCCTAAAGATTGCCGTTAAAGGCTTTTGTAAAACAGAACAGAAACAGTTTTACATTTTCTATTGCAAACTTTTTGATATTTTATTTGACAATTAATAAACAAAAAGTCTCGCGGCCACACGAAATGGTCACGCGGACCGCGGGTTGTGCATCACTGGATTAGATAGTAAGAAATAGATAGAAAAAGTCAAGGATCTAAGAAGACGTGGCTTATGAACGGAATGAAACATGTGAATCGGTTGATGTAATAAGTTCATATAAAAGAGTATGCATAATGCATGAATGTCAATAGAGCTATGGAATACATGAAAGTCAGACGAGTATGGCGTTATATTCTCTCAGTCCACCTCCTCAATAAAATGACTTGCTGATATATATACAAATATATATTTTACATTGGCTTTATACAGGAGGCCCTGAGGAAAATAATTCCCCTTACAGCCTTTGTCATCTTTGGGGATGCTGTGTGGAGGATATTTTAGGGAAAGGAAGGAGAGGAAGTTCTGGGAAGGAAAATGGTATGGGGGGGGGTGGGAAGAAACCTGGGGGGCAGTGTGTTCAGAAGTGACGGACGAATGAATTCACCCCTTCCGCTGCTGTCCAAATCCTGTTGAGAAACCTGCTGGAGAGGTCAAAAGATTTTCCTCAACCAGTCTCTCTCGATCCGGTCTGCCACGCAGTTGGTAAGCAGACGCATCCGCCACCAAGATTCGAATAAACCTGACCCCCATAAACCCGGGAACCGGTAAGTCACCGAACGTAGCGAACCATTTGGGCTGACCTATGGCAGAGGTGTTGGTTATCCAATAAATGGTTCCCGGGGCGGCGGTATCCATACCCGCCTCCCAATTTGTATGATATTCATAAGCTAACCAATTCATTTATTTTACAACCAATGTTAATTAATGAAACTGAAAGAATGTATTCAAAAAGACACAAGCTAGCTTTTTTCTATAAATGTAGTCTGAATGGTTTTACTATTGTATGTCCTTCTAATGAGCTGTATTATTTGCCCACAAATAGTTTCAAATTTCCTAAATTTAATATAAATGTTGTTTACTTGAAGGGTTAAGTCAAATCAGAAGGGAGACGGGCGCAAATTATGGAAGGACCTAGGGACGACACCCCTATAATGGCAGAATAAATTTGAAAGCCTTGGGTATTTGACGTGCCATCCTTTCAACACGCCCAATCCGTGAGTCATCTTATTTTTTGCTCTACGATTTTAAAAACATGTTAGTTGAAGTGGAATGCGGGCACCTATGTAATAAGTAATAAACGTACACTTAGGGGAAATGGAGGTTTAAAAATAATTATAATCCATATTATTTCTACGTTCAATAGACACTTTTATTTTTTGGTTCCATCTCAGTTTGGGGGGGCCAATATTTATACTGCCGCCCTGGGAACTAATTATTGGATAACCAACAACTCTGCCAAAGGTCACCCTAAGTTGTTCGCTACGTTTGGTGACTTAGAAGGGGTGCCCAGGTTCATAGGGATGAGGTTTGTTCGGGTATTGGCGGCGGATGCATCCGTCCACCAACTCCGTGGCAGGTCAGATTGGGAAAGAATGGTTGAGGGAGACGTTTTAACCTATCCAGCAGGACTCTCTCGAACCATCGCTTTGTACCACAGTGAGAGAGATAATAATAATTTTTGGATGATTTTTATAGCGCCATTTTTGTGAGAAAATCACCTCAAGGGCGCTTTATAAATTCATTTATACATTTAATCTATACCTATATACTACAAGTGGCTTATATTATAACTAAGATTGATAACTAATGTCTTACAACTAAGACTTCTATGACTAGTGATTTAGAACTATATTTATTTTTATAACCGAGTTTGTACATGTAATTGCAAGCCATAATATAATACGAAACGAACAGAGCAGTATTGCTACTGCTCTGTTCGTATTATGACCTGCAACTCTCTTAAAATTAGTTATTTACGACTAACATACTTATTTACGTTTATAAACACATGTTGTTATATTACTGCCCGTGATGTCAGTGTAAGTCATGAAAAATATCGTATAATAAGTTGTAATATGGTGTCAAAAAAAACACATACGTCGGTCACTCCTGGACATACTGATCCCTAGATTCCTACCCAGTCCTCATTCCTTCCCAGAACTTCCCTTCCTTCCTTTTCTAAAAAGACCTTCCATATAGCATGCACAAAGATGACATAGGTTCTGAGAGAAATTATTTTCGTCCGGGCCTCCTGTGTGAAACTAATGTAAAAAAGCAGCTATAAACTCCTTTTTGACTAAACATGAAACAATATTAATAAATACAGATAAAATAAATTTCGATACCCATGACAGCTTTATGAGTTGCCATCGATTAGCGAAAGGTCCTGAGCTTTTTCAAAGCATTTTACTATAATAAATGGATAATTAAAACGTATTATAACTTGCAACCTAAGTAAGAATCGTGGCTCCCTTATCAGGCACAAGAGCTCCTCTTTTCTGATAAGGTATACATGACCAATAACGACCATTATTATAATATTTTGTAAAATATATATGTAACTCATGTTTTATATTACAATAAAAAAATTTTTAAAAAATTATCATTTTCATTAAGCAGTTTTTGTGAAAATAATCTGAGTCACAGAATAAAATGTTATAATCCACATGATGGTTAAAAAAGAAAAAACACCCGTTCCCAGTGGATAACGGAATATTCCTTCAATAAGGGTGCGTGGGAAGCGTTAATTAGTTGCGGCGACATCCTTTAACTGCTCGCACCCCACCAGCACCGATGAGATAGTTGAGATTCTTTTCATTTTCAAACGTTTACATTTAAATAATTTTATTGTTGAGATTTGTTTGGCTGAAGGACACAAAACAGCGCAGATGACAAAACAATATTTGATATTATTTCGTCATTTGCGGTGCTTTGTAACACACTAAACAAACACCATAAACACCAACAAATTTCTATGTAGTGGCATGGTATACTAAAGTATTCTTCTAGACAGGGCAAAGCGCCTTTGATTTAAACATCCCGACCGCGACGCCTTGGAAATTACTAGTAGAAATAAAAAAAAAATCAAGAGTGTGCAATATACTATACACGCGGTAGAAGTCTTCAGAAAACTAAAGTAGACAAGAGTGAGAGACTAAGGAGCACTTTTTTTTTTAATGTGAAGGATGATTTTTGCACATTTTTGACGTTGAATTCCAGTGCACCTTTTCCTTTAAATTTGGTCATCTTATTAGTATTTGTGTTTTCTTCTTTGTAGTTGCTAGATGTCGCTTTCTGTTGCCTGAATTTTTTTTTAATTCTATCTCATTCTCTCGCAGGCTAAATCCATACATGTACGTGTTAAAATTAAATATCTACCTACATAATTCCAAAAATAATCGTTTCCAAAAAAAAATATTAATCAGTGCGCCTTACGAAACATGTCTGCCATATTTATCACGCGCTATTTATAGCTTTGATTATTATTGGACAAATGGGGATAAAACTGATTGGACAAATATGTACTTACCTGCAAACTAAAATGAACTGCGAGATTGTAGGATTTTACCTGTAAACAAAAGAAAAACTTTAATTAGTTGTTTGTCTATTCTTACATTTCGTCGCCTCAGTTCTTAATTGTCCACACGACCATTTGAAAATTATGCAGGAGGAGAAGGTTTTCTTTCATTATTTCAATAAAACATTATGATAAGTGTTTAAGATAAAGCTATTTCCGTAAATGCAAAGGTCTCATTAGTTTAAATAATTCTTAGTTAAGTGATAAACTATCATTTTTTATGTTTTATTTTTAGTTTTAAAGTCGAGATTGAACAAAAACTAAAATGGTCGTTTGGACAATTAAGAACTGAGGCGACGATTTGTTAATTTTCATTATACATTTATCCTAACGAAGAAACCATTGGTTTGGAAACAGGACGATCGTGGTGTATATATATTTTCATTAAATTGAAATGATGTCACAAAGTGAATTAATGACTATTGAAGAAAAGAAAAAAAAATTAATAACATGTTCCAATAAAACAACCGCATTCAAGTATCTCATAAATTATGTAAGTTTCAAATCACAACGGTGCTAAATAAGTTACTTGTAAGATACTTCAAAAAAGTCGAACACCTCGTGAAGGATCGCCTCTAGAGAACATTTCAAAAACTCGAATGTTGGTCTGATCTCGGCAAAAGGGTAATCAATTACTGTTTGGTAACTATACCTCGGTGGAAATATCCACTCGATCAAACGCTCTTTTGCGATGCGTGTAGTAGGTAAGTATCCAAAATCAGCTCAAGTAAGGGTTTTGTTAAAGATCGAGTAAAATTGTAAACAGGAAATCAAGCTTCCGACCCTGTACGCAATTCAACTACAAATCATAAATAGATGTAAATCATAAATCATAAATGTATGTAGTTGACACCCCAGGATGCCTAGTATAGACGATCGATTAAACCCTACATCAATACGATATTGACCAAGTCTGTCATCTGTGGTCAGTTATCAGTACCATATAAGTTTCGGTTAATTATCAATATACATAGGTGTATATATTTTAGAATAATAGAACAGTTGTTCGTTATGCAAAATTACTAGCTTATTATACACCAGCAGACCCAGCCACACGTTGCTGTGACTAACGAAACACAACGCCATTACCCAACCTTTATAAAATCCACACCACCCGCTTGCCAGTTGCCCGCTGCCCACTGCCTGAATTGAATATTTGAATTTCTCCGCTTTTCTCTACTATACTGAGCATGTATTATACATATAAACCTACCTTCTTGAATCACTCTATCTATTGGTGAAAACCGCATGAAAATCCGTTGCGTAGTTCAAAAGATCTAAGCGCACAAACATTTTGAGCGACTTCATTTTATACTATGTAATGATTACGAACGGATTGAACTAACGAAGCTCTTAGAAATGAAAGAAGTGATGTAAATGTAATATGGTCACAAATATTTGAGATACGTGCCTTCTTCTGTGAGGAAGAAAGCAGTTCACCTTAATAAAAAGCCACCGTAGGAAGATTCATTGTCATATTTTATGCACAGCAAAAATATATTTTTTAATTTTAGTTGTCTTCAGCTTGCTCGGTAGAACCAGCAGCGGCATTGGTCCTACGCCTATGCGCAATGGTGTGCCAACGAGAAACCACGTAAAAGTGAGGAAAAATAATTTGAACATTAATTATCAATGTTCACAGTAAGTTGTTGATATCGGTAGGATGAGATGGTGTCTTTCCTTTGATAAAAAGGACACGTTTGTGGAATGATTTATCGGCATTAATAAATCCCTTTATTAACCTAGCTCACGACGTCGCCCAATTGGAAGGCGATAGTACTTTTTGTGAGGTGTTATGCAAGAAATTTTTGACTTTTCTCTAGAGAAATCACAGCTAAACAAATATATATGTGGACTCATTCATACCTATCTACTAATTAATCCAATTCGGTGGTTTTACAACATTTTTATCGTGTGAGAAGGTAGATATTAATAAGTATTAATAGTTCATAATATAAAAGCCAAAACTTATTTTCTAACAGTACTGTACTGAACTGTGTTCATGTAAGAAATAATATTTATTATTTTTTTTAATTGATAAACTAACGTTTAAACAAGATTTTTATGCATAGCACAAAGGGTAGATAACAAATATTATAATCAATAATTATCAGCTTGAAACACTCATCTACATTGAAAAAATCTTCCGAGAAAAGATACTGGCCGCCAACGGGAATTGAACCCGTGTCCCTCTGATTGCCGGTCAGCTGCTCTGACCACTGAGCTATGGCGGCTTATCTAATACCCGCCAAATAATTCAATAATACTAGTGTTTCATTCGACAATTACTTATTATTACATTTTTCCAACTGAAAACAACCAACTTTATTTTTGTGAGAGAGGTATTGTTAAATACTAAATCTCTCGCTAGGTGGCGTCGAGACTAATTATGTCTGCATTTATTGCTGAAATACTTTAACTTGTCAAATATTAATTATTATAATTATTATTATACATAATATTTATTTGTTTCTTCATGAAAGTTTTACTATGAGTATTCGCGTAAGATTATGGTGCTATCAAGATTCAGTAGTAAAAAAAGCTTCGAGTTTTCATCATTTTCCATTAAATCGGATGCCTTCTTTTCTATACTCTTTTCCTGTCTGCAACCTGCGCAACCTAACGTAGTTAACCTAGGTGATGTCTTGAACCCATTGTTACCTTACAGTCGACATTACGGGGATGCTTTGAAATAAATTGCAGTTCTACATACGGCACGTATTGTTGTGTCTCGCTACAACTATTGATTCTGTTCCTGGTTGGAAAACACTGAGATTTACACAAAAATAAATTTACAACAAGCAAAAAATATTTCGATGTGCTATGTAATGCAAAACTAAATGTAAATATGTTATAGTTATTTGCTTACAATTTTAATAATGATGCAGCAAATATGTTGAGAAAGGGAGCAAAACCTTTCAAACGGCGAACTTCATCGCCATGAAATATTTGTACGGCGTTTACTTCAGAAATTTCCAGGCGACATAATGTTCAGCTTTCAATGTCAATTTTATCGTGCGTTTTCCGCTTTGAAATATCCATTCAACTGTCAAAACGAGACAGGATTCCATGTGATAGCTTTTTCTGTATTATTTTTTATTTATTATTAAGTAATCGGAGTTCTACTTCACGTGGTCTAATAAAAATATACACTTTTTTTTAAATTTAAATTTAGCTTATTTTTAATACTCACTGCATGCATATTTTTTTTTCAATTTTCTTTTAGTATATGCTTAATCTAAGTACATTTTTTAAATTTCACTAGAAACTCAGCTATACTTTTGGATACCTTTAACAGTATCAATTCTGTTTTTGATTTGTTCAATCTATTTTTTCCTTCAGTTTTTCCCAATAATTTTACAACATAAGTCAATATTAAAAAAATCATAGGTATTAGATAAATATCTTTGAGACTAGAATTATTCCCAAATACTTTAACTTCAGTCTACTAGAGTTTTTTCGTGTGTTCCTATTTTCGTCTTACTAATAATATCTAATAATAATTGGAAAATTTGAAAAGCGCCGCTTTTGTGAAAAATCAAAAATCGTAGAGCGATTTAATAATTTGTAGAGCGCCGTTTTTATCGAAAAATCAAAAATCGCTGTATAATTATTTATTATGATGTCTTAGGTTCTACCTAATTTTATTATTTACAAACAGATACAGAAAACATACTTACTTGGGTGGTCACTTCAAAAAGTACATAACCCAATTATTCAACTATCTTTAAACTGTTTCAGTACGATAATATGTCAAATATTCACCTTTAAACTTCAGTACGTCTCTAAGACGTATGCTTATTTTTAAGGTAGGTAAAGATTATCTTTCTAGGGTTAATGTTAACATAAAATATCAAATAATGCAGGTAATCGCAAAGTATGGAGATCCCATCTTTATTCTCGTACATTACTAAATAACTAACTAACCATCACGCCGATTCCCCGCAGGGGTAGGCAGAGAGGATAGACCGCCAAATAACTCGGAATTCTCGAAAATAAATATAAATGTTAAAATCGACGTATGTGATATAATATCATGGGTGAAATATTTTTAACTAGTAAATATTATTTATAAGCACCTTCAGAAAATGACACCCACGAATTGAAAGAGACACATAAATAGAATATGACAACAATGTGTAGTACATCGTTTACGTTTTCATTTAACTTGACCCAAGAATATAATTATTTTTGTATTTAGGACAGCAAATGAAAGATTTTCTTGCCAAGTAACTAATGAATGGAATTTAAACAAAGAAAACCAAGGTTTTTATTGCGCTACAAACAATAATGTATGCTAGTGAAACTACAATTCGCATTTCAAAAGCTTTGCGTCCCTTTTATTATAAAGTTATTATTTTAATACCATGAATTCTTTCTTATTAATTATCTAGTTTTTTTATGCCCCTTTACAAAATTTTGCTTCTGTGGAACAATCTTTTTTCAATACTACCACTCTTCACATTTACTAGACATTACAAAGCCAAATATTTTAAACAAATCACTGGTGTTTTTATGAATCATTTGACACTCAATTTGTTTTTGGAACCATTTATTGTATAATCAACACCTTTGCCATAGATCTCCCCAAGTGGTTTGCCACGTTTGGTGACTTAGCAGGGGGTTAATGGGGTGAGGTTTGTATTGGACTTGGAAGCAGATGTATTTGCTCTACGCATGGCGGGCTGGATCGAGAGAGACTAATTGAGGGGAAACTTTTTGACTTTTTCAGCAGGAGATTTATGACCCATCATTATGCAATATGGATGGATTCATATACGATATACCTGTCACTTCTGCACACACTGACCCCAGATTTCTCTCATCCCTCAAGCCCTTGTCCTTCCCAGAACTTCATCTCCTTTATTTGTCTAAAAATACCCTTCAAACAGGATCCCCAAAGACGATATAGGTCCTGATGGAACTTATTTCCTCCGTAGAGGTAATTTACAAAAAAAAGTGGTGTTTTCGTCGCTTCAATCGGTCACAAATATATATTTTTAATTTTTCGAAGAAAACTTCTTCGGAAAGGTTTTTACTTTGTGATGGCATTATTTATTTTAATAAAAAGACAAATAACTTTGTTTACATCACTTTTATTGGTACACAATCAACATGTTTCGTAAACAATGTTTACTTCATCAGGATCAAACGTATACTAAACTTAAAAATTAAATATAGATGACACATGGAAGGAAAGGGTAGGAGGGAGGGGGAGGGGTAAGAGTGGGGAAAGTTTATCAATTAGGGATTTCAAAGCCATTAGAAGGGAAAGACCGGTTAAGTGGGAAGAGGTTCAAAAGAGGGTTTATAAAAATTTGCTGCTTATTAATTATGTCTGCTTTATTATTTATATTTTTTCTAATTTCTAAAGTCTCTAAATTATTTATCTGTGATGCCTTATAGCCTGTATGTAATATTTTAAGTCCATTGTTTTTGTCAAAATTATGATTATTTTTTATTAAATGATCTGCGAATTCAGACTCGCCGTTGCCTTTTAATGCCCTGAGATGTTCTTTAACCCTTACTTCATTAGCAGGGAAAGACCGGTTAAGTGGGAAGAGGTTCAAAAGAGGGTTTATAAAAATTTGCTGCTTATTAATTATGTCTGCTTTATTATTTACATTTTTTCTAATTTCTAAAATCTCTAAATTATTTATCTGTGATGCCTTATAGCCTGTATGTAATATTTTAAGTCCATTGTTTTTGTCAAAATTATGATTATTTTTTATTAAATGATCTGCGAATTCAGACTCGCTGTTGCCTTTTAATGCCCTGAGATGTTCTTTAACCCTTACTTCATTAGCAGGGAAAGACCGGTTAAGTGGGAAGAGGTTCAAAAGAGGGTTTATAAAAATTTGCTGCTTATTAATTATGTCTGCTTTATTATTTACATTTTTTCTAATTTCTAAAATCTCTAAATTATTTATCTGTGATGCCTTATAGCCTGTATGTAATATTTTAAGTCCATTGTTTTTTCCAAAATTATGATTATTTTTTATTAAATGATCTGCGAATTCAGACTCGCTGTTGCCTTTTAATGCCCTGAGATGTTCTTTAACCCTTACTTCATTAGCAGGGAAAGACCGGTTAAGTGGGAAGAGGTTCAAAAGAGGGTTTATAAAAATTTGCTGCTTATTAATTATGTCTGCTTTATTATTTACATTTTTTCTAATTTCTAAAATCTCTAAATTATTTATCTGTGATGCCTTATAGCCTGTATGTAATATTTTAAGTCCATTGTTTTTGTCAAAATTATGATTATTTTTTATTAAATGATCTGCGAATTCAGACTCGCTGTTGCCTTTTAATGCCCTGAGATGTTCTTTAACCCTTACTTCAAAGTTTCTATTTGTTCTACCTATATAAAAGCTATTACAATCTTTACAATCGAGTTTATAAACGCCCGATTTTTTTGTTTTGATGTCGCTGTCTTTGTTATTGAGGATGAATTTTTTTAATTTGTTATTTGTGTAAAATGCAGGTTGTATATTACTGGGAATATTTTTGCTAATTATTTTTGATATATCGTTATTAACAAATAGAATTCTACGCCATTGATTATTATTATGTTACGAAAAAGGGTAGATATATTGTTTTGAGAATTTCTGTTTATTCTTTTTATTTTTACACATGTTGATTGTGTACCAATAAAAGGGATGTAAACAAAGTTATTTGTCTTTTTATTAAAATATATTTTTAATTTCGCCTAAATTTTAGCGCCCTAACAGCATCTACACCTGGCTGTCCCTGTTCCAGTATAGCTGATTATTATAACACCTGTAAAAACAAATTAAAGAATTCGTATTATACTCCCGGTGTGGCGTACTAGGAACATACGTGGGAAATAGTATTTCAGGGTCACAAACCATCAAAATTGAAGCCGTTGAATCACGTCGAACTTTGAAAAACAAACGATAAATATCATTCATTGATTGATATATTACCTACAAAACATTTCTGAATGGTACGTGTCTATGTCACCATCTTCATTAAAGCTTAGATTTATTACGTTATTTGCAGATTTCTTACGAGCTTTTTAACGTGGCGTTTCTAAAATAACATTTCCAACTTTTATATTAAAACTTCGTCGCATCTGCTTGAGTGGTGACCAAAATGTTCATCACATCATATTTTTAAGAAAACGTCGTGTAGCAACTTTCAATGCCGACAAAAAATCGATATCTTTCGAGTATTTTGTCAACGATCTTGAAACATATGTTTCGGTAGAACGAGTTTGGGAAAAGTCAAAAATTATAAGTTAAGTTCCAATAGTCCAGAAAAAAATTAAAATCGGATTTCACGCCCTTTATGGGAGGAGTTTAAAAATACTTGAGAAAAAGCTCTCGGAAAGGTTGGAATGGGTATTTGAGAGATTTTTTTTACAAGTTGATTTCGTAAAGGCCTGTAAAAAACATTAATTGCTTTTTTACGCATTGTTTATTGTAATAAAAGGGAAAATTAAAATTGATTTCACGAAAACAAGCGGCGCGAAGCCACACATCTATTTCCCGCTATGGCCGGGGCGTGACTGATACGAAATGGGATGTGTCCAGTGCATGGTTCTTGTGGGTCACTTCAAGATCCAAATTCGTAGAGTGCTGGCCGTATTGATTGATGTCAAAAATAACAACGATAAAATGCATGTTTTATTTTATTTTGTGAATTTCGGGCGTAAATATCATTTTTTTTGCGATTATTATAAAAGAAACTGAATTTGTCACATTATACAATAAAACCATATCCGAAAAGGGGTTTATAAGTAGGAGAGTTTGCACTGGAAAGTGTTTTTATAGTCATTATACTTTATTTTTTTCTAGGCTTATTAAAAGACTTATAAACAAATGACCGAATTTTTTAATGGCCAAGGTATGTTCTACACCCAGCATTTAATTGAAGCATCTATAATACTTCTAAGCGATCAAATTTTCAAAACAAAAAACATAATTTTGTATGATTTTGCATTATTTAGTATCACTTCATCTTAAGTGCCTTTATGAATAAACTTTAGTTTTCGTGACATAAGTTTTATGATGTCAAATAATATGTATCACCAACAGCGATAGTTTTTGAGACAATTTTTTGAAAATACTGAAATTCTCCCTTATAATGTTACCCCCAGGCCTCTGGGATATTTTATCAGAATGTCAGAAAGTTTCTGCTTTGCAATAAAATTCAAATAAATGGAATATTTCTAAATGTATTCGAAAACTGAAAACTAAAAGGTAATGGAACACACTTTCAAATGTTTTCAAGATTATAATAATAAATAAAATAAAATAATTAAATTTATTTCATGCAAATAGGTATGTTACAGATTTTTTTTCTTTTTTTTACAGTTTTTTAGAGAAAGAATTTATAAAAAGTAAGAAAAAGTATACTTATTGTTATTTACGAAAAATGTAAAATTTTGATTTATTTTTATTTATTATTTTTATTTTATTTTAGGGAAATCAACAGTTTACAATAATGATTAATTTATAATAATAATTATTATAATATTAATAAGCTCCAGATTTTACGTCCGGGTTAAATCTTTCCCAAATGAAAGACTAAACCCTTCCACACACTTTTCCACAAATGATTATCTAGTAAATTCACGCAATGTAAGTGCACTATATAAGTATAATAAATACAAAACAATACAAGAACAATACGTCAATCCACCAGAAACATAATGGGAAAATATTTCACCGACTCCAGATATTTTCATATCAGAGGGTTCGGCTCTGATGAAATCCTAACTGGTCCGATAAATCCTACTGATCCTTCAATATAAATATATAAAAAATATTTCGTAATCCTACATAGGTATATTTAAAATGACTGACTTTTGCATTTTTATATATAAATTCTTTGACAAATCTAATACGCCTAAATTTTGAATGAGAGAGCTAGGTATAATGCCAGTAGCCGAAATAAGAAATGGTATCTATGTTTTTATGGTCTGAGAATGCCAAATTCTTTTAATCTCATTTCCTAAATCTGTATATTTTCTTATTTTTTCAGAAGCAGTTTTCTGAATATTACAAAAATTTGGAATAGCGACATCAATGATATAAGTTATTTTTTTAAATTTTGTCTTGTAAAACTGTATCGGGTCTATTATGACTAATTGTTCTGTCTGTTAGAATAGTATTATCGTAATAAATTTTATAAAATTCATTTTCTAAAAATGAATTTGGTTCATATTCATAATATGGTACATTACGGCAGTAAATCAAGTTATGTTTAATTACCAAACTTTGGTGAATTATTTTTAAAAGTTGATTGCGCCTAAATGTGTACTCGGACGGCGCTAATAAAGAACATCCCAATATAATATATTCTATATTTTCCGGAAAAGCCAAACATTTTGTACATAAATCATCAATTTGATTTGTATCTTTGATGATATGCTTCCTATAATTTTCAGTATTAATGACTCTATCTTGAATGGCAAGCATAAATCCTTCTATTTCTGCGTTCAACTCTCCAATACTCAACCATTTTAGTAATAATTTAATAATATTAAATTATTCATAAGCAAGAACCCCTCTCTCAGGCGAAGGTAAAGGCCTCCTCTCAAGAATTCCATTTATCTCTTGTTTTGTTCGTAGGGTTAAGTATTTTTTTGTGTTTGTGTCACTCAAAGATATTGAAATATAAGAGATGTGCTATCCGCTGTTTTTACTGGATGGGACTGTGCTTCCTGGCGTTACTGCTACATATAATTTTTGAAATACTCCAAATATTGTTGCCAATAAAAAAAGTTTTAAAAATGACTCACTTTATTTTATCCAACTAAAATTACTGATAACGAAAAAAAAAACAGTACACATTTTATCAGATAAATGTACTGTAAATATTATTGTCATCTCAATAAAAAAAAACCGTCAATAAAAATTCACAAGGTTTCATAAATTTATTTCAAATCGTGGTCGGAAACTTTGGTTTTGAAGAAGTGCAAACCTTAATCTGTCGGTGGTTAACTTCTAGATTTGAATACAAAGCGTAGTGTTTTGTCTGTCTAACACCGTTTAGATGGTATTTCTCACTATAAGTGTAAGGGAGGTACAACGATTTCTATAAGACCTTTGAGAGTTGTTCCCAAAAGCGACCATATTGGTCTGAGGGATTAAAAGAAATACACTCTCATCGATAATTTCATAAACTATGGTTGTCATACATTCAATGTATTACTAAAAGCCCACAAGATGCGTGTTTTATACAAAAATGTACAAATCAACTAATATTCGTATGAAGAATAATACGCCATCTTAGAATGAGAATCTGTTATCAAATTTTATCCTAAAAAGCAGAATATCTCAAACGGCTAATCACGAAATATGAAATTTGCATCAAATTTTCTGTCTAGAATTTATACATTGGTTAAGATATTTTCATTTTTAAATTGTTAAATAAGTACGTAAAATATGTGTTTAAAAATTAAATAAAACAATAACATCAGTTTTATTTTATATATTTTATGCCGACCGGATTTCGCTACATCCTTAGCTTCTTCAGAGCAGTATAATACTCTACTAACATTAAGTTACGTGTATGTTATAGATAATATATGATTTAACAAAATGGGCTGGACTCCTCAAGTGAAGGAGGAAGAAGGCATAAGTGTAGATGGAGAATTGGGAAGGGAACGGGAGTGTTCTTTGTCAATAGGGAACAATCTTAATATAGGACTTTTATTTAAATTTATTTGATTATTAATTACTTTACTATTAGTGTTAATGACTTTCCTTAGTTCAAGTGCCTCTAAGTTATCCAACCTGTTACATTTAGTGTTTTTAAGAATTAGGGTGACGTCTGAGTTTTTATCAAATTTATGGTCTGCTTTATTTTATTTTAAATTACCTGCTATCTATCAAAGTATCTGCTTCATATGAACAAATATATAGTTTTTAAAATTATTATTAAAACTCCAAATCAAATCAAAAAGAAGTAACTCAAAGAGGCGTTGTAAAGATGCATGAAAAATGTTCACAATAATGTACTTGGAAAGGATAGTTAAAGCTCTGACATTCAAAATAAGTAATATATTCATACTAAAATACTTCCAAGAAGCAATTCAAATACATCAATCTGCTTAACGAGCCTTACATTCATGTCAATTGAAAGGAGATAGCGAACCTAGGTAACTAAATTAAATGTACGTATCTTCTTGTCAAAGAAATAACTAAACCCTAAAGAAATTCCAGCAATAGATCAAAAAATACCAGAGAAAAATATGTATAAGAAATACAGTAAAGCTTGGTATGGTCTAACAGAAGACAAATTTAAACATGCGTTTATTAAAAACGTTTTAAAAAACAATTTTGAAATTTCTGCCTCAGTATATCGTGAAATACACGACTAAGAAAAAAATTGAAAACAGATTTGTGTACCTTAGTAAACCTACCTTTAGGACTGGTAGTTTCAGAGAATTTTAATAATTTATGAAATTTCAAAGTTAATATAAAAATTCTATTATTTTACACGTAAAAACAAGATGAAATAAAAACAGAACTTATATATTCTCTATAAATATCAATGCATTAAATATTATCTGCAAAGATATAAATATGTATAAACTAGAACATTTGATTATTTCACTCACTGTAACCTCACGAATGGCGGATCTGGATTCATGAAATTTGTACACCTTTTTCGATCTGTGTTCTAAATTCTGGGAATCAAGGTTCACGTTCATGCAACTACGAACACGCTGTTTATCTTGCGTTGACATAACACTAAAACACGTCTCCATACTTCCGCTTCTCAAAATACGTATGTATAGTGAAGGAATGTCACTTCCATATTCCACCTGGCGCGCTTCTGAAGGTCATTTTGTTCGAGCTTTACAAGTATGTGTGCATTACTTTTCAGCCTAGCCTAGTAGTTTCAGGTGGCAATATAATTAATTCTGATAAAATAAAACGGTTCAAACTCGTATTAACACGGATAACTAATTCTTCACCTTAAGTCGGTTACTCACTGATACTTGATTTTTCCAGCGCATTGCTGACCTTTCTCTGCTTTTTCTGCCAAAAACATCGCCAGTAATTATTAGTTTTATTTTTATATTTATCCAAATTGGAGTCCTCAGTTTGGCAAGCAACGTGTAAAATAGTTGTGGGCAGATAGATTAAAGCCTATTGTAGATTGCTAGCTCTTCCAGAATGGACGAATTTATGCTTCTAATTAATAGATGTACATAAAAATTTCGGATCGTGAAAATTCGATTAGTTTTTTTTCGCCATGTCTCGGGGGTAAGTTTTGATAGCAAACTAGATAGACAAGCACCATAATTAACTGAAATAATTAATTCGTAGTACGTGTCATGAGTAAGTAAAAATAACTTACAGTCTACTTTCACCTACTTTCGCGGAATTCATTAATTAATAACTACCCCTCCATATAAGTAGGATTATAATTGTTTCAGACGGGATGACCTTAATTGTTTCTTTTGACATTGCTCAGTTTTACAACACCGACCGCAAGTAACGAAATAAACACGATTAGCTTTTACTCCTTGATTAAAGATAAAATATCATCTAAAAAAGGCGAAGTTCTTGAAATTCAGACCAAAATATAGGGTGCCCAAAAAAGTTTAATTTCAACGGATTTAAATTTCATGCCACTATTTTAATAAAAAGCTGCCAGTTCTAAAATAAAAAGATCATGTCTCATCTGTCAGCCGTGCGATATCTTATTGAAGTGGAAACTTCTTTAGAAATTCGATGAAACGAAAAATAGAAGAGACAAACACATACATCGATAGGATTTAACCTGCGAGAGAATGAGATAGTATAATTGATCTCCTCTTTGTGTGGTGCTTCGTAGTCTTCTCACTCTTGTCTACTTTAGTTATCTAAATGTTTCTCTTCAACCGCTTGTGAATTGCACACTAAACCCTAATAAAACAAGAAAAATCGAGACGAAAAAATGCCTGTTATATAAATATCTCGGAAGAGCACAAGAAAATTTATTTGTCGTAATACTTATTGAAACTTTTATAAGAACCGAAGGAGCGAAAAGGTATCAAGTTACATTTCCGTCTTGTGTTTATTTCTCCCATTTCGCAGAATATAAAAGGAAATAAAAAGTATATGGCTTACTTAAAGTATACTACAGAAGCGATCATCGTAAAAATAGTGTTTGACACTCGTAAATTTACCTGTTTTACGATAAAATGTTTCCAACGCAGTGAATGAACTGCCTACGATTTATAACAGAATTAAGAGAAAAGCAAATGTTTAATATTTTTCTCTGAAAACGGAAGATTTGGGAAAGATCCTTCTTTGGAGAAACTCAATAATATTTTTACAGTCTTTGATTTCTTAGAAAAACAAAAATTCAAAGGATTTTTATATTATTATCTTTGAGCGATTGAAATAAGAAGGGTGTGTTATTATTGATTTAAAGATTTCTTTTTATTTTTTAATGTCAAAATTTGACATCACAAGAATTTTAATAATTTCAAAAAATTAGTTTTTCAAAACTGCAACACGGCAGTTGGTGTTGTGTTGTGCATTTTTTTATATTTCATGGAAAGTTTTACCGTCCATCTGAAATTTTATTATTATAATTATTTTTTTAATTCACAAAAGATACATAAATACAATAAATTTTACACAATAATTAATTACGTAATATATGTATTTGATTTACCCCATAAATAAGCAGGGCTGGTGTGTATGGGTTAATAATTGAAAATTAAAGATAAAATATATTTGCAAACACGACACAAGGAAAGTGATAATAAATTGAACGAAATAAAAGCTAATTTTGAAAGATAGTATCCTGACTAGCAGTGGAAGAACTATATGTAAATATACTATAAGTAAATAGTTTAATAATACGTAAAATATTATTAAAATATTTACTCCTTTTAAAATGTTTTTGTGAAAGTGAGTTCTGATGTCATAATATTTTCATAGCTTTTCTAACATGAATTTAATTATAATAAATTTATATATAATACAGGTTACACATAATCTCAGAATATTTAAAATTCACTCACTTACATCATTATAAGTAAAGTGTGGCTAGTGCAATGATCGATGACTATTATAGTAGAATATCGAACCCGCAACGCTAGGTTAAAAAAAGGGTTAAATAAAAAAATAAAAAAAACTACCACGCTACTAACCGGTTCGTTGTGGTACTTCAAAACGTATAAGTATAAAAGTTTTTTTATTTTTTTCATTGATATATTTATTTTATTTTTTAAAGATAATGTGGGTGGTTCTTAGTCGAAGTATGTTACAGTTAAAAATGACCGAATCGGATATCGAAACCTTGACGCAATGGTCAGCAAATTTGCCCGGAGAGTGAAAGATCGTGGGTTCGAGTCCCAGAGGTGCAAATATCTTTTTTTGATTTTCTGTTTCCAGATTTTCGATTGAGTTTCGCTAATATTGTCTTCATTTAATTAAATAAAAGTTTTGTTTATTATTTTCAATAAAAAATAAGCTTTTCTTATGCACAAAATACATGTCAATAAAGGAATCCACTTGGACAACACAAAAGGTCCTACGTGGTGTTATTCGTAATAACACCGCAAAAAAAGTAGATTTGTACCAGTCATAACTTAAAATGAAATAAAGACCAGAGAGAATAAGCTTAAGAAGCTTAAAGTTATTTCCAAGCGCCTCTCGTCGCTATTGTAGGCTTTGGGCACAAAAGTTACTTCTCCACGACTTTCACGCAATATGTAATTTGGGAACATTATCATGTATGCGAGTATTATTTTCCCCTACTTACTGTCATTATTTTACTCTTTTTCAATTTTATTCCCATCAACTTTTAGACGTATTGACTCCCTTCATCAAAAATTATAAATTGATTTCGAAAGACTCTTCTTTCATCTAGTAAAGCTATGTTTTAAATTTTAAGAAGATATATTTATTTTTAGTACAATAAGGTTTTACAGTAGGTCATTGACAGATTTGTTAAATAAATCAATAAATTATTTGGGAAAGCTACTTTTCAGAATTTTAATTTTAGTTCAAATAAAAAAAAGATCCACGCCCTTGTTTTGTAACGAAAATATTTCAGTTTGTCTATTTATTTACGGTCTTACAAACCAATATATTTAAGATTTTTTTACATTCTTATTTTGCTTAGACATTATTGAAAAAATGTAAATACTTATGAACAAAAAATAATTACAAAAAGTTCATTATTTGAATAGTCTTATCATCACGAGTTTGAGCATTCTTTAATGTAGGTATTTATCAAAGCAAATTTTGAATAAAATAAAATAGATATTGAGTTATTATGTTAAAATGCTGGTATGGAGAATAAAAAATAATTAATCTTTCTCATCGGAACCGCCCTGCACAGTTGCAAGGGTGCGATCGCAAGATGATCGTTCGAAGAAATTTGAATTCTCGGCTGCTGGTTAATGTCGATATGAAATATCTTTCAATGTCATGGACGTTCTTATTTACATTTCACCTCATTTAAGATTTATGCTGTTATGATACGATGTGAAATACTTCGAGTGAATCACAACTAGCAAAGATTGATTAATGGGTTCCGCGACTTTTCATCCCCCGACAAAATATCCTACGGGCAAAACATCCCCCACAAAATATCTAATAAAAACTAACCTAACCTAGCCTAAAATAAAAAAAAAGTTTTTTTATCATTAGTTCCGCACAGAAGGACCTGAGAAAAGTAATTCTCCTCAGGGTCTGTGTCATCTTTGAGGATGCTGTGTGGAAGGTCTTTTTAGGAAAGGTAGAAGAGAAAGTTTTGGGAAGGAAAAGGGTATTAAGAGTGGTTAGGAATCTAGGTGACAGTGTGTCCATGAGTGACAGACGTATGAATCCATCTCTACCACTGCGGTTCAAGTCGGTCGGTGCTCCGAGAGAGTACGGATGGAAAAGTCAAAGTCAAAACTCCCTCAACCATTCTCTCTCGATCCGCCCTGCCACGCAACTGACGGGTGGATGCAGCCACCGCCAAAACCCAGACAAATCTCATTCCATGAACCCGGGCACCCCTGCTAAGTCACCAAACGTAGCGATCCACTTGGGGTGACCTATGGCAGAGGTGTTGCTTATCTAATAAATGGTTCCCAAATTCAGCGTAGTGGAGATACATTTTGTCCTTGGGATATTTTGTCGGACGGATACCTACCGATTAATGCTTTAAATACTTACGATTCTGAGAAAGCTTACAATGATTTACGATGGAATAAAATCAAAAGTTTGTACGCAAATAAAAAAATCGTTTGATCAAAACAACCAAATGGCAATGGCATAAATAATTTATTCTTGATTTAAAAAACAACCAAAAGAACTTTTCTTAATTACGCACGCTTGATGATTTTTCCATATAAATTAGGCAAAAAATAAAACCACGCATTTCAAACCCGAAAAACAACTTATTATTTCCACGTTTCATATTGATAATGTTAATTAATTATATCGTAAAAGATACCACTTTTCGAGGGATGTGGAATAAAGAAAATATATCTTTATTTATCGTCATTGAGTCGTTATTAAAGTAATTGAGTAATTTATGTCATCTCAGAGTTTGGCAAAACGTTGTGAGATCACCACAAATAAACCATTTATAAAAAACATATCTTTTAGGAAAAGTTAAGTTGATAAAATATTTTATTTACTAAAACTCTTTTAAAATTGGTAGCTTATC
Organism: Limnephilus lunatus; assembly: GCA_917563855.2. Classification (NCBI taxonomy): domain Eukaryota; kingdom Metazoa; phylum Arthropoda; class Insecta; order Trichoptera; family Limnephilidae; genus Limnephilus; species Limnephilus lunatus. Next base: position 94,084,645 of record OU830596.1, on the reverse strand, counting down.
AAACAAGTTTCTCAAAGTGCTTACATATTAATTTTATCCCAATCCTCAATTCGATCGCAAGAATGTGTGTCCAATATAAAAACTTATATGTACATTCGTTTATTGCTTATGACTTACACAACTTTTTTAACATTAACTCCACGCAGGAGGAAAATAATTGAAGGAAAATAATTTCCCTCAGGGCCTACGTCATCTTTGGGGATCTATGTGGAGGAATTTATTGTGGAAAGGAAGGAGTAAACCTGGGTCTTGATGACACCCTGTTGTACGGGGGAAGGAGCTGTTGAACTCAAGTCGTAGAAACGACCTGTTCTCATGGGAAAAATAACAACTCTATATAAATGTTGGGCGCACGTTTAGTTTAACTTTCGTATACCTTTTTTAATCTACAGCTGTTATTTTTTTTTAAAATTCACATTGGAATTTTATGTGGCCCGGTATATAATTTATTTTTAAGTATTAGTAAAGTTAATCTTATATATACAAAATTTGTAAAACTCGCCTAGTAAATTCACAAGAATCTTGTCGGAAAGAAAGTGATATAAAACTATCGGGAATCAATAAACGATTTCTCATAAAATTTTCCTTCGTAGATTCTGGCATTTTCGCTGAAGGGATTTTTAGGAGTGTTTTAGGGGTTTTTAACGTGGCAAAGGCAGCAAAAACAAGCAAAATGTGCTGGCAATACGAAAAGCATTCGCCTAGTAAAGTAAAGCTTGCAAGTGTCGGAATTACGTCACTGTTGGTTGATTCGCTGTGCGGGTGGGGTTGGTGGGGTCGGGGGTGGTCACAGCTGACGTCACGCAATTAGGTTCTATTAAATCGAGGGTGGTTCACCGTGGCGGGTAATAAACAAACGCCTTCTCGGAGTTCACTCGTCCGGTGGTGGAATTTACCCTCGACAGGCGTATAATATATCAGACGTGTGTCAGATGTCATGTTGAGTTCGGTCATTTGTCTTATGAAGATTTTGTTAGACTTTTTTTAAAAGTACATTGTATTTGACGTTCTCCGTGGTAGAGGGTTAAGGCTCTTGACTCGCAATCCGAAGGTCACGGGATCAAATTAAAGCGATCGAATTTTATTTGATAAATTTGTGTTATTTCACAATTAAATCATTTACAATAATATCAATATAATATAAAAATGAATCCCTGCTTCCTTGGTTACGTCATAACTTCAGAACGACTTTACCTATTTTTCATTTACCTTTCATTCATTTTTTTTTAAGTTTTCTTATACTTTGTAGAAGGTTTTTACGGAAATAAAAATTAAGAAAATTGCGCTGAAAAGTGAATAATTTCAGAAAACTTAACGACTATTTTAACTTCGTGCGTTGGATGAAATTGAATTTAGCAGGCAGCTGTTGTTTGTATTAAAATAATTGTCTATGGATTTTTTAAAATTATAGATATTTTAAATAGGTACCTATGTTAGGTACCAAAGTTAATTGATTGTTTTTATAATATACAAACATGAATATTTGAATTAAAAAAAATTATAATAAGCGGCACGCGAGCTGTTTGAAAACCGGATATACTGGGGTTTGCCGGGACGGGGGAGCGGGAGAGGGGAGAGCAGGGGAAAGGGGACGCACGGGAAAGGACATGCACGGGAAAAATAATTTATTTATTTGAATTGCAACGCATGCCAGGAACCAGTTAGTATAGTATATTTGCGGCACGTTCCAGATTGGAAGATACTATCAATATCGCCCTGGTGTCAGAACACCATTCAGAATTGAAACGTTACTTGGAAGAGCTTTAGCCGTATTTGGTGCCAGATCTGAACAGCCAGGTACTTTCTCACCTTTCCCTTCCAATCTCCTTCCCCTCCCCACTACCTTCAGACTCACAACATACTCCAATTGGGGATGTCATAGTCTCACTGGCTTCAGATGGGAGCAGCTGGAACTCTGCGGACCGTTATGCCTCTATAGTTCAAATAATATGTAAACAAAGACACGTTTAAATAATATTTGATTTTAGGTGAGAATTCGAAAATTGCTTTCCTCATTATCTCAAATCATAGTATTTGGAGATATCTGACTAATCAACTGGATGATCGGTGTAGTTTCATAAGTTTTATGATATATTTAAATAACATTTGAAAAAAAAAAACAAATTAGCCAATATGTTTTTCAACAACATGGATTAAACATTTTTTTCCATCAACTATTGCAGGTTCACTCATGTGAAACGAATTGCAAAATTGCAAATTCAATGCCTAATATTTACAAGTTTTATTTTTAAATATGCTGAAAATAAATTTGAAGAAATGGTTGTAAGTAAAAGTAAAAAGTCTCGTAAGGCTTTCATTGCTCAACATGATCCAAGTTTATAAATAGCAAACAAGCGTGCTTGAAGAAACCGTCATTATTTATTGCTGAATTTTTTCGTATCTCTTACTAGGGAATGCAATCTCGACTCGAGATCGCAAATTCGAGATCTCGCGAGATTAGAAATTACAATCTCGCGAGATCTCGGAATTTTTGGGATCTCGTTTATTAAAAGAAAAGTTAATTCGCAGCAAAAAGACTCTTCATATCCTCGGAAGTATAGAATACTCTGAATGGCAAACCACCTTTGGTTAACATTCGGGAAATCATTATCTCCTTTGTTACGTTAGAATCGGATGGAAAGTAATCAATGATTTTCTATTTTTATAAGAAAAAATTTCTTTTATACCTTTTTGAAGGTTATTCCCATCAGTGAAATTTATCATATTAGAATAAGTTAACTATAATAATCCAAACGAAAATATGAAAGAGAACAAGACACAGAAAAACAGAAAAAGACAATGGTCGCAATTCTTAGAATGATTGTTTCCAATAAAAAGGGTAGTTTCCCGTAATATGGAGAAAAATAATTAGTTGATAATAATGTAATTCTAAAATTTGAAAATATGAGATTGACAATTATGACGTTTTGACAAAAGGTGGCCATAGCGAAAATGGTTAACGCACTCGTCCCGGTTAGACGGAGAGATCTGGGTTCGAGTCCCAGTTGCGACAATTGTCTTTTTCTGTGTCTAGTTCTCTTTCATATTTTCGTTTGGATTATTATTGTTAACTTATTCTAATATGATATATTTCGCTGATGGGAATAACCTTCAAAAAAGTATAAAAAGAAAGTTTTTCTTATAAAAATTGAATATTCATTTAGACTTTCATAAAAGTCAATTGTTCCATATAAATAAATTCGGATATATCTATCCGAGACGCTATCCAGGTCACAAACCAATTCTTAGAATGATTGTTTCCAATAAAAAGGGAAGTTGCCCGTAATATGGAGAAAAATAATTAGTTGATAATAATGTAATTCTAAAATTTGAAAATATGAGATTGACAATTATGACGTTTTGACAGAAGGTGGCAATAGCGAAATTGGTTAACGCACTCGTCCCGGTTAGACGGAGAGGTGTGGGTTCGAGTCCCAGTTGCGACAATTGTCTTTTTCTGTTTTTCTGTGTCTTGTTCTCTTTCATATATTGGATTATTATTGTTAACTTATTCTAAAATGATTTTCTTTTCTTCTGTGGTGTTTGGTAATTTTCACGATCTTCTGGACCTTCTGGTGTAAATTGAGCCTCAATATCAATAGATGACCGCCCCACTGACAACGACGCTCTCGTAGACGCTGACAACGTCGAAGGTACTGATAAATTATCGAAAACACCCGGCTTAGTAGTACTTGATGTTCTTCCGACTCCCCCCATTCAATGATTTTGTGTCAATTTTGTGGATTGACATCATATTTATGGACGTGTAAACCTTTTGTAGACCCGGATGTGGTTTTGAGAACAGCTTTACGTAACTTGCATTGAGCAGTCAAATTATTAACTGCTTTCTTGAAGTATCTCCATACCGGTAAACGACTGCTAAACTCAACATACACTTGATCTGGATTATTTTTAGACATTTTAAGGTATTAACAACGTAAAAATTCAAAAATTATGTTTATTTTACTCACATAAACAATAAAAAATGCACAATTTAATAAAAGGTAATGACCATAACTGCACAATTAAAACAAACAAATGGCTGCCTGCACGCATGCAAGTATCTCTTTCTCACACACTCGAAACAGTTTTATAATATTATATTATCTCTCCCGCTCGTCAAACGTCGCGCGTCGCTTATATTCGTAAATAGTCGGGATAGTTTTCTTTCTTCTGCCGGCCCAATCCCGTAGATCTCGAACGGGATCTCGTAATATTATGCTTCGGGATTGATCCCGAAAAATGTCACGAGATCTCGCTAGATCGAGATTCCGCGAGATCGGGATTGCATTCCCTCATCTCTACACAATGAACAGCTGTAATTGAGCGAGAGTGTAGCTGACATTGACATACTTTAAGTGAGATTTTTGCATCAATCAATGAAATCGATTATTTAATATTTATAACTAAATATTATATATTGTAGCTGGAAATCTGAAACCAATGCCCGATATAGCGAATGAGTTCATTGTAAAATAATTGCCAAAATTAGGAACATGAATAAAATGATGACAACTCAGAGGGATGAGAACCAATTTTTATAAATTACTTACACCATAGATTCTCAACCTTATTTTGTCCACCGCCTTTTTTTACCTTGGAGGGGGAGATTAACTGATATAACGGATTATACCTTCGTTATTATCATATGTATTATACTTATGTAAGTTATTTATTATACTTTCTTGTTTAGTAAGTTAAAAAGCAATTACTTTGTATTTAAAGTATCGGATTCTAACTTCCTTCCTTCTTATAGGTATTCATGATATAGTGTCAATTCTCAAGCATAATAATTACGAATACACGTTAGTACATGATTAGCGTGTTTTTTTAAAACTTTTTGACATTTTTTTTATCCGCTCACGTCCTCACTGTGCCTGGCTTCTACAGTCCCCCTAAAAGTCTGAAACGCCCCCTAATATTCTATGGTTCTTCTACCGCCCTCTGAAATGCCCAAATGGGGGCGTTATCGCCCACGTTGAGAACCTATGGGTCGTCATAACATGAATTATCTTATTTTGCAACGAATAAATCGTGCCATATAATTTACCGCACGTGATTTATTTATTTATTTAACATCATGTTTGTAAATGGCACAAAGTGTAAATCTGTAATTCTTTTACTAATTAATTATTGCCTAATATAATATTACAATCCTTGTTCAAGATAACATCCATTCAATAAACCTAGTAAACTTCTTGTTGAAACAAAATTTTAGAGAAATACGACCTTCTTAAAAACAGTACAAATATTTAATGGCAAACTTTGCCACACGCTGGTATAATGTTTGCCATAAAAACTCTGTTAATAGAAGTAATTACACCATACTGCGCCAAAGTACGTTTAATGTGACCGCGTAGAGTAGGTCCTTGTGTCTCTACATGTGCTCGAATACATCGGGTGTTTAAAACGTATATTAATGTGCGAATAAATAAAATAACCGAAGCTGGTAACGACTTGCCAATATTAATTCTTATTTTTAATTGATATTGATAAACTAACGTTTAAACAAGATTTTTATGCATAGCACAAAGGGTAGATAACAAATATAACCGCCAGTTGGCGGCCAGTATCTTTTCTCGGAAGATTTTTTTCAATGTAGATGAGTGTTTCAGGCTGATAATTATTGATTATAATATTTGTGACTTGCCAATAATTTAATTTATTAGACCACGTGCTATTATAATAATTTTATTAAAAATCATTTGAATGTCGGCGAAAGGAATTATTCCATTAATTAATAAGAAACTTAAACTTTATTTCTAAGAACTCGACTATATTATCATACATCAGCCGGTTTATTAAAATATTCTGTTGGAATGTATTGACGAAAACATTTCAAACGGTTGAAATTGACTTAATAACCGATACATTAAAAATCACGAAAAGATTATTTCTCAATAATTTATTCCATTAGATTGCCAAAATTATAAGTAATGCCAAAGGTATACACTATAATACAACATATTATTATAACATATACATTTATCCTTAGAGTATTTATGAATAAACTTACAACTAAAAGATTAACCGGTTAGGGAACTTTTTAATAAGCCAGTTCTTTCCACGAATTTATACTTAAAGGTAATTAATGTAAATGTAAAGTGATACGTGAATATTTGCACGTGAACTTTTATAATAATTATTGTAGAGGCTTCGATATCGAATTATAGTTATCTTTTTTATGGTGGTTGTAGAAAAAACTGTTATTATTATTGTGACGGACATAAACTTGGTTGATTCTTTGGATGAATGACTCTGAAATAATTCCATGATGGTATTACGTAAAAGCATTAAGCCGCAGCTACCCAAATTTCTACCGATTTCTTACACATCTCCCTTAAACATGTTTTTAAGCTCTTAAAAAAATAAATGTTATTGTTGAAGATAATATCTAGAAGCGTTCCTCGCCGAAACGCAAATTATATAAAATTCCCTCGATAGAAAAAAATCGCAAAGTACCTAAGCTCAGAAAATTATTATAAACAAGTTCGTTTCAGTTATTTTACAAGTTTTAGTTTTTTTAAAATTTACAAGTTTCTTTAAATGATACTTAAGATGCATTTCATTTTCACAATTTTCGCATCGATTTTATCGCTTTAAATATTTGCGCCCTCCTCTAACATTCGCAATTACATATATCTCCATCTACTTCTTTTTGTGCTCGGATGCAGCGCCTTAAACCTTTTTTCAATATTTTGTATTTAGTATACGTACGTATATTAGTAGAAAACCTTCAGTTCTTTTACATGTGATTCTGATTACAATAAACTTACTAGTTAGAATTCCTAAAATAAAATTCAACCACTGAAACATATTCTGCAAAATAAACATTCGGGAACTAGTTGGTTAAATAGTTAGTTAACTACTCATTCAACTAGTTATTAAATAAATGGGATACATCTCAGAAGGGAAGGGTTCTCATTGAGTTGGCTAGGAGCTCCTTCATTAAGATGAAGAAACTTTAGTATATAACCTTCACCTAAATATGAACGTAAGTCAACGAACGTGACTCAAACGAGATAAGTTTCACTGAACTATTCCGGGTTACAATCAGCAAATATTAAGATTGCTCCGACGATAGCCAACTTCCGATAGGAGAGGGCCTCAGAAGAAGAATAAAAGCACGCGTGTCTTTCAGACTTTTTTTTTTTGCATTAGCACATTACAGGAAGCCCTGTGGAAAACAACTTCCCTCAGGGTCTATGTCATCTTTGGGGATGCTGTGTTTTAGGAAAGGAAAGTGAGGAAGTTCTGGGGAGGAAAAGGTTATTAGGAGTGGGTAGGAATCTGGGGGTCAGTGTGTCCAGGAGTGACGGACGTATGAATCCACCCCTCCCACTGCGGTGCAAGGCGATGTTCCGAGAGAAGTCAAAGAGACTCCCTCAACAATTCTCTCCCGATCTGGTCTGCCATGCAGCTGGTGGGCGGACCCGGCGAAGCCCTGACGAAAAGAAATCCCCACAAGGTCTTTGTCATCTTTCAGAATGCTGTGTGGAGGGTTTGTTAAGGAAAGAAAGGAGAGGTAGACCTGAGAAGTAAAAAGGTATGAGGGGTGGTTAGAAATCTGGAGATCAATGTCTAGGAGTGACGGACGTTCGAATTCATCCCTCTCACCGCGGTCCAAGGCGATGAATCGAGAGAGTCCCACTGGAGAGGAAAAATGGTCTCCCTCGACGGGTCATTCCAAATCCGGCCCGCCACACAGTAGGTGGGCAGACGCATCTGCCGCCAAGATTTAGACAATACTTACCATATGAACCCGAGCACCTATGGCAGACTGGGTGATCTTTGGCAGAGGGTTAGGTTATCCAACTAATGCCTCGGGGCGGCGGTAACCATACTAACCCTCCGAATTGAATTGGATTACATAATGTATTTCTCCTGAGATAATGAGATTATGATGATGTATATGTACTGCAAAAATGTTTTTTTGCATATTTGTATAGGTCACAGTTATGATTTAAAAGGTTAAACAAACTTAGCAAAGGTCACGTTTATGGTCCAGCGATTAGTAAAGGTTATCCCGTCAATGGTTTGGAGTAAAATTACGCTCAGTCGCGTTAAAACCCTTAAAACATTTGGCATTTTTTTCAGATGGTCAAAATATTTTTGCTTTACAATAAAATGCAAATATTTGGAATATTTCTGAGCACATTCCAAAACTAAAAACTGTTTTAGGAAGGTGATGAAATACGCTTTAAAATTATATATTTTTAATACATATATATATTTTTTAATTTTAAAATTTTTGCATACACACATAAAAAAGTTTTCAAAATGGCTTACCTTACTTTTTTTCTAACAAAAGTTACTGATAATAAAAAATAATAAAAACACATACATATTTTATTAAACAAATGTATAACAAAACACGTATTGTAACCTCACTTTTTGGTCGCTCTATGCAAAAATAATTTATAAAAAATTCCCAAAGTTAATTTTTTTTTTTCAATTAACGATTCAAAACTTTGTATACATAAAAGTGTTCATTTTACTGTTTTGGTGGCTCTTTTTTAGATTGGAATATAAAGCGTGGTGTTTTTTTCTTTCTAACACCGATTAGAACATATTTCTCAATATGATAGTAAGGGAGTTACAGCATTTTATATGAGACCTATGTGCTTTGGGACAAATATGGTCTCCTGTGATTAAACGGGTTAAATTAGTTCGTTTTTAAGTGAAGAGCTTTGCATCGTCAAAGGAATACAAATATAATGCACATATAGAGGTATTAAACGGAGTACATGAATGGAGTTTCTGCTTTAATGGAAGACATAACCGTGTTATGAATTTAACCTTATAAAATTTGAATTTTCCTTACTACATATACATAGACTAGCTGGTTCCCGGCATGCGTTGCAATGCCATATTCAAATAAATACATTTTTCTCCCGGAATCACCTTACTGTGCGTCCCCGTTCCCCTACCGCGTCCCCTTCCTAGCTAACTTTATAAATTACAATCAAATATTTCCTCTTTATACAGTGTGTTAGTTATAGCCCATGTCACCCGGGGATAGTGTAGCTTCCCAACAGTGAAAGAATTTTTCAAATCGGTTCGGTAGTTTCGGAGCCTATTCAATGCAAACAAACAATCAAATCTTTCCTCTTTATATAGTTATTATTAGATTAGATTAGATCCCGGATGGTTATGTTTTGAAAACTGAAACATATACAACACAGTTTAAAACACAATTTAAACAATATATTTCAAAAATTACTTTAGGAACACTGAAATAACAACCAAAGGAAGACTCACACCTGTAATTTTGTTCCAATTACGGGTCCTGTCCTCCCATTTTTCATTTGATCGCGAATTCACAAAATGCATACTCGTACTTATTGTGTCGGAAATCAAAAATGTCAAACGAAAATAAAGCAGAGAAATGCAACAAAAATAAAAAAAATCCTATTGGTGGAGGTAGTAGCCGGGGACCATAAACAAATCGAAGGGGACTTATGATATCACCAAAGATTCGGTTGACTATTTAGATCGGAGTATATACCCCGCCCGGCCCGTAGCAGGGTGAGCGGGGTCAGCGGCGCAACAACACAACTTTTTTTTATAATACTTACATTTGTAAACTCGTGATATCTTTCGAATAACATGTCCTAATTGAATAATTAAAAAATTTAAATAAAGGTTTTGAAACAGTCTTGATTATGTGGTAATTTATTTTGATAAGGATTAAAACAAAGATACAAATAAAGAGCCTTTTCAAGCGCCGACATTTTAATTAAATTTTTAATATAAAAGAACACTTCTTGTGGCATAACTATAATAGTTGGACATATGCCGTCCCGAGACTTTTTGTAAATAATGATGTGCTCTGCAAAGTCGTAGTACATTATTTATTCTATCATCAATAGTTTTCGCAGCGCACGCGATGTAAAGAATATTTTGGGTAATTTTTTTACACCTTGGGTTACATTATTGAAGTTTTAGTAAGTGTCATGTCATATCTATCCCAGGGTGACATGTTTATGTCACCGGGAATAGTGTAGCTTTCCAACAGTGAAAGAATTTTCCAAATCGGTTCAGTAGTTTCGGAGCCTATTCCATGCAAACAAACAAACAAACAAACAAATCTTTCCTCTTTATATGGTGTGTTAGATGTTAGATTAGATATATATATTTGTTAACGTTAGCTCCACACGAAGCCCCGAGGAAAAAATATTTCCTCACGGTCGACGTCATCTGTGGGGATATTGTGTAAATATCCGTATATGTGGGGTATTTTTAGGGAAATGAAGGAGAGGAAGTTCTGGTCAGGAAAAAGGTATGAGGGTTTGTTTGGAATCTGGGGATCAATATGTCCAGAAGTGACGCACGTGTGAATCTATCCCCCCCACTGCCCGACTGGAGAGGTCTAGGTTAGGTCTCCCTCAACATGTTTCTCTTAAACGCATTCGCCGCCAAGACTTAGATAAACCTTACCCAATGAACGGGGGATCGACGCTAAGTCATCAAACCTAGCAAACCACTTGGGGTGATCTATGGCAGGGGTGTCGGTTATCCAGTAAATGGTTGTCGGGGCAGCGGTACCAATACCCGCCTCCCAATTGAGAAATTTTAATTTTAATCGATCATTGAAGGTCGGGCTACAATGAAGAAATTAGTTTGTAGAGGATTGAACACCCGACATTTGAATGCGAATCCGACGCACAGTGGTTGCAAATGCTCATTATCGTCTCATAAATCTGTAACTTCTTTGTTTCTTAACATAAAAAAATAAAATTTGTTGTGCTTATTAAAAACTGAATAATCTGTATATTTAATATTTTTATATTAAATGAATTGTTATCATTTTGATCTTTAACATGTCTTTTCAAAAACAATTTATCCTTTTTTAGTACAGCGACAAGTTAATTTTCTGATAATAAAGAGCAGCGGAAAAATCGTTTTTGAAGCTATTGCTCAACATTTAAAAAAAAGTTTCTATTATAAAATAGTGTTTTAATATCTACAGGGGTAAATTTTGCGACCAGTTGAAAGCTTACCTGAACTTTGTCAAAATCTAGTTTAGGTGTCATTTTCTTAAAAGGAGCTTATAAAACACTATAATTTAAAACTAAAATATAAAAAATCTATATTATTACAGCTTAAAAAACAATCTTTACGGTGATATATAGAAAGCTGTATAGAAACTAAATGCTTTACATTTGTACCACGAAATATTCCACACTTTGATTCATTTAAATATCTCATCCTGAACCCATACTTCGACATTAATTTAAATACCCATACAAAAGAACAAACATTTTTTTTCCAACGGATAGAAATGTATCTAATTAAAACCGCTATAGGTATGTATATCTGAAAAAAAGTACAGTTTTTCGATTTATGAGACGGTCTCGTTCCGGGCCATTTCATAGTGCGACGCTCTGAATCATTGGCTAAAAACCGATCATCAATGAAATGAAAGATTCAAATGTTGTGACTTTTTTTGTATTTTTACTCTCCCGAAATGTATATTTTTTTAATGATACACAAATATTTCATCTCGTAATAGAATCATACGAAATAAATCTTAAAGTAGGTACTGTAGAATTTTTTAAAAATTAAACTTACCTAGAAAATAGTAATTATACAAGTAAAATATAATATCAATCTCTTTTTTGTGACATAAATTTATCACGACGTGGAACAGCTCAGAAAATATATTTTTGTCGAATTACCTATAATTAAAACATATCTCTTGCTCTGCACGTTCATGGACCATGGTCTAAATTAGATTTCAATGTCAACGATATACTAAATAATTACACATTAAAATGAGTTGTAACCTTGTATTTTGGATGTAATAAAATCACTAAAAATAATTTATTTCCACCAATAAATTGTTTGAGAGTTATTTTAAAAATTTGTCAACATCGTCTCCTACTTCAGCAAAGTAAAGCATCTGTTTGGCTGTCCCAATAAAAACACTCGACGGATGAGCTCTGGCGTCGTGAAATTTTAACAGCTTTATCTATCAGGGATATCTAGTTTAACTATTTTTAGTAAGTATCGAGTTTTTAAATAGGTACACATTTATTGAAGTGAACACTTCTTTAGCACCGTTGAGATTTTAAACTCGATGAAAAGGAAACGAGCGACACTTAAATAAGACAAACACATATTTCTATAGGATTTAGCCTGCCAGAGAATGGGAGAGTATAATCGGTCTCCTCTTTGTGCGGTGCTTCGTAGCATCCCCACTCTTGTCTACTTTAATTAAGTTATCACTTCTACCGCGTGTTAAGTGAAAAATCCTTTAGCACCGTTGTGATTTGAAACTCGATAAAACGAAAAATAGCGACACTAAAAAGATATAAACACATATATCTATAGGATTTAGCCTGCGAGATAATAAAATAGTATAATCGGTCTCCTCTTTGTGCTGTGCTTCGTAGCGTCCCCACTCTTACCTACTTTAGTTTTCTGAAGGTTTCGCTTCTACCGAGTGTGTGTTTTTTTTTCACTTACTTTAATACAAAACGACAAGGATTTTGTTCCACAATTGCTATTATTATTCAGTCATATAAAATATTTTTATATAAGTGATGAAACTCGGGCAAAGCTGGGTAGTAAAAAAAAATATTGGTTAAATTTAATTAAAGGCTTCAGAAATATTCAAACTCTTACACTAAAATTGTGAACAGAGGGGTAGAAACCAGTGTTATTAGAACAACACATTGCTGTGTTTTTTAATTAATTTTGTAATTTCATAAATAATCAAATAAAAAACATTAAAAGTATGGCTTAGTGTAAGCGTGCTATGCGTTTTGGCGGGCGAACGGTTGCCACGCATATAGTATAAAATAAACTAATGAAAACAAAGATAGGTACTTCTGTTTTTAAAGATTAATTTGTAATATTAAAAAATAGCTAACCCGGCGAACTTCGTACCGCCTCAGTATGAATAACTGTTGTGTTAACTTATTAGCTGAATTAAATTCAGTTTTTTTATTAAGTTAAAAAATACACAATGAAGCAATTATCCGTGTTTTTTTGTCAGTATCAGAGATGGCGTTGTCTACGGATTTATAATTTTTGTGTTTTCTTACTTTTCCACTTACTTATGGTAATTGCGTTTCATTTTTTTATACGTGTGAGAGAGATTTATTATAATTATTGTATTTTTCCTTTGGAGGGGTGCAGATACACGTTCACCGTTTGTCTCATTTTCGACTGTTGACATTTAATGTGTAAGAAAGAGGGGCAGCATTATATGTATAAGAAAAAAGCAAAACAATAATTTTGGAATTCACTCACTATTCAATATTATACTTATCACAATATTGCTGCTACTCTTTCAAAAGATGAGAATTCGCTCCATACAAAATGTATGAGAAAAAGAATTCTCTTCATAATTTTTTTTTCGTGAATTTTTCCGATGTTTTAATAGCTATTCTGCTATTCGGGGCGGAGACAAATCCAACAAATCGAAGATCATAAAAATCGGTCCAGTCGATTTTGAGTTATAAATGGTGTAACTAACCCGACTTTCTTTTATATATTAGAAATTTTTGGGGTTTTCATACATTAAACGCACAAGTTCTCAAAACCGTACTATAAAATAATTCATAATCAATACACACTAATAGATAAGCTACGTAGCAGAACGGCAAGATATCTAATTAACTACCTCTGTATCAAGAAGAAATCGTGAGTTCGAAACCCGGCGTGGAAGAATAATTTGTTTCGAAATTACATGGAAGGAATTAATTGAACGAAGCTACATTTATTTGAACGACTCTAGACTCTTCAATGTCCATGCATACGGGGTTAGTAAGCAGTATGCAAGTACTTACATTAATATTACACAAAAGATAAATAGAAGTAGCAGCCCGTAGAATAATTCTTCTGAAATAGGTAACATAAAAATAGAAACAATAGTGTTAGTAAAAGAAAAAGAAAAATAACAGTTTAAACCGGTCGAAAAAATCTTCTGGAAATAAAAAGAAGTAATGAAGGAGCCGGCTAAAGTGCGCGGACTTCGAGCATCGTTTGCGGTTGTGCCGGTAGCCATACGCATTCTCATTGGGACTGCCCGGTGGTCTGTGAAATACCTTCTCTGGCTATTCTTTTCTTTTGATATATTTTATAGTTTTTCTGCGATTTTTGTACTTACTTACATTATATGATTATGTTATAACTGTTTTTTCCTTTCGAAATTACAGCATATTTATATGCACCTCGTTGCAGGATTGATGTATAGAAACATTGCTTCAAATTTTTCAGCCCAGGGAACCATTTATTGGATAACCAACCTCTCTGCCAAAGGTCACCTCAAGTGGTTTGCTATGTTTGATGACTTATCAGGGGTGCTCGGGTTCATGGGGTGAGGTTTGTCCAGGTCTTGGCGCGAATTCGTCTGTCCACTTATTGCTTGGCGGGGATCGAGAGAAATTGGTTGAGGGAGACCTTTTGACCTCTCCAGCAGAAGTCTCATGTCCGTCACTCCTGGACATAATAACCCCAAGATTCATACATTCATACCTTTCCCTTCCCAGAACTTCCTCTCCTTCCTTTCCTTGAAAAGAAAAATGGCTTAAAAAATTGTTTTCGTTAGGATCTCCTGCGTATGGAACCATTGTAAGAAAAGGCTTTTGCAGTATTACGCGACCAGATATGAACAGCAAGGTACTTCAACCACCTTATTCCCCATCTTTTCTACCCTTATAAATTGGGATGCCATAGTATGGCATCCCAATCACCTCAGTTCTTATTTGTCCAAAATACCATTTTAGTTTTTATTCAATCTCCATTTTAGAATTAAAAATAAAGTACAAAATGATAGTTAATCAAATAACTAAGAATTATTTAAACTGAAAAGACCTTTACCTCAACAAGCTTTATCTTAAACACCTTAATATTGTTATTTTGAAATAATGAAAGAAAACCTTCTCCTCCTTTAAAATTTTCTAATGGTCTGTATGTTCCTATCTACATCATTGTATCGTATAATTTTATTAACTGGGATTGTTTTCTTCTCAAAATACAACAAATGGAATTTAAAGTGAATCCACTCTTTTAGATCGTGCCTGGAGTTCGCAAATAGCGCTTATACCTTATTATTGTGAAGCGATTTTACTCAGAGCTGTTTATAGAGTGGCTACGGAAAGATTCAGTACAAACGACCGAATTCTCCTATAAATAATCTCTTCCTGATAAGTCTTAGAAAAATAAGATGATAATACCAGAAAGTCATTATTCTAAACTAAATATCTATAAAATGCGTAAAAGTAGAATTCTTCTAAATCGTATTGCTTTGTGAAATTTTTCCTAATGCTGTGACCACGCAAGCATTTTACTATGAACCCTTTCTTTATTTAGATTTATTAAGATCTTATTTCTTGTCGTCGGAAAAGTATTTGATATGATTGTTATTTGTTTTGTAAAAAAAATATTTCTTTGTTCATGTACTTTTTGAAACAGATTGCACACTAAAATCTCGTTGAAACGCGTTCCACTGCGATAATTGGAGTGCCCTGCGCGTAGACCGATTTTTGTAATTTCCGGTCGTTCGACGTTAGAGCGTTGGAGGACAAATCTGACGTAAGTAAACGGAACGTATTTTTGTCTCATCTAAATATGAGACGGCCTCCGGGGTGGAGGGGTAAGGCTCTCAAATAGCAATCGAATAGGTATAGAATCCCCGCGATAGCGAGTAATTTTTTTTTATTGATTTGTGTTATTTCACAATTTATTAATTTAAAATAATATATAGTACCTATAATTGTGGAACGTTCCAGAATGAACGAATCTTTCAATATCGCCCTTGGGTAAGACCACCAATCAGAATTGAAAAGGTAGGTGTACTTCCTCGTCTTCCTCTTTCCCATCTCCTTCCCATCCTTACTACTTTCAGCATCATAATATACCCCAATTGGGGATACCACAGTCACACAAGCGGTAGCAGTTGGGATACTGCGTTATTCACGTAAAAAAAATTAAAAAATATATATGTTAAACTAAAAACGTTTAAAAAAATCAGTACTTAAGGACAGTTAGGGGCGGGGTGAAGGGTTGGTTGGTAACTCGGCTGATGACCAGTGACCACATGTGGAAGAAAAAAAGTTTGAATTTGAAAAAAAGAATTGAATAAAAAGTCACCGGAGACTATAATTTTATTTACATTTTTTACTCCAAATAATGCCAGGAATCATTGGTTAAAGTACCTCTCCCCTCTGAATTTAACACATTAATGGGAGTGTTCATAATACCTATATATACGGTATAACCCTTATAACCTTAACCTAAACATTATTATCTTGTATTTATGAAAGAAAGTTACCTAAGACAAATGATTTTCAAATACATACTTATAACTATTAAAGAAGATCGCATAAGAATTAGTCATTGTATGATGTTATAGTAATATGGTCCAAATGACGATATTTTTTCCCTATTTTACCTCTTTTTTCAATTTTAGCATCATAAATTAGAAAAATAGTTTTGCGTAATGTACTCGTACCCAAGCAAACTGACAATTTATGCTAATTACCACTCTTAGCAAAAATATATCTACGTGATAGTATGCACACTTTTAACTTAACACAACCATTACTTCGTCTGTTAAGTTATTATTACCTAAATATTGCAAAATGTTACATACTTTGATAGTTATATAAGAAATTCGTAGAAGTTTACATTCATATTATAATCCTTATCTCGTATTTCATAATCATGTTCGTGTTTATTCTGACTGAGAATAGTATTAACTGTTTTTTTTTTGGTTTTTGAAAATGACTGTTAAAAAAAAAATAGATTTAATTAAATGAAGACAATATAAGAAAATCTGGAGACAGAAAAATCAGAAAAATATATCGGCACCTCTCTCTAAATAAAGCACTAACTTAGACCCCCTAATTTTTTATTCAGTAGGTACTTTATTTGTAATTATAATACGATGAAGATAATACGATAAGACGGTAAGCACTACCAAAACATGAAAAGATATCTTATGTAGGTAATTTAATTCTAGTTAATAATACTTTAATGTAAGAGTTTCTAACTTAATCATTTGTAACTCAAGTTTCTGTAATCCTGTCTCCTGTGTATCCATTTATCACATCTACAAGTTCAGACGGTGGAATAATAGTTTTATCCGGAATGCCGTTCTTTTCATGAAAACAATGTTTAGGATGTGCGTTTTCTTCCTAAAAATTACAGGAAATAATTATACCAAGGTAAAGTTTTTCCAGACACTGATGTGAGTGAACGTAATAGTGTGAATACGTAGGTACCTACATGTGTTTGTAAGAGGAGAAGTTTCGTCGACGAGCTTCTGAGATCTTAATCCAGGCAGGCTATTCAAATTTGCGAAAATAGTAATACATGATGTATTACTTTTTTCGGTGGTTTAACTTGGGTAGGTTTCGAAATAAATCTTAAAAGTGCCTAAATTTCGGACTAATTTCATCATTAAGGCATAAATAAAAACAAAACTCCGATATTTTCTACGCAATATGCAAAATAATTATTTTTGAAGGATTATAATTAATAAAATTACTAACAAAAGTAGCAGATACCTTTATTAATTCAAACCACAAGTATTATTAATTTATTAATGTTACCTCATCCATTATTGTATCTTCGTAACCTTCACTGGCTCAAGTGCCCTGAAAGAATCCAGTACAAATTGTGCTGGATGGTGTTTAAATCAATCAACGAAATGGCCCCACCTTACATCTCTGAATTATGCGTCCCGGAAAATACCGGTCCGAGGCAATTAACCCTTAGATCGGCAACTTCATCTGCTATAGGCAGACTAATAGAACCCAAACGAAAGCCAAATACTAAGTTCGGAGATCGTGCTTTCGGAGTATCTGGGCCTAAGGCTTGGAATAGACTCCCTCCGGAATTAAGATGCATAAAAAGCCCAACAGAGTTTAGGTCCAAACTAAAAACCTACCTTTTCGGGCTCTCATACCCTTAACTTAATTTAAATATACCTATCTGAGAGTATCATACTTGTATTGCCTATGATATATCTAAATTTACACTTTTCATACTGAATTAAAATTACTCGAATCCTTACACATCAATCTGTCTCTCGGAAGATCAAATCCTTGTACTACTGCACCGCCCACCATTAAATATTTTTTACTTTCCAAAATACACTCATTAAAGAATATATTACAAATTAATATTAACATATTTTCAGGATTAAACAACATGTGTTCACAATTATGTCCTCTGCGTGCGAACTCTATCTAAATTTCTTTAAATAGACAATAAACAGTGTTAATTTCAAGCGACCTCCCAGGTAAGTATGGTCCTGTATTAATGCATTTTTAGGCAGCATCGCGTTCATTGGTCAAAATATTGTACATATATTTTCGTATCGGTGATCAATGAACCGGTGTATGCAATTTTTAGGCATAAGTTGTTATTAATTGTTTGTCTAGCTTGTAGTCTTTCTAGATTTTAGGCATGTATGGTAAGTTTGTACAGCGCCCTTGAGGTGATTTTTCACAAAAACGGCGCTATATAAATCGTCCAAATATTATTATTATTATTATTGTACAGCCCCATTATATATGTTTTACTCCTACGCAAAAATTCAGAGACAGGTCTTTTCTTTGGCAGAAATATTTTTATAAACATGTTTATTTTTACTTTTAATTACGTTATATTGTGTACATAAAACACTGTAACAATATTAAAATTAAATCAACAAACAACTTCACCATTTGGATGTATCATACAAATAATTAAGTGAAGTGATTAATTATGCGAGCAAATTTATGTATATCTACATAGCATATTTAAGAAGAACACCGTTTATGGGTTTATTTTATGACAAATCTAGTTTTATTTCAAGATTGATAAAATTTTGCACCTTTGAAACAAGTGGAAGGTTACTGACTACACGCTATTTCGAAAAAATACCCCCTTTCCCATTTCCTAGCCCTCAAAAGATAAAGCAGAGTTTTAATGCTCCTTTTATTATTATTGGATGATTTTTATAGCGCCATTTTCGTGAGAAAATCACCTCAAGGGCGCTTTATAAATTCATTTACACATTTAATCTATACCTATATACTACAAGTGGCTTATATTATGACTAAGATTGATAACTAATGACTTACAACTAAGACTTCTATGACTAGTGATTTAGAACTATACTTATTTTTATAACCGAGTTTTGTACATGTAATTGGAAGCCATAAACGAACAGAGCAGTATTGTTACTGCTCTATTCGTATTATGACCTGCAACTCTC
Source organism: Limnephilus lunatus (assembly GCA_917563855.2). Classification (NCBI taxonomy): domain Eukaryota; kingdom Metazoa; phylum Arthropoda; class Insecta; order Trichoptera; family Limnephilidae; genus Limnephilus; species Limnephilus lunatus. The sequence continues at coordinate 94,065,426 of OU830596.1, read as the reverse complement.
TTAAAATTAGTTATTTACGACTAACATACTTATTTACATTTATAATCACATATTGTTATGATTACTGTCATAATACGAATAGAGCAGTATTGTTACTGCTCTATTTGCATTATGATTTGCAACTGTCTTAAGATAAATTAGTTATTTACGACTAACATACTTATTTACGTTTATAAACACATGTTGTTATGTTACTGCCCGTGCTGTCAGTGTAAGTCATGAAAATATTACAAAAAAAAAAAAAAATCGCATAATAAGTTGTAATATATTGTCAAAAGTTGCGTAACAACGTAAAAGCTGGTAATTAAGATACATCAATCTAGGTAATTCCCATGGACTAAGTAATGAAAATACTACTGAAAAAATGAAGTTATTTTTCGGGATATGATAATGTGAAAAGGTGAGTTTTGAGCTTTGCTCTGAACTCAGATGTACTGTCGATATTTCGCAAATGTGAAGGTAGTTTGTTCCAAGCTGTTGGGCCTGCTACTGCAAAAGCCCGGTCTCCGAAATTGGTATTGGGATTGCGCATAGGCATTAAGAGTCTACCTATAGCTGTTGAAGATGCTGATCGAAGGGTTGCTTGCCTAGTATTGACATCATTTGGAATGCACAGTTCCGACAGGTAGGGTGGCGCCATGTCGTGTAGTGCTTTAAACACCATCCAGCAGAGTTTGAACTGAATTCTCTCAGGACACTTAAGCCAATGAAGGTTCCGCAGATGTTGGGAAATGTGAGAATATTTGGAAACGCCGGTTATCAGTCTCGCTGCAGCATTGAAAACTGACTGAAGTTTATCAGTATATATTTTAGGGAGATTTGCATATATGCCATTGCAATAGTCAAGTTGCGATACAACGTAAGAGTTTACCAGCATCTTTGTGGCCTTAGTCGGAATATTTCTCCTTATAGATTTGATTTGGCGCAGGTGAAAGAATCCCGCGCTTACTGTTTTATTAATCTGGGATTTAAGGGAAAGATCTTGGTCTAGATGTACACCTAGTAGTTTGACGCCATTTTTAGGGATGATGTTACAGCCAGAAGTAATGAGAGGAGATTTATCTAATAATGACTGACGCTTTTTTGTTGCTGTCCAGAGGAATTCTGTTTTGGTTGGATTTAGTTTTAGTTTGTTCGAAGACATCCAGTCTGTTATGGCAGCAATGCATTTAACGGTACTTAACGTTATTAACGTTTTTGCTAACTTGACGTTCAAAATGAGAGAAAAATTACTGTTTACGACTGATTTCGAAAAACGGGCAACGCCGGAAGAAGCTATTGCTAAATAAACTGCAAGCAGTTAGAGAGTATTTGATGTGGGTTTTCATAGTGCAGAAAAAAACGCGTGAACGAAGAAATGACCTGTCTATGGGAGATTATCTGCACAAAGGATAGTGTCGATGTATTTCGAACGCTTTGATGAAAACGTGATATTTATTAAATTACAGTGCTAAATCGAAAAAAAGTGGAAACATTCCAAAATATGTTAATCCAAGAGCAAACGAAGCTTTTTAAGCTATAAAAACCACGAGATAAAAACCAATAACCTCGATAGTGGTAGCGCTGGATATTATTATTTTTATGAAAGGAAAAGTTTTCTCGGGAGAGCTTTTATAACAATATAATTGCAATAACGCGGTATAAAAGAAACGCGCAGATAAAAGAATTTTCCACCATTCCCTTTTCAATGGTTTCTCACTATGAAGGTGTTCACACGAATTGATTCGATTGGAAATTTAACAATATTTTTACTCTCGATAGACTTCTGTCAATTCGAAACATTTGAAGGACGAGAGTGGTCGACTTCTCGGTCGGTGGTGAGATTTCGTGTAAAATATATATTTTTAAATATCACTCTTCTACACTGTTGAATCTTTTCATTGTGATTTCGTTGGACTGTCAACTTTAGGGGTTTTATGACCAAGAAGAGGAAGGCATGAACCTGAGTGAGTCCGGAAGAGACCCATGTTGCGGCAGGAATGAAATACAAAGTCGGCAAATTATTCCTCAGCCGAGATGAATATACTGGTGTATAAATGTTGGGCGTTTCTCTTAGTAGTATCCTGTCTAGCAATAATGGTATCTGCGGTCGGTTAAACTGAAAGAGCGGAAAGGTCGTTTTCGCGTACAAGCGTCGTCTTAAAATCACCTCAAGCGAAAGTGAACCTTAAGGTTGGTGAAACGTAAGGGGCAGATTGATCGTTTTTTGCGTCAAGGCAAAAGTGAGTTTTCCTAAAAACCAGACGATAATGTCGGTGCCGAAGGGATCAATTACACTATTTTCATTGAAGAAACTTTAATTGAAATACCAATAAAAGAAGCATGGAATTCGTACGTGACGTAGTGTTCTAAATACAGAATCCCGTCCGATAAGACAAGGTATTCGATTTAGCAGTCAGTTGTCGTACACGAGTCAAGAGTTTTTCAGGTATTTAGGGGCTCCAGGCAAGAGGTGATTGTAAAACCCAACAATAGGGTGCACTCACATATATTTTGTGATTCTACCTCCCTCTTATGGGCGTTTTACACTTTTTTCGCCCAGTCGATGAGGGTACATTCATATGGATTCGAGATGAAAAAAAGGAGGTGTCCTAAATGGGAACCGATTTTCGTAAACTTTAATATGGCGGATATTATTTGACTAACTACAATAATATTTTATGTGAAAATGTTGCTTTTTTATTTCGTTTTATATTGAAAATATTAATAAAAAGTCTGTAACATGCGTTTACTATTTATTAGGAACTTGAATTACTGTTCGGTATTTCTCGTATGTGTTTTGATGATTTGCTGACGGTGACGCCAAAGACAAACGATCCTTTCATCTATCTTTCAGTGATCTATGGTTATTGGTTATTTTCAAGTCGTTGCCATTTTTTTACGATTCAGAATCGTCCCAAAATATTATTTCTTCTCTAATGACAAGTATCTATATGAATTCATAAGTATGAAAATAAATTCCAAATATGGGTACCCCCGCCCCGGGAAAATATATTGGATAACTAACATTTAATAACATTTATTGGATAACTAACATCTTTGGCATAGGTCATCCCAAGTGGTTTGCTACGTTTCGAGAGCTAGCAGGTAGTGAGGATTGTCCAGGTCTTGGCGGCGGATGCGTCTGCCCACCTACTGTGTGGCAGGCCGGATTTGGAGAGACTGTTTGAAAGAGTTTTACCTCCAGCAGGACTTTCTCGACCCAACGCCTTGCACCGCAGTGGGAGGGATGGATTCATACGTCCGTCACTCCCTGACACACTGGTTCGTGGATTCCGCCCCAACCCACATGCGTATTTTCTTATCAGATCTTCCTCTTCATCCTTTCCTTTAAAAAACCCTCCACACAGCATTTTCAAAGATGATATAAGCCCTTTGGAAAATTATTTTCCTCAGGGCCTCCTGTGTGTAGCTAATGTAAAAAAAAGATCGCGTAAACAATTTTTGAAGTGAAACTTCTTTAGCCCGTCAGTGATTTGAAATTCGAATGAAACGGAAATGCGTTCATAAAATTTATTAATTAATGGGTCGTCGGTTCTAATATAATGCGGTAAATTCGCGCCTTACCGTAAGCCTCCCGTAGCGCAGCGGGAAAGGCGCTTGACAAGTCTCAGCGGCTAGAAAGACAGACATCAAGGTTCAAATCCTAGGAAATCCAAAAAAAGACAGACATCGAGGTTCAAATCCTAGGAAATCCAAAAAAAACATTTTTATTTTTGTAAAATCAATATTTAATCTTCAAACCACTTTAAAATAGACACGCAAAAGAAAATAAAGCGACATCTAGTGATTTTCAAGCTTCACTTTTACCGCGTGTGAATTACACACTCTGATCTTCTTATATACATATATGTAGTTTGCATAAATATGGGAATGGGTATGAAAAATGCATCGTGCATTGAACGCCCATTTCTGCCTGAAACCAGTGGAACTAGGACATCTCTTACCTAGAAATGTTGTGAGGTGGAAGTCAGATTGGATTGAAAAGACGATTGCCAACTACTTGACTTCTCAGATCAGAAACCAAATATATTTAATGGTATTTCAAGCACCGCTTCGTATCCGAATGGCGGTCTCGTAAGATCGACACTTTAAGTACATTACACCCCGTAACGCGCAAAAATACTTTTATTAATGTATTTAAATTTTATGAGTGAAAACACCTACCTACATTATTTTCACTTCACCAAGTTTGCACTTGCTATAAAAATTACTAATTCTATTCAGGTATTAGCGATTTTTTCGTTTATCAAAGCGTTAAAGCGCCGTATCCCGCTCAAAAAGAAAAAGACGGAGAGATATGTAATTACAATTACGAATGTTGAAGAGAGTGCGCTAGTATTTAAAATCGTAAAAATGAAACTAAAATTGTGAAAATGTTTTATAAAACATGACTCGTTTAAAATAGAGCAAAAATCTCTTGGGGGCTGTCTAAAACAGCATTTAAAGAAACACTGTGAATTTGTCCATACAAACATACGAGTATAACTTGTAAAATAACTGAAACAGACTTGAAAATAATAATTTTCGGAGCATACTTTGCGATTTTTTTCTATGAAGTAAATTTCGTATCTTTTGCGTTTAGGCGTGGGGAATGTCTAGATATTATGTTAAAAAATACACATATATTTTTTTAAGAGCTTAAAAACTTCTGTTTAAGGGGGATATGTAAGAAATCGGTAGAAATTCGGATAGCGCAGCGGCGGCTTTTAACAGCAGCGAAAATAAATATTTTTGTGCATCAATATCAAAATAACTTTTGATAGCTAATTTTTTTAAATAGCTGTTTGTATCGTCATATATTTTTCATCGTGAGATTCCGAGCTTTGAAACGTTAATTTAATTTGGCAAAATCAAAACCTATCTGAATAATAATTTCAATTTGGTAGGCGGGTATTGGTACCGCCGCCCCGGGAACCATTTAATGGATAACCAACACCCCTATTCTATGTTAAGCCAAGTGCTTCGATACCTTTGGTTACCTTAGCAGGGGTGCCCGGGTTCATGGAGTGAGGTTAATCTAGGTCTTGGTGGCGAATACTTGGCGGCGGAACGGATTGGGAGAGAATGGTTGAGAGAGACCTAACCTAGACCTTTCCAGCCGGAATCTTTCTTCCCATCGAATTGGACCGCAGTGGGAGGGATCGATTCATACGTCCGTCACTCCAAGACCCCCAGATTCCCACCACCCCTTTAACCTTTTTGTTTCCCAGAACTTCCTGTAATTGCTTTCCTTAAAAAGACTCTCCACACAGCATACGCAAGGATGACATAGGCTCCGAGAGGATTTTTTTCCTCGGGCCTCTTGTATAGAGCTAATGTAACAAACAAAAATAACAATGTTCTATATTTTTGAATAATTGGTTTCAATAAAAAACATTAATTTTTTTAACTTATTTTGGCATATTTAAAAAAAATAAAATAATTTCCTCATGTTTGGTGTTTCGAAAATGTATATAAATTGGAGGGCACCCCACCACTTTCCAAACGGCTTATAAGGAAACATATGGTTTCCTCCTTCACCGCACACGTCAAGACTCTAGACCCTCCAATGTCCATGCATACGGGGTTAGTAAGCAGTATGCAAGTACCTACATTACTATTATACAAAAGAATAATAAATGTGGCAGCCCGTGGAATCATTCTTCTGAAATCTGTAGAGAAACATATATACAGATAAAAGTGTTAGCAAATAAAATAAAAATGTAAATACAGTCAGTTATAATAAACTTGGAGTAGCAAGTGTGTTCTACTAAGCTGCGTTACGTTGTATTTACAACATTGGCTATTCGCCATGCAGCACGTGGATTTAATAATCAATGAGTGGTATTTGCTTAAGTAATATTTTATGGAACTTCTTAAAAACCCATTTCTTCCGTTTTAATCAACAGAACGAAGGACGTACATTATAATATATTAGTGCCGATCTGTGAAAATTCATGTGACAGTCATAGAGGCGCTATTGCGTAGATACCAATATCTCGTCGAAACCTGTTTCACTAGTATCATGCAAGTAACAGTGCACGAGGAGCGGATTCCTAGTTTCCGGCCGTTCGGGATTAGAGCGTTGGAGGTCAATTTGGCCTAAAAACAAAATTTTCACGCCGTGTCTGATATAAATTTAATACATTTTTGGCGCTAGGTACTGCGGGCGACTTTTGGTTCGGCTTCGTCCAGTTTCAGTGTTGGTGACCATTTTATAAATAAGATAAGAACTTTTAGTTATTTGTTTTTGGGGTGTTAAGCCGTGGAGACTGCAGATATGATCTGGTTAAAAAATAGCCGGTTACTCGGATCTACTAGGATCCAGCGACAGCTAGTTACCGGGACAAAGTAACTGCGACAGGCAACGATATCATATATAATATACAGAAGCGCGGAATTATTATTCACAACTGCCAGTTACGATAATAATCATATTATCGTCAATCTCTCGGTATCCCGAGAGATTCACGAAATTACAAATTCAAATCCCCTTCGCAAAATCTCACGTTACTTGAAATAAATATACGAATTGGCCCAAATTTATCTCACTGAGGTGGGAGGGGGGTCTAGTTTGCAAGAAAAACTGCTCACGTAATTAATGGATGCCCCCCTAATGCGCGTTTTCATCCCGCAACAAAACATCAACCCAAAACTTCCCCCAACAAAATATCTTCTAAAACTTTACCTAACCTAACCTACCCTGACAAAAATAATACAGACATCCTGTAAAGACAATAAATTATAGTTCAAAAATAGTAAATTAAGACAAAAATAATACAGACATTCTGTAAAGACAATAAATTATAGTTCAAAAATAGTAAAATGGGAAAAAAATAATACAGATAACAATAATTTATTTTCTTTACAGGATGTCTGCATATTTTTTCCCCATTTTTGTTAGGTTAGGTTAGGTTTTAGTAGTTTTAGTTTTAGTAGTTAGTGGGGGATGTTTTGTCCGTAGGATATTTTTTCGGAGGATATTTTGTCGGGAATATTTTGTCGCGGGATGAAAAGTCGCGGAACCGTGTTACGGTTTTCTCGTATTCGAATACTTGGAAACATGTTTGTGCTTATTTTACATTAATTTAGTTACAGCCAATTTAGAAACAACCGTGACTTCTTAGGGTAAAGCAATTACTAATTAATGTTTGAAGGACAGGATTATCAAAAATATTCATGAAAACCAGCGAAAAAACATTGCAATACCAATTGATGTACTTGATTTTTAAAAAAGATCTGTGCAATTCAGAATGTCACAGTAGTTTATCCTGCATTAATAAATAAAACTACCATTTTATTAAGTTTGAAGAAAAAAATTATTGAGTTTGAATAAAATGTGTCTACTTATTTAACTAAAAATGGTATTTTTGTTTTGAAGAGTTTAATTTTAACTTATCAAAACAAAATGTCTAGAAATTGTTACACATTTAATGCCCAAGAAATATAAAAAAGTAAAAATGGTCTTCCTACAAAACGATATGGGTAAACGTGGTTTGCCAAATAAACAAATTGTGAATATCAAACAATGCACCTGATATAAGTTGAACAAATTATGAAATCACGGCTGATCACGATGTGGCGGGGCGCATCATGATCCGCCTTATTTTACGATCGGTCTACGACATACATAAATCAGAATAAAATAAACGCCCGGCTTGCCGGCACTGAAACATAAAATTTACCAGTTTACGAAATATTATGAAAAAACCTTTCAATAATATATTTGATTTATGAAACATGCTTTAAAATCGCCGAAAAACTGCGTGACATGTTTTTAATAGAAGTTAGTTGTTATTTCCAATAGAAATACAAAGGTAAATTACTTTAGAAATTTATCAGTGATTGAAGTGTGAATAAAAGCACTCTGTTAAGAAAAGAAAAATAAAGGGAGCGTTTATCGCTTGGAAATGAACAGTAGGATTAATAGTAGATAGAGGTGAGAGGCTCACGGGCCTAAGGTAGTTATAATATACACATTTCCCAAATTTTGCCCAAATTTCACAGGTTTACAAAATACAGTATGTACACAACGTAGCGGCCCTAAAACAGACAATGTCATCAACACAATGTATAAAGGACAGTGATTATAATCATAATGTTTGATCAAATCTTTTAATTAAAATTCTGAGTACGGTTGACTTGTACCTAAAGTACGTATTTTCGATACTTTGTGAAAATTGAAATCTTCATTTTAGAATTATTATGAAAATCAAACGAAATTGAATTGATTGTTTGCTCAGGACATTGTGAATTTTCTATTCTAAATGATGGCAAGGAAATCCAACTATACTCCTGAATTATCCACTGTACGGTATATCATATCCAAGCGATTTAATAAAAAAAATCATCGATTTGACGCGAAGAATTTCAATGATTCAATAAATGTTAGTCCAATCAGTGATTGAGTGGGAATCACGTTTGGGTCCCACTCAGGCGTTCCGTGTTCGATTCCTCGGCTGGCTAAGTCCTCCACCGCGTCTCAAGAATAATTTTCGACTTACTGTGGTGGTAGTAGGAGATTTTCTAATATTTTCGGGTTATTCGTAACTCGGGAATGTTTGTTTTTCCTTTTTTAAAGTTAGTATAAAAAATAATACATGTAATTATAAAATATAAATAAATTTAAATGAGATCAGACCCCTTACTAGAAGTCGATCAGGATTTTATCACAGTTGAAATCAACAATTAGGTTTTATCACAAATGCAAAAAGTGTAAGTAATACTAAATAATAAGGCGAAAGAACGTTTATAGATAGAATATGTAGTAGATAGGTGGAGAGAAATTATGAAACAAAGAATTACCTATAATATGCTCACGAAATGTAATTGACTGTGCATATTTTAAAAATAAAATATACAAACCCTTCACGCAGCATCCTCAAAGATGACATAGGCCTTGAAATAAATAGTTTTCCTGAAGGCCTTCGGCTTTCTTAAATAAATTACGTATCTATTATAAAAATTATCCTGTCAAAACTTAAAATCTTAAATATTATTTTTTTGAGCTTTTTCAGACTCATTCAGACTAGGACAGATTTTTTTTTTAAGGTATAAGTGAATTATATTTATTTTATTTTAACAGCTATCACAACACCTACTTAAACAAATCAGGAAAATTATAAGTCACCGTATACATATATATATATATTTTTTTTACATGAGCTCCACACAGGAGATTAGGTTTTTTTTTTCATGAGCTCCACACAGAGACTGGGTATTACGGCGTTTTCACAAACAGTTTTTCCGGTTTAATTTTATCTTTCTGTTAAAAAGTTATGTTTAGTTTTTCAAAAATGTATTAGAAAACGAATTCCAAATGTAGCTGACAGTTGTCTAAAATCACCCAAAGAACCGAGGAACAACGGCTGTTATAGTGATTTATTGAGATAGCAGACTAAACAAAACTGGAGAAGTGTGTAACCCGAAGTACCTACACCACTCCAAACTGAAGATAAGTTATTTATTTTTCAATAACACAATTTCCGTCAAAGATATTTAAACTTATTACTTTCAGAATCATCGGATTTTGTTTATTCACAAAGCAGACGCAAGTTAAATCCTTTCAATATTACATCTTTTCCTTATATCATTTCCTTATAATAGTATAGAATTTAATTCGATGTTCGAAAGTCAGAAGCTCATTGATAACATCGATAACTTAGATCATTGAAGAGTGGTTAAAATGTGAAGCAATAATGAGGCTTTCCTGTAAACGGGAATTTTTGTGAGGAATGTAAAAGTGGAATAAAGTAGAATTACGGAGATACAAAAGCACACTATGAATAACGAAATAAATTGAGAAAATAAATTACAGCTTTTGTTTTATTATTCAAATAGTAAAACAATTTAGACAATGTACTAAAGGTTCCTCAGCACGGGTAAGCCAAATAACACCTTAAAAAACTAAGTCATATTTAACAAACAAAAAATACACATTACTAAAATGCTTCAAAATTACATAAAACAAAAAAAAAATACACAAGAAAATACTTCGACCACTATAACACGGGCATGTGCCTAGCATGGTGATCGAAAAATCAAAATTCAACATCTCCAAAGATGACATAGGCCTTGAGGGGAACTATTTTCCTCAAGACGCCCGTGTGTCAATTTGTCATTTCAACACAAACAGAAAATTTGAAACACAATACTCTTAACTATTATTAATCTATTTGTAATTGGTAGCCTATTGTCGAAATAAGTTGCACACAAATACGCCCTGTTCAACTGTCTACCGCTTCATTCTGTTTGTGTTGATAAAGTAAGAGGGAATAAACAGACATTATCAGAAATATGTCATATTTAAATCACAGTTTAGACGTATTGACTCTTTTCCACAAAAAAATATAAATTGATTTCGAAAGACTGTTTTTTTTTTATCTAGATAACCTTTGTTTTTAATATTGAGAAAATATATTTATTTTTAGTACAATAAAGTTTGCAGATTTTTGTTAAATTTTCAAACAAAATATTGTATTATATAACATACATTTCAAATCACAAAATCATACAGTACCTAAAGCTAGTTTTTAGAATTTTAATTTCAGTTCAAATAAAATCATTAAAAAAAAGATCCGCGTTGTTGTTTTTTGACGAAAATACTTCAGTTTTGTCTATTTATTTACGGTCTTATAAACTAATATATTAAAAAAAAACATTTATATTGCTAAGACATTACGAAAAAATTATTAATTCTCATGTTCGAAAAATAATTACAAAAATAACATAATTTTAATAGTTTTATCATCACCAGTTTGAGCATTTTCGAATGTAGGTATTTATCAAAGCAAATTTTGAATGAAATAAAATCGATATTGAGTTATTATGTTAAGATGCTGGTATGGAGAATAATTAATCTTTCTCATTGGAACCGGCCTGTACAGTTGCAAGGGTACGATCGCAAGACCATCGTTAGACGAAATTTGAATTCTCGGTCGCTGGTTAATGGCTCTAAATGACAGGGCTGTCAAAATATGAATGCTGTATGTTTGAGAATTCAATATTGGCGCGCAATTCAAAATCACGCAGCCTTTGAACACCGCCTATTATCTCTATTCACAAAATAAATATAAATGTATACTTACTCAAAGACAATTAAGATTATGTAAATGATTGACGAGGTTGTTGACTTACTGGCAGGAATAGAGCATTATCTGGTTTTATATAAACTTAGTACAGCTAATAATCATACGCAATATAAAATTGCACAATAATCCAGACAGCACACTTGCCAAAACATAGTACGAAAAATTAAACCAACCGAATATCCAACAATCACAGAGCGCGAAAAATAAGAGAAGGTAGGGCAAGTTTTTTATTCAACGCTTATCAGATGGTGGATTAGGCTAGTGGAAACTTACACTCCACAGCTAATGAAGATTTACTTATTTATTTATTTACGCCTATTTAGGCTTTTACATATACATATATAATAATATTTACAAAATTATACTCATAAATAGTGCAGGAAACGACTGTTTGAAACACTTTCACAAAAATAAAATATAAAGTAAAAATAATAATATTGAATTTGATCCACACAGTACCTATGTAGGTACAAAATATTTAAAAAATCCAAAAAAGTTTTTTTCTTTCAGCCGAAAAAATACCGTTAATGTGTTCAGTCAATTTAAATACATTTATCAAAATATTCCCCTACTTGATGAAAAAAACTTCAATAAGGTTTGCTTATATATTAAAATTGACGTACTAAATATATCAACAACATCAGAGTATTATGTGTTTTTAACGTAATAATATTACTGTGTTGGACGAAAAGTGGGTTTAAAACTCCATGGATTATCTATTTGGATGTCAGACGAGGTTTTAGAAGACTTCTTTACTCCAAAAACTATTAGCAATGACATTCAGGCTGTATTTTCCATTGATCATAACTTTTCTCTGTTCCCCCATACTTGGAACTTTCTATCAAAATTAAGTTTTGAGTTCTGATAGATGACACTCAGCCTGAAGTATGTATGATAGTGGGTCGTCGAAATGGGCGAAAAAACGAAAGCTTACATTAGCTCCACACAGGAGGCCGTGAAGAAAATAATGACCCTCAGGTCCTGTGTGCACTTTGGGGATGCTGAGTGGAGGGTCTCTTTAGGAAAGGAAGGAAAGGGAGTTCTGGGAAGGAAAAAGGTATGAGGGGTGGGTAGAAGAAATCGGGGGTATATTGTATTAGGAGCGGTTACGGCAAAAGATCTGTATTGTCTGTGGTTGATCTGCGCATAAACCGCTTAGGTGTGACAGGTCTGATGGGATTTTATGGAGAGTGTTATTTGGCGTGCGATGATCTTTTATCTTTTATCTGCGTCTGTGGCACCGCTTTAAGGGTTTTAATGAAAGCGCCACCGGTGTACACATCGATTCTCACTATTATCTCGCTTTGGTGGACTCGGTTCTTATTTAGCCAATCTGGAGCCCCACCCATAGACAAACTGACATCGCTTCGTGAGACTGGATCTCTATCATAAATTAATTTGATTTAAAAAATTTCCTAATATTATTATCTTTCCTCTCCGATTTATTTTAGGCAGGCGTATTTTGTCGGGGCTCACATTTTTCCTTCCGCTATTCATCTCTTTTATTTCCATTCAGACTCTTCCCAAAGCCTACATCGGAAAATTAAATAGATTAGAATTGCGGTCCAGTGTTTATGACAAGGTGCTAATGTTTTGAGGGTATTGAGTGAAATTTATTTTTAGTAAATCAATTTTTAAGGTAGTAATGTCACGCAAAAGAATGCAACTGCTCGAGTGTATTGTGTCTAGAGGGACTCGCAACACAAATATCAAAATCCTAGTTTTATGGTTACTATTGCAATATGTACGCGAGGATATATATTCTGTGCAAAGATACTTACTGTGGCTGACGAGTCATTTTTTTTACGTCAATATCGTAAAAGAGGCCTAACTGCTCCCAACCGCCTGGAGCCAGTGAGACTATGCAATCCCCAATTGGGTTGTGTTACGAGGCTGAAGATATTGGGGAGGGGAAGGAGATGGGAAAGAGAAAGATGGAGATTCAGAGGCTATTCAGATCTAGTCACCAAATAAGGCTAAAGCCAGTCCAAGCAACGCTTCAATTCTGAATGGTGGACGATACCGAGAGTATCTTCCCTCTGGAACGTGCCGCAAATATGACATATTATTTTTAAATGGTTAAATTGTGAAATAACACAAATCAATCCATTAAAATTTACTTGCACACGTTGGTTTCAACCCGCGACCTCCGGAACGCTAGTCGAGAGCCTTACCCCTCGACTCGTACGGTTAAAATCATGAATAAAGGAACTGTTAGAGGGACTAATAAGACCCCTTTCAACATAAAAACCATTACTGTAACATTGTGAAAGCATTTCAATGTCCATCCTTTGCTTCTATATTATTATTCTCTCGTAATTGAAGATTTGGGAAATCAATTTTGGAATTTCTATCCCACGATATTCCCTAGCCCAAGAATTAACTGTATGCATCACGGACGTACAAAATACATGGACTTGCCCTTACGTACTAAAAGGCGTGTTATTTCCCCCTCCCATTGGAACCATTTTTCGGAACCGGCTGGGCTTGCGAGAGCGCCGCATTAAGAGCGCGCAGGAGCGCCGAGAAATTTTAACGATAGGTATTTATAAAAATTATTTCTATTTCGTTCATCTCAGCGGGGACAGCAAAAGCGCTATCGGTGTATTGGTGAACCCCAATGCGTGTGTGTGCGTGGCTGCAGGTGTTGGAAGCACGAATCGCCGCGCCGCACCCGCCAGCGACTTCGCGTTCTTATTATTTCATTTACTGTTATTCATTTATTCCAAAAATTAAGTAGGTGCCTAGGTACATATTCGTAATAAAATAGCGAGGTCTACATTATTTAATATTGTATTGTACTTAACTTTATTATTATTATTACTTACTACAAATACATGTGACTGCCTGCTCCGAGCTCATCTTCTGCACACGCACAAGTCAATGAGACTTGTGGGTGCGTGTATACAGGTTGCTGCCTGCTGCAACAGATAAGTCAATACGCGTCGCGACTTGAGCGTGCGTATTCCTATATAATAGATATCTTCTGCGCTCATAGTTCATTCATCTTGTTACTATTAGTAAAGTAAGATGCACGCTGTTTTGGTTTAGTAATATCGGGAGATTCATACCATCTTTTTTTATAAAACGGCAGCATAGGCGCAGTAGGTACATCACGTACTTTGTGATTGTATAGTGTTTTTATTTTTCGCTGGCTGCATCACTCTACTGTTTTCGACTAGCCTTTTTACTGGAAACTATTCTACGTCAAATACAGACCTTCGAATTTTGACCCTGAAACCCCCTTGAATATTGAAATCTGTTTGGTCATTTCTCACGATTTACACATATAGGACATATGGTGAGTAGATACCTACTAAACTATTCATAAATTATTCATAAACTATTATTATAAACATAAACTATTCATTCATAAAAACTCAATATTACAACACAATTTCCTTTTTTAATTAAACATATAAATATCGCTAAAAATGTTGTTGTTTTTTGGCTCTCCCTGAATAACGTAAATTCATCAGTTTTGACTGTATGCATAAAGTGCATTAGTGTAAGTCGGTACATTTGTTAACATATCTAGTAACCTATAATAAATATTATTCTACGTCTTAGGCTGCGTATACACACGCCAGCCGAACAACGGATTATGGGAAAGGAACGAAGCAAAAGCAAACTGCCCGAAACGCTGCGCCGCTTGCGGTTGCTTCGTACCTTTACCATAATTCGTGGTTCGGCTCGCGTCTCTGTCCGCAAAGAGTGGCGTGCACTGATTTTTCAGTGGGCTAGAATCCTAAGATTGAAAATACGACATTAATGATGTTGTCGAAGCTGAAAATTATTTTTTTTTCGAAATTTCAATTTTCAAATTCTGTGCACGCCACTATTCGCAAATATATACGTAGCATAAGATATGTGTATTTAGAAATTGAGTTACATAAAATTGACTACTATATTACCTACCTTCAACTCAAAAAATTTTTTCTTACAGATAAATAATGGGTAAAAGAAATGGAAACAAAGCGCGTTTGTTTTTATCTACTAGACGAAAAAAACCGATTATTAGTATCAAACGACAGATTCATGTTGCACCACGTTCGACATCTAGGTAAGTCGAAATATCGCTTTCCTGTCACTCTTACTACTGAACCTTCCTAAGGTTACCTTTACGTACGTAAAGTTTTTTTTCCCGTAAGTTGCTCACATAAGAGAGTTATGGCAAAATTACCAATGGGTATCGTTTACATTGATAATTTTGCCATAACTCTCTTACGTGAGCGACTTACGAGAAAAACCTAAAGATTTATGCTATGAGAGCCGTGTATTATGTAGCATGTATAACGGGAAAATGGGATGGACAAATTTAAATAAATAAATCATTTGCATTTACAGGGATATGGATGTCATCGATACTACTTTTGGAAACTTAACTACATCTTCACTAATGCATGAAACTTCCATGGATGAATCATTTGCTCCAAATATAGACGAAAACGCAAGTTCATCATCATCAACAACGCTTGATGATTTGGTGATAGAACCAGACCATATTGATGAAACCGATAATTTCGAAGGTCGCAGAATTGTGGATATAAAATATTTGTTTTCGGAGATATCAAATATAAAGCACGAACACACCAACTGCACATTTTCCGATTTAAAATTTATGAAGGAACGACGAAATGATCTTCTAAGCCAGTATGTTTTCGAGTGCAAAATGTGCAAGAAAATAGAATACATTCACTCCGAAGACCCGAAACGGAAAATGTCTATAAATACTGCTGTCGTCGAAGGAGTGATGTGTACAGGAAATGGGTATTCACAATGGAATGAAATTTGTGGGGTTTTAAATATGCCAAATATGGATTGTAAGACTAACACGAACATAGAACAATGTTTAGCGCCAACAATTGAAGAATGTGCCTTAGAAGAAATGATCGCAGCTGGTGAAGAAGAAAAAAGGCTAGCCATTTTAAACGGTGACGTAGACGAGGGTGGCTATCCTTTGGTAACGGTGGTTGCAGATGGCTCCTGGGCAAAGAGGTCGTACAAAAGTGGATTTAGCTCCTCATCTGGCGCAGGGTGCATAGTTGGACTACGAACTAAAAAGGTTTTATTTCTGGGAGTGCGAAACTCATACTGCTGCATATGTGCTAGAGCTACTAAACTACACATAGTTGCTTCTGAGCACAGGTGCTTCATAAACTGGCGTGACAGTGCTAATGCCATGGAAGCCCACATTATAGCAGAAGGGTTCTCGAGAAGCATGGAAATGCATGGATTGAAATTTAACAAACTAGTTGGTGATGGCGACTCCAGCATCATGAAAAAAATAATGCAACAAATGCCATATGGTCCTAACCTTATAGTACAAAAAATAGAGTGCAAAAATCACTTACTCCGCAATTTTTGCAACAAAATGAAAGCACTTGGAAAAAAAACCAATAACGCTAAAGGCGTTGTACCAGTTCATATAAGGAAAAAGGTTGAAGCAAACGTTTTACGCATGAGAAGAGCTGTAGTTGGAGCAATAAATTACAGGAAAGAGCAAGAAAACACAGTACAAAGTGATAAAATAAAAAATTTGAAAATGGACATAAAAAATACCGCAAATCATGTGTTTGGTGATCATAAAAATTGTGCATCGTACTATTGCAAGCCGGAGAAGTATACTGATGATCCAAATTTAGTAAGCGATCTTCGAGATTGTGGAATATGGACTGATATCCAACAATTCTTATTGTCTCTAATAGCAAATGCAGAAAGTCTTATTATTGACGTGACAAATAACACTGTGGAGCAATTCAACAACGTTATCGCCAAATTTATAGGTGGAAAAAGGGTAAATTTTACTACAAGAGGATCTTACCAAGCAAGATGTTTTGGAGCAGTAACTTCGTGGAATAGTGAATTGGCAACCCATTCAAGAATACAAAAGAAAATCCAAGGCCACAGTCCCGGCAAATACACGAAGCACTTTATAGAGAGAAAACGACGTTCGAAGGAGAATAAACAAATGTGTCGAAAAAAAAACTAAAGTATAATGAAAATACGACAGAAAAAAGAAAAAAAGTTACAGGGCCCGATGAAAATTATGGTCAATTGGAATTAGAACCAGATATGCCACCTGAAATATTTGAAACGGAAAAAGAGGAATTTCTCAAAGAATTATCTTCAACCAATAAGGAAGAGCTCGAACGGAATACGGTAGGCCAAAGCAATAACAATCTGCGGGCAATTGAAAGACGTAAGCGGATAACGGCGTCTAACTTTGGAAAAATATATAAGCTTCGGCAAAAAACTTCAGTTACGGGAGTACTAAACTCTTTACTGTACTCACAATTCAAAGGAACTATGGCCACAAATTATGGAAAAGAAAATGAAAGCCTAGCAATAGAGCAATTTTCAAAAAAAACAAGTTTTCAGGTATCCGCTTGTGGGCTATTTATCGATAAAACCAAAAACTTTTTAGCGGCAAGTCCGGATGGCCTTATCGGTGAGGATTCTATAATTGAAATTAAATGCTCTTATAGTATAGCAAATATGTCACCAGAAGAGGGAATTGCACAAAAGATAATTGATTACTGTAAATTGGAAGACCATTCTTTAACATTAAAATGGAATCATAATTACTTCTACCAAGTACAAAGCCAGTTACATATTACTCGTCGTAATTATTGTTATTTTGTTGTGTGGAGTCCAAAAGGTTTGCTGTATGAAAAAATTGAGAGGGACGATGAAATCTGGCAAAAAATCGTTCCACTGTTAGAAAATTTCTACCACCAATGCCTTTTACCAGAAATAATTGACGGTCGCATACCAAGAAATTTACCGGCGAGGGAAAGGTCTGGATCATAAATTGTTTTAATTTCATTGTGTAGATGTTAAACAGTAATTTTTTTTACAATAAAGCGTTTAAAAACAAAAAATATTAGATCATTGAAGAAGATTGAAAATGTCAAGTGATGTAGGAGGTATTCCCAAAAGTGCATTTTTCTGTAATAATATAACGTATTAAAAAAGTTAAATAAAAACTAAACTAGTTATGTGTATGTACCTAATATGTAGCACAATAAACAATATGGTGCCTCTTATACATAGATTTCAATATTCATTTGTATAATATGATATTATAATAACATAATCGATTCAACAACATGTGGTAGATGCATGTACCACTGAACATACGCTGTACCAGCATTCCATCAAACGATCAGTGGTGTATGTACTTACCATCACACATTTTCTTGTAAAATATAATTTTTTTGAAAAAAAAATCTAGAACAATATATTTAGTCAAATATAAAAGTTTTTTTTTGGTTCGGTAGTTGTATCTTAAAAAAAGTGTCCTATAAAGGGATAATATTATGTTGAGTACAACCTTCAAAAGTTATCAAAAAATATTTTAATTATATTTTGTGTTCCATATCCAACTCGGCAATACGGAACGGAATCATCTCGGGGTCTGTCTGTAACAGGTGTTTTTTTTTCAATTTTTTTCCATTAATTTATTTGACGTAAACAAATTAAATTTGTCACAATAACTTTAGTAAATAAGCTCGGTAAGTATTGGCACACTCAAAATAAGTCACCAAACAGAAAAATAATTTTAAAAAAACATCGATAACTCGGGACATGACAACACTAGTGGACTAGTGTATCGATATAATTATTGAGAATGTCACATCACTTCGTTGACTGTATACGTATTCAACAAAACCCTCTCCGCCCCCCCTCACCCCCGAATACTGAGAGAAAGGGACACATGCACCTCAGCCTGATAATACCTAAATAAAATTGTCAAAATCGAGGTTTTGTAGTCCTCATTTTTCTACTCCAAAACTGAACCAATTTCCAAGATTTTTTTTACCAAATGTATTGGAAGAAAACATTCTATGTCTGTACCTTTTGTTTTTTTAAAAAATATATCGTCTAATTTGTATACTGAACGTTTGTTGATGGCGTTAAAAAAAGGCAATTTTAACAATTTTTGAAGGGTTATAACTCCTATAAAAAGTAACTTATCAAAAAAATCAAAACGTACCGACACGCTTGCGGTCAATATTCATATTATGTAAAAAAAATATTTTCTCTAGTGTCAAAATTCAGAGAGGGAAATGAGGAATACGTTTGTATGGAAAAAACACCACCCGGTTTCCTCTTAATCTAAAAAATGTGACGTCATCATTCTTGTCCGGACCAGTGTCGAGCTCTTATCGTACATTTTACGCACGGACGTTGTATGTCTATGGAACACATACTATGACATCGAGATACATGGCGACGCGAAACACAAAGCCGCTGTTTACTGGGGTAAGTAAATCATGAAAAATTTGTAAAAGTGTCTACGGAAACAAAATATTCGACTATGAAAATACTCAGAACCTTACTTTGCGAATTTGGACTTCACACATCTGTTCATAACGTGGCAAGCAATTCGCGCTCCCATGTAAAAAGGTCTATTCATTCAAAAGCAGATTTTACTTTCAAGAACTAAATGGTGATAATATTATAGTGCGAGGTGCCTATATACTGTTAGATTGATTTATTGACGAATCACAAGTCTCTTTCCTCTCTTCGTTCCGCCATAGTTGGTTTTTACCCCTCATCTGTAAGTTCTCGTCTAGCTATTTGTATGTCTATGGTATGCATATTTAAAGACCTTATAATTTCAGTGTAAGACAAGATTAATGTTTTAGCTTTCATGAATGTGGTTTTGTTAGCGACTTGGCGTTGCGTCGGTTTATTCCAGATGAGCTAAGTCCTTTTGTATTTCTAATTTGGGAATATTATGTTTAGATTAATTGGCTGTTTTTCTCTTGGGGCCCTCTAGAATATTTATTTACGTTGCTTTGAATTATGATTTCATATACTTAAATAAAATTTTACCTTAAAAAAAGATATTTCGCAGTTTCTTAAAAATGAAATTTTACATAATATATTAACGATTTGAGAAATACTTTTTGAAAACAACTAAGTATTGAATCCTATCAACTATTGAACTTGACGGAAAATTTCGGCAGTGTTCAGAATGCCATAATATTTGTTTACAACTTTAATTAAATCTTAAAAAGTAAAAAATATTCTCTCAAATATTAACCAATATTTATAAAATACAAATACCATAACTGTGTGTTTATTTTTCACTCAAACTTGAAAGCTATCCGAAAGCCATGATGTGGCAATGTTATACAAGGCGCAAAATTTGATTACAAAACTACCGAGTGTTTTGAAAATTTAATTTCCCTGAAAAATAAAACAATTGTTATGTTTATAAGCATCTTCTAGTGTTTTGGCAATAAGATATTGGTATTACCAATACTTTTGATAAGCTAACACAGAGAAGAAAGCTTTTGGTAGGTAACAAAATATAATATTGAAAGGAAAAAAATACTCAAATCCTTACTCAAAAATCACTTTTAGGAAGATCAAATCCTTGTACTACTGTACCGTCCACCATAATATGTTGGTTGTGCTTTCCAAAATACCCTCATTTTCCTCAATCCTCTGTGTGCGAACTCTATCTAAATTTCTTTAAATAGACAATAAACAGTGTTAATTTCTCCCAGATAAATATGGTCCTGTATACATTTTTAGGCAGCACAGCGTTCATTGGTCAAAACATTGTACATATATTTTTGTATCAGTGATCAATGAACCGGTGGATGCAATTTTTAGCCATAAGTTGTTTTTAATTGTTTGTTTATTTTGTAGTTTTTCTAGATTTTAGAAATATATTTTAAGTTTTTACAGCGCCCTAGAGGTGATTTTTCACAAAAACGGCGCTATATAAATCATCCAAATATTAGTATTTTTATTATTTTATAATCCTTAAGTAAGGCGGTGCATAACGCTAATAAATTTGTTTGCTCAAAACTCACATTTTAATCATTTCCGGCGAATTCGTAATTGAATTAGCGTTTTTGTTTCCATACCTCACAAGGAATGCGAGTTATTTATATTTTAGATTAATAAAAAACAGTAGGTCCCTAACCATTAATATATTTTACGTACAACGATTTTATAACTTTGTAACCCGTTTTTTAACTATAAAGTTAGCGGTAAGCACCATATTTTATTTTTCTAGACGATGAATTAATAACTTCGGGAGTGCGACATGGAGACACATTTTAAATATTTGTAAAACGTTCTTCAGAATTAATTAAAATGAACGCGGCGGAAAGGTCGAATCTCCAGGCCTGCTAGGGTGAATTCGATAGTACGTTCGTCCAATACGCCGTGCCGCGGGCGCATATTTGTTTACACGCTTTCTTCACTTACGTCGTTAAGATTCCCACATTATTTTTCTTCTTCTTTTCTTTGATAGGGCAAATTTGGGAGTAGGTCCGTCCAATACACGGGTCGCGAGTCGCAATTTTTATACACGGCTTCTTTACTTACGTTGCGTTAAGATTGTGAATATATTTTAGGATTTATTGTCGTCTTAAATCCATTGATAAAGTGATTGGAATGGTTTTATTATTAAGCATCACAGAGATCATTTTATTGTTTGAGCTATACTCTGCTTTGGCCTGTTTAAACGATATGAGATTATACTTCTAGAAGCATTTTAGCAAAACATCCGACTTCTTTATTTGTAATATTGATACTCAACTTTGCATTGCCTTTTATTTCAAATGGAACACATTGCTTTTTGAGGATTTTTTACGAGCTTTTGCCATTATAATGAAATGCATGTATTTATAGAAACATTTCAAAACTGGGTCAATATCACTCGTTAGGAATGCATTATTTGATGAGTGAATGATGAGATATCTATTAATAATATTTACTTGGCTAGAAATTAATGGTGACTACTGCAGAAACTTTGTAGTGATTGACGTGATGTTGTTGCTTTGTCACATCAAACATGTGGTAGTGGTATGTTGGACATGTTGGTGCAACATTATTTCGTAGAACCATAATATTTGTTACATCCAACATGTTGCAGTTGTTGCATGATGGTGCAACATTTTAGGTCGTTTCAAGACCTATTTATTGTTTTAGTGTTTACTTTCATGAAAATTAGTTACTTACATACGTTTTTTGTTTTGCCGGATAAGAGTAGTTATATTTACACATGACAGTTGAATCGAATTCCAAAAACATCATTATTCACGTTCACAGTAGAAAAGCGTTTTTAGAAATTTAAATTTATATATTTGAAGTATTCATAATTGAGGTATATTTGTATTATTGCGAAGAGAACTTGTCTGTTTAATACCCACAACATATAAAAGACCGCTAAGAAAAGAAGAATAAAAATTGTTCCTAATAATTGGAATTCATTCAAAAACCGCAGAAACGTAAAACAATTTTAAGATGCATAAAAAATGTATTATTCTGTAAAACTCTTGAATGTATTACCGCAAGCGAAAGGAACAAGTCGCATTTATAAGTAGCTTTCAAATTACCGTTAAAGTGCTTATGCTTTAAGGGTATTTTCGTTTTAAAATAAATTAAGAAAGTTTAACGAAACTAATGAAAATGAAAAGTTTTGTAATTTCCGGCAAATTACAAAGAAAATTGAGGGTTTTCTTTTGTAAGAATCACTGAAAAGAAAAACCGATAGGATTGTGTTACGGGCGTGAATGAGCTCCGAATTGAGTTGTATTTTATCTTACTAATGGTGAAATTGATCAAACTTTTCACATACCGAAATTATTTCTTGAAAGGAGAATCAATTTCATTGGACTTTCTAAAGCCGAGGAGTCGAAAGTTCTTGTGTACATTAACAACATCAGTTTTCAAACAAAATTGTTATACCTAGTTCACATTTCTAGGGACCTTCTGTTAAGTGGTCAAAGCACTTTCATAATATCCATCAGCGTTTTAAATATTTTTTAAGATACCAATGAAACTTTTAGTTTTTTTTTTCATTATTTGTTTTCGGGGTGTTATGCCGAGTTGCGCTACCTCCTTCTTTAGTCGACGTTTCGGACAGCGTTGCTGTGTCGTACACATCTGTCGAATCTGCCGGATCTGCCCTGATGATGGACACTGCAACGCTCTCCGAAACGTCTCATAAAGAAGGAGGTAGCGCAACACGGCATTACACCCCAAAAACAAATAACGAAAATGCTTTTGGCCGTGAAAATCTACAAACTTATCAAACTTTTAGTTCATGATCATTGAATGGAGTTTTTAAGTTGAATGGAGTTTTGAAGAGGCCCAAGACAGAGGCTTCTCTAGTTTAGCCTTACAGTTCAGATCAAAGACATCGCAATGCTATTCAAAACGTTTTGTTAACTCGAAGGGCCGGCATAACTAAAAAAACATCAGTAGGCATATTACCCCTATACCCTGGCCGGTGCGACCTTCGTCAAGGTTGGTGAAATAATTCAGTGGTTTGCTTCAATTTCCATTTATTTATTTTAGACTTAGAGCTCAATTGCAAAGCTTTCTATCAGAGTAGCAGCAAGCACAGCGGGATACATTTTAATACCTCCCTATAGAAACACTTTCTCGGTAACTTTGATGGCAATCGATTCTTTGAAGATTCTTCTTCAGAAAACATTTAGATTTAAATTTGTAATTTAATTAAAATACCTACTTATAAAACCATTAGTAATAATTAAAACTACCGATAATTTTATTTTTCAGGACTAGCAATGGTAAAATAAACAGATTTTAATTACTTGTACTTCACAAAGTAAACTATAGAGAAAATATTTACATCTGGATTATTTTATAAAACAAACAAAAATATTGTTGTTTTACTCAAATCAAAAAATCTGATACATAAAATGTACCTTTTAAAATTACATAGTTGAACATAATAAAAACTGAATGTTAAACCAATATCGCCATGAGTAGGGAAACCATTTACAATAGTATCGTTGCTTAGAACACCTATGTATATTAAACAGATTGGTTGGCAACTGTCGTTCTTCCTTAATTTAATCCTGACCTCTTTAATGACCCGAATAACAAACACCTGCCAAAACCGCGCACAACGTAATCCAACCTGGTAGAGATATTGTAGTCGGAACAGCCAGAGGGGCCCCTTTGAAATTTTAATATAAAAAATATAAAGAAAGTACTTACTTCGCAGCCTTTCCTTTCTTTTTCCCTCCTGACCAATTCCTACCTCTTGAGAAAAGCTCTGAAAATTGGGGTGCCATAATTACACTACTCGGGGTCAGTGAAGCACTTGTTCGACTCCGATGAATAAATTTTTTGTTCAACTCTAAATTTCTTGTTTGACTTCCTTGTTTATTTTTTTGGAGTTTTTCACTGTGGCTAATTAAGACTTGGGACAGTGTCATGTTACAAAAAATGAATACAAATTGTCTTACCTTTTGGTACAGGAACGGCTGAGTCAAGGCCAGCCATCTCTCCAACGCCATCACGATTGCTATGCAGACGGATCCCATTCCAAAAATCCTAAGCACCACCCTCAGGGCGCAGAACCACCTGGTCTCCACCACGAGAGGAAGAAAACTCTGCAAGGTCATCAGTCCCAGCATTCCCACCAGAGCCACCAGATCATTAATGGCGAGACTCCTCAGCATGAGAGCGTGCTTCCGATTCCTGATCTTCTTATCCCCTCTACACAGGGTTATAATAGCTGCGAGATTCCCTACTATTCCCACTGCATAGGTTATCCTGATAATAAGGATGCAAGTAAAGGACATTGTGTGTCTTGCCACTGTAGAATTGTCTGATTGTCCTATGAATGTGGCGTTTAAATGTGGCCATAAATTATCAGGATTAGTTATGTTTTTCCACTCATCTGATTCAAACTCCTCCATAGCACCGCGCAATCCGGAATTCAGCATATTAATTTTGGTTTTCGTACAGCTTTCTCATATTTTTGATAACATATGATCTTAATTTTATACACTTTACATGTTCATTGGATGCGTCACTAATGGTTTATTTGTATATTTTATCTTATTTAAAAATATCACAAGATAAAATGCATACGCGATAATATTAACTTGTACTGTCCTTCGATGATCAATGAATTCGTTCGTTTTCTTTAAAAATCTACACAGCTTTACTGGTCCGTAAAATCAATTTCAATGTCTTTAAATTTGGTTTTTATTTCCGCCAGAATAAAAACAATTGACCTTATTTCAAATCTTCGTACAATTTTCGATAGAAAATTTGTCGTATCAATAAGATACGTGATACCTCATTGTTTTCTGAGATTCATTTACAGTTTGATGCGAGCGTTACTGTGATGCAACTAGTTTAAGATAAAGGAAAGACATTGAGCTGTCTTGACCTATCCAACCGTTGTCTTGGGCGGCTTTTTCATCAACCGATGAACCAATTACTTCCATCATTCGAGGAATTCACAAGAGAGATGAGTAGAACGTCTGGCAACGAGTAGGTTGAACAAGTGTGAATAATATGCTATCATATGTTAATAAGAGATTGCGTAGTCCATGCGTGAAGGCACTAGACCTTTTGGGTACAACCAATATGTTGGAATTCCTCGATAATTTTATTCCGGTTGTTTTTATTATTTTATTTATGCTTTCACGGTTTGGTGCCTTCGAATACTTTTGACCTTCCTACTTGGAGGTAACGGACTACGCATTCACATTGTGTTTTTTTTCTATCTCTATCTGCCCTAGGCTTTGTTCTCTCTTCTCCTCTTTCTTCAAAATCTTCACCTACGCTCGTTGATTGAGCGATCAGCTGGGAGTGTTCAGCTGGAGAATTCAGTTCAAATAAAGAATAGAACACTACGTTCGAATCAAAGTTCCAAATTATATTATTATAACACTCAGTACGTTTTTCACTTATTTTTTTTTGATTATGTTTTGAGTTCACTAAATGCAATGTCCGATATCGTATTCGTTTCCCTCTGCAACACGTGAGATATTAAATATTCATGGGTCTATATTAAAGTTCGGTGCATAATGAGTTTGTTCACTTCAATATATTTTCCTGTCTAACTTTCTTGTTTATCATGTGTTCAGTATTAGGTAAGAGGTACCTACGTGGGAGATAGTGCACCGGCCTAGGATTCCAGACTATTTGAGGAGATAATAAATGTGATAAAGAAACGTTTTGCTGTAAAACTTAAGGCCAAAGGTAAAATTCGATCAATATTTTTTATCTAACCTAACTTTCCACAATTGAAAAAAATAATGCATGCATCGAACCAATAGATATCTATGTATTGAGTACAAATTAATGTACAGCCATAGGTTCTAATTAGCATCACGAAAATAAGCGAAAATGAGAGCGTTTATTCTTTTACCTCATGGATAAACGCAACCGACCTTATGCGGATTTTTGGTTATAACTGCATAATAGTTACGATGTTATATGTTGGTTGCCTGCATATTGACATTAAATTAATAATCAGCTGTTGTACAATAAACAACGTGGTATTTGTCACGTGGACCGGACTTCAATGGATAATAATAATATGTCACTAATATTACTTGGAACCAATCTAAAAAGAAGTTGTACAGATTTACGATAAACTTTTAAATAAGCCCTGTTTATAGGAGTTTTTGGAATACGTTAAAACTTCCATAAACAAAGTTAGTTTGTTGAAAATTTATTAAATATTGTATCAGCAATGAAAC
Organism: Limnephilus lunatus; assembly: GCA_917563855.2. Classification (NCBI taxonomy): domain Eukaryota; kingdom Metazoa; phylum Arthropoda; class Insecta; order Trichoptera; family Limnephilidae; genus Limnephilus; species Limnephilus lunatus. The sequence continues at coordinate 94,038,845 of OU830596.1, read as the reverse complement.
ATAAACTTTCTTATTATTACTTATATAAGTTTGAGCATGGTTTTCGTTTGAACTTTTCGTTCCATGCCCAATGTAGTAATTGTGGTAGTGCACTTTTGGCACTATAAAGAGAGATTCTTTATTCACGTAATGTAATAATGCATTACCTGGCAAGTTGCCGCTCAAACTCGTTGCATTAAATGCGTTCTTCGACAGAAAGTAACGAACTAGGCCTTTTTATTTCAAAACCTGTCCCATTGGACTGATAATATGACCGATAAACCAGATTCTACCTTATTCAGGAGAGAAGTCGACCTCAGGTAAAAAAATACACCTGTGCAATCTACCTTTTTACCTTTGTACGAATTTTTAATTCATCTATTCTTATTTTGAATTTTAATAAAATCGGAATTGGAATTTGTGTAATAAAAAATGTGTTGAATTCAATAAGTAATACAAATAGACCAATCATATTTTTTTTATATATGACGAATAGTTTCTGATAGTCTCATAAGGATACCAACCAATTTTTCACCACGCAATGTAGATATTATTACGAAAAAAGTTTCGAAAACGGGTTCCGTAGTGAACGCACAACATAACAGCAATCCAACACACAATATTATTTCAACATTTGAGTTCACCGTTTCATATTATTATATTTATAAACTTGTCATGCGTCCACAAAAACAATGCACAACAACTTATAAATAATTATTTATATATTATTATGAACAAACAACAGATTGATAACAGAGTGAAACCCGGTCATTACAGTCCCGAGTTTATCGCTGGATCTGTCACAAAACTTGAAGATCGAACAGTGTTTACATTTTTTTTATCACGTCGGCCCTATGCACGCGACCAGCCGCGCAGTTGTAAACAAACAACTACGGTTTAAACGCGGTGCGATTGGTCAGTCTGTTCCCGCCAAGCAGTGCTGCCATGCGCAGAGAAATCGAAGAACAATCCCAGAGCCGGTACACCTACTTCAACACCGCGCGTAGGTACTGTGGTACTGATTCTCGAGTAGGTACTAGATCTGGGAGTACTGCTGCCAGCTCGGGCGTCGGACTAGCGCGGTTGCCGCGATACGACTGGCTGATTGGCTGGCGGTTGACGCGGGCGTCATCGCGACCCCTGTAGGTAGGTGAAACAATATTTCACTTCTTGGGAAACTTAGTTCCTGGAAGGCGTCTAGAGTATCACAAGTGAAAAGGGTTTATTATTATTATTCGGTTCTTATTCCCTCTCTATTAGTTTCGAATAGGCTAAGTACAAAATATGTAAAGCAATTCCAATTCTAAATGGAAAATGATATGACGTTCAAAATACCATAAGTATATTAAATATATTTATAATAATTTTAATATTATTTGTTTTCTTGTATTCCAAGAAATGAAGAAAAGAAACGAATAAAAAGAAACAAAGCTAAAATAAATTAAATTTAAAATGTATGAAGGGGGAATAACCAGACACAATCAAATAAGTCATTTTTATATAAAATATTAGCCGTGTTGACTCTTTTCCGTAAAAAAAAGTATAAATTGATTTCGAAAGATTGTTCTTTTATCCGGTAAAGTTATGTTTTAATTTATGAGAAAATGTGTTTATTTTTAACATAATAATAAGATTCTACCGTAGGTCATCCACAGATTTGTTAAATTTAAAAAAAAAGTAGTATTATACAACACACATTTCAAATCATATAATAATACTGTAAAATAAATCAATAAATAAGCTAGGTTTCAGAATTTTTATTTTAGTTTGAATAAAATCATTAAAAAAAGATCCGCACACGTGTTTTGTGACGAAAATACTTCAGTTTGTCTATTTATTTACGGTCCTACAAACTAATTTAAGATTTTTTTTTACATTCTTATTTTGTTTAGATCTTATCGAAAAATTATAAATACTTATGACCAAAAAATAATAACAAAAAGTACATAATTTTAATAGTTTTATCATTACGCCTTTCAGCATTTTTTAATGTAAGTATAAATTAAAGCAAATTTTGAATGAAATAAAGTCGATATTGAGTTATTATTTTTAAAAGCTGGTACAGAGAATAATTAATCTTTCGTATTGGAACCGCCCTTTACGATCATAAGAACATCTTTCGGCGAAATTTGAATTCCCAGCCGCTGGCTGGTTAATGGCGCTTAAACACGAGTTGTTTCATAGAATTTGAACAATTCTTTAAATAGGTAATAATAAACTTTAAATAAGCTCTGATATTGGAGTCAATTTCAATTTTGGAGGCTGCGTGCTGAGTATGGGTACTGTCGCCCCGGGAACCATTTGTTTTATCAACAAAACCCTTATCATAGGTCACCCCAAGTGGTTCGCTACGTTTGTTGACTTGGCAGAGGTGCCTGGATTCATTGAGCGAGGTGTATTCGGATCTTGACGGCAGATGCGCCTGCTCACCACCTGAGAGGCGGGCAGGATCGGGAAAGGCAGGTTTGGGGAGACCCTTTGACCTCTCCAGCTGGTCTCTCTCGACCCATCGACTTACACCACAGTGGGAGGGATGGAAACGTTCGTCACTCTTGAGATACATTTCCAGCAGATACCCCCTCCTTTATCCTTTCAGGAACTTCATCTCCTTCCTTTCCTTGAAAAGACCCTCCACACAGCATCAATAAAGATGACATAGGCCCTGAGGGAAAATATTTTCCTCAGGGCCTCGCTTCTGGGGTTATTGCAAAAAGTTCTGCCAAAGCTCTATTCAAGTTCTGTAAAACAACCGGCCCATGTTGAAATAATAACAGAACTAGATTAAAACCGTCACGGAAATAGAATTTTATAGTTGAAATTTATTAATTGTTAAAATTCTGTTTAACAACCCGTCCTTTAAATCTTCATGATTTTTTTTGTTTTTTATTTTTCCTCTTCAGTAATTACCAGCGCACATGCCGTAAGAGCCAGTGGGACTATGGCGTCCCCAACTTGGGGAATGTTGAGGATGAAGGAATACGGGAGGGGAAGAAGCCGGCTATTCAGATAAATTCGTTTTCAATTTGAGAGGCGGGTATGGGTACCGCCACCCGGGAACAATTTAATTGGATAACCAATACCTATGCCATAGGTCACCCAAAGTGGTTCACTACGTTTGGTGACTTAGCAGCAGTGCCCGGGTTCATGGGGTGAGATTTGTCCGGGTCTTGGCGGTGGGTGTGTCTGCCCACCGGCTGCGTAGCAGGTCGGATCGAGAGATACTGGTTGAGGGAGACATTGTGACCTCACAAGCAGAACTCTTTGGGAACATCGTCTTGTCATACGTCCGTCACTCCTGGACGCACTGACCTCCAGATTCCTAACCACCTTATTCCTAACCTTATCCTTCCCGGAACTTCCTCTCCTTTCTTTCCTTTAAAATACCCTACGCACAGCATCCCCAAAGATTACATAAGCCCTGAGAGAAAAAAATTTCCTCAGGGCCTCCTGTGTGGAACTATTGTAAAAAAAGACACAAAACAAGGCCACTACAAGGAACGTTGCAATTCTCAATGATGGTCTCAACGGGGCTATACTGGGGGTATCTAGCACTCAATTCAATTCAATACTTCATCTGGATGTCGCTGGATTGTGAACAGGCGACTTTGGGTCAAAGCCAGGGATCTTACTGCTCTCCCATAGGGTTCGTCGTAACTGATATGATTAAGTTAAATTGAATTACCTCATTTCCCTTCAGGTTTATGAAATAATTAAATACGAATTACACAATATAAGGTGCTAACCTGGCGAGTAATGACCCATTAAAACCAATTAAAAGATGCGAATTTTGCCTACGAGATTTTATAGGTACCTACCAACTCGTCAATTAGTGAAAATTTTAAAGGTAGGCACTGGGTAAGTAGGTAGGTCGTAAGGCGATGAGCATAAGCAAGAATATTTATTCATGTGGAAGAACAAATATCAAGCTTTAAACACTTATTTTTCATCTCTATCTAACAGAGGCGTCCTGTGATTTTTTGCAAATGTAAATAATCCAAAATTTACAGGTTTTTAAATTTTTTATTAACCTTTTACTCCACCCAGGAGGCACTGGGGAAAATAATTTCTCTCAGCGCCGCCGATGCTGTGTGGAGAGTATTTATTTATTTATTTATTACTAGCTGACCTGACGAACTTCGTACCGCCTCAGAATCAATAACTGTTGTGTTAACTTATTAGCTGAATTAAAATCAGTTTTTTTATTAAGTTAAAAATTACACACTGAGGCAAATATCGATGCGCAACTGTCCGTGTTTTGTTTTTGTCAGTATCAGAGATGGCCTTGTGTTCGGATTTATATTTTTTATGATTTTCTTACTTTTCCACTTATTTACGGGAATTGCATTTAATTTTCTTTATACGTGTAATAAATGATTTATATAATTGCAGTTAGTGCTATCTCCGTATTATTATACATATTTCATATTATCATCGAATAATCCACAAAAAATATTAAAATAATAATTATAAAATCTGTATATATGTTACCTATGTATACCTCTTTCTCATACGTATCTGCAATCTTACAATGCCCTAAGAGATATTGATATTTCCCAAAGATATTGATATTATATTGATTCCCAATTAGATATTGAATACTTGAAACGTTTAAAATCAAATTAACCTTACCATGTACTTAAATAAAAACTATTATTTGTTCTATTTTTACTCGAACTATGTACTATTTTAACTTTTTATATCTACTTGCTTTTTAAGCTGTAATCATAATAATTATTATTATAAATGGAACTTAACTGGTTTATACTCGTGTCATATTCACTTGTAAAATGATTTTGTATTCAAATATATGTGTCATAAACAAACTAAAATTTAAAAAAATAATAATCCACTATAAACAATAATATTATCATAATTATGACGTGCTGGACAAATTAATATCGTATTTATTGACGCGTTCCGTATAACATGGTAGTAACCCAATAATTAATGTATAATATGTAATGATTACATATTAATTATCATAATATTCACATCATATCAGTTTTATTATAACATTAACTTAATATGAATACACACATAGCGGATCTAATATATTTCTTTAGCAAAAATCATATTTATTCCTGAAATATATAAAAGATTGAATGAGAAAATTAATGATATTGGCGTGTTTTTTATTAGCGCTTAAGATGAAGCTATGCGGAATAATGCAAATTCATAAAAAATCATGAATTCAATTTTTATAAGAAAAACTTTCTTTTCATACTTTTTTTGAAGGTTATTCCCATCAGTGAAATATATCATATTAGAATAAATTAACAATAATAATCTAAACGAAAATATGAAAGAGAACAAGACACAGAAAAAAAACAATGGTCGCAACTGGGACTCGAACCCAGACCTCTCCGTCTAAATTACCACCTTCAAGAAGGAGGTGGCAATAGCGAAATTGGTTAACGCGCTCGTCCCGGTTAGACGGAGAGGTCTGGGTTCGAGTCCCAGTTGCGACCATTGTCTTTTTTCTGTTTTTCTGTGTCTTGTTCGCTTTCATATTTTCGTTTAGATTATTATTGTTAACTTATTCTAATAACATCATGTATTTTTGTTTTGAAAATTTGATCGCTTAGGCTTAGAAGTATTAAATATACTAGGACTGTCCGTAAAATAAGGTCTTTGAGGTGCAGTGGTCGCGTGGAACGATTTTACACGAGATCCTGCAAAACAGGCGTGTAGCCTGGTTTCCCTTTGCCAAATCTCAACCAAGTTGCACCCTCTGAGACGCTTAGTCTTGGCGTGGCAGCCGTTCGCGATGGATTTTCCACTCGCCGCACCCGCCAGGTGTGATTGTGAATCTGTATAACGCCACTGGAATTGTTCCTTTGTCTCTGGTGTCGTCTAGTGTATCCGGGTCTCGACCCAATAACAATTGAGTCCAAGAATTCTTCACCATCGGTGTCGTAGCACTCAAGGTATTCGCGGGCTGCTTCAACCCGTTTTTGTTTGTGATCTTCGGTGAGCATTTTGGGACCCACCTCGGGCAGACTTTGTGGTCTCCCAAATTTTCTGTCAAAATCTTGTCAATATTGGTCTTACTGACATCAGCTCCCGAACCGTCACCCGTCGATCTGCAATCATTGTTTTTTCCACTTTGGCAATTTTTTCATCTAAAACCGATGAACGTCCGGAACGCTTTTAAATTTTCTGCACCATTTGCGCACGTTTTCGCACTCTTACACTGTTTTCCGTACACTTCAAACAACTGAGAATGAATTTCTACCGGGGTATTGTTCTTTGCACAAAAAAACTAATTATAGAGCGTAATTCACACCTGGCGGGTGCGGCCAGCGGAAGCTCCATCACGAATAGCTGCCACGCCGAGACTGAATGTCGCAGAGAGTGCAGCGTGGTGGGGATTTAGCGTAGGGAAACCAGGCTACACAACGGGTTGCTGGATTTTGCGTAAAATTTTTCCTCGCGACCGCAGCACCCTGGAGACCTGTAGAACATATCTTGGCCTTTAAAAATATCGGTCATTTTTTTTAAATCCTTTAATTAAGCCTAGAAAAAAATAAAGTATTAGGTCTACAAAAAACACTTTCAAGTGCAAGCTCTCCTACTTATAAACCCCTTTTCAGTTACACAAGTATTATAAAGACAACCAGATCAATTGAAATGAAAAAATAAATAAATGGGTAATGTTTAAATTGAAGTAACTTAGGCTTCTTTTTACCATATTTTGAAAGTATTTTTATCGTTTCTCCCATATTTTTTCAGGGGAGGCTAAGCCTCCCCTGCCTCATTGCATAAACGGCTACTGGTGTATAGAGCACTGTGAGAAGTGTCTGTATTTTCAGACATACGAATCGTGCTAACACTACCACTTTGCACAAAAAATGAATTGAATTTGGTTTTTGATTAATTGTCGAGGTTAAATCTCAACATCATTCACACTTCAAGCATCAGGTCTCTGGAACAAGCAACGCTCTGACGCACGGAATGCTCTCTCAAAACCCATTGTCATGGCTAAAATAAAAAAGGTTTTTCCCACCCCACAGCGTAATTGTTCACATATACCCACATTTATGCCTTCCCTTTCCGTTCCCTATACCCCTTTTCTTACTTAAAGAAAGTGATTTAACGATAAAAAATATTTTTTTTATTCGTAATGATTTTGTTACAAATAATAAGAAAAATAAAACAACGTAAGTAAAAACGTATTTCCTAATGAAATAAATATAATAAATGGGCATGGTGAATCTACATCACACAGAGAAGCCAAAATTAGATTCCTTTTCTTAAGAAAATTTGCAATAAAACTGACAATTCACTTTTTATCATATTCATACAATTTTATTTTAAAATTAAATATGTGTTACGTCACAAATTGGCTCAAAATAAAATCGTCACTTATAATCGGGTTGGTAAAATATGAACAATATAGCTCGTATATTCCTAAGGCAATAAGAAGCATTATTTCTTTCAATTTTTATAAGAAAAACTTTATTTTTAATACTTTTTTTTAAGGTTATTCCCATCGGTGAAATATATCATATTAGAATAAGTTAACAATAATAATCTAAACGAAAATATGAAAGAGAACAAGACACAGAAAAACAGAAAAAGACAATGGTCGCAACTGGGACTCGAACCCAGACCTCTCTGTCTAACCGGGACCAATTTCGCCATTGCCACCTTCTGTCAAACCGTCATATTTGTCAATCTCATATTTTCAAATTTCAGAATGAACATTATTATCTACTAATTATTTTTCTCCATATTACGGGCAACTACTCTTTTCATTGGAAACAATCATTCTAAGAATTGGTTGGTAACCTGGATAGCGTCTCGGATAGATATATCCGAATTTATTTATATGGAACAATTGACTTTTTATAAAAGTCTAAATGAATATTCAATTTTTATAAGAAAAACTTTCTTTTTATTACTTTTTTTAAAGGTTATTCCCATCAGTGAAATATATCGTATTAGAATAAGTTAACAATAATAATCTAAACGAAAATTTGAAAGAGAACAAGACACAGAAAAACAGAATCAACCTTAAAAAAGTAATAAAAAGAAAGTTTTTCTTTCAAACATAAAATAAATAACAAATGTTTGCATGACAAGAAGAGCTTATAATGCACGATTGCTCTGGAACAAATTGGGTCTCTTGATATTATAACAGTAAATGATGTTTTGGGACAATTTAGGTCTCCTGTGAATAGATGGGTTAAGTTTAAGTAAAGTCGCAAAATTAACGCTTCCATTATACAAGACAATTTTTATTAACTACATTTTTGTTGGTGTTGCCTAATTTTGTATGGTTTAGTTGATATTTCAATGATTCATAGCTTACGAAGGCAAAGAAGTTGAGAGTTGAAAATAGTAGTATTCAGAAATATGAGATGGAAAAGGTATTCTTATTTCAGTACGCAAGAGCTCTCCATCTGAAAAGTAGACCTATAATATTCAGGAATTTACATTCATACTACGAAAGCAAAAACTAAGAAGACTCGAAGATCTTGAATAAGTCTGAAGGATTAATAATTATCTCCATTAATTTTAAAGTTTTCTGGAACTGATTGCGTTAATTTAATTCTTATTATATTAAAAAAAGAAAATTATAAACCCTTTTTACATTAAAAAGTCTATTATGTTAAGAGAGCCTACCTTTTTACTGTTAAATCTGACTATCGAAAAAATGTTATTTTCTAATCTTTATTCGATTTAAACGTAAAAATGTACAAGGATACGAGTTTTTTTAAACATGGACTTATAAAAATATATAAATAAAATATTTTTTGGAGAACAAGTTGTAACAATATCTGATATTTTTATTTTCTTTGTAGCTTTAACAAAACGAAATAAAACATCGTAATATTTGTATTACATATAAATTTGATCGTACTTTGATCTAACATTATTATGGTGTACTTTTTGTAAGGTCAAATCTCCCAATTTTCCATTTGAGGGTAAACTTTAAATTATTCACAAACTACTCGTTCATAGATGGCGCTTATTTAATTATTTTAGGAAAAAAAATACTTCTTGCAAGTGATGGTTTAAAACATTGAGATGAATTGATTGTTAGTGCATGTACAATGTACATTCGAAATATGCATATGAATAAGTAGTTTTGTTCCCATAAAAACTCTTCTATTTTAATAAAGGCATACATATTTGTTTCAGTGATTCAATCCAATGTTGTATCTATTTTGAAGCACGACTTGCAAAAAATATTTTTTGCATCTTGCAAGAAAATGCTCATTTCGGGTTTTCTAATAATCGGAACTGTTTTTCCAAAGGCTCAGAACCTATTTTTATTTTACTCCATATTGTTTTCTAGTATAATTATTTTAAACCGGTCAGTGGCCGAGTTGGCATCGCGTTTGGGTTCCACCCGGGCGTCGTGCGTTCGATTCCTCGGCTGGATAAATTCTCCATAACGACACATTTTCCGCTTACTGTGGTGGTAGACTTGTAGTAGGAGATTTTCAAATATTGGTTTTTCGTAATCCGGGAGTGTTTCTTTCTTTAAAAAAATAGGTTACAGAACAAATTTATAAACATGAATTATCATGATTTGCTTTTAATGTATTATGCCGTGTTGCGCTACCTCCTTCTTTAGCCGTTGTTACATATCTGCCCGGAAGATGGATACTACAACGTTGTTGTTTAACGAAACGTTGAAACGTTGGTTATAGAAGGAAATAGCGCAACACGGTATAATACCCCAAAAATAAATCATGATTATACATTTGGCCGTGAAAACCTCAAATCATATAATTTTTTTTAAGTAAATCTTCTTTAGCCCCGTTAGTGATTTGAAGTTGGGTGAAACGGAAATGCGTCACTAAAACAATATTATTTGATGGGTCGTCAGTAGGCACTATTATAATGTGGTAAATTCCCACTTCTGCGCGTGCCTCCCATAGCGCAGCGAATGAAGCGCTTGGCAAGTCTCAGCGGCCAGAGAGCGAACTGAGGTTCAAATCCTACGAAATCCAAAAAAATTTTTTTTTTGTGAAATCAATATTTATTCTTCAAACAAGCAAAACAAAAGAAAGCTACATCTAGCGATTTTCTAGTTTCACTTCTACCGCGTGTGAGTTGCACACACTGTTTTTTTTTAAAACGTTAATCAAGGTTTCTGAAATTATTGTCTGTATCAGTTAGGCAATCGCCAAGTAATCCTCTGAATGGAACACTTTATGATACATATTAATACTCAATCAGATTTTCGCAATAAATTATCATTATTAATATGAAAATAGTATGGAAAATAGTAAAGGATATTTCCCTAGAGTTTAGGCCAATGAACTTTGCTCTATTACAACCCAGCAATAAGTAAGGCAATATGAAAGCAAATGAGTTTCGATTAATATCGTGTTGTCTAATTTATGATCAGCGAATCAAATCATAATTATCAAAGATCTTTCTGGAATGTAAACCCCAAATGAAATAGTTACGAAGATAAAGTAATTGACTGACGATTTATTATTCCAACACCAACGTGCGCCCAACCTTTATACACGGTTGACATTTGTCACATGAGAACGATTTGCTTCTAAGATTCTTTCTTGAGTTCAACAGCTCGGCTGTGGAACGATTTGTATTTGTACCCATGTTCACTCCTTCCTTTTCACAAAAAAAATCCATCACACACCATCACCAAAGGTGAGGGCAGTTATTTTTTCTCAAGGCCTCCCGTGTGGAGTTAAAGTAAAAATAACATTTATTGGTATAATGCAAAGACAAAAAAATATTTCGTTTAGTTTGGTGCCAGTTGGATTACGGCACTCATGATATTCAGGTATTTTTTGAGGCAGAAGGACCCGGGAGAAGAAATTTAAAATAAATTTTCATATGTGGCAAAAACTTTGTAGGTGTACATGATTATAATAAAATAACTAATGCCCATACACACAAGTCCTCCTTATTTATGTGGGTAAATCAAATATGTATATTATGTAATTAATTATTGTATAAAATTTATTGTAATTTATGTATCTTTTACTGAATAAAAAAAACTTAGTTTGAATTTCACTTTATTATATATATTTAATAAATAAAACCAACCGGTTTCAATTCAACTTCAACCTTCATCAGTGTTAATTATATTATTGTCATCAAGTTTAATTTGTAGAACTCCATTTTCATTTTTATTCATAAACAACTAATTATAAGTAATTATTATTACGCGTGACAGCTGTTTCGATTTCTGAAGGCATTATAAAACTATACAACTTACAGATGATAAATTTATATTACTTCTATATAGGTACTTATTATTAGAATTTTTGTTAATTTCCAACGGCTCCAAAAAATTGAGTTTATGGCCTAAAATAATAATAATCCGAAAGCTATTTTGATAAATGAACAAAAAATATATAATTCGCTCGCTACTCTTAGATATGTTTAAACCAATTTAAATACATAATTATGCTGGAAAAGAAACCCATTAGTCAGAAATAACATAAACTCATGAGTCAGAAATAATATAAATGTAAGTGATGTAACCACAGTTTGATAATGCCTTCAGAAGGCGAAACACCTGTCACGCGTAATGGCGTATCGTAAAAATTAAAATGGAGTTTTATAAATTAACCTTGTTATCATACATACATACATACACCTTCTTCCCCTTGTCCTATTCGGGTTGCATCAATAAACATATATGTTCTTCAGAGTTACATATATGTAATTGTGATGAAGAGTCAGATTGAATCGAAACCGGTTGGTTTTATGTATTAAATATAATATCAATACAATAAAGTAATATTCAAACTAAGTTATGGTATTCCAATTATCAAAATTAAAAATATATTCTAAGGGTTTTCAAGAATAAAAGACCGTTCCTTATTTTCGGGACGAGGACATTATTTCTCAAAAAATGGCAGCATTACCGTGTACCTCAGACTTACCCTAAAAAAATTGCGGTGATCCGGCTTGGTAGCTGTTTCAGTGCGATATTTGTGTCCGTTTGTGTTCTCAATTATTCGCTTTCTCAACTAAAAGGGATTCCGCCCGTTGAAGTTCGTAAGATCGTAGTTTTGATCCCAGACGTCAATAAGTCTACTAAGCAAATGATTTTAAGGGGAAAATGGCGTATGCTAATTATGCTCGTTGGGTTCCCAAAATGCCGCAGAGCAAAATCGTATGGAAAGCGCTCGGATCTCTTTTTTTCGGTTTTTCCAACCAAGGCGAAGTTTTTTGGGTTGAAACAAGGGTTCAGCACCTAACTAAAAATTCTGTTAAATAAATCAATATATTATCTGGGAAACGTATGTTACAGAATTTTAATTTTAGTTTAAATAAAATCATTAAAAAATATAAACGTAAATGTTTTTCTTGACGAAAATTTGTCCGTTTGTGTATTTATTTGCGCAAAATATATTTCAGATTTTTTTACATTCTTATTTTGCTTAGACATTTGTTATGTATATAACATAGGTTAATTGTCGTTTTAAGTTAGTACTGGAGTCTATGAGGCGGCACCTTAGCATTGTCTATTGTTTTTCATCCTGGCAACACCAGAGAGGAGCGGAAATGGGAAGGTGGCACTTCCCGGCGGGCTTCCGCCCGCCGGAGGTCGAGTCGGGATTGGAGATAATCGGGGAATATGAAGTGCATCGGTGCCAAATCATAGATTCGAGAAGTTCCCGTAAAGTTCGGGCGGTTATTATAGTGCCGTTACAAGTTTATTTGAGTTCCCGTTATGGTTTCGACCCCGCTAGTCGCGCTCCGGAAAAAGTGTTGTGTTCACACATGGCCGACTTGTATTTCGATTAGGAATAGGAAAGTTCAATCTGGACAGTAAACGCCCCTGCCTTTAGTCCCAGAAACACCGTGGGCTAGTATGATTTCCGGCCAATATAATGTTCTACCCGATCTCCGCCAGGAAATCTCCTGGTGTACCAATTCACCATACACGTGCGTGACTCATCTTTTGCAATCAGCGCCAGCTTACTTCACCGTGGGACGTGGAGTAGCCTTATTTGCTCATGCTGCAGATGCCAGAGGGTTCCTGCCACCAATATAGCCAGCTTACTTCACCGTGGGACGTGGAGTAGCCTTATTTGCTCATGCTGCAGATGCCAGAGGGTTCCTGCCACCAATATAGCCAGCTTACTTCACCGTGGGACGTGGAGTAGCCTTATTTGCTCATGCTGCAGATGCCAGAGGGTTCCTGCCACCAATATAGCCAGCTTACTTCACCGTGGGACGTGGAGTAGCCTTATTTGCTCATGCTGCAGATGCCAGAGGGTTCCTGCCACCAATATAGTCAGCGCGCATCACCGTGGGACGTGGGCCGCTGCACCAACCTTAGTCACCGGGAAGATCCCTCATCGTCTAAACGATCGCGTTAATAGTCAGTTTACTTTAGCTTTAGTTTCGGTTATGGTCTGTGGGGGTAAGTTCTATCCTATCTGTACTATTACATGCAATATTTTAAATAAACCTATATGGTTAGTCCATTTATAATTAACCTTATTTTATTTACAAAACCTGGTAATTCCTGCCTATGCCTGACAACTTAGAACATAATTCCCCGCTCTGGGAGGGGGAACTCTGCTCTACCGCTATGCTGGTCGATTTGGCGGGTCTGAGGCTGAGGATTCCTCGGGATCAGATCCTGGCGCGTCCGGTACTAACCGGCAAAGCCATTTCGACCACTCACTATAATTAAATCCCTTTAATAAATGCCGACTATTGGGTACTCTGACCCTAACATGGCGCCTACAACTGTGTCCTGGGCTCGTATAATTCTTATTTGTCTAGGTTTTGGGTTGGAATTACTATAGTTTTGTCTTGCAATCGATCAATAATTGTTTTTGTTATTTCGAAGCATCTCACATAAAACATAACCTTTAAATGTCATTCCGGTATACACGTAAATATTGCGAAGTTATCAATCTGTCAACAATGCAGCCAACTTGATAATAACGCTGTACACATTATTATTATATATTTTAATTTGTTTATGGGTTAAGTTATTCGGACTTACGGGCAACACGAATACTAAGTGTCAATTTGACAGACGGCTATGTCAATCGTAAACAAACATTGCATTTTGACAACAACTGTCATAATGTAATTACACCTTTACGTTTTTAAGATTGTCGTGTACAATAAATACTATAAAGTGCTTATAAATACGGTTAATTATATAATTGCTCTGCGGGTAAGCAATATATTCGTAGCTATCGTTACTAGCTAATTTATTGACATTCTACATTTAATTATTGGAATTTTACAATTATACTTTTCAAAATGTCGACTACAATAGACAACATCAATGGTAGATCGAAAGATGAACTTTCTGCGGATCTTTTATCCAGGAATATAACACCAGACGGTACTTTAGAAGAAATGCGGATTCAAGCCAGAAGGCATAACAAAAATATTAAAATATCTGAAGCTATCGAGCATCATGAGGGAAGTGTTAACCCAGATAAAGACAACGAATTTGGCTCAAACTACATTAAATATACAAAAGTTATTTATAATGAATCAAACTCTTCTTCATCTTCATCCACAAGTACCATTAATAATTGGAATATTAAATTTGATGGTAATAGTTGCGTAAGAGACTTTATACTGGAAATAGAAGAGAAATGTAGAATTAGGAACGTTCGTCATGACGATTTAGTGAGATGTTTTCCTGAAATTTTAGATGGATTGGCATTATTATGGTTCAGATCAATTTATACACCTGATTGGACTTGGAATGAATTATCTATATTACTTATAAAACAATTCGAAACAAATAATAGACAGATTGAATTAAAATCACAACTTTTCTCTATGAAACAACCAGCTGGTATGTCAGCCTTTGAATTTACGTTAAGAATGCAGAAGCACAATAATATGCTTGATTCTAAATTACCACTCTCTGAACTTTTACAATTATGCATGAGGGCATTACTACCCATTTATATCAACCTTCTTGCATCCAGAGATTTCAACTCATTTTCAGAACTTACCGAAGCTACAAATAAACTGGAGTCTTATTCAACATCTAATTTGTTAGAAAATAATTCTTCTTCTTTTTCTGATGATAAAAAAAATTATTTCACCAATTCACGGGGCAGTAATAATAATAATTTCAATTCTAATCGTAACTCTTCTTATCGTGGTACCTACAATAATCGTTCTACGGATTATAATTATAAACAAAATAATAATAATAATTATAATAATAATAATAAACAATATAGTGGCAATTCTTCTAATAACAATAATACTCGTTTTTTCTATAATAATCAATCTAAAAAGAATACTTCTAATGATTATAGAGAAAAGGAGATGTGTCATCCTGATCCGAATTCTACCAAGAACAATATTTATTGTTCCTTTTGTAAATTAAAAGGTCATTTACTATCGGATTGTAGGAAGAGAAGACAAAACAATCCCAATCCGAGAGTTGCTTCTGTCAAACATGGGGATTCAAAAAACTAGATGAGAGTCGCTCTGTTCACGCGCCTTCCTTTGCGCAGAGGAAGTGCGAGTGGCAGAGTTGGCTCCGTCAAGTTAATCAGTTTCTTTCGGACTCGAGTTCTGAGGTGGAGGTACCGCCGCCGAAGGATCCCGAGCTTGAAAGGGATAATCGACCTTTCGCGGATATCCTTATTCTTAATAATTCTTATAAAGCACTGCTCGACAGTGGTTCTTCAATCTCCTGTTTAGGAGGTGATATTCATTTAGTATTCTTACAATCGGGTTATGAATTAGTTAATATTGATTTCAATATTTCAACCGCTGATGGAACAAATCAGCAGGTATTAGGTACAATGACGTTGCCTGTTACGTATAAGTCCACTACACATAATGTACTTTTCTACGTCGTCCCTTCTCTATCTCCTAATTTAATTTTAGGGGTCAATTTTTGGAAAATGTTCCAGGTCGCGCCGGAGCTTTTCCAAAGGGATCCAATTCCTCAGCGAATGGGTCAGGTCAATGAGTTAAGAGCTATTCAGCCAGCTTCTTCCTTAACCAGAAAGGAAAATAAAACTCTTGCCAAAAATATAAAGAAATTCGAATCCATTTCTTTTGAAAAGAAAGGCTTAGGGTTAACACATTTAGTAAAACATAAAATTATTACTACGGGTCCTCCGGTTGAACAGCGATATTACCCTCTTTCTCCTGCTAGACAGAAACAATTAGATAAGGAAGTAGATGAAATGCTCAAATTAGGAGTCATTCGTCCTTCACGTTCACCTTGGTCTAGTCCAGTATTAATAGTCACAAAAAAAGATGGAACGGGACGTTTTTGCCTCGATTCCAGAAAAATTAACAATCTGACGATCCGTGACAGCTACCCTTTGCCGTATATTTCTAGAATACTCGATAAACTCGGTGGAGCCAGATATATAAGCTCAATAGATTTGTCTAAGGCTTTTTGGCAGATCGCCCTGGACAAAGACTCTTGTGAAATAACAGCTTTTGTCGTACCCGGTCGCGGTTTGTTCGAATTCACTAGGATGCCCTTCGGGTTAAAAAACGCTCCGAGTGAACTTCAAAGACTAGCAGACGTTCTGTTTGGACCGGAGTTCGATGAAAACGCATTTTGTTATTTGGATGATCTAATTTTAGTGTCGGAAGATTTAGAATCGCATTTTATACTACTAACTAAAGTTTTTGAACGATTAAGAGACGCAGGCCTAACGATTAATTTAAAAAAATGTGAATTCTGTAAGTCGGAACTTAAATACTTGGGTTATATGGTCGATTCCAAAGGTCTCCGCACCGACCCAATTAAAATTGAAAGTATAAAAAATTTTCCAATTCCTAAAAATGCTAAAGGAATACGAGCTTTTCTCGGTTTATGTGGTTATTTTAGACGATTCATAAAAGGATTTTCTAACATAGCTGCTCCCTTATCGAAACTTACTGGATCAAAAAAAGGAGTAAGTTTATTTAAATGGTCGGAAGAAGCTGAATCAGCGTTTAATAAATTAAAGGAAGCACTTACGACTGCTCCTGTCCTTAGTTGTCCGGACTTTACTAAGCCATTTGCTATCCATTGTGACGCATCCTCTATCGGTATAGGGGGGGTTCTTATTCAATCAATAGAGGGAATGGACCACCCTACTGCTTATTATTCTAGGTGCTTAAATACACATGAACGGAATTACGGAATTACGGAGCGTGAACTGTTAGCAGTGTTAGACTCGGTCACTCATTTTAGACCATATATAGAAGGGGCACATTTTTCTGTTATTACTGACCACTCTAGTTTAAAATGGTTAGGATCTTTATCGAACCCTAGTGGACGTCTTGCACGTTGGAGTTCTCGCCTTTCACAATTCTCCTTCGATGTTATACACCGTAAAGGCACACAACACATCGTCCCGGATGTGCTTTCAAGAATGGACCTCGCTACAATATCGGTCATTGATGCGAACTTGTCCACCGATAAGTGGTACACAGATATCTGGAAAGGCTGTATAGATTCTCCTCAGCGTTTTCAAAACTTCCAGATACGCGAAAATGAATTGTTTCGCCATACAAAAACACGTTTACCTCTTTGTGAAGACACGTCTTGGAATAAAGTAGTCCCACTAGAAAATAGAAGGGAAATTTTGTCAGAATCACATGAATCTTCTCGTGCTTGTCATCCTGGAGTCTTTAAGACTTATAAAAAATTACACCTCCGTTACTTTTGGCCAAAAATGTACCAAGAGGTGAAAAGATTTGTGAATCAATGTGCTATCTGTAAAGCACACAAAATCAGTACAGCCCCGCCGAATGGAATTTCATCAAATTATAAAAAAGTTACGAGACCTATGCAGATGTTATCAGTGGATCTGGTAGGCCCTCTGCCTAGAAGTTATTCAGGTTTTACCGTCATATTGTCATGCGTGGATGTTTTTTCTAAATATACCTGGCTATTTCCGTTACGTCAAGGTACCGCGAGAAGTATTATTAAAAATTTAGAAGAAAATATTTTCCTTGTACACGGAGTACCGCGTACAATTGTATGTGACAATGGGCGTCAGTTCATTTCGAAAGAATTTAAGGAACTATTACAAAGCTACAATATAAGCCCTCCTTTTTACAATTCACTGTACACCCCTCAAAACAATGTTGTGGAAAGATACAATCAAACGTTAGGCACGGCACTATCAATATTAACGGAATCTGATCATCGTAATTGGTCCAAATTTCTCCCACAAATTCAATCGGCAATGAATAATACTGTAAATTGTACTACCGGATTTACTCCTTTCTTTGTTATGCACGGTAGAGAACAAATATTAGATGGGGATCTCCACCGTAATCCATTGGCAGATGATGAATCCAGTCCACAAGATTCCTCTCATCTCAAAGTTTACTCCGACAGATTAAATGGACTGTCATCAATTTATGAACAAGTTTCAAACGCCCTTTTTACTGCATTTAAAAAGGGCGCTAATCACTATAATTTACGTAGAAGAAACGTTACCTTCCAGGTAGGAGACGTAGTCTGGAGAAGGAATTTTGTATTATCTAATGCTTTGAACTATTTTTCACAAAAATTGGCACCTCGTTTTGTTCAAAACATTGTAGTACAGAAAAAGTCAGATTTAATTTATACCCTGTCTGACTTAAATGGCAAAGTAACAGGCGATTTTCATGTTAAGGATATACTTAAATCAGATAGCATACCAGCTTAGTCGGCTATCATAAAGCATCTTCACAGGCGCTATCTTTAATTTAAACCTCTTCAATACAGCTCATTTCAGTTCGGCCTGATCATCCGGATTGCTTTGACCAGTATTGGACATAAAATACATAAGTAAGTAATTAATTTTTAAGTGGTCTTTTGTAGGAAATTAAAATCTTACTCCAGTTGATTACTCGAGTATAATTTCACATTAAAATAATAATTAAGATTGGTTATTTTATTTATGTACAATTGTGAGATGCCTCGAAGTACAAATACATATATATATATATATATATATGTGTGTGTGGGTGTGAACAATAAGTTCACTATGGCTTATATTTATCTTTAAGTTTATTTCCTTGTCAACTCAGAATGCATGACGATATGAACCCGCTTATCCTTTTGTATTCTGAGTCCATACAGTTTAACATACTCTGTATTTGTCCTAATAAGTTCAATCTCATATGATCTGTGTTCATATACTTTTATATTGTATAAACGTAATTAAGAACATTAAGAGGTATTCGCCCAAAATTTCAATATGTTCTCAATTTAATAATGTTTTAACTACATTTGTTAAAACAATAAAAATAACTTACTATAATTATTCAGAAATTTCATTAATTTGAAGAATTTAATCAATTCCCATATTATTGATTGTTGACTATTGATAGCACCATTTACTTACGATGGTCGCTAACTATTCTATTGTCACCATTTTTAACAATGGTTGAATAATAATTAAATTGGCATCATTCATGCGATGATTGTATGACTATCCTTAACACCATTCAGTTACAATGGTTGGTTATATCCTGTATTTCTTATACAAATGTTCTAATAAACTTATATTTTGTTTTCTACTATATAACTATCAGAAAAACTTATCCCACGAGACCAGTTAGAGAGTTAGATAGGTAGGCTCTTCTAAAGAGGAATTCTTTTATCCATGATGGATTTAAAATCAGTGTTGAAGTGCAGATGGTACACCATCTAAGTGTATAGCCTACTTTGGCTTACTTAAAAGTGTTCTGAACAGTGATGCTTTACGCATATTTAATGTGTTGATGTTTATTGATGTCATGTCTTGGTGATAATATCTATTCTAATATTAAGTTCTATTCTGTTATAGATGCTACGTCTACGGTAGTCCCAGACGAGAGTCAGAATATATCACCCAGCGTCTTATATGCTGTGGGTGATTACGGGCCCCGTTCACGTATCTTCTTATTACTACAAATTGTCTACTATTAAGGTCTTTAACTCTAAGTACTGATTTAATTATATATAATTTTCCAACTTCGAATGGATGCGTCGCAGACTCAACCATCATGTCTTCCGCATGATGGGCGCGACTGATTTTGTGACACACCCATTTGCGAGCATACTGTTGCTGGTAGTTTTGTTTTTTTCACTGATGTACAACTCATTTTTATGATATTATGTTTATGTATATTTTTAGGAACCCATCAGACCAAGTTAGGGTATCTCTTAGCTCAGGCTTTTCTTTTGTTCTCCTTGTGTTTGGGGGCAAACACGTTGGGGGCGAGCGGGGTAATGTTATGTATATAACATAGGTTAATTGTCGTTTTAAGTTAGTACTGGAGTCTATGAGGCGGCACCTTAGCATTGTCTATTGTTTTTCATCCTGGCAACACCAGAGAGGAGCGGAAATGGGAAGGTGGCACTTCCCGGCGGGCTTCCGCCCGCCGGAGGTCGAGTCGGGATTGGAGATAATCGGGGAATATGAAGTGCATCGGTGCCAAATCATAGATTCGAGAAGTTCCCGTAAAGTTCGGGCGGTTATTATAGTGCCGTTACAAGTTTATTTGAGTTCCCGTTATGGTTTCGACCCCGCTAGTCGCGCTCCGGAAAAAGTGTTGTGTTCACACATGGCCGACTTGTATTTCGATTAGGAATAGGAAAGTTCAATCTGGACAGTAAACGCCCCTGCCTTTAGTCCCAGAAACACCGTGGGCTAGTATGATTTCCGGCCAATATAATGTTCTACCCGATCTCCGCCAGGAAATCTCCTGGTGTACCAATTCACCATACACGTGCGTGACTCATCTTTTGCAATCAGCGCCAGCTTACTTCACCGTGGGACGTGGAGTAGCCTTATTTGCTCATGCTGCAGATGCCAGAGGGTTCCTGCCACCAATATAGCCAGCTTACTTCACCGTGGGACGTGGAGTAGCCTTATTTGCTCATGCTGCAGATGCCAGAGGGTTCCTGCCACCAATATAGCCAGCTTACTTCACCGTGGGACGTGGAGTAGCCTTATTTGCTCATGCTGCAGATGCCAGAGGGTTCCTGCCACCAATATAGCCAGCTTACTTCACCGTGGGACGTGGAGTAGCCTTATTTGCTCATGCTGCAGATGCCAGAGGGTTCCTGCCACCAATATAGTCAGCGCGCATCACCGTGGGACGTGGGCCGCTGCACCAACCTTAGTCACCGGGAAGATCCCTCATCGTCTAAACGATCGCGTTAATAGTCAGTTTACTTTAGCTTTAGTTTCGGTTATGGTCTGTGGGGGTAAGTTCTATCCTATCTGTACTATTACATGCAATATTTTAAATAAACCTATATGGTTAGTCCATTTATAATTAACCTTATTTTATTTACAAAACCTGGTAATTCCTGCCTATGCCTGACAACTTAGAACATAATTCCCCGCTCTGGGAGGGGGAACTCTGCTCTACCGCTGTGCTGGTCGATTTGGCGGGTCTGAGGCTGAGGATTCCTCGGGATCAGATCCTGGCGCGTCCGGTACTAACCGGCAAAGCCATTTCGACCACTCACTATAATTAAATCCCTTTAATAAATATGCCGACTATTTTGGGCGACTCTGACCCTAACACATTATTAAAAAAATGATAAATACTTATGACCAAAAAATAATTACAAAAAGTACATAATTTTAATAGTTTTATCATCACGCCTTTCAGCATTTTTGGATGTAGGTATAAATTAATACAAATTTGGAATGAAATAAAATCGATATTGGGTTATAATTTTAAAAAGCTGGTACAGAGAATAATTAATCTTTCTCATTGGAACTGCCCTGTACGATCGTAAGAACATCTTTCGACGAAATGTGAATTTTCAGCCTATGGCTGGTTAAACGCCCTTAATATATTTTATCGGATGATGGAATTTAAAAGTATTTTCGAAATTGATGGATTACTTTTCCAATCGCCGAATTCTATAAATAATATTGCTTAATCTTCGCATTTGATTGACAAACTATTAATTTAGTGAAATATCGCAATTTTTGAAAGAAGATTTTGAACATTAATTATTTATTAACATTATATGAAACTAATCTATTTGTCCCTGGCTGAATCTAATGTGAGATATGGTATAACTTCTTGGGGGCACAAACATCCAACATGTACAGTCAATTAAAAACGCCATGGTCAAATTACTCGTCAGCAAAGCAGTTTATGACCAGCGTCAAAATATCATAAGAATGTATAAATCCATAAATGTCTTACCTATTAGAGCTCTTTTTTGGCGTAAAATCTGTATGCAACATATCCTAGATAGCCCATACAAAACAATGGTGGATCACGTGCACAATACTAGGCTTACACAAAATGAAGGTATGATAGTACCTAGATTTTCTAATAAACATGGCTAGCGAACTTTTGAATATATTGTACCACTTATATTTAATATGCTGCCATATGATTTGAAAAAATGTTGCTTGACACCTAAATTTGCACTATTGTTAAAAACATGACTGTTGGAATCATATTTTCTGTATTAACTGACTCCTCGTGCATTTCTAATTTTTTTAGACGTTGTCTTCATATTTTTTTTATACTTATTTATTCTATCTATTATTATTTATCTGTTATGTACACGTATTTTATTAAATTGCAATATTTTTTTCTTCTATTGTAAGACTTTATACTGTAGGTACTATATTTTTATCCACACTATTTTCCTGCCGACAAGCTACTTGCAGTAGCTTTGCAGGTGTAATGTAAAGAAGAAAAAAAAACCTATTTTCTGTAATAAAAAAATAAATAAAAAAACACTGAGTGACCTATTTTGAGATGTAGAAAACAATATATATCATATTATTTAACATAATACCAACAATATTATTCACGTCTAGTTACCAAAGTTTTTTACACCGCAAGCTCTATGATGAAAGGAAAACTTCCCCCCCAGTATCTGTGTAGTTTTAAAGTGGATTTTAGTTGGTAGTGATATTAATTAAATGGCCGGGAGATAAGCTTTTGCATTTCAGAAATATGTTTTCTTTGAAACTTGGTGTTGTTTCACCCATGTTTGACCCATTTAGTTTATATAGAGAATATTCTGTATTGCTTGAGGTTTTCACGGCCAAAAGTATTATTTTGATTTATTTTTATTACATCAACATGTAATAAAAATAAATCAAAATAATACTTTTCACCATGTTGCCTGCTCCAATTTTCTTAAAACTTGTAGGTATTTAAGTAAAACCTGATTATAAGTATCGCCCCTAACGAGTTGGCTCTCATTTATACACATATGTCTTGGTAGACGGCCGGATTTGATTTCATTTTCATAAAAATTTACAGTTTTATTCCGATATTAATGAAATTTCGCACACTTAACCTCCAACTAGTAGGAAGTTTAGAGTCTTCTTTTGAATACGAATATGAATACTGCACAAGAGTCCCAACCCAACTGCTCCCCTCTGGAGCCAGTGAGAATATGGCATCCCCAATTGGGGTATGTTGTGAGACTGAAGGTAGTGGGGAATGGAAGGAGATGGGGGAGAGGAAGGTACGGAAGTACCTGGCTATTCAGATCTGGTAACCAACACGGCTAAAGCCATTTCAAGCAACGTTTCAATTCTGATTGGTGGTCTTACACCAGGGCGATTCTGAGAGTATCCTCCACTCTGGAACGTGCCGCAAATTTACTATATATTATTTTAAATGAATTAATTGTGAAATGACACAAATAAATCTATTTGCATATTGCCGGGTTTCGATCCCGCGACCTTCGGATTACGAGTCAAAAGCCTTACCGCTAGACCACGCCGGCCGTCAAAGAAAATAAGAACATTCTGTAATATTAACTAAATTTGGAAAATTTTCACGAAGAAGCAAACACCGAAATTTACGTATCTTTTATGACCGTTGGTATCATATCTGTTTTTTCGAACATAAAGTATCGGTTCTAATAAATTGCGATCTTGACGATTTATCAAAAAATATTGTAATGAAAGCCTTTTCAAGTAAATTTTTCGATATCCAATAAAAAGAGTAATTAATGTTTACACTACTTTCTTTTCTTTACTTGTTCATTTTTCCACACGTCCCAGAACCAACAGGTATTTTTAAACCGGAAAATATTTTTATTCAAAGAAAACTTTTTTGAATGAATCCCCGGACAACTTTTTAGAACACGTAAAATGAAAAAAAAAATGATTCCCGGGGTGGCGGTACCCATATACCCATTGATCTGGTTTGATTCCACATTTCCTAACAACACGGCATCCGAATTATTTTCCTCAGGGCCTACGGTGTGGGGCTATTGAAAAAACAAGATCAATTAATGAAAATAAGAACAATTCTTTAAAAAAAACAATTCTGTGTAAAAAGCGAAAACAACTTAACATAAAAACCAAGCAGTAGTAATGTAATAAGAATAATTTCCATAATAAAACTTTATGTATCCGGTCTGATCCATGAAATTAGGTTGCTAGGGGGTATGTTTTCATATGGGAAAAAGTTTTATTCAATAATATTCATTATGAATTTCTTGCCTATTAATTTCTTAGTATTATTTATAGGTAGATGATACAAACTGTAAAAGCTAAAAGCCTTGAAGTTTTTCGTGGGTTATGTCTCAATGTTGTGAAGTCCAAATTGTAGTACGCAGGTCATAGAATATTATTATAGTAGTTTTAGAATAGATATAAGATTTATTTATGAATTGTTTTGAAACATTTACAGAGTATGAACATAAAAAAGTTATTAGATTGGCATTGTAAAAAGCGTAGATGTTAATAGTCCACTTAAAAATGTTCACAGAATGCACAGTTTAATAGTTTTTTTCGCTATGTATAAATAGAAGTTAACAGAAATTAGAAATAGCAAAATATAAACAGAGGTATAAAAAAAGATAACAAAAATAGTGATGTAATAAAGATCGACATACGATGTAAAAAACCGAAAAACAAAAACAAAAAAGTAACGTACAAATAGAGTAAGAAACAGCCATTCGCATTCAAGTTCAAGATCAAATATAAGTATTTTCAATTCTCAATTACTTGTTAGGTTAGTCTACTGTTAATTTGCTTTTTAAAGTAAGCGTGACTATTTGCATAGATGCCTATATGGTTACATTCAATGGAATTATACAGACGACACATTCGAGGCAGTGGATTGAAGTATCCAATATTGTTTTTAAATAAATCAAGATGTAAAAAAAATAACAAAAAAAAAACTTACATGACTGATACGAGTGCAGTTCAGCTGAACGGTCTGGATTGCAGCCTGCATCTGCAGGGTGACGATTAATCCGATAATTACCGACATCTAGTAGGTAAGGGAACTAGAAGACGAAGCAGAATAGTAACGTTATTTTCAAAATCATGTTAATTTCTCAAAAACTCTTTAAATATATTGCACAACTGTTTTGTATGGCAAACTGTAAAACAAATATATTATCAAGGTATTCACAATAAATATACGAAAAAAAAATTAGGTTCACATAATACATTGCAATTTGGGAGGCAGGAATGGGTACCGCTGTCCCGGGAACCATTTATTGGATAACCAACACCTCTTGCATAGGTCACCCCAAGTGGTTCGCTACGTTTTGTGATTTAGCAGGGGTGCAAGGGTTCATGAGGTGAGGTTTGTATAGGTCTTGGAGGCAGATGACCAGGACACACTGAACCCCAGATTCCTACCCACCCAACCCATTCCAACTCTCCTCTCCTTCCTTTCCTTAAAAAATCCTCCACACAGCTCCCCAAAGATGACATAGGCCCTTAGGGAAATTATTTTCCTACAAGCCTCCTGTATGGAGCTCATGTAAAAAAATATACCGATAATAAGTAGGTACTCATAATAAACCCACGAAAAAAATAGGTTCAGGTAATACATTACCAAACTATCACATTGATAAATTAAAATCAAATTTCGTAAAATAGTACCTTGTTTTTGGTATTTGGTCAGGACCACTAATTTGATTCCTCGATAATGTATGTAGATAGAATTTAAGATCATTATTCAGAAATTCGATATCAACGATTACTCAATATCTGAAATCAACTAGCTGTACGAGAAAACCCACGATGTACTAGAAGTGTGCTTTGAACCAGGAATGCTACGTTTTGCTCCCAAATTATAGTATTTATATTTATTTATGTATCTCAAACAGTGCCGGATTACCAAAAGTCAAGTTGGCTCCGTCCCATGGCTTATCCCCTTAGAGGCTCGCGCTAACGGATTAAAGTAATGTCGATTTGATCATGAAAGGAAATTACAATTAAGTTTTCTTAATATTATCAACTTACATATCTGTACCTATTCCTCGCTTTCACGTGCTCGAAAACCAATTCACCTCAAATATTTACATATTTAACATAAGTTTATCAGCATTTAAGAGCGAATAACCAGACAAAACCAGAAATATCTCATTTTAAAATAAAATTTTAGCCTTATTCAATCTTTTCCACAAAAAAGTATACATTGATTTCGAAAAAATTTTCTTTTATATGGTAAAGTTATGTTTTAAATTATGAGAATTAAATTATGTTAATTGTTTGCATAATAAGGTTATACCGTAGGTAGTTGGCAGATTTGATAAATTTACAAAATTTTGTATTACACAACACACATTTTAAATCATGCAGTAAAATAAATCCATAAATTATCTGAAAAATCTATGTTTCAGAATTTCAATTTTAGTTTAAATAAAATCATTAAAAAAATATCCGCGACGACGGATGTGAAGAAAATACTTCAGTGTGTCTATTATTTATTTACGGTCTTACAAAAATATATATTTAAATAAAATTACATTTTATTTTGCTTAGACATTATTGAAAAATTAAAAATACTCAAATGATCAAAAAATAATTACAAAAAGTACTGTTTGCGCATTATTATATGGGATTGGTTGGGTATTGCATTTGCAGACTTGGTGGGTATAATATGTCAAATTCCTGATTTTATCCCACCTACCTAATATTCCTATCCCAAAATGTCACCTTGAAAAAGAGCAATTGTTGCATGAAGAAGAGGTGACACTATTTCAAACAGTACAAATTAATGTCTCAGACAGGGAGCACATATTGAGCATATACTGTTGCAAAAATAATATTGCAAGTTATTAAACATAGTGAAGTGCACCAAAACCTGGAGATCAGAGAGGCCCCATCTGCAACTGGTGAGTCCCATTTCCCTTTTCCGTTCTGGGCTTATCTAATTGTCCAAAAGCCCAGATCTGATCATCGACTGACTATCCATCAGGTTTTGCGAGTGCATGCTATCTAATCGTCCCATATAATATGGCGACTGCGTAGTTATCGGGACTGGTCCTTTGAGGGTTGCGTCAGGGCTTTGCTCTGAAGCATAACCGCCAATTTTATAGTGGAGTCGCAGTTTCGCGACACCAAGTACATAATTTTAATAGTTTTATCACCATGCCTTTCAGCATTTTGTATGTTGTAGGTATAAATCGTATTGATATTGAGTTATAATTCTAAAATGCTGGTATGGAGAATAATTAATCTTTCTCATTGGAACCGTCCTGTACGATCGTAAGAACATATTTTGACGAAATTTGGATTCTCGGCCGCTGGCTGGTTAGAGGCCTTTAAGGCGCCGAATTCGCACTCAAAAATAATAAAAAGGAGAGATATGTATTTACGAATGTTAGAGGAGCTCGCTAATATTTAAAGCGATAAAATCGATGCGAAAATTGTGAAAATGTTTAATAAAACACGACTCGTTTAAAATAGAGCAAAAATCTCGTGAAAGGCTTCTTAAGTATTGTTTAAAGAAATATTGTGAATTTTTCCACAACTATAACTTGTAAAATAACTGAAACAAACGTGCATATGCGCTATGCATAAAAATCTTGTTTAAACGTTAGTTTATCAATTAAAAATAATTATTAATATTTGACAAGTTAAAGTATTTCATCAATAAATGCAGACATAATTAGTCTCGACGCCACCTAGCGGGAGATTTAGTATTAACAATACCTCTCTCACAAAAATAAAGTTGGTTGTTTTCAGTTGGAAAAATGTAATAATGAGTAATTGTCGAATGAAGCACTAGTATATATTGAATTATTTGGCGGGTATTAGATAAGCCGCCATAGCTCAGTGGTCAAGAGCACCTGACCGGCAATCAGAAGGTCACGGGTTCAATTCCCGTTGGCGGCCAGTATCTTTTCTCGGAAGATTTTTTCAATGTAGATGAGTGTTTCAGGCTGATAATTATTGATTATAATATTTGTTATATACCCTTTGTGCTATGCATAAAAATCTTGTTTAAACGTTAGTTTATCAATTAAAAATAATTATTAATATTTGACAAGTTAAAGTATTTCAGCAATAAATGCAGACATAATTAGTCTCGACGCCACCTAGCGGGAGATTTAGTATTAACAATACCTCTCTCACAAAAATAAAGTTGGTTGTTTTCAGTTGGAAAAATGTAATAATGAGTAATTGTCGAATGAAGCACTAGTATATATTGAATTATTTGGCGGGTATTAGATAAGCCGCCATAGCTCAGTGGTCAAGAGCACCTGACCGGCAATCAGAAGGTCACGGGTTCAATTCCCGTTGGCGGCCAGTATCTTTTCTCGGAAGATTTTTTCAATGTAGATGAGTGTTTCAGGCTGATAATTATTGATTATAATATTTGTTATATACCCTTTGTGCTATGCATAAAAATCTTGTTTAAACGTTAGTTTATCAATTAAAAATAATTATTAATATTTGACAAGTTAAAGTATTTCAGCAATAAATGCAGACATAATTAGTCTCGACGCCACCTAGCGGGAGATTTAGTATTAACAATACCTCTCTCACAAAAATAAAGTTGGTTGTTTTCAGTTGGAAAAATGTAATAATGAGTAATTGTCGAATGAAGCACTAGTATATATTGAATTATTTGGCGGGTATTAGATAAGCCGCCATAGCTCAGTGGTCAAGAGCACCTGACCGGCAATCAGAAGGTCACGGGTTCAATTCCCGTTGGCGGCCAGTATCTTTTCTCGGAAGATTTTTTCAATGTAGATGAGTGTTTCAGGCTGATAATTATTGATTATAATATTTGTGAAACAAACGTGTTTAAAATATTTTTCGAAGCACACTTTGCGTTTTTTTTTTTATCGAGGGAATTTCATATCATTTGCGTTTTGGCGTGGAATGCGTCTAGATATTATCTTCCAAAATTACATATATTTTTTTAAGAGCTTAAAATTTTTAATTTAATAACAGATTACATATTAATGTTTGTTTTATGTAGTTAAGTGGATCCATTTTTGAAGTGAAACTTCTTTAGCCCCGTTAGTGATTTGAAATTCGGATGAAACGGAAGTGAGTCCCTAAAATTTATCATTTGACGGTCCTCGGTTCAAATATAATGCGGTAAATTCACGACTACGCGCTAGCCTCTGAGAGCGCAGCGGTATAAGCGCCTGACTCAGCGCCCAAAGAAACATCCAGCTGACGGAGGGTGTTCGAATCGTACCGAATTTAATAAAATTAAACATTTTTATTTTTGTAAAATCAATATCTGATCTTCAAACAACTTTAAAATAAACAGGCAAAAGAAAAGAAAGCGACTTTCTAGTTTCATTTCTACCGCGTGTGAATTACACAATTTGATTTTTTTTTATTTCGGGCTTCCTTGGCTTGGAATCCGGTACTGCTTAGTGTGGGTAATTCGGCGCTTTGGTGACTTTAGACGTGCGTATTTTCCCCGAACGATAAATCTGAGGCTCTAAGAAAACGAGGATTTAGAATCTGACCCATTACGGCCAGGATATGAGGCAGTGAAACTGAAGATTTACTTTCCGTTCTGTCAGTGAACGAAGCCTTAATACCTACATAGACTCCTAATACTGCCTAATTCTCCCAGAATAAAGTATAGTGCAGGGCGTCTTATCTTAACTGTAAATGAGAGGGTTGATTGGATAGGTGGAGGGAGATATTAAGAATAGACTGGATACTTTGATTGCGAGGTCAACCTTGGACAATGAGGATTTCCATGGAAGAAATATTATTAGAGACTTTCGAACACGTTCATGCAGTTGTAGAACAACAAATGTCAATCTATTTCATCAATAAAAGTTTGATTGTATAAGTATATGGATGCTCTTACAAACAAATAACAACGTAAACACACAATCATCTACGAATCATTGATAAAGACCTCTCGGACTATGTCGATATTGGTGACAAAGGAGAAGTATCGTTACGGCCGGCATAGGCCAGCGGTAAGGCTCTTGACTCGCACTCCGAAGGTCGTGGGATCAAAACCCGGCGTGGCAAATAAATTTTATTTGATTAATTTGTGTTATTTCACAATTTATTCATTTAAAATAATATGTAGTGTATTTGTGGCACGTTCCAGAGATGAAGATACTCTCAGTATCGCCATGGTGTAAGACCACCATTCAGAATTGAAACGTTGCTTGAAATGGCTTTAGCCGTGTTTGGTGACCAGATTCCCCTCCCCACTACCTTCAGCCTCACAATATACCCCAATTGGGGATGGCATAGTCCCATTGGCTCCAGATGGGAGCAGTTGGGACTCATGTGCGGTATTAAAGTTAAAAAAAAATTACACTGTCTAATATTATATATGATTGCTCGAAGATTCTTCCAAAGTTGAAAATGTAAAAAAAAAATCAATGCATTTTTTGCTCGTTTGAAACATGGTGTCATTGATGAATCAGCTCGAAGGAACGACTCCGGATCCAATATAATACCGCTTGCAGAATTAAATTTTGATACAGAAGGTTTAGCAGCGCATCGACAATGTTTACGGAACTAGGCTGAATGGTTTCGCCAGCCTGATGATACACCGGGTCACTGGAGCTAGGATGCGGCTAATGGCCTTCAATAAAGCGGGGGTGAACACAGCCTACCAGCACCAAGCGCCACTCCTGAGTGGAATCTGAACCCGAGCTCACCTGCCTGTTTCTGTTACTGAATGTTAATCGGTGAAAATGTTTGATATTTTGGCTGCAATGAGGTTTTTTACAAATGCATCATATTGATTAGAGCACGATGAGGACACATATTTAAAAAAATTGGAAAATATTGAATATTATCAAAGATCTCTCTCTCTGGTTTCAATCCTGGGATTTGCAGCAATTTCCTCTATTCTTCTCTTCCATTCTTCCCTGTCTTGTGCGGCTCTTTTTAAGTCTGCATATGATGAGCAGCGCAGGTCCACCAGCAGTTCCTCCAGGTACTCTCGGCGTGGGCGTCCCCTAGAGTTTATCCCCTCGGTCATATCCTCCATTATGGCATGCAAGAGGCCTTCTTGTCGTATTATATGGCCGATCCATCTTGCACGCCTTTCGGACAAGGTCCTGAGCAGGTGCCTTCCTCCTTTGATTCTTTGGAGAACCTCCTCATTTGTAATGTGGTCTCTCCAGATATATGTAAGCCGTCAAAAGTTTGATATTTTCGTTCGGACGAAAAGCTGGTGAAATGACGTTACTGCCGCACTGTCATTCTAATTATGAACTGTACGGAATCGTGGCTCGTGAGATATTATGAGATACCATTCATTTTTGGATACCTCGAAAAACTAATTTTACATTTTCATCAACGTAAAACAAAAAAATAGCAGACGACAAGATTCTATAAAGATAATAAGAAGCATGTATATTTTAAAAGCCTCATTACTCACGTTGGCCGAACCCGTGCGTCCCGGTAGCCGCAACAGCACCCAGTACTCCGTCCGTGCCAAAGAACTCGGACCCGGAATCTGCTCCTAGAATTAGAGTACTTTTAAAAGGAAGCACGCGTCGGAGGCCTCCAGCAAAATGCAAAACTTACCCATCTCTAGTTGGAAGAGGTTGTGATCTGAAATATGTTGTGCTGGCATAGATATTTCAGACAGAAATGATGTGTAATTTCATGTCAAAGCTAACCGTTTTTCTGACTTTATTCAACGGTGGTCGCAGTGGGTACTTAGTTTAAAGTTTGGGATGCACATGTACAGCCTGCTCGGAGGATATTATTTAAAATCTAGATAGAAATTTTTCTCATCCGATACATTCACTAAAAAACAACAACAAAAACTTCTTGAAAAAAAGAAAATTGAAAATATGGCACATCAAATAAAATGTCTGAGTGTTTTTACTTGGAAAAAATATTTTGTAACTGCAAACATTCCTATACATATTGTATCGCTCCGAGGCTTCAGAAGTTGAAAAAGAATAAATTGTTAAGTCACTAACTTTGATACAAGCTTGAAGAAAATAAGCACGTTTTCAGAAAGGTATATTTTTTTAACATTGGTATATTTATTATATGTACACTTTTTTCTGTTTCTGTTTCGCTTAACAATTATGGGACTTCTTGTCTTAGAGCGCAGGATCTGTCAGCCGAATATCTCATAGAGTGATGCAATAGTCTAGGAAAATTTCCATACATCTGGGGAAAACACACATTTCAGGTAAAAGGGAAAAAGCACTAAATTAAGGTAAATTTTCAAAATTCTTAGTTTTTTAGTCTATATTCTCAGGCCAATCCAGGGAAATTAAAAAAAATCCTATATATTTATAGAAACTTTTAAATTCTCTAGAACCTAAAACTATCCCAATTCGGGAGGCGGGTATGGGTGCCGCCGCCAATGGAAACCATTTATTGGATAACCAACACCTCTGCCGTAGGTCACCCCAAGTGGTTCGCTACGTTTGGTGACTTCAGGGGTGCCCGGGTTCATGGGGTGAGGTTTGTCCGAGTCTTGGCGGCGGATGTCTATGCCCACCGGGAGTATGGCAGCCGGAACGGGAGAAAATGGTTGGGGGAGTTTTGACTTTGACTTTTTCGGCAGTAATCTCTTTCCGTGGGAAGGATGAATTCATACGTCCGCCACTCCTAGACATACTGCCCCCCAGATTCCTATCCACTCTAATACCCTCTTACTTCCCAGAACTTCCTCTCCTTCCTTTCCTAAAAAAACCCTCCACACATCATCCCCGAAGATTATATAGGTCCTGAAGGGAATTATTTTTCCCAGGGCCTCCTGTGTGTATCTAATGTAAAAAAAAATCCCCTAGGATATAAATATTTTTTTAAAGTGGGAAATCAGTACTCATACAAACTGATTTTGAGGGTTTCTAAAATTGATAATGTTTATTTTTGTAGGACTGATATTTGTATCCCGATGCAAACATTTTATTATAAACAATTTCAGCTTCACAAATCAAACAATTATGATATCCCATAATTTTCACAAGTCTTCGCTAATCGAGTTAGTATAAGCCATACTTAAAAAAAGTCATGATTTTTTCCTTCACACAGGTAATTACGAAAAACTTAAACCATAATCTATCAAGCAAAAAACTTTTCATCTGAGAGCTTTGGTGTTATGACAGGCAATTCAACGTAAATTGCATTTTTCAATCTATCATGAGATGCGGAGCTACGAAGGAGGCCATTCTATTTTTGTCCTACTTTACCAAGTGTCTGTGTCTTGTTCTCTTTCATATTTTCGTTTAGATTATTATTGTTATCGTCTTTTACTGATGGGAATAACGTTCAAAAGTTATATAAAGTGAGTTTTTCTTATAAAAATTGAATATTCATTTAGACTTTTATAAAAAGTCAATAGTTAATGTCCTTAATATCCGTGATACTAGTTAGGTTAAAAAAACAATTCTTAGAATGATTGTTTCCAATAAAAATGGTAGTTGCCTACGATATGGAGAAAAAAAATAGTTGACGATAATATTATTAATTCTAAAATTTAAAACATGAGACTGATTAATATGATGGTTTGACAGAAGATGTCATGGCGGAATTGGTAAATGCGCACGTCCCGGTTAGATGAGAGGTTCTGGGTTCGAGTCCCAGTTACGACAATTATCTTTTTCTGTGTTCTCTTTCATATTTTCGTTTAGATTATTATTGTTATCTTCTTCTTCAATGATACATTACATTGACTGTTTAACTCCCTATTAGTGACTACCATTCAGTTGTTTAAAAGAAAACCAGTAAAATCAATGGTGGAAAAATTTTCAACAAACATCGATTTTTCTGAAAAGGGTAAACGAAGCAATTTCTTTTCTTGGATCTACGACTTCTGGTTTTCTCGATATCGTTCGGTCACTTCATCTGTTGCTCCACGTTTTACTTCCCCCAGGAAAGCAATTCCCTTTGTGATTTGTGGCTTAACAAATCCTTCAATAACTCTTATTCAAATAATTGTAAGAAAAATAGAGGTAAGGAATTCAAAAATGTAATGAAGGTTCGTGACAGATATAAATCGTTGTTTTATGTTTCATTTTTCGATTCGAAAGATCCACGTTACGAGATATCAAAATTTAACGACAGGTCATAAAATTTAGCTCCTTTGTCATTCAAATAATAACATCATTGAAGACAATATTTCTGAAAGTTTCTTATTCTAAGGTACTTAATATTATGTAATTCTTTAATTTTAGAGGTTATTTGATAATGATATAATGTATTTTAAATACTGAGTAAAGATTTCATTGCCTGGCTGCAGTTAAACAATGGTCACCAATGAATGTTTTGAGATGTGATGAAATATGAATATTACAAAATCAAAATAACGTATCTGTTATTACTTTTCAGTAAAATTTCATCCCTTAAAAAAGCTAAATTTAGTAATATTTCCATTCTCAATTGTGATATTCATTTATTACTGATAGTGTGATAGTAACTAATTAATCTTATGTGCCCAAAAATTATTAGAACATTGTCTGGTTATTTTTATTTGCCTTCGCGTTACATTATAAATATCCCTGACAAAGTTTTCTAATTTTGCAAATGGCTTGATACGTGTGCCACATGGATAGGCATTACAAATTATAATGTAATATTTTATGAGAATTTAAACATTGTTATACAATTTGGGACAAAATTCAGCACTATCAATATATTCGCATTTTAGTATCTATTTTTTATGATACAACAAAACAATTATTAAATTGAATTTTGATTGAGAACTTAACAAAAAATTGTGCTTTTTACAAAAAATTTTTAGACCACTAAATGCTTATCAACGAAAATTTCTAATCCATCATTTAAACAGTCTTAAGACACCAAGTAAAATTAAATATATCCAGAAGGTATGGTCAGTTTTATAGGATAGGTTATATATTTTTTTTATTTATTAAAGATACAGAAGAAAGTACAAATAACATATTTGGAAGCTGTGCCTGTCCAACTAGGAAAGTTTCCCGTTCCAGGACAGACAAATTGACAGGTTTAGTTCATATTATTCCAAGAAATGTACATAAATACATAACAAAACAAAAACAAAAAAACAAAAAATTTATTTTTTCTCTGAAAGTAAGTTATGTAGTAAAGAAAATGTGTATATAACATTTATATGTACATACATTTTTTTGACAATGTAGAAAAAGTAATTTGGTACCTACCTAGCATATATAATAATCGGATTTACTGAATTAACCTGGTAACATATAATATATTCAGATTTACAGAGTATGAGATGTAGGTAAGTTAGTAGTATTAACTCTATGGTAGATAAGTGTAAACCAGGTACCTGATAACAAGATGGAATAATTACAATGAGATTTACAAAAAAGATATGAAGTTATGTTAGATTATGTGTTTAGAAGTGTGAACTTTTAATGGATAGTACACTTATAGGAGAATTTATAGGTAATGTCATGTGGTGGTAGATTTAAAAAAACTTAAACCACACATAGGAGGAAAATAATGTTCTTTAGGACTTATATCATATTTGGGGATGCTGTTTGGAGGGTATTTTAAAGGAAAGGAAGCAGAGGAAGATCTGGGAAGGAAAAGGGTATGAGGATTGGTAGGAATATAGGGGTTAGAATGTCCAGGAGTGACAAAAGTTTGAATCCATCCCTCCCTTTCCTGTGTAAGATGATGAATCGAGAGAGACCAGCTAGATAGATCATCAAACTGGTCTCTCCCAATCCAGCCCGCAGCTGGTGGGGAGGCGCATCTGCCGCCAAGATCCGAATACACCTCACCCGATGAATCCGGGCAGCCTTAATAAGGCACCAAACGTAACGAATCATTTGGGGTGACCTACGGCAGGGGTGTTGGTTGTCCAATAAATGGTCCCTGATGGTTATACTGATGGATGCTCAAGCTGCTATGTATATAACCACCCAACTTTTAGTCAACTGCTTCATTATTATTTTCGGTGGAAAATGTCAAATATTTAGAAATCAAGCCATTATCATCTTGATGTTCGGTTAAACACGAATCTTTTTAGTTGATTATAAATGATATTTCACAGCTAAATTTCATTGATCAACAAAGTCATTGGCCTAAAAGCTGTAATAATCGTGGTTCGCCTTGCCAACACTTACTGGCCATATTTAATAGCTTCCATCAAGGAACGTTGATGGAATACATAATGGAATACACGAGCCATCCCAATTTATCCGTGTTGGCGAATTTCAATTAGTTTGTTCGCAAACTAAACAAACTGTTATAAACTCCGAATAAATACATTGTTAAACTTATATTTACATTAGCTTATAAATGCCTGCGAAGTGTGTAATTGTAATATTATGTAGATTCTAGTTATTAAGGTACTACTTAATTTTGTTAATCATAATTGAGGCTTTAGCAATTATAGGTTCTTGGGTTGGGTTTTTATTTTCCATCACTTTGGTTAGATGTTATACATAATATATAGATCAATAATTGAAAAGAGATCCAACTTAATAACCTTACATTTTTCATGAAATTGGAAATTATGTAAATGCAACGTTTTCAATTTCCTCAAAAAGCCTAAATGCATGCTTTTTTCTTAGGATAATGCGCGTTTTCATCCCGCGACAAAACATTCTCCGCCAAAATATTCTACGGACAAAACATCCCCCCAAAAAATATCTGCAGCCTAACCTAACCTAACGAAAAAATGGGACAAAAAATACAGACATCATGTAAAGACAATAAATAGTAAATTCAAAAATAGTAAAATGGGAAAAAAATAATATAGATAACAATAATTTATTGTCTTTACAGGATGTCTGTATTTTTTTGTCACATTTTTTTTAGGTTAGGTTAGGTTTAAGTAGATATTTTTTGGGGGATGATATTTTTTCGGAGGATATTTTAACCATTTCTAAAGCTCCGATTACATTGAGCGAGTTTACAAGCCACTAGCCGGCGAATTCACTATCTGGTAGTAAACTTTTTCAGTGTAAAATCTGCTAGTTAGCTAGTTAATATGATTACGTACAGTTAAGTTAAGTACTTACTATGTAATCGAGGCTTTAGTGTACTTAAGTTAAACGGTACGTTATTTCTATGTATAATATGTGCATATTAATAACGAGTCCAAATAGTACTTGTTACATTCACACAGATCGTACATTTTACTATGGGTACACTTCTGACTGATGTACTGACTCAAGTAATGATGTGACCCAACTTAATCAAATAAATGTAATAATTTAAACAACTCAAGGCGACACTGAAATAAACACCTTTTTTACAGGGTAGATTAGCGTTTTGGGAAATGCGAATAAGCATTTTAATCATAGGTATAATTTCTACGATGAAACTATGTAAACATTCCATAATTTATCGTTATTTATTTTTGGTGTATATATAGTTATGCTGTGTTACGTGTTACAATACCTTCTTCTATCTGATGATGGACCGCGTTACAGTGTCCATCAACAGGGCAGATGTGTCACTGTAATGTGATGATGGACACCTTAACGCTCTCCGAAACACTGTAATCCTGACCGAAACGCTGGCTAAAGAAGAAAGTAGCGCAATACGGCATAACACGCTAAAAATAAATAAGGAAAATACTTTTGGCCGTGAAAATCTAAAATCATATTTCATTTAAGTTATTTATTATTTTCACAGTTTACATTTTATAAGAAAATTAATTTATTGATTTATTTACTAGCTGGTCCCCGGCATGCGTTGCAATGCCATTCAAAGAAATAAATTGATTCTTCATGCATATCCTTTCCCGTGCGTCCCCGTTCCTTTCCACCTTCCCCGCATTCCCCCTCCCTCTTGTCTTCCCTCTCCGCGAACCCCACCTCTCCCGTCCCCTTCCCCCTGCCTTTCCTCCCTGCCGCTAAAATATATGAAATACACACATTTTCATTTATACAAATTTCAAAACGCTAGACGTTACCATTATATATAGCCTATATATTATTATGATGTCTGAGCTATATTATTGTAAAGTTTTATTCAAATCCATTCAGCAGTTTACGCGTGAAAGAGTAACAAACACACATACATCCATACAAAATTTCGCGTTTATAATATTATTAAGATTGTAATTTTCCTTTGGAGGGGTGCAGACATACGTTCACAGTTTGTTCCATTCTTAGCTATTGACATTTATGTGTAAGAAAGAGGGGCAGCATTATATGTTTAAGAACAAAAGCAAAACAATCAGCGCATTGATATTTGACGTTTTTGAATTTTTGGAATTCACTCACTGCTTAATATTATATTTATCACAATATTGCAACAGTTCTTAAAAAAATGAGAAATCATTGCATACAAAATGTATGAGGAAAATAATTTTCTTCATAATTACATTTTTCGTGAATTTTTCCGATGTTTTAATAGCTATTCAGCTATTTAAAGATCATAAAAATCGATCCAGCTGTTCTCGAGTTATAAATGGTGTAACTAACATGACTTTGTTTTATATATTAAGATTACCCTTAAATGAAAAACTATCAAAAGAGGAAATAGTTAAAATATAAAACATAATATTTAGGACACCATACTCTATCTCGCATTTGATAAAAGTAAAAGAAACGGAATAGTCACTTTACGGCGTCGTGCGTATAAGGGTTGCGGGAGGTTTAGGGTCAACGAGATAAAGTTTAATAGACAAGGGTTGATTGAAAACCTTGACCTTGCGATCAGTGGCTCAGCGAGGGGGGGGGAGGCGGACCGCCCCGGGTGCCACCCGACGGGGGGATGACAGTCGGTCGGGTGGCACCCCCCGAATCCCAATTATCTATCCCCCCCCCAAGTGTTTTGTCAACTTTAATGGGGGAGGGGGGGGGGTGACACCAACCACGTTATTCGCCCTTTCCGCCCCGGCTGCCACCCATGCTAGCTACGCCACTGCTTGCGATAACAAGCCATAATAAAAAAAAATTATTTGAAATACAGTTGTGCATAATCACAAGCACTTTATATTATAAATTGGTACCTATATGTTATATACCTTATCATATAAACGGATAAAACATTTATACATATAGTAATAACTTGTGGATAAAATATTTGTTTATGGATGTATGACATGAACTGTTATGTGGGGACCGACGTAATCCGTGAACACATGGTTAATTTAACTTTAAAATCAGGGGATGGTTACAACACAATAATGTATCTGCGGCGAGGTCTTACTTCGTTAGCCACTTTATAGAACAAAGTCGTATCTTTCCCAAGCATAAACTTTCTAATAAAGTGTGTTTTTCGGAAGTGACCAGCAGTTAAGTATGTTATTGTATCTATCTGTAAATAATAAAATTAAATAGAACCTAGGAATTTATAATGAATTGTAAAGCGCCCTTGAGGTGATTTTTCACAAAAACGCCGCTCTACAAATTGTCCAATTATTATTATTTTTATTATTATTATAGAAGGCCTCGGCACTTGGCATCACGGCTGAGATTAGTTTAGGTAGAGTGTGAATTCCATATCTAGGAGTGTTGGATCAGGGATAAACTACAGTCTAGGCTTACAATTACCGATTGACACAATAGCTGGTTATTTTGAACGTAATTTGATATTTTTATTTATTTTTGTTTTTAAATTTAATTCAAATTAAATTTAACAAAGTCATTATCAAGATCTGCAAGTATTTTAGTCAGTATTTTTGTTACAATTGTTTCGGTTTATAAGACCATTTTCAAACTGTTTGAAGTGAGAGTTCCAGTTTGAAAATGGTATTATAAAACGAAACAGCTGTAAAAAAAACATACTAAAATACTTGCAGAACTTGATAATAATAACATTAAATTTAATTCTTATTAAATTTATTAAAAAATAAATAAATTTAACACAAAAACAATTAACATTTTAATAAGTCATTTCATTTATTAAAATTTTCAGACAGGTCCACATAATCCCAACATAACACATTAGTCTTTGTTGGTAAATAATGCTAAAGAACAATTTCATTTAAAATCAGCTGTGCATGTAATACACAGACACGCTTTGAGTGAATTCTTTATTCAAGAAGCTGAAAGTACATCAATTACGATGGGAAAAAAGATTTTACCGACTTAAAAAATCTTGATCAAAATATTAAAAACAGGACAATGATCATTCAGTTAATTATCCGATTTCAATTCATTAATAATTTTATTAAACAACACGCGGTAACAAGGATTTATGATTACTCGCCAATATTAAAACTGAAAGAAAGTTTTAATGTTCAAATAATGGACTTGAGAATTCACGAAATAATATCTAAGTTTAATGATGTTCGTTCCAGAATTTGTAACTTTTTTGCCACAAGTTTTCTTAACTTTTCTATATCATATTAGAGTTGCGTAACAAATAACCCTGACCCTCCCTGCGGAATTTAAAAAAAATCTGTTTTGTAAGAAAAGTGGCTACTACTTATTCTGCGAATCTCTGAAGTTCGCCATTAATTCTTCACTAAAAGTAATTTGTTCAAAACATTTCATGGGCAGTGGGGTCCATTTTCTGTGAAAACTGGTTTCCAATAAAAATATTTTCATATACTAAGTGTGTTTATTAATATTTATAAACCTGTCAGATAATGCCAGATTATACATCTTTTTATAAACATGCGAAAATCGAATAAGCTATTTTATAAGGGTTTCACTATCAAAATTATAACTGGACACCTGCTAGTTTATCTGTTTTATTTATTTACTAGTGTAGACCCGTCAAAAATCACAGATAGTATGAATTTTCGACAAATCAGTTCCAAATTTGAAAACGTTAATTTTGGTAGGTATTTTTTCGCTTGTCTGAATTCCTCAAGCAAACACTTTCAATTTTGAAAATGTTGGCAATTAAATTCAGAGCAAATCTGAGTTCTACAGTTCATTAAAGAAGAGTAACAGACACAAAAAAATTGTATTTTTAATAAAATAATTAATTAATTTTAATAATATCTACCATTTTTCAAAATTTGTATTTTAATCATTTTGAGACATGCGCCACTGCGGAAATTACCCAAATTATCAATTTCTGTGTTCCGAGTATTTTGTTTGTTAAAACGACGATAATTAAGTGAAAATTTAATAAAACACTGTTTTGAACAAGCGACTAAATACGATACAGCAAAAATCTCTTGAGAAATGTCTTAAGTAGCATTTAAAGAAACACAAAAAATAACAATCGCTTGTCCCTTACGAATAGTGATGAGGAATGCTATCGGTAATGAATTTGAACCCGACTAATAATAGACATGTGAGACCTTAAGAGTTTTAGTTTGCCTACCGGGGTGGCCCGCGCAGCTTCAGGTCTCCATAGAAAGAAAATACACTCGTAAATTCTTTTGTTAAGGTTTAATGAGCGGTTAGGAAATAAGTAGTTTTCTTTGGGTCATTTATTGTCAATCCATTAAGCTACTGTTACAGTTGTACTATTTTACGATTTATTGAACTGTGACATACTTGTAAATTGATTGTTACCACTCCAATAAGGACTAATTGTGTTTATTTATTTGGAATTTCACGCCCGGCTGGGCTTTTACATACATTATTTTTAAAACAAAGAACATCTAAATCTAAATGTGCATAACAAAATCATAAACAAAACAAAAACAAAATCAAAATCAAAATCGAAATCGAAATCGA
Source organism: Limnephilus lunatus (assembly GCA_917563855.2). Lineage (NCBI taxonomy): Eukaryota > Metazoa > Arthropoda > Insecta > Trichoptera > Limnephilidae > Limnephilus > Limnephilus lunatus. The sequence goes on along the minus strand of OU830596.1, from coordinate 93,997,213 downwards.
AATCGAAATCAAAATCAAAATCAAAATCAAAATCAAAATCAAAATCAAAAACAAAATCAAAATCAAAATCAAAATCAAAATCAAAATCAAAATAAAAATAAAAATCAAGATCAAAATCAAAATCAAAATCAGAGTCCTCTTTGGTTTTGCTTAGCATTAAATCCTCTATCTAAAATGTTAATTAAAAGCAAGTTTGGAATAAAAATTAAAGGTAATACTAGAGAGAGAAATATAATTTCTCATTTATTATTTATGGATGATTTAAAATTATATTCGAATTCTGAACCAAATTTAGAGAAAATGATTAAAGTAGTTACAAATTTTTCAGATGATATTAAAATGACTTTTGGTTTAGATAAATGTAGAACGATCCATATAGAGAAAGGTAAAATTGTAGATGGAGACGAGGGTATATTTAGAAATTTCAAAATTGAAAGTATGAAAGGGGGTGAGGTTTATAAATATTTAGGATATCCGCAATCAAATAGATTAGATCATACTAGTATTAAAAATAATATTAGGATTAAATTTAAAACTAGGATCAGAAAAATTTTGAAATGCAATCTATCTGCTAAAAATTTAGTAAAGGCGATAAATACTTGGGCAATACCTCTATTAACTTACTCATTTGGCATAATTAAATGGTCTAAAACAGATTTAGATAGCTTAGAACGATTGATTAGAACAACATTAACTAAATTTCATTGCCATCATCCAAATTCAGCTGTAGAACGAATTAATTTACCCAGAAATTTAGGAGGTAGAGGTATAGTCAAAATAACATCTTTAAAACATAATCAGGTTGAAATGCTAAGAAATTTTTTCCATAGGAAAGCTGATAGTTCAGAAATGCACAAAATTATTTGCAAGGCAGATAGAAATATTTCACCATTAAATTTATACGACGAGAATGCCAGCATTCTTATAAATACCAACCAGGAATTATTAGATTCCTGGTCAAATAAAATTCTTCACGCAAAACACTTCAATTATCTCAACCAAACATATGTTGACAAATTTTCGTCAAACAAATGGTTGAGTATTGGAGAGTTGAGCGCAGAAATAGAAGGCTTTATGCTTGCCATACAAGATAGAGCCATTAATACTAAAAATTATAGGAAGCATATCATCAAAGATGCAAATCAAATTGATGATTTATGTAGAAAATGTTTGGCTTTTCCGGAAACTATAGAACATATTATATCGGGATGTTCTGTATTAGCGCCGTCCGAGTATACATTTAGGCACAATCAAGTTTTAAAAATAATTCACCAAAGTTTGGTAATTAAACATAACTTGATTGACTGCCGTAATGTACCATATTATGAATATTATGATAAAACTATTCTGACAGACAGAACAATTAGTCATAATAGACCCGATATAGTTTTACATGACAAAATTAAGAAAATAACTTATATCATTGATGTCGCTATTCCAAATTCTTGTAATATTCAGAAAACTGTTTCTGAAAAAATAAGAAAATATACAGATTTAGGAAATGAGATTAAAAGAATTTGGCATTCTCAGACTATAAAAATATTACCATTTGTTATTTCGGCTACTGGCATTATACCTAGCTCTCTCATTCAAAATTTAGGCGTATTAGATTTGTCAAAAAATTTGTACATAAAAATGCAAAAGTCGGTCATTTTAAATACATGTAGGATTACGAAAGATTTTTTAAATATTTATATTGAGGGATCAGTAGGATTTATCGGACCAGTTAGGATTTCATCAGAGCCGAACCCTCTGATATGAAAATATCTGGAGTCGGTGAAATATTTTCCCATTATGTTTCTGGTGGATTGACGTATTGTTCTTGTATTGTTTTATTCTTATATAGTGCACTTACATTGCGTTAATTTACTAGATATTCATTTGTGGAAAAGTGTGTGGAAGGGTTTAGTCTTTCATTTGGGAAAGATTCAACCCGGACATAAAATCTGGAGCACCGTAAATCAAAATCAAAATCAAAATCAGAATCAAAATCAAAATCAAAATAAAAATAAAAATCAAGATCAAAATCAAAATCAAAATCAAAATTAAAATCAAAATCAAAATCAAAATCAAAATCAAAATCAAAATCATAACCAAATCTAAAACAAAAATAGAGTAAAAAAACAAATTGAAATAAAAACAAAATACTCCACCATGCAAGATGGAAAAACTGTAGACTGGGAAAAGTGCAATACATGTGAAATAATTCGAAGCAGAGCTATGCAGTTGGAATTATTAAATTTGTAGTTCTTCTTTCTGATATAAATTTTACTATGACTTGTTTATATTTAGTGAATGATGTGTTAAATATCTTTATAGTCACTAGCCAAATTTTGTATACGGCGAACAGGGGCATACAATTGTGATTCTGTGTTGGAGTTGTCACAATAGAATGGTAGATAGTGCCTCGATGTTGAATTGCGAGGTATATGGAAAGAAATCAAGTATAATAGTTCTGGGCTGTCAATTTTTGAATTTATGATTTTATGTAAGCATGTTAGGTCATATACTATTCTACGTTCGGATAATTTTAATAAATTAAGTTGACATATTAGATAATCATAGTTGATACATTCCTTTGTAATACCCATTCTGAAATTAATATATCTTAAGAATTTATTTTGAATTCTTTCTATCGTGAGTGACTGACTAGCATAACTAAGTGCCCATACTGTCGAGTTGTACTCGATTTGACTCCTAACCAATGACATGTACAATTTTTTAATGGTTTGAATATTTTTAAATTGGCTGCAAATTTTTATTACAAAACCCAACATTTTCAAAGCTTTATTTGATGTAATTTCAATATGATTTATAAATTTCAGTTTTTGGTCAAAGTTTACACCTAAATCATTCACCTTGGTTACAGTTGTTAGTACTACATCATTAATGGAGTATTCATAAATTATTGGATTATTTATTCTATGAAATCTCATAATAAGACATTTACTTAAATTTAGTTGTAGATGGTTCTTTTGGCACCAAACAAAAAGTTTAAACAAGTTATTAGACAATGTTTGACAGTCATTAATATTTTGTATAGCTTTATATAGTTTCATATCGTCTGCAAACATTAAGACTTGGACATCGTTGAAAATAGAAAGAACATCATTCACAAATAACAAAAATAAAATTGGTCCCAAATTTGACCCTTGTGGAACGCCGCTGGTAGCGATATATATATATATATATATATATATATATATATTGACCTCTTCTCGTAATATGCTGATCCAGTAAGAAGTTATTTGACAGTGTTGATCCACCTTTAACACCGAATAACTTGGCTTTAATGGATTACTTCTGTATGAATTTGCAACAACGTTACATTAAATAGCAAGGTTGCCAGTTTCCCAGTAAAAGTAAACGAAATACTACACATAAAATTTTCGATATTTGTATGGAAATCATACGCTTCGTAACTGTTGATCCGCCCAATTTACCATGCGTTGATGATCCGCCCAAATTGCCATGCGTTGTTGATCCACATAATCGTATATCTTATGTACCTATATGTGCTTTTACTATAAAATTGTTGATCTGACAATGACCAATCAGAATGGCGTTCAAGATGGCGTTATGAACGAAGCCTTCTGATTGGTCATAAAAAAACATATACCTATATCTGGTTTTACTGCTCATTGGTTGAGCCGATATGGAAGTTGCAAAACGTAATATTATAACGGCCGTGGCACCGACTTGAAAAATATATCTTTCTGTATTTTATAAAATTCTAATAATATACTTCCGCGGGTTTTTGTTGCTAGGCTCCGCCGCCCGGGAAACATTTATTGGATAAACACATCTGTCATACGTCATCCCAAGTGGTTCGATACTTTTGATGACTTAGCAAGGGTGCCCGGGTTCGAGGGGTGATAATGCGTTGCATTACGATCTTGGCTACGAATTCGGAAGTCGCAAGTTCAAATTTTGGCGTGCGCAATAAATTTTACTTTGATAAATATATATGATTCCTCGATAATGCATTGCATTATGATCCTTGACTACGAATTCGGATGTCGCAAGTTCAAAATTGGCGTGCGCAAGTAAATTTTATTTTGTTAAATTTGTATAATTCCTCGATAACGCGTTGCATTACGATCTTGGTTATGAATTCGGAAGTCACAAGTTCAAAAATAATAAACTTTATGTTGGTAAATATTTAGATATAATTCCTCGATAATGCGATGCAGTACGATCTTGACTACGAATTCGGAAGTCGCAAGTTCAAAATTGGCGTGCGCAAGTAAATATAATTTTGATAAATATCTACGTATGATTACTCAATAATGCGTTGCATTATGATCCTTGACTACGAATTCGGATGTCGCAAGTACAAAATTGGCGTGCACAAGTAAATTTTATTTTGATAAAAGTCTATGTATGATTCCTCAATAATGCGTTGCATTATGAACCTTGACTACGAATTCGGATGTCGCAAGTTCAAAATTGGCGTGCGCAAGTAAATTTTATTTTGATAAATATCTATATATAATTCCTCAATAATGCGTTGCATTATGATCCTTGACTACGAATTCGGATGTCGCAATTTCAAAATTGGCGTGCGCAAGTAAATTTTATTTTGATAAATATCTATGTATTATTCCTCAATAATGCGTTGCATTATGATCCTTGACTATGAATTCGGATGTCGCAAGTTCAAAATTGGCGTGCGCAAGTAAATTTTATTTTGTTAAATTTTTATAATTCCTCGATAACGCGTTGCATTACGATCTTGGTTATGATTTCGGAAGTCACAAGTTCAAAAATAATAAATTTTATGTTGGTAAATATTTAGATATAATTCCTCGATAATGCGTTGCGGTACGATCTTGACTACAAATTCGGAAGTCGCAAGTTCAAAATTGGCGTGCGTAAGTAAATTTTATGTTGATAAATATCTATGCATGATTCCTCAATAATGCGTTGCATTGTGATCCTTGACTACGAATTCGGAGGTCGCAAGTACAAAATTGGCGTGCACAAGTAAATTTTATTTTGATAAATATCTATGTATGATTCCTCAATAATGCGTTGCATTATGATCTTTGACTACGAATTCGGATGTCGCAAGTTCAAAATTGGCGTGCACCAGTAAATTTTATTTAATAAATTTGTTTTATTCCTCGGTAACGCATTACAATACAGTCGTAAGTTCATATTGTATTTTATTTTGATAATATATGTATATGCTCGGGTTCAAGGGATGAGATTTGTCTAGGTCTTTGCGGCGAACGGGTTTGCCCACCTACTGCGTTACGGACTGGATCGGGAGAGACTGGTTGAGGGAGACCTTTTTTCTTACATTAGCTCCACACAGGAAGCCCTGAAGAAAATAAATCCCCTCAAGGCCAATGTCATCTTTAGGGATGCAGTGTGGAGCATATTTTTAGGAAAGGAAGAAGAGGATGTTCAGGGAAGGAATGGGGTAGTAGGTGTGAGTAGGAATCTGGGGGTCAGTATGTCTAGGAGTGACGGACGTGTGAATCCATCCCTCCCATTTCGTTGCAAGGCGATGTTCCGAAAGGTTCCATGTCAACTCAGAAATAAACCAACTCATAATAACTCAGAACCTCCTTAGAAAGGTCATTAAATGCTATGAAAATATAATTTTAAAAAAGCCGGTAACCCTAACCTAACTTAACCTATTCAACCTATGTTTTCTGAAGTGCTTCTCAGTATGTTTCATTATGAGTTGTTCCACCGTTCACCGTTCCGAAAGGCGATCATTCTAATCTAACACACTTTTACTATCTACTACACTATAAAGAGGTAAGATTTGTTTGTTTGTTTGTTTGTTTGTTTGTTTGTTTGCATTGAATAGGCTCCGAAACTACTGAACCGATTTGAAAAATTCTTTCGCTGTTGGGAAGCTACACTATCCCCGGTTGACATAGGCTATATGATATTTTCAAAAAAAATTAGGGATCGTTACTAAAAGTCCAATAATGTAACCCAAGGTGTATAAAAATTACCTAAAATATTCTTTACATCGCGTGCGCTGCGAAAACTATTAATGATAGAATAAAATAATGTAAAACGACTTTGTAGAACACATCATTATTTACAAAAAAGGTCGCGACAGCATATGTCTAACTATTATGGTTATGCCACAATAATTATTCTTTTATTTTAAAAAAATTATTAAAATGTCGCGCTTGAAAAGGCTATTTATTTGTATCTTGGTTTTAATTCTTATCAAAATAAATTACTTCATATTCAAGACTGTTTCAATATCTGTATACAACTTTTTGAATTATTTAATAAAATCTTTCTTTTTTATTGCTTTTGTGTGATATAGGTATGCAATAATACTTCAAACCAAATATTTGCCAAGGTTTTTCTAATAAAGCACCGATAAAAATCGTCATCTATGAAGACCTATCTTTTTTAATTTAAAGACAATGTACTTAAATAAAATAGTATTCAAGCGTACGAAAACATACAACTTTTGAATAAAAAAACATGTTCCATGGATAAACCGTTGGTAGAATGCCAGTTTACTCCCTTTCTACATTTTTTTTATAATACATTACTAAACAACCTTTAGGCTAGTAATTCTGAGGCAAAATGAATTGGGATATGGAGGACATTTTTTTAAAATCGATGTGGACGGGGAATAATTTTAAATATGGGGAGAAATTTTAAATCGATGTATATGGGACGGGGTAAATGAAATACAGTTAATTACAAATAATAATATTATTTTATTTATTTATTTGTTTACGACTTGATGGATTTTACATGAGATTAAATTGTACAGGAGCATTATAACAAGTATATAGCATAATAAGAAGTACATAATACATAAAATAATAAACAGAGCATGAGAGACATAAGTAGGCACAACACAAGTGTTTATTTCATAAAAAAATATTTTGCATTATGATAAACTAATAATTATTATCTACTCTAAAAACAAACTAAATCTAAACTAAAAGCTACGAATCCGGTGGTTGAATTCCTTTGTACAATTCACTTATCGAATACTCATACCTCTCATACACAATGAGTATTCGATAAGTGAATTGTACAAAGGTTGGTTGAATTCCTTTGTACAATTCACTTATCGAATACTCATTGTGTATGAGAGGTATGAGTATTCGATAAGTGAATTGTACAAAGGAATTCAACCAGCGGATACGTAGTTTTTAGTTTCGTAGTTTTAGTTTGTTTTTAAGGTAGATAATAATTATTAGTTTATCATAATGCAAAATATTTTTTTATGAAATAATCCCTTGAAAAGAAATTTACCAAATTTAGTCTCAATAAAATAATTAATAATGTGCAATAAAAGCGTCGATCAAGTATAAAGTATAATAATTTTTTTTTTTAAATGTTACACAATCAAATACGGATACTGTAAAAATGTAATTATATAAAATAAGATTCCAAATATTATAATCAATAATTATCAGCCTGAAACACTCATCTACATTGAAAAAATCTTCCGAGAAAAGATACTGGCCGCCAACGGGAATTGAACCCGTGACCATCTGATTGCCGGTCAGCAGCTCTGACCACTGAGCTATGGCGGCTTATCTAATACCCGCCAAAGCCATAAGCCGCCATAGCTCAGTGGTCAGAGCTGCTGACCGGCGATTTGCCTACAGCAACACATTTGAGCTACAGCTCAATTCTTATGAACTTTGATCGGTACGGTACTTGAACTACATTAAAAAATTGGTTTGGTTTAAGTCAAACCGGTAAACTACTATCCGGTGAACTTTGGTTTAAAGTGAAACCGGTAATCTACAATAATTTGATGAACTTTGGAGTCACACCGGTAGTCAAACAGTTGAGCTTTCACACCCTTCAGCCACACAACATATCCCAATTAGGGATGCAATAGTCCTACTGGCTACGAGCAGTTAGTATTCACAAAAAATCTAAAACACGATCTGGTTTGGGAGTGTACTTCATAGTATTATTCATTTACTTATAAAGTTTTCAGCCACGCAATATGTTGTATGGGGACACCGTAGTTCAATTGATAATAACCGGATAATGATTAATTGTTAAAATTATTAATCTTTTATGCTGACGAAGATAACATTGTTTTTGAAACATGTCGATAATATTAATAAAATAGTGGTGTTTACAAAATTACTTATTCTCATTGAAGCAATAATGAAGCCACAAAGTTTATTTGCGAAGTTTGAAGAAAAAAAAATTACCTACACTTCATATTTGATTTCGAATGTGCATCATGCACTAATTAATATACACGATAAACAGACGTCATGATTACAGACATTGCCAAGTCTGGCGGTGATTATAACACTATTCACATTGATTAATATTATAGTTTTCCCATAAGTTTTGGAGTAGAAAACTGTATTTCCTGTAAATGTTCAACAGAAATTATGGTCACCTCTGGTCGGAAATCGTTTGTTTACTTTTAAAATTAATATGTATCACAATATTTTAACCACTCAGGTATTTTGCGATTATGCAAGTTTTTTGTCTTAAACGAACTGCCAGATTTATAAAACTTTGTGTTATTTCCGCTTCACAATTAAGGGTCAATAAATGGAACATATCTGAACGTAGCCGAATACTAAAAACTGTCACACATCTGCCGGATCTGCCCTGATGAAGGGCACTGCAACGCTGTCCGAAACGTCGGCCAAAGAAGGAGGTAGCGCAACACGGTATAACACCCCATAAACAAATAACAGAAAAAAACTAAAAACTTGAAACGTTTGTTTGAAATAAGGTTTCAAATTGTTATATTACAAAAAAATATTAACATTTATAAATATTAAAATTTAGAAAGCAAACATAAAAATATTGTAAAAATGACTCACGCGATGTTTTTATGTGGAAACGGTACTAAAATCACTGATTATGTAAAAATAACACTTATTCTATTGAATAAATAAACAATTTTGTCACCTACCTTTTACCATTTCATACAAGAATATTTAAAAAATTAATAATGTCTAACAGCGCGTAGGTGATTTGGGGGTGAAAACTGTTTCTACAAAATTAGTATTTTTTATGTACTTCTATGGACAACTTTGAATAGAAATGTGAAGCATTCAAAATGGATCTTCTACTTTTTGTTTTAGGGTTATCACTAGAACAATAACAGAGTTATAACGACTTCTGTGGGAACACACGAAAAAACGCGCTTATTTTACGGCTATTGTTATATATATTAACACGCTTACGTATCCGAGTGGTTGAAATATTCTAAAAACCATTGTATTAAAGACCGGATGTCGGTAACTTGATATATTCATGTTGCCGCTATTTAAAAATATATCTGAATATTATTTTAAATTTTTAGCAAATCTACAGTGTGGTAACAAATTCAATAAAAATTAATCAATTTTTACGATTATGTTTTATGTTAAAACTTATTTCACAGTAGCCTCATTAGTATTAATTAATGAAAATGTGGGCCGAACTGCATTGGCAAATTTTATTTATTACATAAACATAAAATTTCAGAGACAGAAAGAATCGACTGTGTACCAAGTTTCATCTCGATTATGTGACGGAAAGTGGATTTTTTAGACTTTTGAGACTCAAACAAACTCAGAATTCCAAGTAAATGTGATACTTAAGAGGAATATAAACGCTAGAAGTATTTCGATTCTCGTGCCTGCAAAATTTGCAATCGAGCGTCTTATTTGCGCGCGGCAAGTAAGCGAAAAAGTGGTTTTTATTTATTTTGTCCATAATTTTATAAGAGTGAAAAAAAGTTAGAACATAGAAAACCTCAAAAATGGTCTTACCCATAAAGGAGTATTTTTATAAAAATGTTTCTTGTATTACTTCATAGTTAAGTCATGAAAAAACATTTTTTTAGTGGTTTACGCTTATTTTGTTTTTGTTATGTAAATAATAATTTTATTCTAATTCCATTACATAAAAAACCTAGTAAAAGCTTCAATTTATCCGTAGCATATTTTTTGATGTTGATACTGTAAGCCAATTCGTCATAAAGATTAATCTAAATAGGATTTCACGTATAACTTCACCTTAAAAGAACGCCTCTATATTATATGTAGATGGCGCGAGTTTAATTATTTTAGCGTAAAACTTTTTTTTTTTAAGTTGTGCTTTAAAATATTAAGATGAATTAATTGTTTGCGCCCGTACAGTTGCAATATGAATATGAATAAATAGTTTTTTTGGTTTGAATAAATCTTTCAAGAAAGGCGTACAAATACAATAATGGATTGAATTACCGATACAATATGGTATTTGTTTGCCATTTTTGAAAGATTTATTTAAACCAAAAAAACTATTTATTCATATTCATATTACGCATGAATGGGCGCTAACAATTCATTCATCTTAATAAGGCACTACTTGTAAAAAGCGTGTTCCCTAAAATAATTAAACTTGCGCCATCTATGAAAGAGTAGATTGTGAAATCTTTTTAATATCACTTTAATATAAAAAGGCGGCTCCTTGGCCGTCGCCGTCGTAAGAAAGTATTAATTATGATTTCTAAAATATTTTCTTAAGTAAGGTAAAAACAATGATATAATTTTTTTTTTTTTCAATTAAGCTAGTCATTCCCGAGATAGTATACTTTTAGTTAAAAACTAGCAGACCAGGCCACATGTTGCTGTGACTAACGAAACATAACGCCATCACAACGCCACGCCACTACCCAACCTTTATAACCAACGCCATCTGTTAAATCAAATCGACACCGCCCGCTTGCTGCCGACTGCCCGATGCCCACTGCCTGCTTGCCAGCCCTATTTCAGCCAATTAACACAAAACCTTGACAAATTATATACTCTAAAACCTTCCTCATGAATCACTCTATCTATTGGTGAAAACCGCATGAAAATTTGTTGCTTAGTTTAAAAGATCTAAGCGCACAGACAGCGGAAGCGACTTCATTTTATACTATGTAAAGGTAACACAATTTTTTGCCCAAAAAAATAACATAATAAATACCTACTCTAAAGAACTACTTTTCGAAAAAAATGTCCTTACTTATTAAAACGTGCTTTATTTTTTAAACAACTGATAAACAAAAATATACCACACATAATTTCATTTTTCTCAGTTAAAACGCAATTTTTAGTAATGGGATATGCGATTAGATGTTTTTAAATATTTAAAAAAGCGGGATTTCAATGGTTTTTACTTCGGGCATTCTTCATTGAAGTTCAAAGTTGATAAGCTTTTAGCCATTCCAAATAATAAAAACATCTATATAAATAAAATAGTTAAAAAAGAAAAAATCGATAATTATTTTCTTTCAAACATTTTTAAACACCCAGTTTGTTTTGAACACCTGCACTCATGCCTAGCCAGAAGTGTGAACGGGCTCTACCACCCACAATGATAATCCACACTATGGAAACTATTTTCAAGGCACTCCGTAAAAAATGATACCGAACGAGTTGGTTTAATTTTTACGTAAAAGTAAAGAAAATACATTGCTGTGAACCGTTTTGAAATATTTGACATTTGTAATCCATTGAAGATATGCATGTTACATGATGTATGTTTTAAAATATTTTTGGCGGCAATTCAGCAAACCTACATACATTAATATTATATTTTCGTTTTTTGTTTTGTGTTGGCTACCTCCTTCTTTAGCAGACGTTTCGGACAGCGTTGCAGTGTTCATCGTCAGGGCGGATCCAGCAGATCCGACGATGTCTGCGACAATCTGCCGGATCTGCCCTAATGATGGACACTGCAACGCTGTCCAAAACGTCGGATAAAAAAGGAGGTAGCGCAACACGGCATAACACCTAAAAAACAAACAACGAAAATGCTTTTGGCCGTGAAAATCTAAAAACTTATCATTAATATTATAGGTATATTGGGAAGAGGATTACGCACACCACCGCCCCGGGAACCATTTATTGATTAACCAAACCTTTGCCATAGGTCATACCAAGCGGTTCACTACTTTCAGGTTCAAGGGGTGAGGTTTGTCTAGGTCTTTGAGGAGAATGTGTTTGCCCACTTACTTCATGGCAGGCCAGAACGGGAGAGACTGATTGAAGGAGACCTAACCTAGAACTCTTCTATTGGACTCTCTCAACCCAATTTGGGAGGTTGAGAGAGTCCGATTTGTTCCATCGCCCCGGGAACCATTTATTGGATAACCAACACCTCCGCCATAGGTCACCGCAAGAAACTCACTACGTTTAGTGACTTAACAGGGATTCCCGGTTTTAAGGGGAGAGGTTTGTCCAGGTCTTTGCGACGAATGCGATTGCCCACCTACTGCGTGGCGGGCCAGGTTGGGAGAGACTAATTGAAAGAGTCCTAACCTAGAACTCCCTCAACTCGCCTCTCAACTGGGAATAACATGGGAGGTGGATAAGTGTATCGTCGCCCCGAGAACCATTTATTGGATAACCAACACCTCTGCCGTAGGTCATCCCAAGTGGTTCTCTCTGTTCGGTGACTTAGCGGGCGTGCCCGATTCCTCGGGTAAGATTTGTCCAGGCCTTGGCGATGGATGCCTCTGCCCACCTGCTGCGTGGCGGGCCGGATCGAGATCGAGAGACTGGTTAAGGACGGCCATTAAATTTTCTGCAAGTCTAGGATGAATATTTATTTTTATTTAGAACAATGAGTTAAACTTCAAATTGTAAAATTTAAATAAATGAAGACAATATTAGCGAAACTCAATCCAAAATCTGAAACAGAAAAATCAGAAAGAGGTACGGTCACATCAGGGACTCCAAGCCAGGACCTTCGGCTTTCCGGGCAGCAGCTCTAACCATTGCGCTAAGCTAATTAATTAGTCCCCATCCGATTCTGTCATTTTTAACCGTTTCATACTTCGACTAGAAACTACCAACATTATCTTCATTTTCGTAACGCAAATTTTATTGGCTGCTATCTGTATGAAAGATTGCAAAATTCAACCAGAACTAAATATAATCTAGATAGTGTCTTGGATAAAGTTATCAATTTTTATTTAATATGCGACGTCTATTGACTTTTCTGCAAGTCTAGGAGGAATATTTATTTTTAACTATGAGTAAAACCTCAAATTGTAATTTTGTAATATAATCAAATATTTTAAGATAATTTTCACGTTCTATTCAAGTTCCGTCATTATATCATTATAGGCCAGTTGCTCTATCAATCTGAAATAATACAGAATTTGAATAGAACTTACACAGGTCGTAAAAAAATAATTTCAAATATTTGATGAATCCGTAAAATTTTTTGAAACAACCCGTCTTTAGTTTCATTAGCTCCAGATAGAAGAGAGCATCTGGGACTATTGTGCGGTACATTCATAAAATACCTATATTAGTCCCTCGACCCGTCTCCCAACAAAGGAATATCAATTTGGAGGCGGATATGTGTAACTCCGCCCCGGGAACTATTTATCGGATAACCAACATCCTTGCCGTAGGTTACTCCAAGTGGTTCACAACGTTTGGTGACTTAGCAGGGGTGCCTGGGTTTAGAAGTTGAGATTTGTCTAAGTCTTGGCGGAGAATGCGTTTACCCACCAACTGCGTGGCGGACCGGATGGATTATGAATTCTCCAATCAGACTTTCTCAACCCTTTCCCCAAACGGGGCTATTTTTAAACTCGTGGTAACTTTAGAATAAAATGTCCGAATTGAATAATTCAAAAAGTTAAATAAAGGTATTGAAGCAGTCTTGAATATGAAGTAATTTATTTTGATAAGGATTAAAACCAAGATACAAATAAAGAGCCATTTGACGCGGCGTCATTTTAATTAAATTTTTAAAATAAATAAACACTTTTTGTGGCATAACTATAATAGTTAGACATATGCTGTCGCGAAACTTTTTGTAAATAATGATGTTTTCTACAAAGTCGTACTACATTATTTTATTCTATTGTTAATAGTTTTCGCAGCGCACGCGATGTAAAGAATATTTTAGGTATTTTTTTTACACCTTGGGCTACATTATTGGAGTTTTAGTAACGATCCCTAATTTTTTTTTGAAAATATCATATAGCCTATGTCAACCGGGAATAGTGTAGCTTCCTACCAATGAAAGAATTTTTCAAATCGGTTCAGTAGTTTCGGAGCCTATTCAATGCAAACAAACAAACAATCAAATCTTTTCTCTTTAAATAGTGTTAGATTGGTTCCATGCAAACTCAGAAAGAAACCAACTCATAATTCAGGTCATTAAGATGAAGCCATACTAAATAATGCAAAATCATACAAAATCGTATGTTTTTGTTTTGAAAATTTGACCGCTTAGACGTATTATAAATGCTTCAATTAAATACTTCGTGTAGAACATACCTTGGCCTTTAAAAATATCGGTCATTTTTTTAATGTCTTTTAATAAGCTTAGAAAAAATAAAGTATTAGGTCTATAAAAAACATTTTTTAGTGCAAACTCTTCTACTTATAAACATTTTTTCGGATATGGTTTTATTGCATAATGTGGCAAATTCAGTTTCTTATATAGCGGAGAAACAACGTGTTAGGGTCCGCGCTGCTTGTTTTCGTGAAATCAATTTAAAAATTCCGTTTTATTACAATAAACAATGCATAAAAAAGGAATTAATGTTTTTTACAGGCCTTTACGAAATCAACATGTAAAAAAAATTCTCAAATATCTTTTCCAACCTTTCCAAAAGCTTTTTCTCAAGTATTTTTAAACTCCTCCCATAAAAGGGCGTGAATTCAAATTTCGATTTTTTCCTGTACTAGTGGATCGCCTTAAAAGCTATGAAAACATAATTTTAAAATAGCCGGTAACCAGAGGCGGCCCCTGCCTTGTAGGCCAGTCAATAAAGGCTCAAAATGAGACTAACCCAAACATTAATTCCTCCGTCGATGAAATTTTGCAGTTACAATAAAAAATAAAAAATAAAACCAACCTTTATACCTTATTTTATTGTATTTTTGTTATATGTTTATGGTCAGTTAGTAAATGATCTTTGATGTTAGTTTCGCAAAGTAATGTTAGTAAAATGTTAAACTTTTTTCATATTATAATATATTTTGATATTATAATATGAAAAATGAACAATAAAACGATAAAAATAAAAACTGATACCAATTGCTGTCATTTGTAAATACATAGATATTATAATGTCTTATAATTAATATTATTATTCAACAACAGTAACTAATTTTCGGTCAAATAAATAGGCATTTGTCAAAATAATTAATTAGTTAAAATAACATTGTATTACGTAAGTATTTTAAAATTAAAATGAATATAGAAGCTTACGTCTATTTCATTGATTTTAACAACGCTTTCGGAATTGCCTGTTTGTGTTGATTTCTATTGAGAATTTGAGTTACGAAAAAACCTCATTTACAATGCCACAATAATTTAAAAATAGACATTGAGTTATTTTATATTGCACTTTTATAATCAAAATCAAAAGTCAAAATCTAAATCTAAATCGAAATCGAAATCGAAATCAAAAGTCAAAATCAAATTCAAAATCAAAATCAAAATCTCAAACCAACACCAAAATCAAAGTCAAAGTCCAAATCAAAATTAAAATCTCAAACCAAAACCAAAATCAAAATCAATATCCGAACTTGCGACATCCGAATTCGTAGTCAAGATCGCACTGCACTGCATTATTGTTGTATTATACAAACGTTTCAAATAAAAATTACCTCCGCACGCCACAATTCGAACTGGCGACTTCCGAATTCGTAGCCAAGATAGTGAGGCAGTGCATTATCGAGGAATTATATGTATTTATCAAAATAAAATTAACTGGCGCATGCCATTTAAACTTGCGACATCCGAATTCGTAGTCAAGATCGCACTGCACTGCATTATTGTTGTATTATACAAACGTATCAAATAAAAATTACCTCTGCACGCCACAATTCGAACTTGCGACTCCCGAATTCGTAGTCAAGGTCGCAATGCCCCTTAGATATCGTTGAATTATACATTTAAATCAAAATAATATTTACTTTCGCACGCAACAATTTGTTCTTGCGACTTCCGAATTCGTATTGATCGTAATGCAATTTGTTCTTGCGACTTCCGAATTTGTAGAGATCGTAATGCAATGCATTATCGAGGAATCATACGTATTCCCCGATAATGCATTGCATCCCCAAAGAAGACATAGGCCTTGACGGGATTTATTTTCTTCAGAGCTTCCTGTGTGGAGCTAATGTAAAAAAAATAAGGTCTCCCTCAACCGGTCTCTCCCAATCCGGTCCGTAATGCAGTAGGTGGGCAAACCCGTTCACCGCAAAGACCTAGACAAATCTCATCTCTTGAACCCGAGCAGCCCTGCTAAGTCACAAAAAATCAGTCTCTCCCAATCCGGCTTGCCACGCAGTAGGTGAGCGAACGCGTTCGCCGCACGGACCTAGACAAATCTCACTCCTTGAACCGGGCACTCCCGCTAAGTCACGAATGTCACTGCAAAGTGACATATGACAGAGGTGTTGATTACCCAAAAATGGTTCCCGGGGCGGTGGTAATCATACCCGCCTCCCAAAATTAAGGTATACCTTAAGTGGTTCGCTATGTTTGGTGACTTAACCGGGGTGCCCAGGTTCATGGGGTGAGGTTTGTGCGGGTCTTAGAAGCGGAAACGAAAACAAAATCAAAAGTCAAAATCAAATTCAAAATCAAAATCAAAATCTCAAACCAACACCAAAATCAAAGTCAAAGTCCAAATCAAAATTAAAATCTCAAACCAAAACCAAAATCAAAATCAATATCCGAACTTGCGACATCCGAATTCGTAGTCAAGATCGCACTGCACTGCATTATTGTTGTATTATACAAACGTTTCAAATAAAAATTACCTCCGCACGCCACAATTCGAACTGGCGACTTCCGAATTCGTAGCCAAGATAGTGAGGCAGTGCATTATCGAGGAATTATATGTATTTATCAAAATAAAATTAACTGGCGCATGCCATTTAAACTTGCGACATCCGAATTCGTAGTCAAGATCGCACTGCACTGCATTATTGTTGTATTATACAAACGTATCAAATAAAAATTACCTCTGCACGCCACAATTCGAACTTGCGACTCCCGAATTCGTAGTCAAGGTCGCAATGCCCCTTAGATATCGTTGAATTATACATTTAAATCAAAATAATATTTACTTTCGCACGCAACAATTTGTTCTTGCGACTTCCGAATTCGTATTGATCGTAATGCAATTTGTTCTTGCGACTTCCGAATTCGTAGAGATCATAATGCAATGCATTATCGAGGAATCATACGTATTCCCCGATAATGCATTGCATCCCCAAAGAAGACATAGGCCTTGACGGGATTTATTTTCTTCAGAGCTTCCTGTGTGGAGCTAATGTAAAAAAAATAAGGTCTCCCTCAACCAGTCTCTCCCAATCCGGTCCGTAATGCAGTAGGTGGGCAAACCCGTTCACCGCAAAGACCTAGACAAATCTCATCCCTTGAACCCGAGCAGCCCTGCTAAGTCACAAAAAATCAGTCTCTCCCAATCCGGCTTGCCACGCAGTAGGTGAGCGAACGCGTTCGCCGCACGGACCTAGACAAATCTCACTCCTTGAACCGGGCACTCCTGCTAAGTCACGAATGTCACTGCAAAGTGACATATGACAGAGGTGTTGATTACCCAAAAATGGTTCCCGGGGCGGTGGTAATCATACCCGCCTCCCAAAATTAAGGTATACCTTCAGTGGTTCGCTATGTTTGGTGACTTAACCGGGGTGCCCAGGTTCATGGGGTGAGGTTTGTGCGGGTCTTAGAAGCGGAAACGAAAACAAAATCAAAATCAAAATAAAAATCAAAATCGAAATTGAAATCGAAATCGAAATCGAAATCGAAATCGAAATCGAAATCAAAATCGAAACGAAATCGAAATCAAAAATCAAAATAAAAACAAAATCAAAAATCAAAATCAAAATCTCAAACCAAAACCAAAATCAAAATCAATGTCAAAATCATAATTAAAATCTCAAATCAAAACCAAAATCAAAATCAAAATCTCAAACCAAAAGCAATATCAAAATCAAAATGAAAGTAAAAATCAAAATAAAAATCAAAATAAGAATGCAAATAAAAATTAAAATCAAAATCAAAATTAAAATCTCAAACCAAAATCAAAATTAAAATCTCGATCCAAAATCAAAATCGAAATCCAAATCAAAATCAAAAACAAAATCAAAATAAAAATTAAATCTTAAACCAAAATACATTAAAAAAGAAATGAAATAGAACGAATTGAAATAAGAACGTACAGGTACCTACTAAAAGAAGCTAAAAAGTACGACAGACGGGCACCTTTGTTGGCGGTCAAAACTTGGCATTTATATGGATCAACAAAAAAAAACGTGTAAAATGTATAAGACACCGAACAATGGGCGTGGCTTACAGCGAAATCTTGATGGTATAAATTGATCCACATGGATCAGGATGTGTATGCCAGCTTGTGTAATGGATCAGCATATCCGGATGGATCAACACGTCCGAACGGATCAACTTAAAACTGGTGTACCGTCGCGCAAGATCAACGTTTTACGAGAGGAGATAAATATATATATATATATATATATATATATTTATCTCCTCTCGTAAAACGTTGATCTTGCGCGACGGTACACCAGTTTTAAGTTGATCCGTTCGGACGTGTTGATCCATCCGGATATGCTGATCCATTACACAAGCTGGCATACACATCCTGATCCATGTGGATCAATTTATACCATCAAGATTTCGCTGTAAGCCACGCCCATTGTTCGGTGTCTTATACATTTTACACGTTTTTTTTTGTTGATCCATATAAATGCCAAGTTTTGACCGCCAACAAAGGTGCCCGTCTGTCGTACTTTTTAGCTTCTTTTAGTAGGTACCTGTACGTTCTTATTTCAATTCGTTCTATTTCATTTCTTTTTTAATGTATTTTGGTTTAAGATTTAATTTTTATTTTGATTTTGTTTTTGATTTTGATTTGGATTTCGATTTTGATTTTGGATCGAGATTTTAATTTTGATTTTGGTTTGAGATTTTAATTTTGATTTTGATTTTAATTTTTATTTGCATTCTTATTTTGATTTTTATTTTGAT
Organism: Limnephilus lunatus; assembly: GCA_917563855.2. Classification (NCBI taxonomy): domain Eukaryota; kingdom Metazoa; phylum Arthropoda; class Insecta; order Trichoptera; family Limnephilidae; genus Limnephilus; species Limnephilus lunatus. The sequence goes on along the minus strand of OU830596.1, from coordinate 93,978,211 downwards.
TTTTACTTTCATTTTGATTTTGATATTGCTTTTGGTTTGAGATTTTGATATTGATTTTGGTTTTGATTTGAGATTTTAATTATGATTTTGACATTGATTTTGATTTTGGTTTTGGTTTGAGATTTTGAATTTGATTTTTGATTTTGTTTTTATTTTGATTTTTGATTTCGATTTCGATTTCGATTTTGATTTCGATTTCGATTTCGATTTCGATTTCGATTTCGATTTCAATTTCGATTTTGATTTTGATTTTGATTTTGTTTTCGTTTCCGCTTCTAAGACCCGCACAAACCTCACCCCATGAACCTGGGCACCCCGGTTAAGTCACCAAACATAGCGAACCACTTAAGGTATACCTTAATTTTGGGAGGCGGGTATGATTACCACCGCCCCGGGAACCATTTTTGGGTAATCAACACCTCTGTCATATGTCACTTTGCAGTGACATTCGTGACTTAGCAGGAGTGCCCGGTTCAAGGAGTGAGATTTGTCTAGGTCCGTGCGGCGAACGCGTTCGCTCACCTACTGCGTGGCAAGCCGGATTGGGAGAGACTGATTTTTTGTGACTTAGCAGGGCTGCTCGGGTTCAAGGGATGAGATTTGTCTAGGTCTTTGCGGTGAACGGGTTTGCCCACCTACTGCATTACGGACCGGATTGGGAGAGACTGGTTGAGGGAGACCTTATTTTTTTTACATTAGCTCCACACAGGAAGCTCTGAAGAAAATAAATCCCGTCAAGGCCTATGTCTTCTTTGGGGATGCAATGCATTATCGGGGAATACGTATGATTCCTCGATAATGCATTGCATTACGATCTCTACGAATTCGGAAGTCGCAAGAACAAATTGCATTACGATCAATACGAATTCGGAAGTCGCAAGAACAAATTGTTGCGTGCGAAAGTAAATATTATTTTGATTTAAATGTATAATTCAACGATATCTAAGGGGCATTGCGACCTTGACTACGAATTCGGGAGTCGCAAGTTCGAATTGTGGCGTGCAGAGGTAATTTTTATTTGATACGTTTGTATAATACAACAATAATGCAGTGCAGTGCGATCTTGACTACGAATTCGGATGTCGCAAGTTTAAATGGCATGCGCCAGTTAATTTTATTTTGATAAATACATATAATTCCTCGATAATGCACTGCCTCACTATCTTGGCTACGAATTCGGAAGTCGCCAGTTCGAATTGTGGCGTGCGGAGGTAATTTTTATTTGAAACGTTTGTATAATACAACAATAATGCAGTGCAGTGCGATCTTGACTACGAATTCGGATGTCGCAAGTTCGGATATTGATTTTGATTTTGGTTTTGGTTTGAGATTTTAATTTTGATTTGGACTTTGACTTTGATTTTGGTGTTGGTTTGAGATTTTGATTTTGATTTTGAATTTGATTTTGACTTTTGATTTTGTTTTCGTTTCCGCTTCTAAGACCCGCACAAACCTCACCCCATGAACCTGGGCACCCCGGTTAAGTCACCAAACATAGCGAACCACTTAAGGTATACCTTAATTTTGGGAGGCGGGTATGATTACCACCGCCCCGGGAACCATTTTTGGGTAATCAACACCTCTGTCATATGTCACTTTGCAGTGACATTCGTGACTTAGCAGGAGTGCTCGGTTCAAGGAGTGAGATTTGTCTAGGTCCGTGCGGCGAACGCGTTCGCTCACCTACTGCGTGGCAAGCCGGATTGGGAGAGACTGATTTTTTGTGACTTAGCAGGGCTGCTCGGGTTCAAGGGATGAGATTTGTCTAGGTCTTTGTGGTGAACGGGTTTGCCCACCTACTGCATTACGGACCGGATTGGGAGAGACTGGTTGAGGGAGACCTTATTTTTTTTACATTAGCTCCACACAGGAAGCTCTGAAGAAAATAAATCCCGTCAAGGCCTATGTCTTCTTTGGGGATGCAATGCATTATCGGGGAATACGTATGATTCCTCGATAATGCATTGCATTACGATCTCTACGAATTCGGAAGTCGCAAGAACAAATTGCATTACGATCAATACGAATTCGGAAGTCGCAAGAACAAATTGTTGCGTGCGAAAGTAAATATTATTTTGATTTAAATGTATAATTCAACGATATATAAGGGGCATTGCGACCTTGACTACGAATTCGGGAGTCGCAAGTTCGAATTGTGGCGTGCAGAGGTAATTTTTATTTGATACGTTTGTATAATACAACAATAATGCAGTGCAGTGCGATCTTGACTACGAATTCGGATGTCGCAAGTTTAAATGGCATGCGCCAGTTAATTTTATTTTGATAAATACATATAATTCCTCGATAATGCACTGCCTCACTATCTTGGCTACGAATTCGGAAGTCACCAGTTCGAATTGTGGCGTGCGGAGGTAATTTTTATTTGAAACGTTTGTATAATACAACAATAATGCAGTGCAGTGCGATCTTGACTACGAATTCGGATGTCGCAAGTTCGGATATTGATTTTGATTTTGGTTTTGGTTTGAGATTTTAATTTTGATTTGGACTTTGACTTTGATTTTGGTGTTGGTTTGAGATTTTGATTTTGATTTTGAATTTGATTTTGACTTTTGATTTTGTTTTCGTTTCCGCTTCTAAGACCCGCACAAACCTCACCCCATGAACCTGGGCACCCCGGTTAAGTCACCAAACATAGCGAACCACTTAAGGTTTACCTTAATTTTGGGAGGCGGGTATGATTACCACCGCCCCGGGAACCATTTTTGGGTAATCAACACCTCTGTCATATGTCACTTTGCAGTGACATTCGTGACTTAGCAGGAGTGCCCGGTTCAAGGAGTGAGATTTGTCTAGGTCCGTGCGGCGAACGCGTTCGCTCACCTACTGCGTGGCAAGCCGGATTGGGAGAGACTGATTTTTTGTGACTTAGCAGGGCTGCTCGGGTTCAAGAGATGAGATTTGTCTAGGTCTTTGCGGTGAACGGGTTTGCCCACCTACTGCATTACGGACCGGATTGGGAGAGACTGGTTGAGGGAGACCTTATTTTTTTTACATTAGCTCCACACAGGAAGCTCTGAAGAAAATAAATCCCGTCAAGGCCTATGTCTTCTTTGGGGATGCAATGCATTATCGGGGAATACGTATGATTCCTCGATAATGCATTGCATTACGATCTCTACGAATTCGGAAGTCGCAAGAACAAATTGCATTACGATCAATACGAATTCGGAAGTCGCAAGAACAAATTGTTGCGTGCGAAAGTAAATATTATTTTGATTTAAATGTATAATTCAACGATATCTAAGGGGCATTGCGACCTTGACTACGAATTCGGGAGTCGCAAGTTCGAATTGTGGCGTGCAGAGGTAATTTTTATTTGATACGTTTGTATAATACAACAATAATACAGTGCAGTGCGATCTTGACTACGAATTCGGATGTCGCAAGTTTAAATGGCATGCGCCAGTTAATTTTATTTTGATAAATACATATAATTCCTCGATAATGCACTGCCTCACTATCTTGGCTACGAATTCGGAAGTCGCCAGTTCGAATTGTGGCGTGCGGAGGTAATTTTTATTTGAAACGTTTGTATAATACAACAATAATGCAGTGCAGTGTGATCTTGACTACGAATTCGGATGTCGCAAGTTCGGATATTGATTTTGATTTTGGTTTTGGTTTGAGATTTTAATTTTGATTTGGTCTTTGACTTTGATTTTGGTGTTGGTTTGAGATTTTGATTTTGATTTTGAATTTGATTTTGACTTTTGATTTTGATTTCGATTTCGATTTAGATTTAGATTTTGACTTTTGATTTTGATTATAAAAGTGCAATATAAAATAACTCAATGTCTATTTTTAAATTATTGTGGCATTGTAAATGAGGTTTTTTCGTAACTCAAATTCTCAATAGAAATCAACACAAACAGGCAATTCCGAAAGCGTTGTTAAAATCAATGAAATAGACGTAAGCTTCTATATTCATTTTAATTTTAAAATACTTACGTAATACAATGTTATTTTAACTAATTAATTATTTTGACAAATGCATATTTATTTGATTGAAAATTAGTTACTGTTGTTGAATAATAATATTAATTATAAGACATTATAATATCTATGTATTTACAAATGACAGCAATTGGGATCAGTTTTTATTTTTATCGTTTTATTGTTCATTTTTCATATTATAATATCAAAATATATTATAATATGAAAAAAGTTTAACATTTTACTAACATTACTTTGCGAAACTAACATCAAAGATCATTTACTAACTGACCATAAACATATAACAAAAATACAATAAAATAAGGTATAAAGGTTGGTTTTATTTTTTATTTTTTATTGTAACTGCAAAATTTCATCGACGGAGGAATTAATGTTTGGGTTAGTCTCATTTTGAGCCTTTATTGACTGGCCTACAAGGCAGGGGCCGCCTCTGGTTACCGGCTATTTTAAAATTATGTTTTCATAGCTTTTAAGGCGATCCACTAGTACAGGAAAAAATCGAAATTTGAATTCACGCCCTTTTATGGGAGGAGTTTAAAAATACTTGAGAAAAAGCTTTTGGAAAGGTTGGAAAAGATATTTGAGAATTTTTTTTACATGTTGATTTCGTAAAGGCCTGTAAAAAACATTAATTCCTTTTTTATGCATTGTTTATTGTAATAAAACGGAATTTTTAAATTGATTTCACGAAAACAAGCAGCGCGGACCCTAACACGTTGTTTCTCCGCTATATAAGAAACTGAATTTGCCACATTATGCAATAAAACCATATCCGAAAAAGTGTTTATAAGTAGGAGAGTTTGCACTAAAAAATGTTTTTTATAGACCTAATACTTTATTTTTTCTAAGCTTATTAAAAGACATTAAAAAAATGACCGATATTTTTAAGGGCCAAGGTATGTTCTACACGAAGTATTTAATTGAAGCATTTATAATACGTCTAAGCGGTCAAATTTTCAAAACAAAAACATACGATTTTGTATGATTTTGCATTATTTAGTATGGCTTCATCTTAATGACCTGAATTATGAGTTGGTTTCTTTCTGAGTTTGCATGGAACCAATCTAACACTATTTAAAGAGGAAAGATTTGATTGTTTGTTTGTTTGCACTGAATAGGCTCCGAAACTACTGAACCGATTTGAAAAATTCTTTCATTGGTAGGAAGCTACACTATTCCCGGTTGACATAGGCTATATGATATTTTCAAAAAAAAAATTAGGGATCGTTACTAAAACTCCAATAATGTAGCCCAAGGTGTAAAAAAAATACCTAAAATATTCTTTACATCGCGTGCGCTGCGAAAACTATTAACAATAGAATAAAATAATGTAGTACGACTTTGTAGAAAACATCATTATTTACAAAAAGTTTCGCGACAGCATATGTCTAACTATTATAGTTATGCCACAAAAAGTGTTTATTTATTTTAAAAATTTAATTAAAATGACGCCGCGTCAAATGGCTCTTTATTTGTATCTTGGTTTTAATCCTTATCAAAATAAATTACTTCATATTCAAGACTGCTTCAATACCTTTATTTAACTTTTTGAATTATTCAATTCGGACATTTTATTCTAAAGTTACCACGAGTTTAAAAATAGCCCCGTTTGGGGAAAGGGTTGAGAAAGTCTGATTGGAGAATTCATAATCCATCCGGTCCGCCACGCAGTTGGTGGGTAAACGCATTCTCCGCCAAGACTTAGACAAATCTCAACTTCTAAACCCAGGCACCCCTGCTAAGTCACCAAACGTTGTGAACCACTTGGAGTAACCTACGGCAAGGATGTTGGTTATCCGATAAATAGTTCCCGGGGCGGAGTTACACATATCCGCCTCCAAATTGATATTCCTTTGTTGGGAGACGGGTCGAGGGACTAATATAGGTATTTTATGAATGTACCGCACAATAGTCCCAGATGCTCTCTTCTATCTGGAGCTAATGAAACTAAAGACGGGTTGTTTCAAAAAATTTTACGGATTCATCAAATATTTGAAATTATTTTTTTACGACCTGTGTAAGTTCTATTCAAATTCTGTATTATTTCAGATTGATAGAGCAACTGGCCTATAATGATATAATGACGGAACTTGAATAGAACGTGAAAATTATCTTAAAATATTTGATTATATTACAAAATTACAATTTGAGGTTTTACTCATAGTTAAAAATAAATATTCCTCCTAGACTTGCAGAAAAGTCAATAGACGTCGCATATTAAATAAAAATTGATAACTTTATCCAAGACACTATCTAGATTATATTTAGTTCTGGTTGAATTTTGCAATCTTTCATACAGATAGCAGCCAATAAAATTTGCGTTACGAAAATGAAGATAATGTTGGTAGTTTCTAGTCGAAGTATGAAACGGTTAAAAATGACAGAATCGGATGGGGACTAATTAATTAGCTTAGCGCAATGGTTAGAGCTGCTGCCCGGAAAGCCGAAGGTCCTGGCTTGGAGTCCCTGATGTGACCGTACCTCTTTCTGATTTTTCTGTTTCAGATTTTGGATTGAGTTTCGCTAATATTGTCTTCATTTATTTAAATTTTACAATTTGAAGTTTAACTCATTGTTCTAAATAAAAATAAATATTCATCCTAGACTTGCAGAAAATTTAATGGCCGTCCTTAACCAGTCTCTCGATCTCGATCCGGCCCGCCACGCAGCAGGTGGGCAGAGGCATCCATCGCCAAGGCCTGGACAAATCTTACCCGAGGAATCGGGCACGCCCGCTAAGTCACCGAACAGAGAGAACCACTTGGGGTGACCTATGGCAGAGGTGTTGGTTATCCAATAAATGGTTCTCGGGGCGACGATACACTTATCCACCTCCCATGTTATTCCCAGTTGAGAGGCGAGTTGAGGGAGTTCTAGGTTAGGACTCTTTCAATTAGTCTCTCCCAACCTGGCCCGCCACGCAGTAGGTGGGCAATCGCATTCGTCGCAAAGACCTGGACAAACCTCTCCCCTTAAAACCGGGAATCCCTGTTAAGTCACTAAACGTAGTGAGTTTCTTGCGGTGACCTATGGCGGAGGTGTTGGTTATCCAATAAATGGTTCCCGGGGCGATGGAACAAATCGGACTCTCTCAACCTCCCAAATTGGGTTGAGAGAGTCCAATAGAAGAGTTCTAGGTAAGGTCTCCTTCAATCAGTCTCTCCCGTTCTGGCCTGCCATGAAGTAAGTGGGCAAACACATTCTCCTCAAAGACCTAGACAAACCTCACCCCTTGAACCTGGGCACCCCTGCTAAGTCACTGAAAGTAGTGAACCGCTTGGTATGACCTATGGCAAAGGTTTGGTTAATCAATAAATGGTTCCCGGGGCGGTGGTGTGCGTAATCCTCTTCCCAATATACCTATAATTTTAATGATAAGTTTTTAGATTTTCACGGCCAAAAGCATTTTCGTTGTTTGTTTTTTAGGTGTTATGCCGTGTTGCGCTACCTCCTTTTTTATCCGACGTTTTGGACAGCGTTGCAGTGTCCATCATCAGGGCAGATCCGGCAGATTGTCGCAGACATCGTCGGATCTGCTGGATCCGCCCTGACGATGAACACTGCAACGCTGTCCGAAACGTCTGCTAAAGAAGGAGGTAGCCAACACAAAACAAAAAACGAAAATATAATATTAATGTATGTAGGTTTGCTGAATTGCTGCCAAAAATATTTTAAAACATACATCATGTAACATGCATATCTTCAATGGATTACAAATGTCAAATATTTCAAAACGGTTCACAGCAATGTATTTTCTTTACTTTTACGTAAAAATTAAACCAACTCGTTCGGTATCATTTTTTACGGAGTGCCTTGAAAATAGTTTCCATAGTGTGGATTATCATTGTGGGTGGTAGAGCCCGTTCACACTTCTGGCTAGGCATGAGTGCAGGTGTTCAAAACAAACTGGGTGTTTAAAAATGTTTGGAAGAAAATAATTATCGATTTTTTCTTTTTTAATTATTTTATTTATATAGATGTTTTTATTATTTGGAATGGCTAAAAGCTTATCAACTTTGAACTTCAATGAAGAATGCCCGAAGTAAAAACCATTGAAATCCCGCTTTTTTAAATATTTAAAAACATCTAATCGCATATCCCATTACTAAAAATTGCGTTTTAACTGAGAAAAATGAAATTATGTGTGGTATATTTTTGTTTATCAGTTGTTTAAAAAATAAAGCACGTTTTAATAAGTAAGGACATTTTTTTCGAAAAGTAGTTCTTTAGAGTAGGTATTTATTATGTTATTTTTTTGGGCAAAAAATTGTGTTACCTTTACATAGTATAAAATGAAGTCGCTTCCGCTGTCTGTGCGCTTAGATCTTTTAAACTAAGCAACAAATTTTCATGCGGTTTTCACCAATAGATAGAGTGATTCATGAGGAAGGTTTTAGAGTATATAATTTGTCAAGGTTTTGTGTTAATCGGCTGAAATAGGGCTGGCAAGCAGGCAGTGGGCATCGGGCAGTCGGCAGCAAGCGGGCGGTGTCGATTTGATTTAACAGATGGCGTTGGTTATAAAGGTTGGGTAGTGGCGTGGCGTTGTGATGGCGTTATGTTTCGTTAGTCACAGCAACATGTGGCCTGGTCTGCTAGTTTTTAACTAAAAGTATACTATCTCGGGAATGACTAGCTTAATTAAAAAAAAAAAAAAATTATATCATTGTTTTTACCTTACTTAAGAAAATATTTTAGAAATCATAATTAATACTTTCTTACGACGGCGACGGCCAAGGAGCCGCCTTTTTATATTAAAGTGATATTAAAAAGATTTCACAATCTACTCTTTCATAGATGGCGCAAGTTTAATTATTTTAGGGAACACGCTTTTTACAAGTAGTGCCTTATTAAGATGAATGAATTGTTAGCGCCCATTCATGCGTAATATGAATATGAATAAATAGTTTTTTTGGTTTAAATAAATCTTTCAAAAATGGCAAACAAATACCATATTGTATCGGTAATTCAATCCATTATTGTATTTGTACGCCTTTCTTGAAAGATTTATTCAAACCAAAAAAACTATTTATTCATATTCATATTGCAACTGTACGGGCGCAAACAATTAATTCATCGTAATATTTTAAAGCACAACTTAAAAAAAAAAGTTTTACGCTAAAATAATTAAACTCGCGCCATCTACATATAATATAGAGGCGTTCTTTTAAGGTGAAGTTATACGTGAAATCCTATTTAGATTAATCTTTATGACGAATTGGCTTACAGTATCAACATCAAAAAATATGCTACGGATAAATTGAAGCTTTTACTAGGTTTTTTATGTAATGGAATTAGAATAAAATTATTATTTACATAACAAAAACAAAATAAGCGTAAACCACTAAAAAAATGTTTTTTCATGACTTAACTATGAAGTAATACAAGAAACATTTTTATAAAAATACTCCTTTATGGGTAAGACCATTTTTGAGGTTTTCTATGTTCTAACTTTTTTTCACTCTTATAAAATTATGGACAAAATAAATAAAAACCACTTTTTCGCTTACTTGCCGCGCGCAAATAAGACGCTCGATTGCAAATTTTGCAGGCACGAGAATCGAAATACTTCTAGCGTTTATATTCCTCTTAAGTATCACATTTACTTGGAATTCTGAGTTTGTTTGAGTCTCAAAAGTCTAAAAAATCCACTTTCCGTCACATAATCGAGATGAAACTTGGTACACAGTCGATTCTTTCTGTCCCTGAAATTTTATGTTTATGTAATAAATAAAATTTGCCAATGCAGTTCGGCCCACATTTTCATTAATTAATACTAATGAGGCTACTGTGAAATAAGTTTTAACATAAAACATAATCGTAAAAATTGATTAATTTTTATTGAATTTGTTACCACACTGTAGATTTGCTAAAAATTTAAAATAATATTCAGATATATTTTTAAATAGCGGCAACATGAATATATCAAGTTACCGACATCCGGTCTTTAATACAATGGTTTTTAGAATATTTCAACCACTCGGATACGTAAGCGTGTTAATATATATAACAATAGCCGTAAAATAAGCGCGTTTTTTCGTGTGTTCCCACAGAAGTCGTTATAACTCTGTTATTGTTCTAGTGATAACCCTAAAACAAAAAGTAGAAGATCCATATTGAATGCTTCACATTTCTATTCAAAGTTGTCCATAGAAGTACATAAAAAATACTAATTTTGTAGAAACAGTTTTCACCCCCAAATCACCTACGCGCTGTTAGACATTATTAATTTTTTAAATATTCTTGTATGAAATGGTAGAAGGTAGGTGACAAAATTGTTTATTTATTCAATAGAATAAGTGTTATTTTTACATAATCAGTGATTTTAGTACCGTTTCCACATAAAAACATCGCGTGAGTAATTTTTACAATATTTTTATGTTTGCTTTCTAAATTTTAATATTTATAAATGTTAATATTTTTTTGTAATATAACAATTTGAAACCTTATTTCAAACAAACGTTTCAAGTTTTTAGTTTTTTTCTGTTATTTGTTTATGGGGTGTTATACCGTGTTGCGCTACCTCCTTCTTTGGCCGACGTTTCGGACAGCGTTGCAGTGTCCTTCATCAGGGCAGATCCGGCAGATGTGTGACAGTTTTTAGTATTCGGCTACGTTCAGATATGTTCCATTTATTGACCCTTAATTGTGAAGCGGAAATAACACAAAGTTTTATAAATCTGGCAGTTCGTTTAAGACAAAAAACTTGCATAATCGCAAAATACCTGAGTGGTTAAAATATTGTGATACATATTAATTTTAAAAGTAAACAAACGATTTCCGACCAGAGGTGACCATAATTTCTGTTGAACATTTACAGGAAATACAGTTTTCTACTCCAAAACTTATGGGAAAACTATAATATTAATCAATGTGAATAGTGTTATAATCACCGCCAGACTTGGCAATGTCTGTAATCATGACGTCTGTTTATCGTGTATATTAATTAGTGCATGATGCACATTCGAAATCAAATATGAAGTGTAGGTAATTTTTTTTTCTTAAAACTTCGCAAATAAACTTTGTGGCTTCATTATTGCTTCAATGAGAATAAGTAATTTTGTAAACACCACTATTTTATTAATATTATCGACATGTTTCAAAAACAATGTTATCTTCGTCAGCATAAAAGATTAATAATTTTAACAATTAATCATTATCCGGTTATTATCAATTGAACTACGGTGTCCCCATACAACATATTGCGTGGCTGAAAAACTTTATAAGTAAATGAATAATACTATGAAGTACACTCCCAAACCAGATCGTGTTTTAGATTTTTTGTGAAATTCTTTCTAAACTAAATGTAGCTTCGTTCTTTCAAAAAAATTAGAGTCCTTGCGAGAGCCTTGAAGGAGTAACCATCTGTTACTTATACCAGGGCGGGTAAGTGGTGGATAATAACCTCCAATGCTCGTAGCCAGTAGGACTATTGCATCCCTAATTGGGATATGTTGTGAGGCTGAAGGGTGTGAAAGCTCAACTGTTTGACTACCGGTGTGACTCCAAAGTTCATCAAATTATTGTAGATTACCGGTTTCACTTTAAACCAAAGTTCACCGGATAGTAGTTTACCGGTTTGACTTAAACCAAACCAATTTTTTAATGTAGTTCAAGTACCGTACCGATCAAAGTTCATAAGAATTGAGCTGTAGCTCAAATGTGTTGCTGTAGGCAAATCGCCGGTCAGCAGCTCTGACCACTGAGCTATGGCGGCTTATGGCTTTGGCGGGTATTAGATAAGCCGCCATAGCTCAGTGGTCAGAGCTGCTGACCGGCAATCAGATGGTCACGGGTTCAATTCCCGTTGGCGGCCAGTATCTTTTCTCGGAAGATTTTTTCAATGTAGATGAGTGTTTCAGGCTGATAATTATTGATTATAATATTTGGAATCTTATTTTATATAATTACATTTTTACAGTACCCGTATTTGATTGTGTAACATTTAAAAAAAAAATTATTATACTTTATACTTGATCGACGCTTTTATTGCACATTATTAATTATTTTATTGAGACTAAATTTGGTAAACTTCTTTTCAAGGGATTATTTCATAAAAAAATATTTTGCATTATGATAAACTAATAATTATTATCTACCTTAAAAACAAACTAAAACTACGAAACTAAAAACTACGTATCCGCTGGTTGAATTCCTTTGTACAATTCACTTATCGAATACTCATACCTCTCATACACAATGAGTATTCGATAAGTGAATTGTACAAAGGAATTCAACCAACCTTTGTACAATTCACTTATCGAATACTCATTGTGTATGAGAGGTATGAGTATTCGATAAGTGAATTGTACAAAGGAATTCAACCACCGGATTCGTAGCTTTTAGTTTAGATTTAGTTTGTTTTTAGAGTAGATAATAATTATTAGTTTATCATAATGCAAAATATTTTTTTATGAAATAAACACTTGTGTTGTGCCTACTTATGTCTCTCATGCTCTGTTTATTATTTTATGTATTATGTACTTCTTATTATGCTATATACTTGTTATAATGCTCCTGTACAATTTAATCACATGTAAAATCCATCAAGTCGTAAACAAATAAATAAATAAAATAATATTATTATTTGTAATTAACTGTATTTCATTTACCCCGTCCCATATACATCGATTTAAAATTTCTCCACATATTTAAAATTATTCCCCGTCCACATCGATTTTAAAAAAATGTCCTCCATATCCCAATTCATTTTGCCTCAGAATTACTAGCCTAAAGGTTGTTTAGTAATGTATTATAAAAAAAATGTAGAGAGGGAGTAAACTGGCATTCTACCAACGGTTTATCCATGGAACATGTTTTTTTATTCAAAAGTTGTGTGTTTTCGTACGCTTGAATACTATTTTATTTAAGTACATTGTCTTTAAATTAAAAAAGATAGGTCTTCATAGATGACGATTTTTATCGGTGCTTTATTAGAAAAACCTTGGTAAAAAAAATTTGGTTTGAAGTATTATTGCATACCTATATCACACAAAAGCAATAAAAAAGAAAGATTTTATTAAATAATTCAAAAAGTTGTATACAGATATTGAAACAGTCTTGAATATGAAGTAATTTATTTTGATAAGGATTAAAACCAAGATACAAATAAATAGCCTTTTCAAGCGCGACATTTTAATAATTTTTTTAAAATAAAAGAATAATTATTGTGGCATAACCATAATAGTTAGACATATGCTGTCGCGACCTTTTTTGTAAATAATGATGTGTTCTACAAAGTCGTTTTACATTATTTTATTCTATCATTAATAGTTTTCGCAGCGCACGCGATGTAAAGAATATTTTAGGTAATTTTTATACACCTTGGGTTACATTATTGGACTTTTAGTAACGATCCCTAATTTTTTTTGAAAATATCATATAGCCTATGTCAACCGGGGATAGTGTAGCTTCCCAACAGCGAAAGAATTTTTCAAATCGGTTCAGTAGTTTCGGAGCCTATTCAATGCAAACAAACAAACAAACAAATCTTACCTCTTTATAGTGTAGTAGATAGTAGAAGTGTGTTAGATTAGAATGATCGCCTTTCGGAACGGTGAACGGTGGAACAACTCATAATGAAACATACTGAGAAGCACTTCAGAAAACATAGGTTGAATAGGTTAAGTTAGGTTAGGGTTACCGGCTTTTTTTAAATTATATTTTCATAGCATTTAATGACCTTTCTAAGGAGGTTCTGAGTTATAATGAGTTGGTTTATTTCTGAGTTGACATGGAACCTTTCGGAACATCGCCTTGCAACGAAATGGGAGGGATGGATTCACACGTCCGTCACTCCTAGACATACTGACCCCCAGATTCCTACTCACACCTACTACCCCATTCCTTCCCTGAACATCCTCTTTTTCCTTTCCTAAAAATACGCTCCACACTGCATCCCTAAAGATGACATTGGCCTTGAGGGGATTTATTTTCTTCAGGGCTTCCTGTGTGGAGCTAATGTAAGAAAAAAGGTCTCCCTCAACCAGTCTCTCCCGATCCAGTCCGTAACGCAGTAGGTGGGCAAACCCGTTCGCCGCAAAGACCTAGACAAATCTCATCCCTTGAACCCGAGCATATACATATATTATCAAAATAAAATACAATATGAACTTACGACTGTATTGTAATGCGTTACCGAGGAATAAAACAAATTTATTAAATAAAATTTACTGGTGCACGCCAATTTTGAACTTGCGACATCCGAATTCGTAGTCAAAGATCATAATGCAACGCATTATTGAGGAATCATACATAGATATTTATCAAAATAAAATTTACTTGTGCACGCCAATTTTGTACTTGCGACCTCCGAATTCGTAGTCAAGGATCACAATGCAACGCATTATTGAGGAATCATGCATAGATATTTATCAACATAAAATTTACTTACGCACGCCAATTTTGAACTTGCGACTTCCGAATTTGTAGTCAAGATCGTACCGCAACGCATTATCGAGGAATTATATCTAAATATTTACCAACATAAAATTTATTATTTTTGAACTTGTGACTTCCGAAATCATAACCAAGATCGTAATGCAACGCGTTATCGAGGAATTATAAAAATTTAACAAAATAAAATTTACTTGCGCACGCCAATTTTGAACTTGCGACATCCGAATTCATAGTCAAGGATCATAATGCAACGCATTATTGAGGAATAATACATAGATATTTATCAAAATAAAATTTACTTGCGCACGCCAATTTTGAAATTGCGACATCCGAATTCGTAGTCAAGGATCATAATGCAACGCATTATTGAGGAATTATATATAGATATTTATCAAAATAAAATTTACTTGCGCACGCCAATTTTGAACTTGCGACATCCGAATTCGTAGTCAAGGTTCATAATGCAATGCATTATTGAGGAATCATACATAGACTTTTATCAAAATAAAATTTACTTGTGCACGCCAATTTTGTACTTGCGACATCCGAATTCGTAGTCAAGGATCATAATGCAACGCATTATTGAGTAATCATACGTAGATATTTATCAAAATTATATTTACTTGCGCACGCCAATTTTGAACTTGCGACTTCCGAATTCGTAGTCAAGATCGTACTGCATCGCATTATCGAGGAATTATATCTAAATATTTACCAACATAAAGTTTATTATTTTTGAACTTGTGACTTCCGAATTCATAACCAAGATCGTAATGCAACGCGTTATCGAGGAATTATACAAATTTAACAAAATAAAATTTACTTGCGCACGCCAATTTTGAACTTGCGACATCCGAATTCGTAGTCAAGGATCATAATGCAATGCATTATCGAGGAATCATATATATTTATCAAAGTAAAATTTATTGCGCACGCCAAAATTTGAACTTGCGACTTCCGAATTCGTAGCCAAGATCGTAATGCAACGCATTATCACCCCTCGAACCCGGGCACCCTTGCTTAGTCATCAAAAGTATCGAACCACTTGGGATGACGTATGACAGATGTGTTTATCCAATAAATGTTTCCCGGGCGGCGGAGCCTAGCAACAAAAACCCGCGGAAGTATATTATTAGAATTTTATAAAATACAGAAAGATATATTTTTCAAGTCGGTGCCGCGGCCGTTATAATATTACGTTTTGCAACTTCCATATCGGCTCAACCAATGAGCAGTAAAACCAGATATAGGTATATGTTTTTTTATGACCAATCAGAAGGCTTCGTTCATAACGCCATCTTGAACGCCATTCTGATTGGTCATTGTCAGATCAACAATTTTATAGTAAAAGCACATATAGGTACATAAGATATACGATTATGTGGATCAACAACGCATGGCAATTTGGGCGGATCATCAACGCATGGTAAATTGGGCGGATCAACAGTTACGAAGCGTATGATTTCCATACAAACATCGAAAATTTTATGTGTAGTATTTCGTTTACTTTTACTGGGAAACTGGCAACCTTGCTATTTAATGTAACGTTGTTGCAAATTCATACAGAAGTAATCCATTAAAGCCAAGTTATTCGGTGTTAAAGGTGGATCAACACTGTCAAATAACTTCTTACTGGATCAGCATATTACGAGAAGAGGTCAATATATATATATATATATATTTTACCGTATAAGAGAGTGGATTTTATTTCATTACGCACCCGCTTCATCATACTATTCAATAAACTGTTGTAAATATATACCTGCTGACAAACTACAAAAATAATTTATTTTGAATGAAAATACATAAAAGTAAGAAAAGGTTGCGAAAACCATTGGAAATTGGAAACCCACAAGATGACAATACTACATGTAATAAATTATATATCCGGCCCTCGAAACATAAACATACTCAGAGTTTTATCAAACCCGATGCCTTAAAAAAATGTTTGTTGTGAATTCAGAGAAAATCATAATCAGTTTTATATCTGATATAAAATTTATAAAAAATAGACGGTTGGTAGAAACTTTTACAACTGAGAGAGCCTTTCTTAGTTTTTTAGTCTATGATAAAAGTCACGTAGGTTTGGTAGGTAATAAGATTTTCATCCCCATATCACCCGCAGTTTAAGACCACTCTGCATTTTATATTCCCTTTGGGACAAAGTGCTAACATTATCGAAAAAAAATGCGTGCTTTTGTACGTTTTCTGCCCGACCATAAATGTATCGTAAGTTTTTTTTATGAAACCGACAACGGTGAGATGAGTTTGTAAATAATATGATTACAGTGGCCTAATGTTAAAAAAATCTTTTTTTTCCACTTAAGTATCTAATTTTTTCAATTACCTCTAAAACGATATTTTGGGGCGGGTGTGTCGTGTGATGTCATGAGCGTGGACGCTCACTGACAGTGTTTATTTATGCTGGCCCAGCTGAGCGAATCTTTTGACGTCACTATCCCATGTGCCAACCACGGGCCATTTTGATTTAATCAGTTTTAGATCGTTTTAAAATCAATAATATTGAATGAAAACATAAAAAAAAAACATTTTTAGTAGGACGATTAAAATCAGAAAAATGATCTTTAAATATTCCATACATTTTCAACAGATTCCGTTGTTTTTGGAAATACGGTAATAGTAGGAACCTCAGGGTCAATGTGTTCAGGACTGACGGACAAACGAATTTATTCCTCCCACTTCGGCGCAAGGCAATTTTACGAAAGATTCCTGTAGGAGAGGTCAACAGGTCTCCCTCAGTCTTTCTACCAGTCTTTCCCGATCCGACGTACCTCACAGCCAGATGCATCCACCGCCTAGATACGTACAAACCTCAATACATGAATCCGGCACCCCTTCTAAGTCATCAAACCTAATAAACCACTTGGGGTGACCTATGGCATACGTGTTGGTTATCCAATAAACGGTTTGCTGGGTGGCGGGGCCCTTACCCGCCTCCAAAATTTTAGGTACTATATAATAATATGCTTATTTCTGTAAATTAAAAAAAACCTATTAAAATAATATACATAATATGTCTTCTACCAGGGCTTTCAATCCCGAAATTAAGTTAAGAGATTAGGATTACGGTGCCGACAAACGTCCGGGATTCCGGTTTCCAGATCCCGAGATTAAAAACTCCATCATCTACGTAAGAATAAAGCATGCGCAGTATTAATATGATCCTGCGTCATTATCCATGAAATGAATTCTTGTCGATCATTTTCGTTTGTAATGAACGCTCTATATGTCATCATAAAATAATATTAATATTTTATGCAGGTAGTTGAAAAGATTCGTAGTAACAATATATGTATTCCTAAATAAAGTTAGGTTAAAATAATCCTAATTTTGAAAATGGCGTTTAAATTTTAAGAAAATTCAAGTTCTTGAATCCATTCAACTTAAAGTCACAGAATCACAACTGAATTAAGTTTTTATCACTTTTTTTATTTTCATCGGTACCTAAACGACCTGAAGGTGATTTTCACAATGTCTTAGTATCACCAATTATTATAATCAAAAATTTATACTTACATATCAACCGTATTACTTCTAACCATATATCGACCACTCCCACGACACCTGACATTTACGGAGGATAGAATAGTCCAATCGTTACATTTAAAACCAAACATCCTTTGGTCTAAGACAGTTTTCATACATAGGTCCAAATACACGATACACATCAAACGAAAAGTCCAGACATTCTTGGTAAATTGGTTAAAGATTGGCATCTCGATTTAAGGATAAACCAGAGCTAACAAATATTTTCAGAAAGTATGGTGCATAGGATTATATTTATGTAGTTTCAACATTCTTCAACAGATATCGTTAGTATAGATAGTCAAAAGTAGTTTTGAGGTGTCTCAACATATGTCAGTTATGTAGTAGAGAAGAGTAGCAACTATCGTCGTTTGTGTCTGGGCCACGAATGTTTACGCAAATAACCAATGATACCCGATAAACAGATGGCTCCTTCAGTATCGGGTTCTCTGGTTTCACAATTAGAGCATATTACATACATAGAAAGGACGTCTGGTCAAGTTAAATATTCATTTTAAACCTTACGATAAAGTACATAACGGAACTTGTAATCAAGACAGATCTCGATCTTTATTGGAGTTTCCAGAACACATTTCAAGTAATCTTAATCACTGGGATTGAAGAACATTACAGATAAATAATTTAGTTAGGTATTAATGACCACCATAATTAAATTTCCTACTTCAAATTATAAAAGCGCAAATCATAAACAATTTTGAAACATAATATTCATCAAGTGTTTGATTATAACTAGAACTACTCAATATCAAAGTAGCTCCATGACGGCCGGCGTAGTCCAGCGGTAAGGCTCTTGACTAGCACACCGAAGGTCGCGGGATCGAATCCCGGCGTGGTTTATAAATTTTATTTGATTAATTTGTATTATTTCACAATTTATTCATTTAAAATAATGTAAGTATATTTGCGGCACGTTCCAGAGTGGAAGACACTCTCAGTATCGCCCTGGTGTAAGACAACCATTCAGAATTGAAACGTTGCTTGAAATGGGATTAGCCGTGTTTGGTGATCAGATCTGAATAGCCAGGTACTTCCCCACCTTCCTCTTCCCTATCTCCTTACCCTCCTCACTACCTTCAGCCTCACAATATACCCCAATTGGGGATGCCATAGTCTCACTGTGACTCTTGTGCGCTATTCACATAAAAAAAAAAATGTACCCAATATTTCTCATTCTTTGTTATACCTACCGGTGAATGGAAAAACAATTTTTTATAGTAGGTATCTAGCTATAACCAAAAATACTAATTTTGGTTGTTGGTGTGTGAAGTGAAAATTCCTGCGTAAAATTATAAACGTTCAAAGAATAAATAAAAAAATTTGAATTTAAAAAAAAATATTTCTGATCGTCTCTAAAATTGACTGCGATATTGAATATTTCTGCGCTAGTCTAATATAAACTTCGTAGTCAAATTTACGTGCTCTTAGACTAATAATATAAAAGTAAAGTGAGGTGTTTACAAAATACTACTAGGTACTTACCTATATACAGTTACGGATCAGTAACATTGTTTTCCTTATTGCCTAACTTAATATCTATCTAAACTAATATAATTTTCTGTAATATGTACGTTAAAGAATAGAAATCAAATAAATAAAATAGAGTGGTTGTAAGTATCAAATTATTACAATACGAAGAAATCGGCTATAAACATCTTATTGACAAATCTTTACTTTCGATCATACCCCACCTCTACCGAGAAGAGCTTAGTATTCGTTAGTCCCGCCAGTTAGGTACTGTGTCAGAAAAATGTTTTTTTTTTCAGTATTTGATCTAGGTTATAAAAATCGTGTTTCAGTCTGATTGAGCGATATACAGCACCCAACGTCATTGGCAAGATAATACATGGCATCTACAGTGTACATGACGGGCACAAGCACATAGGTTTCTTTAAGTAATAATAATAACAATATTTGAATAACTTGTATAGCGCCGTTTTTGTGAAAAATCTTCCCACGGGAGCCAGGAGACGTGCATTTAGGTTTCTTTCAAGGAAACAAAGTATACCTTTTTGTTATTTCACCTCCATTTTTTAAAGATTCCCAAATACTTGAAGCCAGTGGGAATATAAAATATAGCATTTGCGTTTTTTGAGGAATGTTACAAAGCTGAAGGAAGTGGGAAGGGAAAGAAGATCAAGAAGGGGAACGATGATAAGTTCCTGGCTATTCAAACGTGATCACATATCACGGTTAATGCCACTTTAAGCAACGGTTCAATTCTGAAGAGTGGTATATCACATTCTCTCAGAGTATCTTCCATTCTGGAACAAGGTGCAAATATACGAAATAATATAATACCTATATTATTTAAAACTGGCGAGTACCTGGCGTGCGTTGCAATGCAAATCAATGAACGTGTTTGTTTAATCAATTCGGTTTATTGAAGTCCTTTTGGAAACACATTGTTTTTTTGTTTTCCGTCTGGCGCGTACAGAAATCAATCAGAAGGTTTTTCGATCCATGAGCAGGCCACATGAGGCTGTGAGAAGCATGTATTTTCCAAATTTACCCCCCGGCTTTCCCATGTCGTTACTATGTCTCCTTTGTAATTCTTCCATCGTCCCTCACCCCTCCGTCACCCCTCCCCTGTGTGGCCTTTCCCATGCGTCCCACTCCCCGCCACCGTTCATTTCCCACGTCCCCTTACCCTTCCGTGCTCCCCCATTCCTTCGTTCCCCTTCTCCCTCTTGAATTTCCCCTCCTCTATCCTCCTTCCATCCCCGGCCGCTAAACTATATGAAATACATACATTTTTCAAACACCTCGCGAGCCACTCATTGTAGACATTTGATACAAAATCCATTACCCCAGAGCCCATAGTTACATATAGCAGGCATGCGCACGATAAATCACTAACATTTAATCGCAGTCACAAGACTCGTTTAGGTACGGATAAGGGACAAACAAAGAAACTTTCATTTTTATGTATTAAGATGTTTGTGAGAACTACAAAATTTGTTGCCCACGCCAAGTTTCTAACCCCCAATCCAGTGGCGTAGCGCGGGTATCAGCCGCCCGGGGCGGAGGAAAATTTTGCCGCCCCCCCCTATATAGGTACTTCTTCAGGGAGGGGGGGGGGGGGGGGGTAGTGATCCTTTTTTTTTAAATATTTATTTGCCGATTTTTATTAATTAAATCTGTATGCGGTGAATTAAAACTACACTCAGAACATGAAAACGGTTTTTCTTTGGTTCTGGCAGCACATAAATTGTCTGCAACTAGAATTTTATATTTGCACTTTGAAAAAAGTTATGTTTTCCTTCGAAATATGTCAGCAGATGAATACACAATTGGAATTTTACATTCTGAACAATAAACTGGCTTAAATTTTATCTGTATGCGGTGAATTAAAACTACACTCAGAACATGAAAAAGGTTTTTATTTGACTCTGGCGGCACATAACTTGTCTGCAAGAATTTTATTAAGCACTTTAAATAAGTTTTTCCTTCGAAATGTGTCGTCGGATGAATTCAAAACTGGAATTTTACATTCTTAACACAAAAGTGGTTTTAATTAAATCTGTAAGCGGTGAATTAAAACTACACTCAAAACATGAAAATGTTTTTTCTTTGATTCTGGCGGCACATAAATTGTCTGCAAGAATTTTATAAAGCACTTCAAATAATATGTTTTCCTTCGAAATGTGTCGTCAGATGAATCCACAACTGGAATTTTACATTCCGAACACAAAGTTACTTTTAATTAAATCTGTATGCAGTGAATTAAAACTACACTCAAAACATGAAAAAGGTTTTTCTTTAATTCTGGCGGCACATAAATTTTCTGCAAGAATTTTATAAAGCACTTTAAATAATATAATGTTTTCCTTCGAAATGTATCGTCAGATGAATCCACAACTGGAATTATACATTTTGAACACAAAACTGCTTTTAATTAAATATGTAAGCGGTGAATTAAAACTACACTCAGAACATAAAAAATGGTTTTTTCTTTAATTCTGGCAGCACATGATAATGTGCATCTAGAATTTTATAACTGCACTTCGAATAGGTATGCACAAACCTGTCAGCTATTTAACTTTTCTGTGATAATAAATTAAAAATATATACACCGTGATATATACGTGAAAGAAAACCGTATAAGTGTAATTTTTTGTGCGCTTTCAGTAGGGCGCACAAAGCTTCGCGAATATAAAACACAAATCGACTATCAATTAGAGCTAAAATGATACTGTTGCTATTTAAATTTTTATTTAAAAATAATGTATGTGTTAGAAATAAAAACAAAACGTCATTAATATTTTGATTTTAACAGTATATAAAACTTTAGAAAGATGTTAAGAAACTATAAACTAGAAAAAACTTCTAAGTCCTGACGCGAGAATCGAACCCGCGACTTCTCCAATCCAAATTTTTACAAGATGATTATTGATTGTGAAATTTTGCCGCCCCCCCAAAAGTGCCGCCTGGGGCGGGCCGCCCCCCCCGCCCCCCCCCCCACGCTACGCCACTGCCCCAACCACTAAATATGGAGCCAAGGCACTTATCTCTACGATAACACCCAAAATGAAAATGAACAGCGATATGAACATGATGTTAATATTTTAAACTCTGAGATTGATTGAAGAAGTGCAAAAAGATTGACATGTACGTATATATTTAAAAAAATATATTTTAACAAATAAAAAAAAATAAAAAAAGTGTCTTTACTGGGGTACCCCGTTCTATGGTCACATTTTACATGGTTATGTGTTTAAATTATAAGTATATAGATATGTTAAAATATAACAATTGCGATTGAAACGATTGCCCAGCCACATATATAGGTAAAACAGCGCGTAACGTAAATATTAGACTTAAAGAACACGTTAGGTGTCTTACAAGTACAGGCTTCTCAGATTTTGCCAACCATTTAATTTATAATGACCATATGTTTAATATAAAAACAAATAATAAATATAAATAAAATAGGAATACGCCTTTATAATTTAGAAGCATTAAAAATATTAAAAGAAAAATAAATGCCAAATTTTAATTAAGCAATTAGAATTAACCATCAGTCCGATTTTAAAGTTATTCCCTTCATCCATATGTATCCCCCACCCCCACCCTCTCTTGACTCCTCCTCCTACCCCTCCACCAACCAGTCTCTGATGTTCTCTCCCTCTCTTATATGTTCTCTCTTTCTATTGTGTGTACCTGATAATCTTAACTCTATACTGTAATTTAGTGTGTATTATGTTTATTGTCGTGAGGAAGGTTGAGGTCAACCGAAACTGATGGACAAATATAAATCAAAATAAAGTGGTTTTAAACAAATAACTTGTTTCATTCTGTATAATGCCAAGCCACAGTGTTTCCTTTCTTCGACAATCATTAGTGTTACGTTGCAAAATTGTATCTATATTATTCCTTCCTGCGTCCATAATACAAGTCTTATTGCTTCTTTTGAATCGGTTATTTTGTATGGTTTTTATTGCAAGAGGTAGTATATTGAATAATTTTATAGTGAAGTATTGCATATTTCTTTGTCTAAAAATAGTTTTAATTGTTAGTTGGTGGAATGTATTTTATAATTTAATCTTGTGAATCAGCCCGAGTTTTGTCTGTGTAGAGTTATCCTGGTTTTATAATGCGTAAATTAGAATATTTTTTGTATATAATTGTTTCAATGACATTAAATTCAGAGGACTCACGGATACGTTTATAAAGAGAATATTGGAATTATTTATAAGCTTTGTCTATAGTAGGTTACTTTAGGTTCAGTATTGAGGGTAGCAATCTTCAGAACTTTTTTAATTTGACTTCAGAACTTTGACCCTTCCACTTTGTGGATTGGGACAGATTTCTCGAGTCTCTTCCCTATAATATACTCGAACATATGTATTATACGTACAGGACATAGTGTGACACTCGAACATATTGGAAATTTCACTATTCATGTACTTTTTTACCTCCCTGTGCCTAGTTTTACTTTTGTTTTCAGGCAATAGAAGACGAGAAAAGGAAAGAATATTGATTTAGATTCCATGACAGTTGATCCTCTGACAGTTGGCCTTCCAGCAAACATATATATAATATGCAGTCGGTTTAGGAAAAATGCGGTTTACTACTTACTCAAAATATAACTATGTTAGGTTAAGAGGGGGTGTTCAGAGAATATACCACCGAATAACAAAAGTATAAAACATATTTTTATTCAAATGCATCATGGATAAAACTACTTGTCTATGTTTATACCAGCATATGAGCACAAAAAAACCGTTGATTTACTGTGATTGAGAATTCGTTACCAGAAAAGTACATTTCGAATATAGAATAAAAATTAGCGTAGACTCAATGACGTTATATATAGACTCGCCATTGTCTCACAAACTCAAGATATAATGTGGCGAGTAATAAACACTCTTGTGTTTTCTGTAATTTTTTTTTGTTTACTTTATTCATTGTATTGTTTATTACATGAATTCGGAATTTTCGACCACCATGCTAGGCACGTGCCCGTGTTGTAAAAATAAATAAATAATTATGTGTATAATAAAAGATACAATACAATAAATAATAAATAACCATCCTAATTAACTAATTTCATTCCCGGTTAGTTATTTAAAAAAATTATTATTCGATAATTAAAAAAAAAATAATGTTCTCCCATAATAAGCAAATGCTTGTGTGTATAGGAGGAGGTATTATTTGTTTAGTTATTTAGAATTTTTTGTTTTTATTGCTGTTTTTATTTTGTTTTTTTTTTTTTTAATATAAAGAATAAGAGTTTTTTTATTATTTATTTATTTGTTATTTTTTTTTTTAGTTAAAGTTTTCAGCATATTTTTTTAATTGTGTTTTGAATTCTTTGAATCTATCATTAAGGAATCTTATATTTTCTGGAAATTTATTGAAGAAATTTGTTCCTAAGTAGATATTTGTAGTTTTTTTGAGGAAAAGTTTTTTTACAAATCGGAATTGGTAACATGTATTTTTTCCTGAAATTTGCTGTGTTTTTGAAAGGTACAGTTTTGTTTAGGATATCCTCTTTGTAAACTTGTAAGGTTGAGTGATACAGAAAAATATTATTTAATTTTCTGACTTTAAAATCTTTGAATATGAGTTCAGATGGATATAAAAAGGATTTCTGTAATATTATTTTAATTATTACTTTTTGCGCAATGTTAAGAAATGTAATTCAGACGTTATTTATAACAAACTTACACATTCAAAGAATGTGTGCGTATGAATGACTTTGATGTAACACCGGGCGGCGCTTTCATATTGGGCCGAATAGTGCATTCTAAATCACGGGCGTGACTGAGGTGCCAAGATACGCTTACTCGCTTACACTAAGACGAATGCGGAATGATCCATCGATTGACGACCAAATGTGATTTTTGTTTACCCACGGTCATTTTATTTCACACAATCAGTTCCATTTTCAAAAAAATGACACTTAAATTCATCGAAGCATAGTTTCAGACATACAACCGAAATCAGTATTTGTAATTGTAAACTAAACTTACAAAACATTTAAAAATACTTATAGCCAAGCCTCTAGAGCATAGGTTCTCAACGTGGGCGATAACGCCCCCTTGGGGGCGTTCCAGACCTTCAGGGGGGCGGTGGAAGACAAAGAGCAAATTGGGGGGCGTTTCAGACTCCCAGGGGGGCGGTAGGAGACCCAGAGAAACCCATCCCACCCCATCAGTGCTCCAGATAGTTTGACGGCAGGACGTACGTCTTTTTCGCCGCGCGCCGTAATTTTAAAATTATTTAAATGATTTACAAGTTTATCCTAATGGATATTAACGAGGAAATTAGTGCGCTTCGTTTGCTAACGACAAGCGGTGGTGGTGGCAAGTATCTGAAGTGGTTCTCGAGAGAAGTCATAGAGATATAATATACTCGAATATAGAGATCAAACACGCCCTTCATAAGCGTTCTGGAGAAAACTGGAGGTCTTCAGAGTGAATACGATCTGTTAAGTTTTTACCGAGCGTTAGTTAGGCCTGAGGTTCGAGTGGCCTATCGAACCTACGTGTCTAAAATCGAGGAAAACATCACACGTGATCCCAAGATGTTTTGACACTATATAAAACCCCTTCTGAAGGATGGTGGTCTTGATAAAAGGTAATCAGGAATTTCGTGGCTTGAGTGTGGCTAACGCAGGGGGTGAGGGGCTTCAAACATTGATTTTGATATGTTTACGGAATCTGACATTATGAGTGCCATAAGTCTCATGAAGAACTCACACTATATCGGACAAGACTTCGTTCCCGTATTTTTTGTTAAAGGGTGCATAGAGTTTCTAAATACACCATTATATATCTTATCTTTAACTTAGCTATCAGTACTTCCACTTTTCATGAAGTATTTATGGAAAACTTCAAAAATTTGTCCTATTTTTAAGAAAGGTTCGAAAAAGTTAATCGAAAAATGATAGGCCAGTCTGTTGCCATATTATCAGCTACTGCTAAACTATTTGAAAAATTAATTCATAAATTCATTATGCCTCAGATAGACGCATACATTATCCCCGAACACCATGGTTTCGGGAAAGGAAAATCTACTGAAACCAATCTGATGGTTTTCACCAACTATTTTGCTAGGTCCTTAGACAGTGGATACCAAGTAGACTGTTCGTATAACGATTTCTCCAAAGCCTTTGATACTGTGAATCACGATATCTTACTCACAAAACTTGCCCAGTTGGATTTTTCCCTTTGGACGTTAAAGTTTTTTAAAAGTTACCTCAAGAACAGAAAGCAACTTGTCACACATGGAATCTTCCAATCTGCTGACTGTTTTGTTTTTCTGTGGTTCCCCAAGGATCGATCCTAGAGCCTCTTCTCTTTTTCATTTTCATTAATGACATTGTTGGAGTCATCCGTTTTTCTTGCTTTTTGCTGTTCGCTGACGATCTAAAATTATTTCTTCTAATAAGACTGCCTGTGCCTTCAAGCTGATGTTGATAACATTTCAGAATGGAGTCAACGAAACCAGCTTCTTTTCAATGTCTTGAAATGCGTAGTTCTGACTTTTACCAGAGCTTACCAGTCTCACCTATCACCGGTACACTATGTTCAGTCATAATCTCAAACGAGTTTCAAATATAAAGTATCTTTGAATGAAAGTAAGTTGATATTTCATCCTCTCATGACCGTCAGAATTTTTCGGGATACCCGTGCTTTGAAGATTTTATACTTCTCCCTGGTCCGCAGTAGGCTGGAGAGTGGTTCGCTTATCTAGAATCCTCATGAGGTGGGGTGCTCCCTCATGTTTGAGAGGGTCCAAATAAAGTATCTAAGATTTCTCTGCATGAGGGAGTACGACGACTATCTATGGCTCTACCCGACGAACTTTCTTCTGGGCATGCTAGGATTTCACTCCCTGTAGCTCAGAAGAGAGGGGTGTGCCACCACCCACTTATTCAGACTGCTGCGAGGCTATATTCAGAACTCAGCTATTTTGGAGCGCGTGAGTCTCTATGTTACAGATGATTATCTTAGACAGCGTCATCATAGATAATTCTATCTTCCTGCTTGTAAGACTAACCTGCCAATGGTTCTCCCTGTAGGGAGGAGTATATTGCTCCCGAACTAAATCTCCTCCGAGATTGATATATTTGGCGTCAGTGAGGACAAATTCAAAAGGGAAATTCTTTTGATTCTTGAAAGAGTCTTCCCCTTCTAACGAAATCTTCACCACCGCCTGATTTTTTTTTTAAATTGCCATATTTCTTGAAATTTTTTATGTATAATATTATCTTTTATGTAAATATTAGTGAACAACTTTTTGAAAAATATTTATATGGCGTTATTTCTTACATGTAATAAACTCAAATTTGTAATGGTGTAAGAAGTTAATCTAATCTTGCCCCATCCTATAACGCCCCCCCCCCCCCCCGTTGTGGTAAATATAATTGTGACGACAATTGCTGTTTCAGATTCACGAGTTAGGGGGCGCTAGAAAAAATAATATTCTCAAAGTGGGCGGTGGGCAAAAAAAGGTTGAGAATCTATGCTCTAGAGCATATTATAAACCTTAGCCTCCAATCCGGTATATTCCCAAACTCAAACTTAAATATGCCTCAATCATCCCTATTTACAAATCAGGTGACAGATCTTCCCTAAATACCTAAATAGTTACAGGCCAATATCTCTACTGAGTACATCTCCAAAATCATTGAAAAAGTAGTAAAACTAAAACTGATCAAGTTCCTTGAGGAAAATAAAATCCTTTCAAATAACCAGTATGGATTTCACAAAAACCGTAGTACTTATGATGCAATTGCAACCTTCACCAACCTATATCCGATAATCTTGATAAGGGTTATAAACCTCTTGCTGTCTTTCTAGACTTATCTAAAGCCTTTGATACTATTTCACATCACATTCTCCTAAAAAAAACTGCAATAGATTGGGATAAAAGGTACTGCCCTAAAATGGTTTAAAAGCTACCTTATACAAAGATCGCAAACAACTGTCCTTCACTCAAATCGAGCATATAGAAGTAAATGTCTATCTATTTCCTACGGTGTGCCCCAAGGAAGTGTTCTAGGTCCGCTCCTATTTCTCATATATATGAACTCCCTATTGAAACTGGACATTGATGGCAATATAATATCTTTCGCCGATGACACGGTTATCATATTCACTATCAAAACATGGAAGATATCAATAGAGAAGGCAAATTATGGTCTTAACAAAATTTAAAAAATGGCTAGACTCCAACTTCCTCACCCTAAATGTACAAAAAAACACAACGCATACACTTTTCAATCCGTAAATTCACACTCCCAGAAAACCTTCCTAAATTAATCATTCACACTTGCTCACAAAATCTAGACACATCTCCACTATCACCCAATAATAGCTGCTCATGCCCAAATCTTAAACCATCAAATGAAATAAAATACCTAGGTGTCATTATAGATAACCAATTACGCTGGGAGGCCCATATTAACTCCATAACTAAGAGACTCCGTAAGTTATGCCATACGTTTTATTCTTTACGATCAATCCTTGATATAAACACTCTTAGAACTGTATATTTTGCTCTATTTCAATCGATAGCAACGTATGGCATTATAGGATGGGGAGGTTGTGCAGCATCCATCCTCTACCCTCTAGTGACCGTTCAAAAACTTTTGCTAAGGGTCATCTTCAAATGTTCCCCCTCTCATCCATCAGAGCCACTTTTCATAAACTCACAGTCCTTGACATTCGCCAATTGTATATCAAGATAGCTCTAATCCATATCTGGAAAAATTGATTGATAAACTCTAAGCAAACGGACATACATACACGCTACTCAAAGCATGGAAAATGGATAATCCCTGTAACAAAAACCACTTTTTCACAAAGGCAATACTCATACATGGCACCTAAAATATTCAACACGTTAAATAACGACATCAAAACATCAAAAACACTTACTCACATTGCAACCGGTGTACATAAATGGATATCTGAAAAGGGGCGAAATTTCTTTAAGGAACATATGAACCTATACCACCAGTAAATAATTTAAATAACTTGTATATTACAGAACAATATATTCCTCTTTCATATTCATCATTAAAAAATGTTTAACACCACTGACATGTTTCTTATACTCAAGTATTTATTACGAAAAATGTTGTGACAATAATTCCATATTTGAGTACATATTTTTAGCCTTAGCTCAAACGTGGATTTACACAAAAATTGCTGATATATATCTATATACCTATGTTACCATAACACGCACATCCAAATCGCTCATCAAGATATAACTTATCCCTACTTTCTTACCAAATAGTACTTTCTTTGATTTTATATTGTATTTGTATTTTTTTTACAAATACACTTGTACTTAATGTACTTATGTACTTGTGTTTTTTTATTTTTATTTTATTTTTATTTTTTTAAATATTTTTTTTATTTATTTTTTTTTTTTTATACATGCTCCTTGTATTATTTTTAATTCAATAATACATATGTTCTTTCATATACTTTTCATATTATTTTAATTTTTCTGTTTTCCATACTTATTTTTTATATTCATATATGTTAAACTTATGTAGTTATTTTGCATTATTTTTAATTCCTTTATACTTCATACTTGTTTTAGATGTATAAATTATTATTATTTTTTTTTATTTTTTTTCATTCAACTTTTTTTTAACTTGTATTATTATACTTAACATAAAATTGGCCACTACAACACGGGCAATGTGCCTAGTGTGATGGCCAAAAAATTACCCATTTATTGTAATGTATAAACTTTACTGAATAAAGAACATAAAAAAAAAATTATGTCTTTTTTGGATAGACGTCATCAATACAGACTTAATAAACTGAAATCCGGTGGGAATAGACCCACTCGTCGTAATTTATACCGATTTTTTTACATCATTTATAAAGGTCGCTATAAGCATCTGGATTGAGAGAATCTCAAGAATGTGTTGATGACTTTTCTTTCGATTTTGCATAACTTGTACCTGTGGCGTACAAATTTAAATGTGCGTCAGCCAGACCTCGCCAAGATTACCAGTGTTCAGCCAGGTGCATAGCCTCATTCAGGGTCGGGTGACTTATTCATTTCTGTCCATCGAATTTCTCTCTGAAACACGGCCTAGTATGGTGAGCTTTCAGAACTCTATTGTCGTCTCCTTGCGCATGGACAAAGATCTGAAAGATAATTTTATTGTTGTCTGCTACTAGAAGTTACTACCCGACTTCGTTTGAGTTTCAACATTTAGTTCCAGTTGTTTCACAGAATTTGAAGAATTCATCAATCGATGAAAATTATACTGAAAGTCCCTGTAAGAACCAGCACTGACGAAATCTTTAATAATCTCAACATCGTGTCAATTAAACAGCTTTTCTAAAACTATCGTCCGTTACTTTCATAAATAGAAAATACGAGAAATAACATATAACGCGTATAATAAAAACACTAGATATAAAAATATTTTAAAAATCTAAATATATATCCAACAAGTAACTGCAAAAACAAAATTTGGGCAAAAAAGCTTCTTGTGCTATGGTACTAAACTCTACAATATAATAACACTCCCGTTCAAAAACCGCAACAACATTATAACATTTAAATAGAAAATAAATTGAAATCATATTATTATTAAATACTAGCTGGTTCCCGGAATGCGTTGAAAAGCAATATTCAAAGAAATAACGTTCCTAAATAATACCTTCCCCGCCTTCCCCCCCCCCCCCCCTCCCACTCCACCGTCCCGCCAACTCCGCTCCCACGTTCCATATATTCAGTCTCAGTACATTTAGTTTTCAAACAGCTCACGTGCCACCTATTACAATTTGTTTATTTGAATTTTCATTTTTTATATAAACAAACATTCATTTTTGTATATTATAAGAACAATCAAAAAACTATTTAAAATATCTATAATTCTAGATTCGATTCAAAGTATGAGGCGAGTAGTTAAAAAAAAATCATTAATTTAAAGTTGGTTTTAACAATCATTGTTTCGCAAAATGTCATTCTTAAATTTTGACATTTTTGACAGTTTTACAAGAGTTTTTGAAATGATTAAAAAGCTTTTCCGATGTATTTTCATGTGGTTGCAATAATCCAGATACCTTCGCGGGGATTTAAAAAAAGTATTTTGAAAATTTCAAACATTTCCTATGCTTAATACAGCAATACATACATAGACTTCTCATACACTCATGTACTCACTTATATACATAGAATTAAGCGAGCATATTTTGATTTAAATATCTATATAGATTGACGTTTTATAAAATATGTAATTGCTTCATTTTTTTTTTGTATTTCTTGGGCATTATTTAACAATTTTCAGTCATTTTGTTATGAAGAGCTTTATTTCACATGTACACTTGTAACTTATTTTTTATTAATCTGTTAGCGCCGTTACCGGTTTCAACTAACAAATCCGTGTCATTCACTATAACACGGATGTGTCGGAACCGGTAGCAGATAAATAAAAAATAAATAACGAATTTATATGTAAAATAAAACTCTTCAAAATCAAATGTCACATTATAATATTTATATTTTGATACTTCGTATTACTCATATATTTTAAATTAAATATGTAAATGAAAATTTCAGCTCGGGAGAAGTTTTCCCGGTGAGGATTTCATAATCTCTACCTGTAACAAAAGATAATAGAACTTTTATTTTTATTTTTGAAGTAAAACTTGACTTGGGGAGTAAGCTGGTGAATGCGTGACGAGAGCGTTACGAAAAAGTGTGATGATCGGGCGAGGCGAACGGAGGTTGAGAGGGAGATATAAGTTAGTGAAGATAGAAAGAGAGAGAGTTACATTTCGTATAGGCAAGAGAGAGAGGTGCGAGCACAAGGAATCATTTATTAAATAAACATTCCCTAGGTCACACGAAGGTCATAGGTCCCTCAAGGTCATAGGTTACCCTAAGGATTATAGGTCACCCCACAATCGTGGGTCACCCCACGGTCATAAGTAACCCCAGGGTCATAGGTCACCCCACGGTCATAGGTCACCCCAGGGTCATAGGTCACCCCAGGGTCACAGGTCACACATTTTCTTTCTCTCTTCAGTGGAGTTTTACTTCAGTCGTGTGTTCTAAAGCACACTCGTTTTTTTTTAATTATCAAATTTCAAACTTCATTTTCAAGATCTGTAAAAAATTCTATTAATATTTCAGTTTTGTGAAACAACTAGCCATTAATGATATAAAAGAGAACCTGAATAGATCCTTTACGTAACTTGAAAATTAACTTTTAATTTTGATGAATTATTCAAATTCTGTGAAACAACCCGTCAAAACATTTGCTTTAGACTAGAAATTGTGCATATTTCTAGTATTTGGTCGTTGACTCGAACATATTTTACTTATCTTTTCAATATAATAGCACAACGTTTGGTCGTATTGCCCACCCAAAATAATTGCTCCGAATCTAACAAACCATCTATCCAGTTTTATATGTTCATTAAGGACTGGAACTTACATATTGGCACCACAAAAGTTCAGAGAAGTAATCTCGTGTCACCTAAAATGGGTGAGTTAAGCAATTCTCTATATACCTCCTACTTCTTTTTGGAATGCCAAACGGTTTTGATCTTCTGGCAATTTTTTAGTCCACTCTCAAAATGCCACAATTTTGTTCTCTATTATCCCCTTTCCTCCAATCACAGGCGTGCATTCCTGCATTTTTGAACGCTTTTCATGACTTTCACTTTTCAAAAGTGTATTGAATTGTCACTGTCCTGAGTTTTCCGGTTACAAAACTCATGGCAGGAAGGTAGGTAGGTACTGTTCATAAATGCGAATGAAGAAAACAATGTGTTCCAAGATAAAGACTTGTGGCATTCCATCCTCTCTGCCAACCCTTCGGAGATATATTATAATATAAGAAGTTATTGAAATTAGTCATGGTAGTTTAGTACGTTTTGTATGGTTACCGGGTAAAACTCGTTTAGGTACAACGCACAATGCCGCTTTATGACAAATAATAGGTACAAAACTTGATGGCAACACTATAGCATCCTTCAGATATTCCTACAGATTTCATCAATACTTCTCGAATTCCTCATAATTTTCAAGATTGCGTGAATGAGCCACATGGATTCATTTTTCATTATCCCCTATCCGATAAAAAGTTACTAGATTTTCATACTTCACACAGAGAGAACGAAAGTGCTACCAAAAATTAAAACTTGCAGTTTTTATTAATAAAATAAATGGATAAGTTTTTTTTTACTTTTTTGATAAACATAACTACTACTACATAAGTAAAAATATTTGGTTTCCCACGTACTTTGTTTTGTTGTCTTGAAATTAGATATAACTCCACACGAAAAGAATTTCCCTCAGGGCCTCCTGTGTGAAGCTAATGTAAAAAAAATCACTGATCTTGAACCCTCCGACCGTTAATTGAATCTATTATTTTTTTTAAATTTAGAAATATACACATTCTTTAAGGTCCTGCATACAAAAGGCTGGCTTGTCATCAGGTGCCTATAAATTATTATTACAAATGTTTTTATAATTAATAATATTCATCTATCTAATAATTTCTATCAATATTTATTCACTCATTTCTATCATCTCATTCCAATTTACCATTCGCATTATCCATGCCTATCTTTCAGATAACATATGTTTAACCTTATTCATAGAGTTACGTTATTTGGCAGTGAGTTAAATATCTTATGTATATTGTACTCCAACGTTCTCTGACCGTATTTGTTAATATATTTCGGAAGTATTAAGCCATTGTTGTCTTCGACTAAATAAGACACATCGATAATCGTTGAACCTATTTTTGATCGATGAACCTATTTATAAATAAATGTTCTCAATTATGTCCAATCTGCTGTTTTTTATTTTTTCTTTTATTTCCTTTATTTATTGCAAATTATGGTTAAATTATTTGTGGAGTTTTCAACCACCATGCTAGGCTGATACCCGTGTTATGCAACTTATTTATTTATTTATTTTTTTTTTATTCAGAGAAAGATACATAAATTACAATAAATTCAATATAATAATTAATTACATAATTAAACATAAGTTGAATTAAAATTTTGTTAAATAATATATATGTTACCCGATATTGGGTACGTATTTTGACACACAAATGATACTTGCTGAATATATCGGTTTTAAAATTTGGGATGCGGGTATGGGTACCGCCGCCCCGGAAACCATTTATTGGATAACTAACACCTCTCCGATAGGTCACCCTAAGTGTTCGCTACGTTTGGTGAATTAGTAGGGATACCCGGGTTCATGGGGTGAGGTTTGTCCAGGCCTTGGCAGCGGATGCGTCTGCCCACCTGCTACATGGCGGGCCTTTTGACCTTTCTAGCCGGACTCTCTTAACCCATCGCCTTGCACGGCAGGGAGGGGTGGATTTATACATCCATCACTCCTGGACACACTGACCCACAGATTCCTACCCACCTCTCATACCTATTTCCTTCCCAGAACTTCTTATCTATCTACCTATCCTTCCCTTCCTTGAAAACACCCTCCACACAGCATCCCCTAAGATGACATAGGCTCTGAAGGAAATTATTTTCCTCAGGGCCTCCTGTGTGAGGTTTGTAAAAAAAACTTTACGCTTTAAAAGTTAACAGTGATCGGTGGACAGTGATGCAAAAAATATAAGTTTACTAAATAAGTAAAAAAGGATTACTTGAATAAAAATAAAAATTGTCATGCAAGTGGCCCATTTTTGCCAATTTCCAAGATTCGTGTGAATTATGCACACTATAATATAACTTCGGCTTCAGATTTCAGTACCAAAATAAACGGGTTGGCACATGGAGACTGTCGGTGTATTTACATAAATTTGAATTTGGCAGGACTCGTGTTATGTAAAGTAGGTACGATGCTGAACATAGTAAAGTATTATTACTATTATTTAAGATTGTAATATTATTTTATTACGTCCGAAAATGCTCATTACTTTATTATTTAAACTTTATTAATTTATAAAACCATAGACATATGAATATTAGTAGACCTGCCCTAAGTGATAAGAGCGTATTATTTCCCCCTCCCATTGGAACCATTCCATTGGAACCGGCTGGGATCGAGTATGGGTTAGCGTTAATCTAAAAAATGTGACGTCATCATTCTTCTGCGAACCAGCGTCGAGCACTCATCGGTACATTTTAAGAAATAACACGGTAAAAACAGTGGCTTGTGTTTTGAAAACGTGTAAAATAGAAGTGAAAAAGAGAATAAACCCAATTGTCGTATTACATTCCATAAGCAAGTATTATTTTACATCATTTTAAGCTAATTCAGATCACATAATATGATCGTTTTTCAAAATCCAATATCACTCGAGATACATGGCGTGTGCCCGTCGCTTTTTACTGGGGTAAGTAAATTATGAAACATTTGAAAAAGTGTCTTAACTGAATACCGCAGCAAAATATTGAACTCGACCTTATAGGCGACCTTTCTTTGCCTATTTGGACTTCGCAAAATTTTTCATTACGCGGCGAGCAATTCGCGCTCCCATGTAAAAAGGTCTATTCATTCAAAAGCAGAGTTTACTTTTAAGAACTAAATGGTGATATTATAGTGCGAAATGCCTATATACTGTCAGATTGAGTTTTGACGAATCACATATAACCAAAGCCATCTTCCCGCCCTTCGTCCCGCTGTAGTTGGTTTCTACCCCTCACCTTTCTGTTCTGGTCTATTAATATTCATATGTCTATGTATAAAACAGATTTTAAAACCTTACTTACCCCATTACATTTTTTATGACGAACATTCTTGATCTTCTTTTGATAGAAATATCGAAATATGTAGACATGAATGGTGCCACACGCGTATTTAGAAAAATTATAATATTATTAAGATAAAATACCTAATTAGGTTTCTCATTCAAACAGTAAAATGAAATGATTTAATACAAGTTATCAATACACTTAATTTAACCTAAACATACCCACAAGAACAACACGACACAATACTGCAGTATGCACATACACAAGCGCAATTGCATTGCTCATTCTCCGATAGAAGCATTGGTGTCACCCTAAGAGTATGGATATTATATTAGTTCCATGATTTCACCAATTCTCAGGAGTAATTGAAGTGTTTGAAACCCTTTGATTAGTGATTTAATTTTTAATCATACACTTATATTTAGTTTTAATACGCAAAAATGTTTAACAAATATACGCGTATTAACTATAAATTATAATTTAATCGAAATTACAAACATGGCATTAGAAAAAAAATTATATAGTCGTACGGCCGCACAAATGCGGCGATACTCTAAATTAGGTCAAATCAAATGGATCTTTCGAGTGTCGCCGCATACCTGCGGCGATACTCCTCAAAGGGTTATTGTTAACTTAATTGCGAATTTTGTGTATCATATTAAAAACCTATTCCAACCCAATTCTTAAACCATCGGTTGTTTCTTTTTAAACCTATCCGATCACTGTAATTAAAAAAAGTATTTTTATTTCGCGTAGGTATGTATTTTTTTTATCTATCCACGTAATTTTATTTTTAATATTTCTTTCTTGTGTTTAAAGTTATTTCTCAATTTCTTCCTACGTTTACATAAAATCTCCCTGGACGTAAAATAAAATAAATGAGATTAAATAAATAAATAAAATTAAAAAATGAGACAATACGTCAATTTGTTTTTATAAACTTTTTTTTTTTTGGATTTCATAAGATTCCATCTTCGCGGACCAACTGCTGAATGTCTGGCCGCTAAGGTTCATCAGGCGCTTAATACTGCTAGACCAAAGGAGACTTGCGTATAACCGTGGATTTATCGTATTATATTGGAACCGAGAACCGTTGTATTAAATAAGGGGCCATCCATAAATTACGTCACACCTTAAAGGGGGGAGGGGAGGAGAGAAGTGTGACAAGGGGTATGGGGGAATCATCAGCTCTGTGACGTCACATGTAAAAATCTAAATTATTAAAACGCAAAACTTAAATGTCGACGAAAAATTATTTTTAGATGTAAAATTGCAAAATATGTGACGTCACAATAGGGGGGGAGGGGTCTCACAAATGTGACGATGTGTGACAGAGACAGAGAGAGGGGGGGGGGGGTCGTAAAATCATTATATTCATTAAATCCTTGTACTACTGCACCGCCCACCATTAAATGTTGCTTTTACTTTCCAAAATACACTCATTATAGAATATATTACATATTAATATTAACATATTTTCAGGATTAAACAACATGTGTTCACAATTATGTCCTCTGCGTGCGAACTCTATCTAAATTCCTTTAAATAGACAATAAACAGTGTTAATTTCAAGCGACCTCCCAGGTAAGTATGGTCCTGTATTAATTCATTTTTAGGCAGCATCGCGTTCATTGGTCAAAATATTGTAAATATATTTTCGTATCGGTGATCAATGAACCGGTGTATGCAATTTTAGTTGTTTTTAATTGTTTGTCTAGCTTCTAGTCTTTCTAGATTTTAGGCATGTATGGTAAGTTTGTACAGCGCCCTTGAGGTGATTTTTCACAAAAACGGCGCTATATAAATCGTCCAAATATTATTATTATTATTATTTATGTAACGTAATTTATGGATGGCCCCCTTCGACCAAATTGATGGCCCCTAAATATTTTATTGCTATCTCATTCTCGCGCAGGATAAACCCAATAAATGTATGTGTTTTTAGTGTCGCTCGCTTCCGTTTCACCGTGTTTCAAATCACAACGGTGCTAAAGAAATTTTCACTTAAAAAGGGGGATCAAGTCTTAAATTATTGTCTAGTTCGTAATGTAATGACTGCGGTCGGAGGTGCCAGTACTAAATATAAATATATGCAAGAGCGGGAACAGACCGGTAACAAAATAATTAGGCTCGGGAAAATGCTAGAAAATTACCCCTTTTGTGTCCATCGAGTAATAAACCGATAATTACACCCTTAAGAGATTTTTGTTTGCATTATTGACCTAGTTATCAACCCTTTTTACCCCTTGGGCAATTTTAGGAGGCTTTATAGACAACAAACAAATGTGGAGTCTTTTTGGGAGATATATATCGCAGCCGATACGGTTTTAAAAAAATTATCTCATTTGGTAATACGGTGAAAAATACGATTTATACAGTGTTAGAAAGAGAGAGTGTCGTGCTTTCAGTTTGCATTAAAAAATTACAATACACTCTTCGACATTTTTTTACAATTCCATGAAACGAAACTTACGAAAAGTATTTGTTAACATTTGCAAATTTTCAAATCTTACTAATATTATAAACATGAATGTTTGTATGGATGTATTTGTGTTTGTTACTCTTTCACGCAAAAAAACTACTGAATGGATTTTAATGAAACCTTACAATAATATGGCTCATGCATCAGAATAAAATATAGGCTATATATAATGGTAAGCTATGGCGTTATGAAATTTGTATCAATGAAAATGTGTTTCAAAATTTCATATAATTTAGTGGCAGGTAGAGGGGGGAAGGGGGGAGGCGGGGATGGTGGAAGAGAATGGACATGCAGGGAGAATCAATTTATTTCTTTGAATGGAATGATATGGAATGTATATGATTTTATGTTAAACGAAATAAAGTGAAGTTACAAGAACTTTTGTAATACTCACGTCATTAAATATGTTTTTTGTTATCATTACATACTATAAAATGAAGTCGCTCAAAATGTTTGTACGCTTAGATCATTTAAACTACGCAACGGATTTTCATGCGGTTTTCACCAATAGATAGAGTGATTCAAGAGGAAGGTTTATATGAATAAAACATGCTTATTATGGTAGAGAAAAGCCGAGAAATTCAAATATTCAATTCAGGCAGCGGGCAGCTGGCAAGCGGGTGGTGTGGATTTTATAAAGGTTGGGTAATGGCGTTGTGTTTCGTTAGCCACAGCAACCTGTGGCCGGGTCTGCTAGTTTTAGATAAAAACCACCGGTAAGCGACTTTAAAAACTTTTTGATTGTTTGCGTTCAAAATTTGAACATTTTTAATTGCTTATGGAATCAAATGTAATGCAAACATGTCTCCGCTAAATCTGTTTTCTGACAGTTCTCCAAAGAGCAGTATATATAGCAAAATTTTAGAGACTTTGGGGGTTAAACAAATATTGTAAAAAGCTTCTCAGCAATAAAATTAAGCTTTCTAGCCGATTTAATATTGTGAATCTGAATTTGGCTTAGTTTTCTATGCATTTGACTTTGTTAGATGCAAATGGTATTGCAAGTCAAAGAAATTAGGTGTCTAGCTATGAGTTTTTCATTTAATAATATGGTCGCTGCAACGTTATGTATATTTATCAGTTTGTTGAACCTTTAAAAAATGGCGCTCTAGATGTCGCAAGGAAAAAATATAAAATAAATATTTATATTACCGCTATTATATAAAAAGCACAATCCCGTGAAATAATATTTAAAATGGCGCTCCCAAAAATTGCACTCCGCAGAATAACTTTGTCATTCGAGGAGTTTTGCTGGCGTATTTTTTTTTTTAAATTAGCTTTACACAGGAAGCGCGAAGAAAAAACGATCCCTCAGGGCCTATGTCATCTTTGGACTTGCTGTGTGGAGGATTGTTTTAGGGAAAGGAAGTGTTGGTTATCGCATCTGATAAAAACCATGCAACGTTAACTCAATATGTTAAGTGTGTGGCAAAGATTAGTTTTCAATACCCTAGTTTTTATTTACAAGTTAAAAAATGAAATGTTACCAGATCATATGTTGAATAATGTTAGAATCAACAGTACAGTTCATTGTTATCCTACGAAAAACTGCAACGATTTTAGGCTTCCTAAAGCAAATTAATCGGGAACACAAAATAATATTTATCATAAAGGTTTTA
The DNA here is from genome assembly GCA_917563855.2 of Limnephilus lunatus. NCBI lineage: Eukaryota > Metazoa > Arthropoda > Insecta > Trichoptera > Limnephilidae > Limnephilus > Limnephilus lunatus. The sequence goes on along the minus strand of OU830596.1, from coordinate 93,937,994 downwards.
AAATGTTCAATGAACTCCCTGTAAATGTTAAGGAGGCTAAAAGTCTCGTGGATTATGTATTAATGTTGTAAAGTCCAAATTTTAGTCAGTAGGTAGTAAATAATATTGTAGTAGTCATATATAGAAAAGAAAACATTAGATATACTTGTCCCTCAATTTGATAGTTTTAGGGGCATTAGAACTAAATATTGTTTGAACCTTAATAAATGAGATAGGGGAGAAACGAAGATAAGGAAATATCAACTCGCCAGTAAAGTTCTGAAAGCCCGCCGTATATTCACAAACATAACATCTAACGTATGATCTAACGTCATTGATAATATCTACACTAGTAATGTCTATGGTTGTAATTAGACTGCACTGCACTGCTCTTAGAATTAAAATAATAATTGCATAATGTATGCCCCTTTACTTCAATAACCTCCCGCAACCCTGATTACATAATTATCAAATGAGGTTTTCCAATTTTCACTCCCTTTCTAACCCAACTGCTTTTCCTCCATAATACAATAATTTGTCAAAAAGACTTCCTTTTTTTCAGCATGGTTAAAAATAATGGAACACATTTAAATATAACGAAGAAGATTGCACTTGCACAAACGATGTACTTTATTACCTATTTTTTACATCCTAACATTTATCTGTGGTGGTAGGTAGGTACCTACCTATTAACTTTGGTACCTACCTTACTGCCTCCTTGACATTCTTTATATTAAAAGTTTTTCTTGTTAAAAATACAAAGATCCAATAAATAATTATTAGATAGATCGATTTATTATTATTCTATTGAAACATAACCCATCAAATTAGGAAATTGCCTCTCATTTTTCGTCAGCGTATCCATCTAAAGTTATCTGAATATTTCCAGTGGAAATATTTCTGGCACGTCTCAGAGACGCATTACTCGGTACCCCCGTAAGTGTCTGATCAGAATCCACCTTATTCCACTTCGTGATTTATTTCGGCATGTTTCATCATAATGTTCTTGTGAGACGATTTATTTTGCTGTCCTTTTCATAAGGGTGGGAAGGTACATTTATTTATTTTAAGTTGTTCAACTGAAATCGACTTTCGAGTAGAAAGGTGGAAGGTAGCCGTCGCCCGGGGAAGATGGAACTATTGCGTTTTCGATGGTTCCGCGCGTTTTCATCCCACGATAAAACATCCCCCGACAAAATATTCTATGGACAAAACATACCCCAACAAAATGTCTACTAATGCCTAACCTAACCTAACAAAAAATGGGACAAAAATAATACAGACTTCTTATAAAGATAATAAATTATTGTTCAAAAATAGAAAATGGGGAAAAAATTATAGACATTCAGCAAAGATAATAAATTATTGTTAAAAAAACTTGGTATAAGAAAGAACTCAGCGTAGTGGAGATACATTTTGTTCTTGGGATATTATGTTGAGAGATATTTTGTCGGAGGATATTTTGTCGGGGGTGAAAACGCGCATTACCATTTTCGATCGGGAATTGTTGTGAGACAGGTTATGGGGAATAGGGTGGATATTTACAACAACTGGTAACTAAGCATATTCACTTTTACAATTTGGGAGGCGGGTGTGAGTACCTACGGCCGGGAACCATTTATTAGATAACCAATACCTCTGCGATAGGTCACCCCAAGTGGTTCTTTACGTTTCGTAACTTAGCAGGGGGGCAACGATTCATGCAGCGAAGTTTGTCCGATTCTTGGCGGTAGATGCTTCCGCCCACCAGTGGCGTAGCAGGTTGGATTGGGAGAGACTGGTAGAGAGTCTGAGGGAGACATTTTGACCTCTTTAGTAGTACTCTTTCAGCACATCGCCTTGCACCGCAGTGGGAGGGATAGATTCATATGTCCGTCACCCCTGGACACATTGACCCTCAGAATCCTACCCACCCCTCACACAGTTTTCCTTCCCAGAATTTCCTTTCCTCAAATGAAGTTCTGGGAAGGAATCGCAGTATCCCCAAAGATGAAAAAGGACCGGAAGGGAATTATTTTCCTCAGGGCATCTTATGTGGAGCTTATCGTAAAAAAAACAAATCACTCGTTTAAAAGAAACAAACCGAATCGGGGACTCGTACCAGGGCATTCGGTACTAATAGAAATGATTAGTGCGTATTTTACGAGCAAAATAATATCTAGGTGAAGTTTATAGAAAATATTTTATTTTAATTTTTATCAGGTCTTTGTATAAGACAATACGTTGGTAAAAAATAATGTTTTATTTATTTCGTACTTAATTTGTACGTATTTGAAAATAGCATTAGGCCTCCCGTCATGTAAAATTATCAGTAAAAATATAACTACCTCATTTGATGTAAGGTAGGGCAATCACTATCATTGTGGGAATAGGTATCTACATTAGAATAATTTGGCAATCACTGTACATTTAGCTGTATTTATTTCTCATTGAAAATACGTAATAGTAAAGGTGTACTATAATCGATGAAAGCATTTGATAAGAAATTCATTAGATGTTATAAAACTACTTATTGTTTTGAAATAAGGCCGATAGGAACAAACCTACACCCATTCCAAGTAAAATATTTTTTCACGAACAAAATATAATTGAGCAGTGTGGCATCTAGCGGCGACTAGACGAAATATTACATTTTGGTGAAAATGGTTTCAATTTGGTTTCAGGAAAGCCCTGCAGAGTTTTGGTGCCTACCTGCTGAATGTGAACATAATATTTTTATTATTGGCTTTGAAAACCGGGTTCGTCTGTTGTTGATAAAATTAATTTTGCGTTTTCATACAACTTTCGGTGATCATATATTATTATTTACAACTTTAGTGCAATACTATAATAATTTGCATTATTATTAAAAGTAACCTTCCGCTCTCTCGCCAAAGGAAAAGTTGAATAAAATCTCATAAAAAATACCACAACATTTTCGTATCTACTACAATGACATGATGGCGAACCCGACTTTGAATAATTTGATGACCTTGTCGAGACTATTTTGATTTGGCCAAATACCAATGATATAACGAAGTTATGTGTTTTCTTACATCATTACGACATATTTTAAGCTCGAAGTTGTTGTTTTTTTTACGAATTTGTCTTCTTCTTCTACTCAAAAGTGAGAGAAAAATTTGAAAATAAAACTTTTGCCAAGTCCTCCGACGTCCGGACTGCCGCTTTGAGTTTGAACAATCTAATTTTACGACAGGGCTAAAAATATATCTCCACGATGTTCACTGGAGAGTGGAGTGCTTACAGTCGTATTTTCTTTGTATAAATCGATCAACATTAAATAAAACGTAATCATTTTAATAAGTTTATTCGAAACATTTATTCAATCACAAACAACAATATAGTTCTTCTCAAAACGGTGATTTTATTATAAAAAACAGAGGTGTTATTATCTTTTTACCTAGAGTGAGTATTTTCGAAATGTTTCATTGTATTTTGTTACGTGGGATGTAAATTTTCTGAAGAACAAACATTACTTTTTATAACATTGTGCAATTTTTGTCCTGTTTAATTAATAACACATTCCTATAAATTATTAAAAAAATATTTGTCCAAAGATTAACAAATTAGATAAAGGATTTTCATGACACAGATGATACAAAACTGAAGCTTTTTTCGATGTCATGCTTTCATATGAATTTCATTTCGTGGTAATGACACCTAGCGGAGTAAACTAGAACTATCAAAGATAGCTTTGTTAGTTTGAATTTGATAGAATAAAATATATTTGCTATTCACTTGGTAGTTCTTTTCCATCTTGTGAGAGTCGCTGCTGATTTAGAAACATTTTTTCGTAGAGCTTCGGGTAATATTGTCATTTTCTCAAAAACTAATATTATGGGAACGAGCTGTAGATATAAATATTATATCACTCAGATTGTGTACGTGCGAAAATTCTTCCAGATGTTAATTTTTTTCCATGACATTTTGTTTTCAAAAAACCTAAAATAATTTAGAAGAATTTTCAGGAAAAAGGTTTATTGTGATTTATTTTTGGGGTGTTGAGGCGTCAAGGTGTCAAGGCGCCAAGGAGCCAAGGCGTAAAGGAACCAAGGTGCCAAGGAGCCAAGGCGCTGATGAAAACCAAACACCCAACACTGCGCCCTTGAGGTTGTTGTTGCCTCAGGAAGCGCAAAACGGCATAATACCCCAACAATAAAGCAACACGAATCGAATCGAATAAACGAACATCGAATCTAATTCGTCGAATTCGTCATCGAGTTTGGGTCACGTTTAGGTACCTACTTAATCTTTATTGAGCTCAATAATTAATTGTAGGTAACTAGGTACCTACCATTATTATTTATTTTTGATAGTAAAATTTTGCGGTTGGGCAGGAATCGATTTTACCGATCAAACAAATAAAAATGTCAATTGGCGCTAGTGTGCACTTTTCTCGAACAGCGCCATTCGTTGAAATTTGACATTAGAAACTTCACAAACGTTGATTTTATTATTGCACTCCTTTTATTATCGACGAAAACTCACTGTTAGTGTTTGTTTCAGGTATCAGGGATACTTGGAATGGATGCTAAAGTTAATAACGGAGCCTCTGAAGTGGTCGCAGAACCCCCGAAAGATATCCATGTAAGTAAATTTTGTCGCCGGCATAACCTATATCAAATTTCATCTTTCCGAAAGAATCTGACCAGAATAATTTTAATTTTTTTATGGAAACTCTTGAAAAGCCTTACCGCAGTGTTAAATATTACTTTGAAATTAATACAAACGCTTTTATGCCTGTGAATCTCACGTGTGAGACCCTTTAAATCTCTGTCAAATTGATTTTGACATGAGAAAGGACAATCATAAACAACCCTTTAAAATTGATCAATTTCAGGCGCTTTCACTAATAAATCTTCATTAGTGCTATGTTTTGTGTTTTCTATTAGTAAAACTTATGCCGAGAGTTTGTTTGAAATCTTTGTCGAATTGATTTTGACACACGAAAAGCGATCATAAACAATGCATAATTTTCAGCCGGTTTTACAAAGAAATCTTTATTTATTGAGTTTTTGTGTTAGGTAAAGCCTGTTCACGAAATGTCGAACAAAAAAGCGTCCAAGGAGGCCCGTAAGACCGATGATAAGTCTGTTGAGCATGTTCTGAAGGCGCTCAGTAGTCTGCAGTCTCCAGAGGAGAAGCTGGCGGCCATGTGCAAGAAGTACACAGAGATTGTTGATGAGAATAGGAAGACCACCACCACCAACAAGCAGTGGGAGAAGAAGTACGTCCTGAACCAGAGGGAGAAAGAACAGCTTCAGTTGGAATATAATAAGACAGTTCTGCTCAAAGTGAAGCTCGAGAGTTTGTGTCGGGAGCTGCAGAAACAGAACAAAGCGGTAAAGGTCGGTGTACAATTGGATTTCATTTTTTTCTTTTAGGTTTTTCCATCTCCCGCAATATAAATAGTTGTTTCTTGGATTAACTTTCGAAATCACTGGACACCCTTAATATGGATATTTTTTTCAAAGTTTTTCTTAAAAAAATATTCATCTTAAGCTTGTCCAGTGATTTAGAAAGTTTACCATTTCTTGTAGTAATTAAGTTGAAACAAAGTGTTATTTAAATATATTTTATGCGTATTGCTGTTCCGGAAGAACAACGATAGAACTTCAAAATATATAATTTTACAAAAAAGCAAAAAAACGAATTGTAGTGTAATGAAATATTTATTAAAGAGTGTGTATGCAACAGAGAATAATGGCATAACAAATGTACGTAGAATACGTACTTTTCTTTCAATCACCAGAAGTTAGAATTTTATCACCCTAATTTTGACCCCCAAAAGAGCAATTATGTCATTGTTCCCCCCATAAATTGTTCGCTCTTCCAGAAGACGTAACTGTTTGATTTCAGTCAATAAGAACACTTACATCACTGTTCCACAAAATATAATAACTCCTCTAGTCACTCATTAACACAACTGAAGCTTGCGGTGTTGTTGCCCTGAAGGAAGATAGCAAACAACTGATGTTTCAACAACGACGTAACCACCCTCTGGCGGTCCGAATAGGAACTACAGCTATGTCGTTGTTCCCCAGTGCGCCCAATGGTTTTCTGAGATCATTTATGGACTTAACCGTATTTTACCAATTTTTGCAGTTCAATTGTTGTTCTTCCGGAACTGCGATATTAAGAATGAGGCAGAATAGTAAATTTTTACCTTTGTGGCGAACTATGTTCATTTGATTGCAATATAAGTTACACTGTTGGAACAAGTGAATAAAGAGTAAATTCTTTACCCTGCTCCAAAGATATAACAAAAATCAATTAGGTGCCATCTACACCAAATTTGGTGAGATGTGCTTTAAGTTTTTCGTGGCTAATAGTATTATGTTGTTCGACTTTTGGGGTATTGTGCCATTTTAAAGCTCAATATTTCTACCTAATGAAGACTACAAGCTATTGGCTCAAAAACTCAACACGGCTCAACATAAAACCAATTTAAATCGTTTCTGATTTTTTGTACGCGATAGATTTCATAATATTTGAGCTCCCACAATTATATCTTATTAATATTTTAAGTTTAATTTTGAAAAACCACGCCTATCCCCTTTTCCCACCCCTTAACCACTCAGGTATTTTGCGATTATGCAAGTTTTTTGTCTTAACGAACTGTCTGATTTATAAAAAATTTGTGTTATTTCCGCTTCGCAATTAAAGCTCTATAATTGAAACATTTTTGAACGCAGCTGAATACTAAAAACTGTTTTTAAAAGGTTATGAAATAAGCTTCAAATTGTTATATTACAAATAAATATTAACATTTCTAAATATTAAAATTTAGAACACAAACATATAAACATTGTAAAAATGACTCACATGATGTTTTTTGTGAAAACGTTATTAAAATCACGGATTATATAAAAAAAAAAACACTTATTCTATTGTATTATAAACTATTTTGTCACCTGACTTTTTTACCATTTCATACAAGAATACATATTTAATAAAAAATTAACAATGTCTAAAGGCACGTAGGCGTTTTGGCGGGTGAAAACTGTTTCTACAAAATAAGTCTTTTTTATGTATCTACTTCTATGGACAACTTTGAATAGAAATCTGAAGCTTGATTCAAAATGAATCGTCTACTTTTTGTTTTAGGGTTGTCACTAGAACAATAACAGAGTTACAACGATTTCTGTGGGAACACACGCGTTAGCGTGAAAACACGCTTGTTGTACTTAACTGCTATTGTTATATTATCGTGTAAACACGCTTATGGGTCAGAGTGGTTAAAGCAGAATTTTTATACTTTATGATATTTTGCAACGCTGGAGACTTCAGCTAGTGTAGAATATTTTTATAATGTTTTTAATGAAGGCATTTATTTACACCAACAGGATGAATCTCTTCTAAAAATTCGTGAAGAGGAAGAGCGCCGCAAAGAAACTCAGGCCAAGTTCCAGAACACCCTGACGGAAATAACAACGCTGATGCAGCAGAACTACGAAAGGAACACAAAACTCCGCGACGACAACATCGACATGACCAAGAAGCTCAAATCTGTCGTCGAACAGTACGAACTTCGCGAACAACAAGTGGACAAGATGGCCAAACAGATGTCGTTGGAAGCTCAACTCTGGGAGGCTAAGTTGAACAAGGCTAATCTGGAAGCTCAGGCCGATAGGGAGAAACTCCTCACGGATAAGAAGCAGCTGCTCCTGGAGCTGGCGCAGTACCAGTCCCGGGCAACAGAGGCTCAGGCCACGGAGGTAGCGCTGCGTTGCCAAGTGTCTATGTATACAGACAAGTATGATGAGTTCCAGAATGCTCTGACCAAGAGCAATGAGGTGTTTGGAGGTTTTAAAGGAGAGATGGAAAAGGTATGTATTAATTATTCTTGTATTCAGTTGTTTAAAGATTCAAAACGCAACTCATTCAAACCTCTTGTTATCCAAATCTTTTTTTCAAACTACATTCATAGGTATACTGTTTAAAGAAGTTTAAATACATTTTCTTTGTTGTTTCATAACATAATTTCATCATCAGAGGTCACCAAATCCATAATACATTTCACAATAATGATGCTGTGATCAATTTCCAACGTTCTTCTTCTTGAAGTGAAACATCTTTAGCTCCGTTGTGATTTGGAATTCGGATGAAACGAAAATGATGCATTACAGCACCTGCGAAGCATCAAACTGCGCTCATTGGCCGTTTTGATTATGATGTCACTTTTCAAGGCTCCTATTGGTGAAATATAAAACGGAAATGACGCTAAAACTGCGCTCATTGGCCGCTTTGATTATGACCTCACTTTTCAAGGCTTTGAGATTGTTTTGGTAAACTTACGCTTCTATCGCATGTGAACTGCACTCGATTTTTTTTTTTTAAGACCCTTCTGAGGTCCAATTGTAGACGTAAGCCCATCTCATCTGTGGGATGTGGGGTTGTTCAACTTTTTAAATGTTTCTGTCACTCAATTATTATACTCGATTAACTCCTGTAATCCACCATTATTTTTACTAGTTGAAGCACAAAATCAAGCTCTATAATTCGCCAGCATTCGTATGCCACATTCAGTAGTCTGCCGCGTGCTCGCGTGCCACGTAAACTCGAGCGCCAAGCTTTGTACACTGACGGGGTGGGTTATCTCACTTCTACACACTCAGTTACTGTATCACCGTCTACCTTACTCTCATTGACCAATTTATCTGGGTTCAATATTGTTGTTTTAGGACATTTCGTTAGCCGTCTTGTGTTATAGCGATTGTTACAAGTGTTCATTTTTGTTTCGTTCTGCCACATTTGTTTGAATAAGTATTCAAAATGTAGTCTTCTCGCACGGGTATTTTTATCCTTTTCTACAGTTTACATCTTAAACACTTTGTGTGGAGAAATCTCCCAGAAAACCACTAAAATAACTTTGTAAATGGCAAAATCACAAGCGAAGATGTTTATTTTCGTGGTGCTAAACGAATGAATATTTGGAATGAAAGCAAGTACTATTGGCTGTTTGGTCTGTTAACCCGTCTGCTTGGTTCAATATAGTCGCACCTCACAATCCGGAAGCCTCGGTTTCGTCAAACCGTCACTTTGGATTGAGATTTTAAAATATCTACGCAAGATAGCTTTCATATTTCAAAGACAATAAGAAGCATTATTTTGTTCTCTTTCTAGTTAAAAAAAAAAAAATATGTTTACATGAGAGGAAGAGAGATGCGAGAGAGTGAAATGAAGGGTTGCTCTGGGACGTTTTTGGTCTTATGAAAGTATAACGCGATAACGTCTTTTGGGATGTATTTTTTCCTAAACAAGCAGATGGGTTAAAGTGAAACTCCCGTAACCGAGAGTTAGAATTTCACTAAAAATGGTCTGTTGGACTAAATCGAATTAGAGCGACAAATTCATTGCTACGCTGACAGAACGGTTCATGAGGGTTATCTTTGTGTTATGCCCCCTTCCACCTATGATGTCCGAACAGCTCGGGAAGTTTTGAGATAAAAATTTGACCACCACCTCTAGAAGGTTCGTGCCTGGGATAAGGATTACCTGGTCAGTTTTAACATCTAATTTAAACCAAGAAATTAAAACTTGTACGAAAGTTTGATAGCGATGTTTGTTTGTTTTTATGAAATACCTGCAAATTTTTAGCATATTTTGTACGTCCTCACTACAATCCTCCGCTTTCACTAATTGGACCTTTGCCTGGTTTTTGGGGTGGCGGATTAGTGGGAGAGTACTGTGTGTATTTTTATAATCATTTTTCAGTCTGCTGTGTCTTTGATATCTTTGTGTTATGGTAGAATTATAAACCCTCTGTTTATTTTCCAGATGTCAAAGAAGATTCAGAAGCTAGAGAAGGAGACCACCATGTGGAAGCAGCGCTGGGAGAAGTCTCACGCGGCACTGCTGGACATGGCTGCGGAGAAGCAGCAGAGGGATGTATCCTCGGCGCACACGGCCAGACAGCTGCAGCAGCTACAGAGGCTGTGCAGGACTATGCAGGTATGTCTGACTTCTAGAAGGTGGAGAAGCAGACCACCATATGGATGCAGTACTGGGAGAAGTCCCTAAAATGTGCCTCTCAACCACCAGCATAAGCATCAAGAAGCATATTGTATTGACCGTGTATGGCGAGTGGGAGACGACAGAGCCATTAACCTCTCCCAAAAAAATTAAATGCGATTTTAACCCTTATGTATGAACCAAATGTATGAAGGACAAGGTCAGAATCGCTGGCGCCAATATCAATCTAGGACCTAGAAACTATGTATTTGATTATTGTATCTACTCTGAATTATTTAAAAATAATTTTATATGAAATTTGATTATGTGGCTTTTCGAAATACCAAACAACATTCGACAGGTTAACTCTCTGCCACTGATGTGACTTTTTTGTTTACATTCTGCTGAGGATTAGTCTGGCAGTCGTGCATTTAGGTACTATTATTTGTTCTTGAATAGTGTTTTTTGGGTACCGCACGTTTTCATCCCGCAACAAAATATCCCGACACAATATAATCTGACAAAATATCCCACGACATAATATCCCAAGGACAAAATATCCTACGGACAAAACATCCTCCAACAACACATCCACTAAAATCTAACCTAACCTAACCTTATTTTGCATTTTACTATTTTTGAACAATAATCTATTGTCTTTACAGATTGTTTGTATTATTTTTATCCCATTTTACTATTTTTGAACAATAATTTATTGTCTTTACAGGTTGTCTGTATTATTTTTGTCCCATTTTTTTGTTAGGTTAGGTTAGGTTGGGTTAGGTTATGTTGGGTTAGGTTAGGATGGGTTAGGTTAGGTTAGGTTTTAGTAAGTGTTTTGTTGGGGGATGTTTTGTCTGTAGGATAGTTTGTCGGGGATATTTTGTCGGGAGGTATTTTGTCACGTTTTTTTTGTAAATACATATTTAATATGTATTAAAATAGTTATTGCTAGAAATGATCTAAAAAAATCATGGAAGAAGCCATGGAACGACAATGGAAACCATATCCCATACTAGAAAATGAAGCATATTATGAAAATAAATGAGAGTCAAGCTCCACCCTCAACTACCTGTTGCCATGGTAACGCGGTATATGGGTAAAGGCAGGGCCGGATTAACCATATCGGGGCCCCTAGGCAATGCACGTCTCGGGGCCCCTTTACCAATGGTGGACTAACGGGGGGGGGGGGGGGGGGGGGGGGGGCCGTTCGGGTTTCTGGTCCTCGGGGGCCTCCATGTCCCCTTTATCAAATCCTGCCATTAATCAGCGGCCGAGAATTTAAATTTCGTCGAACGACGATCTTGCGATCGTACCCTTGCAACTGTACAGGGTGGTTCCGATGAGTAAGATTAATTGTTCTCATACCAGCGTTTTAACATAATAGCTCAATATCGATATTATTTCATTCACAATATTTGCTTTGATAAATACCTAAATTCAAAAATGCTCAAACACGTGATGATAAAACTAATCAAATTATGTACTTTTTCTAATTGTTTTTTGATCATACGTATTTATAATTTTTCAATAATGTCTAAGCAAAATAAAAATGTTTTTTTATTTTTTATTTATGCACGGATCTTTTTTTTAATGATTTTATTTAAACTAAAATTAAAATTCTGAAACATATCTTTCCCAGATAATTTATTGATTTATTTTACTGCATTTGAAAATTTTCATTGTTCATAAAAAAAATAGAAGGGGGCCCATTATAAAAAAAATCCCTAAGTGGTGCCATACTGATTGGATTTACTAACAGTTTAAGATTTAGTACATGAAAATCGGACGTATAGTTTTTCTAATATGTTGTCAACCGTGTTGAAAATAGCAGTTTCGAGAAAAACGCGTTCAAAGTTTTTCTGAACGTTAATTCAACATACAAACTGTTTAAAATGGTTTCATATAAAATGATGTGGGTATCCCCGTCAATTTTACGAATTTGGTGAGATCATTATTAACAAATTCATCTTCAGAAAATTATTTTTTAAAAATGACAATTTTTTTACAGTGGCCTGTTGCCGTAAAGCCTTGTTTAGGATTTGATCAAAGGAACATGGAGGCCCCCCCAGAGTCAGAGGCCCGTGTGAACTGAAGAAAAAGCTTCTAAACTTATATCTACTTCTTAAACTCATCCAGCTTTTCCTCCCCGGGCCTCTGACGGGCTTAGTCCTCCACTGCACTTAACCCTTTTCTAACTTCCAAACTTTTTTTTTTCTACCACAACGTCATTTTATTCATAATTAATCTGTTTTTTTACTACATTTCGAAGGTATGCCTTCACCCCAATTCAATAAAATAAATGAAACTAATACAATAGTACAATGAGCGGTCTTATCACTAAAGTGATCTCTTCCAGACAACCTTGGTATGAAGAGAAACAAAGAATTTTAGCAAGCAGATAGGTAGTGCACACTAAAGCTTGTAGATAAAACATTTATATTTTAAACATTAGAAATAAAAGCAAAAAAAAAAACAAAACAAATGCCAATATAAACCACACACGGCACCTATAATCATATCCCCATTGATACGAAGGAAAGTAAAGTAAAATACAACTATGTTTAAATATTTGTGTTTATTATTGACTTTTTATTTATTATTTGTGCGTGATGTGAACAGTTATTGGGTTATAACCTAATTATTATGTTTGTTGTTTTCTTTAATGCATGTAATGTTATTAACCTATAAATGTTCGTAATAAAAAATAAAATATTTAAAACATCTTGAAAGCTGACTTTTTCCAAATGTGTGCCGGAGTTGCTCACTAATTTTGAGTCGAACCGTTGACGCAAGTTATTTTTCTTGGGGCGCGGGGCCCCCAGCCGATGCGGGGCCCCTAGGCAGTTGCCTACTCTGCCTTAGGGATAATCCGGTACTGGGTAAAGGGCCATATTGTGGATTCATGTTAAATGAATTTTGGCTACGTTGTAATAGTTTGGTATTTAAAAAATATATATATATTTTAATTATTGAAAACTCACTACCGTCGTATAGCTTTATTTTTAAATTTCACTGAAGGAGAGGTTAAGAAACTTTTGTGTTTTGTGTAATTTCCAGGCTGAGCGAACTTCCCTACTCGGAGCACTGAAGGATAACAACATTGAGAGGCCCCCTCTCCCGGTGCTGCCCCCAGAGCCTGAAGCTCCCGCTGCAGAGGCGGTGGATAGGGTAAATATGATTTATTCATTAATTTTTATCATACGTCTCCCTCATATATTAAACATATTAAAGAAATGAAACACAGTTACCATTGCCATCGCCATTCCATAGCCGTAGGAATTATAAAAGCGCCCATTATTGTCATTATAACTAAGTTGACATTTTTTAAATATTTGTGGCTTGTGTTTTTGGTACATAGATGTGACTTTGTATGCAAGCGAAACTTTTATTTAATCATTCCATAATTCATTCAATAGATTTGACAGGATTTACTACTGTACTGTATCTCTTCCCTCATTTATAAGAAAACTCTCTTTATGTGTTTTACCCACACTTTCAATCATCTTTATGTTTAATTGTAAATTAAATTACTCTTATATATGATATTCAATTATGTACCTCTACGCCTGTCTCAACACAGGTATACCCTAGCGAGACAGGCATCGAATAATATATTGTAAACATCACGTATATAGATCAATAAAAAAAAAAAAATATTATTTTCCTTTTCTTTCATTGACGGATGATATCTAGACAAGCCCTGTGAAATGTAAAATGACGCCAAAAGCCAGAAAAAGCAGGCTCAAGGCCCATTTATGAAAAAGTGCCTGCATTGTTTTGCACCGTTTAGATCGCATAGTGCTTTGTGTTGTACCTTTTATCGGTCTACAAGGTCTACACCGAAACTAATTTGTGTTCCAGCCGACCGCACCGGAGTTAATTTTTTCAAACACAAAAATTTCTAACTTCCGAATGTTGTACAAAGTACACGCCGCGGACTTTATTTTTGAAAATGTAGTCAGCTATCTGACTACAACAAAAAAAATACACTTTACACATGTCTTTTAGACAGCGTTTTCATAAACGTAATAATGTTACAGAATTACTTTTGTTACCATCAAAGTTTCCTACGTCATCAAATCACCGCACTGCTTGTGACTTCACAACAGTTTGACTACTAATACATAGAAGGAGGGCTAGTATCACAATTTGGAAGAGTTTTCAAACTTTTTAAAGCGCGACCCGCTTTTAGTAATAAAATAAATTATATTAATTCCATAAATTATAATTATAATTACATAAATCAACCTAAGTTAACCTATTAGTCGAAGTATTATTAATATATCCATTATTATTATGTACCAATGTGGACCTTGGTGGGAGGGTATGTACAACATAACCTGGTTAACTTTGTTGTCGGTGGAGTCGCAAACCTACTTTACATATTGTAAAACAATATTTGTTTAATAAAACTATCAAAGTGGGTAAAAATAAAGCGCCGCAGCTGAAAATTTTATATCCGCAATGCCAAAACAATGAATGATATCGATTTTTTTATTTGGAAATGTTAAATTTTGGCGGTTGATTCAAAAAGGGCAAAAATTGCCAGACAAAATTTTTACTACGTTCAAGGTCAAACCAGTAAATGGTGTTGGTTTATTTACGTTCGGAATTACAATATTTATAAGTACAATATTTCGTCAAGATAATTTTTGTTATTTTGTAAAACGGAAACCTTTAAAATACATAAAACACAGATCTCAATAAAAAACCATAGCACAATTCTTCAATTAAGGTAACATTGAAACGGTAATTATATGAAATTCCCCCGACAGATAAAAATCGTAAGATATACTCCAAAAAATATTATAAATACTATATTTCTGATATTTTACAAGCTATATATGTAGGTATATGAAAAATTTCGTAATTCATTGTTTTTTAAAATCCTTTTTAAGACATTTTCCGTGAGATTTTTGTTCTATTTCAAACGAGTCATATTTTATTAAATATTTTCACATTTAAATATTATCGTTTTTAAGATTAGCGCGCTCCCTCTAACATTCGTATTTACGTATCTCCCCTTCCTCTTCTTTTGATGTTTTCAAGCAAACGATGATTGGTTTTGTTTATTAAACTCATTAAGCTTACGGACCATCAGAAAAAAAAAATGCAGACGCATCCGCCGCCAAGACCTGGACAAACATCACTCCATTAACCCGGGCACCCCTGCTTAGTCACCAAACGTAGCGAAACACTTGGTGTGACCTATGGTAGAGGCGTTGGTTATCCAATAAATGGTTCCCGAGGCGGCGGTACCCATACTTGCCTCCGAAATTGAATTGCTTGTCATAATAAAGTAAAAAAATATTTTTTTCCAATTAAATTTATGAATGTCTCGTGACTCCCACTTTGAAAACCACTGTACACAACACAGCTTGTGGATATTGTTCATGCGGCCAATCCGTGAACAACTATTGATGTATTAGTTCGACAAATTACACAATAGGATAACTTGGTGGTCAGTTGTATATTGCCGGGAACTCGGTATGCAAGACGGCGGAATCGGAAGGAGAGTTTTATTGCGAAATTACTGTTACTGGCGTTATTTTATTCTGATTCTTACTATGAGAGGGCTTGTCTAGGGTATACTTGGTCGAAGTTTTCTTTTCATAAATCTTAACATATAAAATTTTATATTTCTTGAAAGTTTTTGTAATTATTCAGATTTCATAAACATAAATTTTATTAATTTACTAATGCAGAACCGTGAACAATCTAAATTCATGACAAATCAGTTCCAATTTTGAAAACGGCAAATTAAAAAAGTTTTGTTAAAATATTATATATTATAGGTAGGTACTTTTTGCTTGTCTGAATTTCCCAACACTTCCAATTTTGAAAATGACACTCAAATTCAAAGCAAAAGTTTTAGAGTTTGAACTTTGAACCGGAGTTACAGACAGACAGATGGACTCACAACTGAAATTAGTATAGTGAAACCCTCTTAAGAAGTTTTCCAAGGGACCGGAAAAAACAAACTTTTTATGCAGGAAAACCTAATATGTGAGAAAAATTAGGCCAATTTTGGGCCGAGGAACTGAAAAAACCAAACTTCTTAAGACGTTTCGTGGCTTAAGAAGTTTTGTTTTTTCGGTCCCTCGGCCCTTGATTGGCCTAATTTTTCCCACATATAAGGTTTTCCTGCTTAAGAAGTTTGTTTTTTCCGGTCCCTTGGAAAACTTCTTAAGAGGGTTCCACTGTATTTTCAATTATTTGATTTTTTTGTTTTGTTTACTCACAAACACATTTTTTTAAATCTTCAGGTCGATGCCATGGCTGCATACTGTACACAGCTGAAGCAGAGTTTGTCGCAACTCCAGGGTCAGCTTGATGTCCTCACTTCAAAGAGTGGGTCCGAAGAACCCCAGCCTAAGGAGAAATCTAAAACACCCGAGGCCACTGCACCAGGCAAAAAGAATGCCAAGAAAGGCAAAGGAAAGAGGGGAAAACAAAATGATGGCAAGGAATTTGCTAAGGAAACAGAGGTCTCTCAAGAGTCATCTGAACCCGCAGCAGAGCCGTCCAATGAATCTGAAGTAGTAGCAAAACCTCAGGAAGTATCTTGCAAAGTCACGGACAAGCCTGTGGAAGAATCAACTGAAGACACAGTCAAGCCTGTGGACACATCAAGTGAAGACACTGTCAAGGCTGTGAAAGCATCACTTGTTACTGCAGATAAACCTGCTGAACCATCCCCTATTGTTGAACCAAAGGCCGTGGAAGCAGTTCTTGCTGCTTCTACTGAAACAAAAAATGTGGAAGCATTACCTTCTGTAATAGTAAAGCCTTTGGTAGCATCATATGCTGCTGTAGCTAAGCCTGTAAAACCATCAGAAGCAAAATCTGTTGCCAATGTCAAGCCTGTAGAAGCATTGCTTGAGGTTGATGCAAAACTGGTAGAAACAACTGCTGTTGTCATAGACAAGCCCGCGGATGCATTACCTGTGACTGAGGTCAAACCAGTGGAAGATACACCCGTAGCTGCTGCCAAGCCTGCAGAAGCATCACTTGTGCTTGAAGCCAAATCAGTGGAAGAAAAATCTGTTTCCGCTGTCGAACCTGTAGAAGAATCACCTGTTCTCCAAGCCAAGCCTTTGGAAGAATCTCCTATTGCCATAGTCAAACAATTGGAGGAAGTTTCTCCTGCTATGACAGAGAAGCCAGTAGAAGCATTAGCTGTTACTACAGCCAAGTCTGAAGAGGCATCACCTGTTGTTACAACAAAGCCTGTGGAAGAATCACCTGTGTCGACAACAAAACCCGTGGAAGCATCACCTGGTAACAAAACAAAGTCTCACCCTGTACCGAAAAAGGGAAAACAAAATGATGGTAAAAAACAAACCAAACCTGAGATTTCCCAAGTTTCTTCCGATACCAGTTCAAAGTCTGAGGAAGTATTACCTGCCATCATATCAAAGCCGGTAGAAGAATCATCTGAAACCTCTACTAAGCCTTTAGAAGCATCACCTGTTGCCCCGACAGTATCCGTGGAAGCGGTTCCTGTAACCACCGTTCCTGAAGCTGCAGTGCCCGTATCCGCAATACCTGAAGCCACAGCACCTATAGACATAGCACCTGCAACCACAGCAAAGGCTGTGGAAGCATCACCTCCTAAAGCAACGAAGCCTTCACCAGCTTCAAAAAAGGGGAAACATAATGATAACAAAAAATCTCCAAAAACATCAGTGTCTGATTCTATCGCTGTAACACTTGAAAACACAACCAAGTCTTCCGAAGTACCATCTAATGCCACAGCAAAGCCCTTGGAAGCATTGTGCGATGCCACAGAAAAACCCTCTTTGCCTGTATCTGACAACAAATCAAAGACATCAAAAAAATCACCTCTCCCCTCAAAAAAGCTTCCACAAGCTTCGCCTGACACCACAAAAGTACCTTCAGAACTATCATCTGATATCACACCAAAGCCTTTAGAAACGCCAACTGAATCTAGCAAGAATCCTTTGGAGAAATCACCTGAAGCCTCTGAAAGCTGTGTGGGAGTATTGTCTGTCACCACAGCAAAGCCTTTGGAAGCATTGTTTGTTAATACAGCCCAACTTTCGGGGGACTCAGGTGCAACCTCACCAAAACCTTCCCCAGCCTCAAAGAAGGGCAAACAAAATGATGTCAAAAAATCTCATAAAAACCAAACCAAAGTTATTGAAGAAAAAGTAGTAGAGGCTGCTATCCCTACACCTGAAGCTGAACAGGTGTCCCCAGTTGCCATCATTGAAGCTGAGAAGGTTTTCCCCACTGTCCAAGATGTTTCTCTTGCCACTGAAATCAAATCTGAAAGCCTATTAACTGATTCAAAGGATACAGGAAAGAATGGTAAGAAAAACACTCCCAAGAAGAAACAAGCTGAACCCAAAGAAAAAGCAGTTCTTGAAGAAGTAAAGAAACCAGCTGTACCAGAAAACGTTGAACCTGTCAAAGAAACAGTAGTACCAACTCCATCACCCCAAGAAACTACTGCTCTTCTTACTGTAGAAATTGCTGATTCACCTGCTCAAGATGACGATGCTTCTGTAAATGATTCTCAAAAATCTCCCGCCAGTAATGGAGTTAGTTCGAAAAAGAAAGGAGGGAAAAAATCGCCCAAATCCAAAGCACAAGGCAAGGGTACCCCTGGATCCGAAGCTCTCAGCTCGGAAGGCAATCTACCAAGCCCATGAGAAATGCTTTTCGTAGGGCTGCTCTTGACAATTTTAGCTATTGGACTGAACTGTATGAATTTTTTCACTATTGAATCTTTATGAATCTCTGATTCTTTTCATTTCTCTGGTTATAATTGAAATATGTTTCTCGTCGCTTTTATTTTTTCTTCTACCTGTGCTTTTAAAGGTGCTTAACTGTGTGAATTTGATTTGGTTTTAATATCTATTATTTTGCGTGTTTATTTTTTGAAAAATATCTCATTGAATTTTTGAACAGAATGCTTTTATGTATTATCAAAATATTGTAAATAATAGCATTTCTTTTTGTGCATAATATTATGTTCGTATTTGCCATTCTAGTCTTCGTAATGTGTATTACCTACCGCCTCTCGATTACATATTATACATTATTAAATATTTTCATTATTTAATTCTTATGTGTTCTTCATTATATTTTTGTATTCTTTAATAATTTATTTATTATCAAATGTGTATGCTGTGTATTATTATTTCATCTATCTTATAAATTAGTCATTAAAGTATTAAGTATTTGCATTGTATTATTTTGTTTTTTTCCACAATCATTCACTTAAAATGTTTATTTTCCTTCCTCATTAATATCCATTTTTCATACATGTACTCATAATTATATCTTTCCCATGCTATCACAAGTACTATCTTCTTCCTTTCTAGGTGCCTTCTTGTCCATTCAATTTGGTGTTAGCATCTTAGATGACTCCACAGTTTGGTTGGTTTTTTTCAATCAGCTAATTTCTTTTTTCAATACAAATTGATTAATTTACCTGAAAGTACATTTACATTTTTACCACGTATATGTAGATAATATATGTTTTTTCTTTTACACATCAATATTACCATTTAATTTATAAAAAAATTAAAACAATTTATTTAACTTTACAAGTTCTGCTGTGTAATTATTATTATACATGACAGCTGTTTTGTCTTTCGAAGGCATTATCAAAGTCTAGCAAATGACACAGACGATCTGTTTATATTATGGTCATAATTTATGATAAAGACAAAATATAAAATGAAATTTTTAAGCAAAACCAAAGTGAGAGAAATACTTAGCTTACCGGCTGCCGAGAATTTGGGACTTTGTTTTTCACGTTTCGTCAATATTTTTTCTTGAATATTTCAACAGGTGTCAATGAAGTAAAGAATTAGCTACATTTTAAACTCAGGTTAGGTAACATTTGACCCAAAGATATAGAAATACAAGAGATATGCTATGATTGCCGCCCTACCGTCGGCGGACTACTACCTAATGGGCGTAGTTTGAGTACGGAAAGATTTCGTTAATTTAGTTCATTTTTTTAAGGTGTGCAGTAGTATTGGTTAACAATATTCGTGCTAGCACATCCCTTATATTTCAATATCTTTGATTTGGCCTATGTATTCTGCAAAATTTTGATTGAATATTGGGTTTCGCTCAATAACACACTTAAGCGCCAGCCGCGCCGTGGGCTTGACTTTTCAAATTGCATCAGCCGTGGGTAAAAAGTTAATGTGTCATATGAAGATAACAGTTGAACAATGTTTTAAGTTTGAACCAGAATGGATTATTGTTGAACTTAAGCCAATCTCCTTCTCAGCTGTTCTCCTAGGTCAGCTTCTAGTCTTCTTCCCTGCGTTTGTGCCCGAATCTACAGGGTCAATATTTGCGGGCTATCTCCACTTTTGCAGGCGGCAGTGTTCTGTTAGCTCCCTGCTGAGTAGGTGCCTGGTTTCCTGAAGTTTCTACTGCCAATGAGTAATTTTTATCATCTTATTCGGGTATCTTTCTCCCTTTCCTTCCAGTACTAAGATTTGACCCAATATCTTTATAGAATTTTGTGTGGCAAGCCACCATCACTGTTGATATATCTTGTTTCCTCCTCTGTCTTTTCTAGCTCATCTGCCCCCTCTTTGCCTTAACGCCTTTATTTTCTGGCATTCAAGGTAAGGTTACCCTATTATTGGCAGCAAGTTTGCAAGTACTACTGCAACTGCATTCCATCTCTTGTTAAGAGTCTTTTAATAACATTCCAGTTCTATTAAGGCATAGAATAATATCGAACATGGGCTAATTTTAATATTTCTTTCCATTGTCCCCGAGTGCCAAAAGTATGCTCATCGTTTTGCCTAAAACTTCAGCCCTGTTTCTACAGCATGACCTGTCTAATAATTGTTTTGTACATAATTTTTTTTCTCTTCAGTTTTGTGAGGACTCTTTTATAATTCACTATTCCATGGCTGTAGTAGCCCAAGAGAGAGGTCATAAATAGGTTATCGACGATTGACCTCTTCCTTCTCAATGTGAAAGTATATTGTACATTTTTTTATATTGTTTTTAATTCATTGTCTTCAATGCCAATTTCAATTCTATGAAAATTTAGCAGTACATATTCAACAAAGGATCTGATGCATATGTCTCAAGTCTCAAACTATGATAGCAGGTTTACAGTGTAATTTAATTTTGTCAACAGTAAAATGCAGTTTTATTATTGCTCTTGTAAATGGCTGCATTCAGAATCGATAAGCCTCTTGAAATTTGTTTAAAGCAGAACATTTTAGCCAACCTTTTTTTGATTTTAACTTTTCCTTTTTTTTTGCTTTGCCCCCTCCCCCACCATCCTCCCCTCCTTTCTACTTCACATTCCCAGGTGTTTGAGTTGTCATTGCCCCATTTGTGGCCAACAGTTACAACTTACGAATATGTGTCGTTTAATGTCTTAGTTCTCAAGTATCAGCAAAGGGTAATTACATTTCTCTTAACCCATTCAAATAAATAAAAATAGCAGTAATAAAACATTCATGCTCTCAGATACCTAACACGAAGTATTATTTGAAAAATTTTGTAGCTTTTTTGGATTACGAAAGGATTATTAATTGAGTATATGTAGTTCTTTTCGTAAGGGTTGTTATAAAGATGAGAGTAATGCATGGGGTAACTCAGTGATGGACTTTCATATTTTGTTTGCCATCTTATATCCCGGTCAATCTTGTGTGTACAATAATTGTACATCATTTGAATTTATAATAATTATTGACATAATATTAATATTTATTGTATATTTGGCAAATATACAATTATTATTCAAGACGACCCATCGCTTGCATAATATGTGTAATTATTCCAAATAATTCAATATTAATTGTAGTCCAAAATTACACAATTTTTTGATGTTCAAAATATCAAAAAGATAAAATTATGTCATTTGATTGAGTAATTGTTGTAGGCAAGGTGTTAGTTATTTTAGAAAATTAATTTCTGAAATTTGTACAATTATATCTATAAACTTATAAATATTTTAATACCAACATAAAAATAATAATTATAATCCCTATTTTACTACAACCTTAATCTTGTCATAGCACAGATTAACACTATATATGTATTTTTACGGTGTTCTTTAGTTGTAGACAGCTGAAGACCTGTTCGAACTAGAGATGGGTGAGTTCGACATTTTGCCGGAGGCCTCCGAGGCTTGCTTACTTTTAAAAGAACTCGAGTTCTAGGAGGAGGTTCCGGGTCCGAGTTCTTGAGAGCGGACTGGGTACTGGGTGCTGTTGCGACTTCTGGGCTGGACCTCGGAGCCGGAACCCGCACAAGAACTTGAACCTGGACACGAACCCTCATGACTCGGCTCGGACCGCGAACACGGGGACACCGGTGAAGGAATTTGGGTTCCGACTCCCGGGTTCTCTGGGAGTAGTCGATTTAAAAAAGGAATAGGAGTAGGCTCCGCTTCCCGCGAAGATCCCGAGTTTAAGAGCCCACTCCAGCTTAACCTACATATCGCTAGTTCGGACTAAGACTTTACGTAAGTTTAGTTGAATAGTGAGAAATGTAGCAACTAAATT
This sequence comes from Limnephilus lunatus, assembly GCA_917563855.2. Lineage (NCBI taxonomy): Eukaryota > Metazoa > Arthropoda > Insecta > Trichoptera > Limnephilidae > Limnephilus > Limnephilus lunatus. The sequence goes on along the minus strand of OU830596.1, from coordinate 93,915,531 downwards.
TATCCAAACGCCATAAATTTAGTAGAGTAGTTTAGTCAGTGATTTAGTAGTGTCATTCCATTTTGTTCTGTTTTATTGTGCGAGTGGCGCCCCCCCACAATATGTCACTGCTCTCTGGCTCAACCACTAAACAAGTCCGAATCCGTTGTTTCAGTAGAGCTAGCCGCAGAATTGTCGTCTCGCTGGAACGAAGATGCTACTCTAAAATTCTTTTATTTTTTCTTCCATTAATCCATTTCGTATCCATAGTTTCTTTACTTTTGCCTCACTTATTTCTTCTTCCACCTTTTCTAAAATATCAATTACAATCAGCTTAATTAGCCTATTATTTACTTTGTTGCGTTGCGGCCTATTCATCTCGCAACGCGCCACTCACTAATGTATTCTACTCGACCGTAATGTGAATGCGTTTTGGTCTTTTTAAACTATTAGTCCGAACAAGCTTTGAAGATAGTTTTGTAAGCTCATCACTCAACACCCCAATCCAGACCTGACATTGCCAATCTAAATGAAAAACATATTTTAATAGACCATTTATTATTTCCCTTACCATTGCTACAGCATTTTGGAATTTTAGTACCAAACAACATTTCATCATAATTCAAATGGCAACTTGTTGATTTAAATGTTTTCATTTATTTAATCGCAGAAGAATGAATGAAATATTTTCGGGGACTGATTCTTTGTCATAATCTTCTTCTAAATTTTAGACCTATCCATGAAAAATCTTTAGCTGAACATTATAAATTAACGATTTTGGCAACATCAACATGTTAATAAATAGTACCGCATTATAATATTGTGAAATGCATAACATATTTTTGCAATATTTAATTGTTTTTTTTTACACTTATATTATCCGCACTTAATATTAAACCATACTGCAAATTACAATGTCAATGAATTTTTTGTGAACCTGCTAATTCAAAACTAATATTTATTTAAAATAACTCATATTCAAGGTGTCCCGGGGTAAAGTGTAATAAGTTCGGGAAATGATTTTGCATATTACAAGACAAAGTAATAAAAATTTTCTTTGCGCAGTTTGGTTTACCCTGGCAATATTTTGGTTTAATTGTCAATGAGGCTTTTTATAGGTTTTTTAGTGTCTAAGAATTTCGATTGTGCTAGCCTCGGATCATAAAATTGATAAGTACAAAACAATTTTTATTTTTATTTCTTGAACATTAACTATGCAGCAATTTCCACCTTAGAAATTTTAGAAATCAACAAAAAAATTAATGTAGTTGCCAAAATAATAGCAAATCACCTTTGCTAACCATGTTTCCTTATTGTGACTCCTTCCACCCTCTCCCTTCCCTTCCCTTCAAGTCTCCCCACCCACTACCCCTAACAACATTAATTTTTTTCTGTAGATACTTTAAATTAGTTTTAAAAACCCCATTGAATGACACGGATGTATCGAAACCAGTAGCGAATAATAAAAAATAAGTAACAAGTGTAGGTACATTATAAAATAAATCTCTTCAAAAACAAAATAACTTATCAATCAATTACAAAACAATGGTTTAATAAAATGCTAACATAAAATCTACATCCAACCGATGTTTTCTATTTTCATTATCCAAAAATTCTGTTTGAATATCACAAGCTAAAAATACATGCCTTCAAATAAGTCAATGCTCTCGCGCTCATTACCCAATAATAACAAATTGCTTAACCCTTTTTAGACAAGCGTCATGTATACCTGCCAACCGATCGCATGCCTAAAAGACGAGCGTCATCTGTACATGACGCGTATATGTGAGAATTTTAAATTCCAATCCATGGGTACCGTAAATTCTTTAACGACCTTGTCTTTAAAAGGTTAAGGACCTGAATCTAACAATTTTTTTAAAATTTTATTGTCTCCAATGAATTCCTTGAATATTACATGCATCGCAGTCCTTCATTCTATATTACTGAACAATAATAATTATCTCGTATAATGTAAGTAAAATTTTTGGTTACCGTACTAACCTCATATCGTAAAATTAATGTAAGAACAAGTCCTTGCTAGATTTTAGTTCTATGTAATCTTTAAATTTTAATAAAAATATAATCCATTCAATTATAATAGAAAAACTTGTACTGAATGTTTGGATTTACTCGGTGTCAATATATAAAATGTTCGTTTAAACTTTTTAGTTTTTTTTGTAATGAAATTACTACCTAATAATAATAGTTCATAATATTACCTAGTATTTTATATGTAAAAGTATTATAACTTTGTGACTCGTTAATATGTTTTACGTAGATTTTAGTTTTCAAATAAATTTTGAATATATTAATACAATAACTCATTATTTGTTTTAATAATTGCTGTTTTTTTTACCTGTTCAGGTGATGAAGGAGTTTTTGCAGGCCTAAACATAGCAGTTTGGGTGGTGGAAGAAAAAATCCCATTCTTGAGATTAGGTAGACAGGATTTGATGGAGCAGTGCCGGATGAAGTCAGTGCGGGCCCCGTAGCAAATGTTATCGATAGGAGGCCCTTGGTTTATTTATTTATTTATTTATTTATTATTATTAACGCCGATTAAAGCGGCTTTTACAAAAATATTACAATTATTTTACATATGAATACAGAATATACATAGATAAAAAAATATAAAAATATTAAAAAAAATATAAATATAAAATACATAAAAAAGAACAATATAAATTGTAGTATCAACATAAAAACAACAACGAGTAGGTTATTATAAATACAATACAACATATTATAAATCCCTGACAATATGTATTAAGAAATTAATACTTTAAAACTGTATTTGATTATAATCAAGCTGAAAAGCGCTGACAGACAGTTTTGATTAAGTAGTGTTTGTATGAGGTTAAACTAGCAATGTTTATAGATTCATCCAAAACATATTTATTTCCAAGTACATGCAGGCGATTCATTATAGAATTGAGTTCAGCGTTAGATCCTGTATTGTTGCAATGGTAAGTTAATTTGAAACGAACTGATCGACTAGGTACATGGAAACATATTAACGAAAGAAGTTCAGGGGAGTTCAACAGGTTGGTAACGATTTTAAATAAATAAAATAGGTCTGAACAAATTCTTCTTTCATTTAATGTATCGAGTCCCAATAATTGTAACAGAGAGGGGTAATTAATGTTTTCGATGAATATTCCCAATTTAAAATTAATATAACGTAAAAATTTATGTTGGACTCGCTCAAGGGAATTCTCATGCACACTGTAGTAAGGATTCCAAATGGTGGAGTTAAATTCTAGTTGGCTTCTAACAAGTGAAGTGTAAAGTAATTTGACAGTTTTTAAATTTTTAAAATCCTTTGAAATCCGTAAGACAAATCCTAACATTTGCATTGCTTTACTGGTTATATTATTAATATGTTTAATGAATGTTAATTTAGTGTCAAAGGTTATACCAAGGTCCCTTATTTCATCAACAGATAATAAGATGTGATTATTGAGAAAGTAGGTAAACAACAAAGGGTTTTTTTTTCTGTGGAATCTCATAAGTTGACATTTTTTTACATTGAGAGTTAATTTGTTTATAAGACACCAATCATAAAAGCTATTAATATTAGATTGAAGTGTCAGACAGTCCTCGATATTATCAATAATTCTATATATCTTCATATCATCAGCGAACATTAGAATGAGAACACGGGTGAATATGTTTGATACATCATTAATGAATAAATTAAAAAGTAAAGGACCAAGATGAGAACCCTGGGGCACGCCACTGGTAGCTTCGAACGTGTAGGATAAGTGACCATTAATACAGACAATTAACAGACGCCTTAGTAAATAACTCTTAAACCAAGATAAAAGGTTTCCATTAATGCCGAGTTTCAAAAGTTTATTAATGAGGATTTTAAGACAGACCTTATCAAACGCCTTACTGAAGTCGGTGTATATAGAATCGACTTGTTGTTTGTTGGCAAGTGCATTAGAAATGAAATTTTCATATAATGTTAGGTTAGTCAAAGTTGATCTGCCGGAAATAAAGCCGTGTTGACAAGTTGCGATACAAGGGTTTACAAAGAAGCTGATTTTCTTAAGAATCAATTTTTCAAAAAGTTTAGGTATAGACGATTGAATACAGATAGGCCGATAATTTTCAACAAAGGATTTATCACCACTTTTATATACAGGAGTTAGGTAGCTAAGTTTCCATATTTGTGGAAAGTGTCCTGTAGAGAGAGACTTGTTAAACAGTATATTAAGGGGAACAGATAAACTTTGGACGCAATTCTTAAGTAAGATGGAAGGAATCTTATCAGGTCCCGAGCTTGTTTTGGGTTCAAGTGATTTAATACAGACTATAATGTCTTCAATATCGATGTGTATTTGCGATAAGTTTAAATTTATATCCGAATTGAAGTACGGAATTGAGTCATCAGGAATATCAGGTTCATACACGTCCTTAAAGTAATCAGCAAACATGTTAACAATTTCATAAATTTTACTGGAGCTGTTTTGTCCGTAACGTATATTACCGGAAATACCAGCATCGTTGTTTTTCATTGATTTTGTGTATTTCCAAAAGTATTTTACATCATGAAGTATCGTGTTCTCAACCGAATTAATGTAATTATTATAACATCTTTTTGTCATTTTTTTGCAATCTCTTCTAATATTGTTGAATGCCATATAGTTGGGAATTGTTCTGTGTTCTTTATATTTTTTATGTGTTTCTTTTTTAACAACAATTAACTGAATTAATTCTTTGCTGAACCATATCGGATACTTTCGTACTTTATGATGAATTAGAGGAATTGTGTCGGAAATGATACTATTCAGTTGAGAGTAAAATAGTTCTACGCTATAGTTGAGATCACCTTCCTTGAGAACAGACCAATTTACTTTGTTAAGTGCTTGATTAATGTCCTGGTAATTAGCATTAATGAAATTACGACTACAATTTTTAATTAAGGGGGCACACTCTATTGTATTGGGTACTAGTATTGTAAGTGGAGGGTGGTGATTATCAATTGGGTCAAAGGATTCGGCTGACTCATAGACTTGTATATCCTTATCAGTAGAAAAAATTAAATCAAGAGTCCGATTACTGCAATTCGGCACATTGTTACATTGAAATAGACCTAAATAGTTAGACATGTCTAAGATTTCACTCTCGCACGCCGTTAATGGTAAGTAATCCAAATCATTAAATTTACAATTGGGTAGGTTATAATCACCGCAAATTATAATATTGTGATTAGGGTGGTTAGATTTGAGTAGCTCAACATCTTCGCAGTGATTTTTATACATTATTACATTAGAATTTGGTGGAATATATACACATCCGATGATAGTTTTTTTGGATTTATCGTTTAACATTACAAAAATTTGCTCAACATCATTGTTTTTGTTTTTTAATAATTTAGATGAAATTTTTTTATTAACTGCTATCAGGACGCCTCCTCCTCTTGATTTAGAGCTGGTGTTCCGATTTCGGTCAACTCGGTAGATACTGTGGTTAGGTAGACCGAGCTCCGCTGAGTATATCGATGGTTCCAGCCAGGTCTCAGAGAGTATGATGATGTCCTGTGTGATGGTGGGTGCATTAGTTCTAAAGTCACTGAGTTTAGTCCGAAGTCCCCTGACGTTCTGGTAGAAGATGTAACGTGGCACGGTTATAAGTTTTTTGGTATATTGGTTATAATTTTAGGTCTATCGTTGATATATTTAATAATTAAATTATTTTCTCCCTTGCTTTTTCGATCCTCCAGCTCCTTCCACAAGTTTTGTATTTCTTGCCGTTGAAGCATTGTTAAGTCATTCTTGGTCTTGATAGTTACACTTCCATACGGTATTCCTTTTTTCTGTAGAATAGTTCTGGCTTGATGTTTATCGGACAGTTCGATCTTGATGGGGCGTGTTTTATTAGTATCCTTTTTGCCCAATCGATACACTTTAATTACCGAGGTATCTACGTTATCAACATTGTTAAGAATATTCTTGACTTTATTCAGATCTTCACTCATTGCTGCAGTTTGAGAATTGCCCGAGCTTTCAGGAACATTGAACATTATTACATTTTTAGATCGCGATTTTCTCTCGTCCATTTCCGCCAAAGTTTCGCAGATTCCTGTTAGTTGTTCCGTTTCGATGTTGGTAGTTGACAATTGTTTTGAATGATTAGGTGATATGTTCCTGTAGGCATTTAGTTCACCTTCAAGAAAACCCACTTTTGTCGAAACCAAACTAATATTGCCTAGTAGCACTGAGAGTTGAGGCGTTTATTTTCCCATTTGTTCTTTAGTAAATTTATTAGTGGGATCCATGATGGTCGTATTTAAATCACGTATAATATTGTTTGCTAATGTGATGAATGCATATGTATCGCAGGAGTCCATTATAAAGTAGCTGGCGAGATGGGTTTAGCTGCCCTGAATTGTGTCGGCGGGAAGGTGTGAGTACTTGCGCTGAGCGGCTAGAACGAACACACACACACAGTCACTCTAGAGTAGTAATTCGCGCTCGGTGGAATTAGGTACCTAATAGCGGTAATGGCGGATTATTTTAAATAAACTTAGGTTTTGAGTTAACACAACGCGTATGTGGAGTAATGCACTACTTTCACTGCACTCTTACTAAAGTAGCACTAGAGTAGCGTATTACTTTTGATCAGGATCTATTTAAATTAGTTATTTTTTTAATATTTTAGCAGGAGCTGATTCAAACACGTAAGTAATGTGAATATTCGTATTGGTTTAATTTAGGATTTAAAATTTGCCACCCTCGGCGGCACTTTTAAGGGGCGGTAAATTTTCACAATAAATAATAATATTATCTTGTAAAAATTTTAACCATTTCATTTCATATTTTTGTCGCCCCTTAAGAATTCGATCCGATTAAAGGGACGAAATCCGAGGGGCACGAAATTTTTTACTACTTATTCTTTGAAAAAAAAATCAGGGAATCCACTTTATTCAAATTAATGTATAATAATGTCATCTTGATAACTGTAGCGACGGGATTCCCCGAATTTTATTTTGCGCTTGGATTGTTTATGACTAATTTTCAGTGAGAATGATTGAGGGAGGTCCGTGGCGATGCTTCGACAATTCTAAGAAAGTTTCATTGATCATCATGTGTTCCGATAGATCATCAAGCCGTCAATGTGTTCCAAGTATTCCAAAATGGGAGGAAAACCATTTTATTTTTCTGGATGTAGTATCAATTAAAGCTCTTAAAACCGATTTCATGTTCCGAATGATCTGTCAAAATTCCAGTAACGGATTAATCTGCTAGCGCATTTAAAAAAAAAATTGTTCTAATATTTCGAATGGAGTAAAATTTTTTGTTTCAAACTCTTCTTCAAATTTCGTAATTCGTAGGAAAACCATACGCATATTATGCGAGTAATGCTGATTAAAACTGGGGACTTGCAAGCAGATTTACTCTTAATTTAAAACCAGTTTTGTGTTCAGAATGTAAAATTCCAGTTCTGGATTCATCTGCTGACACTTTCGAATGAATACATTCTCTTTTAAAAAATTCTAGTTGCAAACTATGTATTCTGTATGTGCTGCCAGAATCAAAGAGAAACCATTTTCGTATTCTGAGTGTAGTTTTAATTAGCAGATTTAATTTAAACCAGTTTTGTGTTTAGAATGTAAAATTCTAGTTGCGGATTCATCTGCTGACACATTTCGAAGGAAAACATTTCCTTTGTTGAAGTTATGTATGTGCTATATAAAATTCTAGTTGCAGACTATGTTTGTCCTGCCAGAATCAAAGAGAAACCATTTTCTTGTTTTGGTGTAGTTTTAATTCACCGCATTCAGATTTAATTTAAACCAGTTTTGTGTTAAATATAACGATAAATTAAATAACAAGTTGCGGATTCATCATGTGCTGAGTGAAGCTTTACATTTGTGTTGCATACCAAATGCTACAAAATTCTGAGAAATGACCGTTCCATGCGTAATTATTATTTAACTACTATTATCGTCGCATTTGATTATAAAAATTGGCATAAAATGAGAACGTAATAAACAAATAGAATTCCCACGTACCCCTCCCCCCCAGCGCTTGAAAATCTGTGGTTGAAGAAGGTACCCAAATAGGGGACGGCGAAATTTTCCTCCGCCCGGGTGATAGACACGCACGCTACGTTACTGGTTCTACCAATTGCATACTTCTTACAATTTTAAATGAAACAGCATTATAGTTCAGTATGCAATTATTTAGTATTTATTTTATTTTTATTAAGAGGGAAAACATAAAAATTAAAAATATTCTCAGTTACACTTATTTAAATCAGTCTGAGCAACTTCTGCTAGATTACCAAAATCATGTTTGTAGTTGGAAATTGTCAACCTTAAAGAATCCAATGTTTTAGTGTCTGTCAAGCGAGAACGGTGTTTATTTTTTGTTTGTTTTAAGTAGGAAAATGCTGATTCACATAAATATGTTGAACCATAACTGTATGTTGAATTTCTATAAATTTGTATATTTCTCATTGGAAACCCAACCCAGTTGTAATTTCGTTTTGCAATATCATGTGGTCCATTTGAAATGCACCTGCATTTTTTTAGCTATTTCATATGATTAATGGAATTAAACGGATAACTGATGAATTCAACCAACTTCTCAATTTTCTTGAAATCACTAAAGCGATTTTCGAAGTCTGATACCACTGCCTTAATTTATGATGTGTACTTGTCAGGAATGAAATTGTAGGACGGAGATTTTTTTTTCCATATGATCCTTGATGTTTACAAATTGTTGATTTTTTTTCTTTTCGATGTCGACTATCATAGATACTGTTTGACTTTGGAATGCTGCAATGGAATTCATCATTTCTGTTAATGTTTCATTCTTGCCTTGTAATTCCAGATTTAATGTACCCAGTTTTCCGGTAAAATCTGCTAAAAATGCTAAATCACATTGCCAGTTCTTGTTCGGCTAAGGGTCCGAGTGCTTGTGCGGGTGCGGGTTCTGTTGGGTTCGAGTCCTTGGCCGTACCCGTGCGTCCGATCGACTGGACTAATAGCCGCGATCGACCGGTCGATCGCGATTGACCGGTTGGCCATTCCTGTTATATACGGTACTTACTCAGCTTGGTACCATAGCACAAAAATGTTTTTGGCTACATAAAAATAAATTAATTACGTAAGCTTTTATTTTATTTTTAAGTGCGTGGTCCTATAGCATCCCCAATTGGTGTGTGTTGTGAAGCTGATGAAAGTGGGCAGGAAAGGAGATGGTGAAGAGAAAGTTTGATGATCATCTGGCTACTCAGATCTAGTCACCAAATGCCAGGGCCGTGCAAGGCGCAATTGAAGCAGTCCGCTCTGGGCGCTGACTTGCCAAGGCACCAAGGAGCTAAGGTGATGATAATACCTAACACCTAACATAGCACCAAGCGCCGTTTGGCTCATGGCCGGCCCTGCCAAACATAGCAAAAGCCATTTCAAGCAACATCTAAATTCAGAATGGTGGCATTTCATCCGGGCGATATTAAGAGTATTTACCACTAATCGATCTATGTCAAGAGATTTTCAAGAAATGGTTAAGTACGTTATATAATAGGTTTTGTCATCTTGGATGTAAGGTTTCGTATTGCGAAACTACGATTTCGTACAATGAACTACGGAAGTGATTAGAAAATAAAGTGTTAATAAATATATTTCTGCCCATAAATAATATGCAATCATAATGCATAATTTTAACATTTATCACACATTGCCCTCAAAAAAACGTAGATAAAAATAACTTTTTGTATACGTTTTTTTGCAGAGTTGAAGAAAATTTCTCTCTTTTTAGAAAGATACTCGTTACATAATTTATTGACAAATTCGTCTTAAAAATGCATTAAAAAAATAATGGAAAGTAAGAAAACCTCCTCTTTTACAACTATGTTTTCTTTATTAGATGTTTTTCTTCTTCACTTAATTTGTAATCGGAAGATTCTTGAAAAAAAACTGATTACTTTTTGATGATAAATTTAGAGACATTAATCAGTATTGAATTGCTGAAATAAAGGTTTCGTTTGAACGGGGAGGTAAAATTGTAGAGGTTTGAATTTATCTCGTTAAATTAAAAAAAAAAAAAAAACATGTTATCGAAAAGCAATAATGTAGATATTTTTAATGAAACCTTAAAAGTAAAAGTAAGGGTAAAGTAAGTACAATTTGGGAGGTGGTATGGATACCGCCGCCCCGGAACCATTTACTGGATAACAAACACCTCTGCCATAGGTCACCCCAAGTTGAGTAAGGCCTCTTCAGTAGGACTCTCTCAGAACATCGCTTTGCACCGCAGCGGGAGGGATGGATTCATACGTCAACACTCCTGGACACATTGGCCCCAGGGCCGTATTATTCATAAGACAGTTTAGGCAACTACCTAGGGGCTCTGCATCGGCTAGGGGCCCCTAGGGTGGGGACCCCGAGGACCCCGAGACGTGCATTGTCTAGGGATCCTGATTTGTTCGGCCCTGATTGGCTCCCAGATGGGTGCTCCCCGTGGGCGTAGGCACGGTGGGGCAAGGTTTTGCGTTTGCCCCACTCTGTTTGGCAGATGGGTGACCTCTGGGATTGTCGACCGAGTCCGAGTTACAGTACTTCATAGGATGGTTTTTCATTTTTTTGTTCATATTCTATAGAGTATTTATAGAGCCTAAATCAAGAATATGTTGTAGAAGCTCACTTTTTTCGGTACCTACTCTAGATTTTTATTTTTTGCCCCACCCTAAAACAAAACTTGGCTACGCCCATGCCCACTCCTCATACCCTTTTCCTTCCCAGAACTTTCTCTCCTTCTTTTCCAAAAAAGACCCACCACACAGCATCCCCAATGGTAACACAGGTCCTGAAGGGAATTATTTTCCTCAGGGTGAGCTAATGTAAAAAGGGAAAACCTAAAAATCTTACAGTTAAAAATATTAACCACTTGCTATAGTCTCACTGGCTTCAGACAGTTTGTAGCAGTTGGGACCCTTACACCGTATTCACATGTAAAAAAATCATCAACAATATCACAGATCATATAATATTTTTTCTATATGAATACCTCATAAGAGCTGGACAGCTGCTCCCGCCTGGCGCCAGTGAGACTATGGTATCCCCAATTGCGGTATGTTGTGAGGCTAAAGGTAGTGGTGAGGGGAAGAAGATGGGGAAGAGGAAGGTGGAAAAATACCTGCCCAGATCTGGTCACCGAACACGGCTAAAGCCATTTAAAGCAGCGTTTCAATTCTGAATGGTCGTCTTACACCAGTGCGATACTGAGAGTACCTATCTTCCACTCTGGAACGTGTTGCAAATATAATATATATTATTTTTAGATTAATTAATTATGAAATAACACAAATAAATTTGCGCACGCGCCCGCGACCTTCGGATTGTGAATCAAGAGCCTTACCCTTAGACTACTAGACAATACGATATCCTAATATCATTATTTGTGCATCATTGTGTCAACAAATTATTTAAAATTAAAATAAACCATCAATAAAATTAACAATTTTTTCAACGTTGTTTCGTCATTCTATATTTTCACACATTTTTTAATAAATTAGGTAATTATAGTCGTTCAATTTGTCATTTCGTTTCCTGGAAATATCCAAAAACACAGTAATGGTTTTAATATCGCATTCTAATGCTAAAATATTTAAGTTTTATTATTGTTTTTGTCAGTGGGTCAAGCTTCTTACTCAACTTTTGCTTTACCTAAACTTTACAATTCCAAGATTTTGACATTCCTGAATATATTTAACAATATGTCGCAAAATGGTTGTTATCATTATTATAGGATTTCTACCTCTCAGATTGATTCGAAATTTGTTTCTACATAGATATATAGGTACTATCTTTTTAGTTGTTTGATGTTTTTTTGTGCTTATGGTTTTTTGCACATAAATAATAAAGTCGGTGGTAACACATGCCTACGAGTTTTATGATATAACCAATGTATAAAGGAAAGTGTAGGTATTTATGCAATATAATATAATATTATGCTTTTTATGGAGTTATAACTCTTGAGCTGACATTGTCTTGTTATATGTCTTTTCTTAAATTACTTTTACCTTTCAACCAACAAGTACTATGTAATACGTAATAAGACGACCAATGCCAATGGTCCGACGGTTAGGTTTGTTCTACCGGTATTTCAATGGAAGGTGATTCTGCAGAACAATCTTCAAAAGTTCAACATCCCGGCTGTGGAATGATTTGCCGCATTTCGTGTTTCCTATCAATATACTATATCAATAGCCTTTTCATGACCTAGGTTCAATCCTTCCTTTCTTTAAAAACCTAGGTTCAATCCTCCATTTCTTTAAAAACCTAGGTTCTATAGTTCGATCTTTCCTTTCTTTAAAAACCTAGGTTCAATCCTCCCTTTCTTTAAAAACCTAGGTTCAATAGTTCGATCCTTCCTTTCTTTAAAAACCTAGGTTCAATCCTCCATTTCTTTAAAAACCTAGGTTCAGTAAATAGTTCGATCCTTCCTTTCTTTAAAAACCTAGGCTCAATCCTTCCTACCTTTAAAAAATCCTAAATATTCTCAAAAACAACTCGTGTGTGAAGTTAATAAAAATTCTTGAGGAGCTGAATATCAAAGTGGGACATAAGCCATTTTGATCTTTTTTCAGTAGAGTGATTTTCTTGTTTCGAATATGCAGATATGTATAATAGCCTGGTATATTTTTCTACCCGAATAATCCTTGAGCGTAAAGAATCACAAGAGATAAATAATAACAATCTATGATTTAATAATCTGAATTATTTATTTTATCATTTAAAAATGCTTATGTCCGATACTAAAACATGCAATTATCCGTTTTTAACCTTAAATATCCATTTTTAAAACGTCTTATAAAGGTCGAAGGTCCATAATATGAAATAAAAGGCTGTTCAAGTTCATTTTTAAGAAATATATTTTTTATGAATAACACAATAATGAATTGTTACAAACAAAATTAAGTTTGCAAGTCCAATATCATTACAATATTATTTTCATCACCAAAACACTCACACAGATGATCTTCTTCAATTTGTTCATAATTTGTCAAATTATTGTTGTCAATTATATTCTTGTACCGCTGCAGGGTTACCATTTATTTTATTTATTTATAATTTCTCACCATACATTTGTTTTTGTTTTTTTGCATAAAAAATTAACCTCACTAGGACTAAAAGCCTGTATCGAGGTTAACATTCATACATTTGAGGAAGCATTAAATACGAAACACTATAATATAAAACACTACTTTTAAAACACTAAAATATTACGTGGAAAAAGAAAGAAATAAAAATATTACATTAGTGACCAGATGGGTAATTTGAGTATGATTTGTAACAATATTTAGATCATAAACAATTCCTTTATTACTATACCTGCCAAAAGCAAAGCAAGTTCAAAACAACTAGGGTGACACTTCGATTTGTGCAAATGGAACTCAAACATCTTATTATTTAAAAAAAATATATTATTTGAAAAAGGACAAGAATGAAAAAATAGTACGCAAATCCTCTGTCAACACAAATATCTTAACATTATTTTTAAATTTAGCCAATGAATTGGAAGACTTCATGTAATCTGGCAGAATATTAAACATAAGTGGAGCCTGATATAAATAGTTTCTGTGGCCAAAAAATGTTTTAGTATGTATTGCCACAAAGTTCATTGTTGAGCCAATTCTAGTGGTATGGATTTGTTGGGTTCTTTCTGCAGATTTTGTATTGATAAAAAATATACAAAAATTGTTTTAGTTATGTACAGTTATTTTATACACATAACATTACATTCCTTGTAAAGTAGTTTCGATGGATAACGATATTTTTTTTGTACATGAGTTTAAGAATTAATTTGTGAGCTATATTTAGTGGTTCTACATTGGACTTTAGACAGGATCCCCAGCATGCTATATTGTAAGAAATTCGAGATTGGACTAAGGCATAATAGACAGATTTTAATTTCTCTTTATCCAATATATGACCATTCACTTCAATTCTTGTTTAGAAAATAAATTATCGATGTCAATAATTTATCCTCTTTCACATTATTTCCAATGCTACGTGTACTGCATTAATGTCATCAATTTAATGTTTTTTTTCTTCAGAATTGACTTTTCTCCTGCAATTAAATTATTATTAGCTTGTTCACCCTTTACCAGGATATGATTTTTATTGGTTTTACATAGCGAAACTCTATTGCACTGCGAAATTTTAAAATGCTATTGATCAGTTGCCTTTGTTAAGCTTGGCTTCATTCTTCTAATTGAATAGCTTCCAGTCACTGCTATATTTTAAAAATGTTATGGTTTTCTTCCACCCTTATTATAGTCTTCTTCTTTTTCTATTTGACCGGAAATCAGAAGGACGCGGGTTCGAGTTCCGTCGGCGGCATGTATCTTTTCTCGGGAGATTTTTTCAATGTAGATGAGTGTTTCAGGCTAATATGTATTACCTACTTATAATAAATAATTGTCTTCTTTTTCAATTAGACCGAAAATCCGATTTTCTGGGAAGAAAGAATGCCCTATAACGGAAAAATTAGTTATACCTTGGTAATTGATGCTGGAGAATCATTAACAGGATTAATTTTTTTTATTTTGGACTGCACATCCAACTGCCACCAATGTTATGTTATTTAAGCACACCAATTATTTTGACATCAGCTCATTACAGATTATTGAAGCCACTGCATTTGATGACTTCATTCCTTGGTTTTCATTCCAGGTGTATATGGATACATTATCTGAAGATAAATGGTCTTTCGGCGTGCCAGTCACGACCGCTAACAATATACCGACTGTCACTGACTTTTGGCAAAAATAAGTTCTTCTGGTAGTCGAACGACATAAGGAAACAATCATCTGGTTTATCTTGCAAGTATGTAACGAAAATTTTGCTTGTTTTTATACAATATGTATTAATTTGAATACTAGGTCATCCCTTTTAAGGCATCCTTTTCAATATTCAGTTTTTCTTTTAATTCGATACACGTACTGCATTCGTCTGTAACGGGACTTGACAAACTTTTAGTTTTGTATTGAAGACATTCCTAAAATAACATTATTTCACATTCAAATCGTCAAGTAGGTACTTGACTATTGCATATTTTCCATACTTTGTAAATGCTAAAACTTGAATCCAAGTAAAGTTTGATACTTCTTGCCCGTGTAGAGTGAGACTCACCGAATCTATTTTTTAAAAATAATTTATCCTTTCTTGAGCCACCCCTTCTTTCCAAGGGTACTAAACTATATATGAAAAAAATATTTTAAACACTCCAATTACTCTATGCTTGGTAATATTCAGTGTAATTTAATGTAGGCAGGTTATTTCCAGCTGAATTCAGGCAGCTATATTGAAACGTGGTTAATTTTTGTTTAATTGGTTGCTGAATTCCCAAACTGCGTCTTTTGGGTGAAGCATCTTGTTTTTCGCTGGGTTGGAGTAGAACGTGTTATGGAACTTCTATAATTCATTATTAACGGCTCAAACTGTAAACTGCGGCGATAATCACAAGCTGGACACCTGGGAAAGCATTTTGATTAATAACAAGATAAGTAAAAATATTAATTATTTGAAACAAAAATAATTAATTGCGTTTAGGTACATCTTGTCATTTACAGAAAATAAATCATTATTTAAATAATTCGTCAATTAGTTATAAAATTTGTTAAAAATAATTTAAATAAAATACTATTGTTAGCATTGGAGGTTGCTCAACCACTTTCCCACGGTGTTCTAAGGAAACAGATGGTTTCCTCCTTCACCGTACACCTCAGGACTCTAATTTTTTTTATAAAGAAGCTACTTTTTATTTAAAATGATTCTAGACCTCCAATGTCCAGGCATACATTGTTAGCAGGCAGTATGCGAGTGCGTACATGTTGTTAGTTATTTATTTCACAGTATCACGTCTCATCTCCGCCACTTGATGTAGCTGAAATAAAAGTTTATTATTATGTAGGAAGAAAAGTTAATAGAATAAGGAAAAAAAAATTATATTAGATGAGATTGTTTGACTTAACCAAAGCAGCTGAGCTGCAGTCGTCCGGCGGTCCCGCCAAGAATAAGCGGAGCCTTCCGTCCAGTTGCAAGCGAGACTCGGTGTCCGCGCCCCTAAGCCGACTTCCCGGTAGGCCCTCGAAGAAAGTGTTGGGATTAAGCGGGAAATACCTGAAGACACTAAGGATAAAAGTGAGCATCGGGTCACCGGAGGCAGGGCGGAAGGGCACCGGTCTGCTACGGTTGGTCTTCAGGCCCGCTCATGGCGACGGGGGAGGCGCGGGCGGGTTATACAGCGGCTACCTTGGGAGTCATCTCCTCGGTTGTTGCACAGACATAGGTCTAGTCCACCCCCTTGATGGGGTGTAGGACAATACGAAAATGAGATGGTAGTTCAGTTCCGGCTCCTTGAATGATGCAAATCCAGACACGAAAAACTTGTTGTATGTATCCTAGATTTAGATAAAGAAAAATGCAAGTGTAGTTAGGTTACGCCAAGGCTATTGATAATGTCTAGTTAAACGAGAAAAAAAATAAAGATTTAAAAAAAAAGTAATAGCCAAATTTTAGATGTTAAAGATGTTGTTGAAGATGGTGCCTAAGAAAACATAATACATATTAATACAAAACTTGTTAAATGATTAAACAGTTTTAGTGTGAAATAACAGAAAATATAGTGCTCAATATCCGGGCAGTAGTAGTAGTATAAATATTGCAAAAGGTGACCGTGGACGCCAGGAGCAATTACACCCGCCTGGATCCTAAACACATAATGAAGTTAAATTTAATCATCGACTCTAAGTTCAGGCCATCTCTCAACCCAAATCCTTGTAAATTTCCTCAGGCATTCGAGATTTTCCTTGTTCGACACGAGATCCGCATTCCATGCTGGTCTCGTAGTTACTTTCAGACCTTCCAACATTTCATCTCTTGCATCCGTCAAAATCTCACAGTGCCACAGAATGTGCTCGGCTGTTTGGTTTGTGTCACCACACGCACAGTTTGGATGGGGAGACAGGGTCAGGCTGTGCAGTCTTCCCCTGAATTCACCATGACCTGAAAGTATTTGTGTTAAGTGATGATCCAATTTGATGAACGCCCCTTCCATTCTGGCTTTAACTGACGGGAAAAAGGAGAAAGTCCATCTGCCCGTATTCGATCTTTCCCAACGTTTTTGCCATTCATTAAGAGTGAGTTCACGCATCTCTTTCAGCAGTCGAGGGAGAGGTACTGCCCCACCTGGTGTTAGTTCAACTCCAAGATGGACGGCTGACCTTCCTCTAATTAGTTTTTTCTTAGTTAACACTTCCCTTATTTCTAGATCAATGGGCAAAATACCGGCCAAAACCGGCAATGCGTCTGAAGCTACAGTCCTGTATGCGCCTGAGAGCGCCAGCAGGGGAGTTCGCTGGCCCCGCTTAAGTGCCGAGTGGATCAGTACGTTGTCTAGGCGATGCTCCCATACAGAGGCTGCATACGTGACTTGTGTCACGTACGCTCCCCTGTACAGTAGGTGAAGTGCCGGAGAGCGTAATCCCCACTCCGCAGTTGAGATTCTTCTCAGTTTCATGAACAGGGCCTGGGCCCTGCTGGATACACTCTTGACATGCGCCAGAAAAGATGAAGAGCGATCCAAGATAACGCCTAGGTATCTTGCATTTTCCACAAATCGGATGTTGGAGTCTCCCATTTTTATAGTAGGATTTCTTCCTCTGTCGAGGAAGCCCTTCATAAGGAGACCCATGGTCTTTTGGGGAGCAAAATTCAGCCTGTTTCTCTTACCCCACTCAAGGATTACTTTCAGACCTTCTTCAGCTTTACTTTCAACTTCTCTCCTGCTGTTCCCCGAGACCAGTAATAATTTGTCATCAGCGTAGTCAACCGTGATACATCCTTCAGGCAAGGGCAGCCTGGAGGAATCGTCAAAGAGTATATTCCAAAATTCTGGGCCAAGGACCGAGCCTTGTGGGCAACCCATGTTTACTTCCCGGTTGATGGTGATATCACCATATGTTAATGAGATACTTCTGTTGTTGAGATAGTCGGAGACTATCTTGAACAACTTACGAGGGCAGTTACGGTTTTTTACTTTCGACAGTATCATCGGCCACCACGCATGATCGAAGGCACCTGTGATGTCTAAGAAGACTCCAATCACGTACCTCTTTGGACAGACCCTCACCCATTCAAGCGCAAACTTAATGGCGTGCTCCGTAGATTTACCCGGGACGAAACCAAATTGACGGTCGTCCGCTGGAGACAGGGTTTGGTAAAGGCGGTTCCGTATAATTTTTTCTAGAATCTTCCCCAGAACAGGAAGCAGCGTAATAGGCCTATAAGCCTTGATATCCGTCTTTGGCTTATCGTTGCCCTTTGGTATAATACGGAGCACCCCTTTCTTCCACTCTGTTGGGAAAACCCCTCTTCGCAGACATGTGTCCATGACTTGGAAGAGCTCCTCCTTGGCATGGACCCATACTTTCTTCACTATTACTCCATTCAATTTGTCAAAGCCAGGTGCCTTCTTAGAACCTAAGCCCTTAATTATTACCTCCAATTCAGCTTTACTTACAGGTGTAATCTGGTCCTCCTGGGAGAGGTTTCTAGGAAGAAGCCGTGACAGATTTCGAATCTGTTGGTGGTGGTCGCTTTCCCCAATTACTGAATCTAGAGGAACTAACTTTCCCAGAAGTGTTTCGAGAGTGGAAGCCACGTCCGTACTCTCAACATTCCTGCCATTGTTATCAATGACGACGCTAGTTAAAAACCGGTCAGAACCTTTTCCCGTCTTTGCAACAGCGCAAGGCCGTAGCCAGAGAAAAATTTCGGGGGGGTTTTGTTTGATGAACAGTGTTTATAGAAATACGCAGCGGCGGACTAAGGGGGGGGGGGGCTGAGGGGGTAGCCCGCCCCGGGCCCCTAGTCCTGGGGGGGTCCCCTAACGCCTCCATGTTCTTTTGATCAAATCCTAAATAAGGCTTTAAAGCACCAGGACACTGTAAAAAGAGTCAATTTTTTTATTTAATTTTCTGAAAAATGCACTTCTTAAGGATGCTCTCACCAAATGCTTTAAAGAAATTCGTAGAATTGACGGAGATACAGCATTTCATGTGAAACCGTTGGAAACAGTTTGTACGAGTATGTTGAATTTTCCTTCAGCAAAACTTTGAACGCGTTTTTTAAGAACTTTTTAACATGTTTTTCAACCTGGTTGACAAAAAATAAAACTATTTATATCCGATTTGCATGCACCAAGTCCTTATACTGTTCGAAAATCCAGTGTCTTTGGCACCAGGTAAGGTAATTTTGATGTCTAAAAAAAAGAAAAAATGGCGGACCAGCGTATTTTATTTTCGATTTTTTATGGAAAATTTTCATCTTCATAAAAAAATAGATCCCTCTAATTGGATTGTCGAACAGTTTAATACTTCGTGCATGCAAATCAGATCTATATATTAGTTTTCATAATATATTGTCAGCTAGCCGAGCGATTCCGTATTTTTTGTGGGAATGTTATTGGATAACGGACGTTATCTCTTGTCAGATTTGTGTGATTTTTACATATTTACTGTCACATATTTTAGTTTTTAGATCGATTTAAACACGAATTCCTGCAAGTACGCATGATTATATTGATTATTTATTAATTTAATGTACGTTATACATAGAAAAAGTAAATGACAGCCATAAAAATCACACAAATCTGACAAGAGATTACGTCCGCTATCTAATAACAATCCTACAAAAAATACGGAATCGCTCGGCTGGTTGAAAAACGTAGGTTCGAGAAAACCGTGTTCGAAGTTTTGAAGGATAATTCAACACACAAACTCTTTAAAACGGTTACAAATAAAATGCTGTATCTCCGTCGATTTTACGAATTTCCTTAAAACATCTTTCAGAAAATTAAAAAAAAAAATACATTTTTTTACAGTGTCCTGGTGCCTTAAAGCCTCGTTTAGGATTTGATCAAGGGAACATGGAGGCGTTCGGAGGCCCCCCCAGGACCAGAATCCCATGTGAACTGAATAAAAAGCTTGTAAAATTACATCAACTTCTTAACTGTCAGAAGCTGCAAGACGATTTGCAACGTTTGAACACATATTGTAATGTCCATTATCTAGAAATAAGTATATCTAAGTGCTTCCTCGTGCGTTTTACCAGAAATATAAACATATTTATCCACGAATACTCAATTAATCATCAACCAATATCCATCAAATCAGAAATTAAGGACCTTGGGAATACAGGTACTTGATAGTAAACTGAATTTCAATAAACATATCGACCACATAGTCACTAACGCATCTTCTATGCTTGGTTTCATAACAAGTTCCTGTAAACAATTCAAAGATCTTATTACTTTCAAAATACTTTACTTCTCATACGTTAGTAGTATCCTTGAATACGCATCTCAAGTGTGGAACCCAGACTATGCAATACACAAAAATAGAATTTAAAGTGTTCAAAATAGATTATTAAGGTACCTTAACTTCGGCTCTTTTCGATCCCATGTTAGTAATGAAGACTCTGCAACGTTCTTCAATATACAGACGATAACTTGCCGAAGAATTATATCTCGGTAATGTTATTTAAAATAAAACAATTTAATTGATAGTCCTGACCTTCTTCAATGCCTGGCATTCCATTTTCCAAATCGCAACAGCAGGCAGTCGCTTACTTTTAATCTCCCTCTTTGCAAGACCAACTCCAAACAGAACTCATTTATCTACAGATCCCCACACTCATTCAACTTAAATTATTACCACATTGACATTTTTAACTCGACTTTACATGACATAAAACTAAAAAGTTCAATCCCTATACATTCCCGTCCTTTGCCTCTTAATCCTAATTCTATGTCCCTTCTCCCCCTCCCCTTTCATATATTGTAACAAAAAATAAAATTTATTAAGAAAACACCCTTACAATGTCACACTTTATCATTAATTCACTATCATCAGAGGAAAGTTCATAATTAACGTAATTAACTATCTTACGATTGTATTATTGTATAATCTCAAATTTGCTGTCAACTTTCCCTAAAATAAAAAAAAATAATAAACTAGGGGGGGTGGCTCATTCAGCTTTGGCGCCCCGGGCCTCTGACGGGCTTAGTCCACCACTGGAAATACGTAAAGTTTTTAAAAATATTTGTTAATAAAGAAATAAAATGGTGTTATGTATCAATCTTATTACATATTTTTATAATTACAAAATTAAATTTAGTCTTTTTTTTGCAACGAACAAATCAATTACCTCGTCGGTGTCAATGTCAATTCTGTGTTGTTTTTCCTGGCCTGTGAAATTTCTCTAATAAGTTTTGAGGCGTTTCAGAGAAGAAAAAGTCCTTTCAATGGTACATGAGGATGAGGAAACAGGCAGTGTCACCAAGATTTTTAAAAGTTTGTGAATGTTTAGAAATAAGGCCTGGTTGCATTCTCGCACGTTGTTCGATTTAGTTTAGATTATTTCAGACATTTTATCCTCCACATTTCTAATTCAGCTTTTACAAAGTCCCATTCCAAATATTTTTTATAGAGCTCAAAGTAATATTCTTGATAATTAAGTTGGTTTTTGCAACATATAGACGGAAATAAAATGTTGAGAGATGATAATGTGGATCTATGATTTTGGAATCTAGAACGAAACTGATCAATCGAATCGTCCAAAAGTGAAATCATGACAGTAATAAAAATAAGTTTCAGGATCATTTGTGTTTTAGTGTTCCCCATGCTTTTGGCGTGACGATATTTGCAAAATTTTAATTTCCTCGTTTACAGTTCTGAGCAAATTCTGAGCGTTCTTGTAAAGTTCAGCAACTTTGGAATCGGTATTTTGACGAACAACTTCAATAGTTTTTATAATTAAATCGACATGTTGATGTAAAGCAGCTGCTAAATAGCATAGGGCAGATTGAAGTATTTTGCTTACAGTCAGTGTGTATGGAAACAACGATGTTAAAAATATATTTTTTTTAAATATGTTTTCCCGCAAAATTTTTGATCAGCTGTATTCGGATAAAACTAAGTTCTTTTTCCATAGATATGCAACTTTAATTATCAAGTATACCACAGACAATATACAAACATCGAAAATATTCTACAGCGCCCTTGAGGTGATTTTTCACGAAAACGGCGCTATATAAATTAGCCAAATATTATTATTTAAATATTATTGACTCGAATAAGTATCCCTCACGGCAGTTTCAAGTAAAAAAACACGCAGGATTCCCGCGATTATAAGCTTTACGATTTTTTTTACAAATATGAGATAAACGGTTAAATACAGGTCAATTCATTGAATATATAGCACTACAATAACTTTATATGTCTCCTTGTTAGAATGCGAAGATATGATTTTTTTAATGTTGGCGAAAATTTAAAAAAATTAAATTCTGTGAAATCGCGAGCAATCGAGGCAAATTTATTTATTTCGCGTGATCGCTCCAGTGGCTAAGCATCATAAGCTTATAGCAAAATTACTTGAAATGACTGATCTCAGAAAAGAATACGCCTTTGATGGTGTTTCAGAATCCATGTCACTGTTTAAGTCTTCGAGTGTATCAACAATAACTTTATAGATTTCCTTAAATCTTAACAACCCATCATGATTTTCAACGGGTCTCGCACATTGCCGTAAGGGTTTTCCATTGTGTTTCAGGGAATTTTTTTTCAATATTTTCTTCTAAGTACTTAACAGTTCGTTTTGCCGAGGACATGATAAAATTTCCAATCGATGTTTTAGTACCAATAGAATTTCGAATAGGCAAGAATGACGTAGGGCCAAAAATTCAACGAATGTGAGCTGCAATGAACGTATAAGGCTTCTGGATGTGACTTACAAAATTACTGCCTGCACATCCTTAAAACTTTCTTTCATTGAAAAGCTCCATCATATAAAAATCTTCAAAAAATCTTCGGCGCACCGTACCTACAGTCAATTTCGGGGGGGGATCAAACCCCCTCGATCCCCCCCCTGGCTACGGCCTTGCAACAGCGCTGGGAATTTCCCACGGGTTGGCGTTACCCACATCTTTAACCCAATTATGCCATGCGGCTCGTTTCGCTGTAAGTACGGCCGATTTGAAGGCTGTACGGGCCAGTCTGAGGCGGCCCAGGAGTGCAGATGTCTCCTCCGTCGTGCAAAC
The DNA here is from genome assembly GCA_917563855.2 of Limnephilus lunatus. NCBI lineage: Eukaryota > Metazoa > Arthropoda > Insecta > Trichoptera > Limnephilidae > Limnephilus > Limnephilus lunatus. Next base: position 93,892,429 of record OU830596.1, on the reverse strand, counting down.
TCCCTTCCTGGATCGACTCAGAGCCCTGTAGGCCCTCTTATAGGCCCCCTTAAGCGAAGTCAGCTCACTCGACCACCACGGCGTTCTTATAATCTTCTTTGGGTTTGATCTTCCCAGAGATCGATCAGCAGCTGATACCACGGCCGCATTGAAAAAGTTCCCCAAATTGTCCGGATCTCTCGCTGCTACGTCATGAAATCCCCTTAAAGTATCCCGTAGCGCTTCCCCAAAGTTATCCCAGTTCGCCTGATTGGTTTTGAAATTCCAGGAGGATCTTGGTATTTCGGTCTTTTTGACACCCACTTTAAATGTAATTAATCTGTGATCTGAGGCGATCGCACGTTCATGAACCTTCCATTCAGATATCTTGGCCGCAACGGATCCAGAGCAGAGAGTTAGATCGATGTTGCTCTCGCCTTGGGTGCCAGAAAATGTAGATAAGCTACCTGGCTCGTTTAGTAAAAATAGGCCCTGCGCTGCGATAAGGTCTTCGACAGCGTCTGAGCGTTCTGTCCGAATTCCCCTATTATCATACCACAAAGGCGAGCGAGCGTTAAAGTCTCCCCCTATAACTATGTTACGACCTTTAAGCGCGTTCAGGGCGCGCGTCAGGCTCAAGATATGTGGTCCGACAGGGTTACCATATTTAAAGTATACCGAGATTATAATAATCTCGGTTATTCCAAAATTAAACGAAACGCAGGTTTGGTACTCATTCGATAACCTAGCATATTGTTAGCAATAATAAAATGCTAAGTTAATATTTATGATAAAATATATTGTCTCCACGTTAGTTAACATTCAAGAATCAGCAAGATTATCTTCCGCCATTTGTAAATCCAGCCGGAGCCGTTCGTCCCGTCATGCCAGTCAGGAAGCGTTAGTAGTTCCCTTCTTTACCGGCCGCCATAGCTGGTGTAGTTTCCTTGTTGGCCGCCAGAGGCGATAGCAGTACCTCTGGCGGCAGATGAGCGGCAATATTTAAATATGCTGCTAACACTATATTTAAATGTTGTTAGATTTATGTACCTTAACATAAGTATTTTTTAAATAGCTCTTCTCTTGCACATGTCATAATGTTGTATCTAAACCACCCCCGCACTCCGCATCATATCATTTCAACAAATTAGGTAGGTTATAAAATCAAACAATAATGCCACGCTTTCACCAGGGAACAATTCTAATTTTAAGTAGATTCGTCAAAATAGGTTTATTAGTCTTTTAAACGTAGAATTCAAGTTTCCAACTATTGTATTAGGTAATTAAGAAAACTTCATTGAAATGAGCACAGATTTGAAGTAGTAGATATTATGGATGAACTGACTTACTTCAACTTCTTTTGTGTTGCTCTCTTCTACTTTTCGGGGTTGGTTTCGCGCTTGCCAGTATTATTAATCTCCATATCGATCAATATAATCCTGGAAAACTTCTATAAACCTCAAATTTCTTTCTAATACTGTCAACTCTACCACATTCGGCGGTTAGTGCCTGACCATAGATAATATATAAATATGCGCATAAATAAATTTCATCAACTCGCGGATGGAACGGACTTTGACTTCAACAGTATCATTGTTGCCAACTCAGATTATACATAGAGCTAGCCTTAGCTCTAAAACTCTAAATCTAAGTCATCAACTCAAAACATATGTTTATTTTTGAAACTGACAATTCGTGGTGGAATTCTATTACAATTGATTACAATAAAACAAATAAAAAACTTTATTCCACTTAATGTCTTAGCTTCCTAGCTTCTCCTTTCAGATTTTCCATCTCTTTATTTTACACAGAATTCATTCACGTAAAATGATTATTTGATTTTGAATAAATGTGTTTATATAGTTATTTCTGTCTTAAATTCGTTGTTTTTTTTTTTTATCTCAGAACGCCGCCCCCCTTTCGGGACAGGAAATATTCTAAAGATATCGGTTTCTTTTTCTTAGAAATTCTCTAGCCGCCAGTCTAGGGGTAAGGCTCTCATCTAGCAATCTGAAGGTCGCGGGTTGAAATCTCGGCTTGCGCAAATAAATTTTAACTTGATTGAACTGCATTATTTCACAATTTAATCATTAAAAATAATATAATGTATTTTTGCGGCACGTCCCAGTGTGGAAAATAATCTCAGTATCGCCCTGCTGTAAGATCACAATTTAGAATTGAAACGTTTTTTTTTTTACTTGAGCTCCACCCTGGAGGCCCTGAGGAAAATAATTTCCCTCAGGGCCTATGTCATCTTTGGGGATGCTGTGTGAGGGTTTTTTTAGGGAGAGGAAGGAGAGGAGAGTTCTGGGAAGGAAAAGGGTTTAAGGGGTGGGTAGGAATTTGGGTTCAGTGTGTCCTGATAATCCGCCTCCAAGATCTAGACAAACCTCACCCATGAACCCGGGCACCTCTGCTAAATCACCAAACGTAGCGAACCACTTGGGGTGACCTAAGGCAAAGGTGTTGGTTATCCAATAAAGGTTCCCGGGGCGGCGGTACTCATTCCTGCCTCCCAAATTGTTACTTGAACTGGCTTCAACCGTATTTGATAACCGATTTGAATAGCCAGCTACTTCATTTTCCTTTTCTCCTCCCCCTCCACACTAACTTCAGCCTCACAACGTACTCCAATTGGAGATGCCATAGTCTCACTGGCTCCAGGCGGTTGGTAGCAGTTGGGAATCTTGTAAAAAATGCTAATCACATAAAAAGTAACATAAAAAATTCTAATTACAGTAATACAATCACATAAAAAGGCCTTCTGATACTTTTATTATCCTGTTTTCTTTAATAATTGACCCATCTCACTTAAAACTCTGCCGACCCCTGATCTAGAGTAGTTAAATTGCTGGATAGCGAAGCTTCCATATCATGGAGCGTAGAACCACTCAAACGCAATGCAAAGCCTTCAGATTTCACGTCATAAACAACAACAATAAATACGATTGCGATTTTTATTATTACAGCAAGGTGTCACACTATTACCTGATGAAATTTAAACAGACCATTACTTTATTTGGCGGTAGCATTTCGTAGTTTTAGCAATTTTTCGTCAATTAGAATAGAACACATCTCTGGTTTCCTTTCTTTGATAAAGTCGCAGGGTAATATTTTCCCCATAAATATGGTTAATTTAATTTAATAAGCAGACATTTGTGATAAAACGGGCGTCATGTAAATCGCAATTTCACGCAGGAATGTGCAAGAGTGCAGGTAGTCTAGAGGGTAAACCGGATACACATCACCTGGTTCAATTTTCGGGAAAGTGCTGATGCAAAGCGAAATACAAGTTTTTCTGGGGCACTCTGCACTTCTGCACCGAGATCTGGGCTGACACTAGATTACCGAGATGATTAAATCTCCGTACAATAATCTTTAAGAGCGTTTTACATACGATGCTTTTTAGTCCAGTTGCCACATGAGCTGCATGTTCTTGATATGGATTAGGTTACGTACCGATTATTTTTCAATCAAATAAAAGCTTCTTGCGCATGCCGGTATTTGAACCCGTAGCCAAGAATCGTAACCACTCACCACTCAACCACGATGGAAGAAGGCGATGAATCTCAGTTCAGGCAGATAATTCGATCAGCTGATTGCGTTGGTAGATGAAAATAATTCATCAAATAGTCTGCAGTAAATATTTTGAACAACATTGATAAAACGTTGGCGAAGTTGTTACAAAAAATGGAATCTATAAAATAGAGTATTCATCCAAAATAGCCATGACAGTAACTTAGTCACAAACTATTAACTATGATCCTACTGCGTACTGCGTATCCATTCTGGAGAGATTAATTAAAATTCAATGGCGCGGTGTCAGAATTGTTCTCGGAGTCGGATTCTTAAATTTAACCCTACAGTCGCTAGGATATTAATAATTATTCACCCAAAACATCTTATTACTTTGAAGTCTAATGATAAGGTTAACAAACTCAAGTACCCAGCTACACGGTGTATGCATGTATATTATAACGGTTCACCTTTATAAGAGTTTGGTGTCAAAGATTTGACTCTAGACTCTAGACCTCTCAGCATCTCCTCGACTTTTGGGTCGTGGGTTCGGAACTGAGTTAAGTGCAAAAAATAACATTTTTAAAATTGGTAGGATGCTCGAAAAGCGGTCAAACGTTTATTCCATTTATGAGTTTTTCTTTGTTACGGGGAATGTTTGATGTATTTTTTTATGTCAGGCAGTGGCTGAGTTGGCATCGCGTATGCGTTCCAACTAGGCCTCGTGAGTTTAATTCCTTGCTGTCTAAGTCCCCCATTACGACACAAGCAACATTTTACGCTTACTGTGATAGTAGTAGGTTTGGAGTAGGGGCTGGGTTATTGTTAAAGGATTGAGGTAAAATGGGAGATAGCACAATAGGCCTATGACCTAAGTGCTCACGGGTACTAGTCGTAAACCGTCTCCGCAAAAAAAAGATTTAAAGGTAGTAGGAGATTTAAAATGTTGTCAGGTTATTCGTATCCCGGGAATGTTTGTCTTTTTATTTGATAATAGGTTTTATGACTTCATCTTTTGCATGTGAAATAAGTTTGTTTCTTTTTCGAAAAGTCTTGCTTCTTTACAAAAAAATTAAAATGTTCCCTTTTCAATAACTTACTCATTGCTTCATCTGCATTCCTTCACACCTACTTATCTATTTCGAAAGACAAGAACCGCCTCAAAAAAATATTTTAATTGATTTGTTTGTATTATGTCTTTCTGGGACATCCACGATTCCTTTTTTAAAACTACTCCACTTACTTAATCACCATTTTGCTGAATGTACCTACAGGTAAATCATTTGAAAGAAACCCTTGCTTGTAGTGGGGTACTAGATGGATACAAAAATAACGATGATCTAACTTTTTTACTCTCGAAGTTTAGATGCAAACTCAAATTATAATTAAAAAATCTTTACCTACATCATATCTCTTAGTTAACTCAATAAACACAAAGCAAAAATAAATTCAATTTTTATAAGAAAAACTTTCTTTTTATAACTTTGTTGAATGTTATAAAAAGAAAGTTTTTCTTATAAAAATTGAATATTCATTTAGACTTTTATAAAAAGTCAATTGTTCCATATAAATAAATTCGGATATATCTATCCGAGACGCTATCCAGGTTACAAAACTATTCTTAGAATTGATTGTTTCCAAAAAAGGGTAGTTACCCGTAATATGGAAAAATAATTAGTTGATAATAATGTTAATTCTAAAATTTGAAAATATGTGATTGACAAATATGACGGTGTGGCAGAAGGTGGCAATAGCGAAATTGGTTAACGCGCTCGTCCCGGTTAGACGGTGAGGTCTGGGTTCGAGTCCCAGTTGCGACCATTGACTTTTTCTGTTTTTCTGTGTCTTGTTCTCTTTCATATTTTTGTTTTGATTATTATTGATAACTTATTCTAATATGATATATTTCACTGATGGGAATAAGCTTCAACAAAGTTATAAAAAGAAAGTTTTTCTTATAAAAATTGAATATTCATTTAGACTTTTATAAAAAGTCAATTGTTCTATAAAAATAAATTCGGATATATCTATCCGAGACGCTATCCAGGTTTAAAATAAATTGTTTAAAATCAATTATAATATTTTTAACAAATATAATACTTACTTGACCAAAGTCGCTACGCACCTAGCATCTTTGGCTTGCTCTTTAAATAAATTGGCTATAAATTTATTTCTAGAGGTATGTTGCCATCTAGTATAAAAAAATAACAGGAAAAAAATATTAATTTGAATCTCATTCAGAAGTTCAATAGAACAACTGAAGTTGAAGCCTTCTCCATAAATTATCTTTATTGTTTCTGAGAGTAACGCCCACATTTTGGCATTTGAAAAATAATTGCGTGCGTATTTTAATATCTCAAATCGATAAACAAAAGGTTTTTATTATCAACTTTCTACTCTCCGCAGCTGAAATGCTGTTTTCTCAGACGATGAGTGAGTGATGTGAGAAGTGAAGCCTTTCCGTCAAATATAACATAACATGATAATACATATTAAAACAAGTCAGAGTTAAATCAAGTACCTACTTTCCATAATAATCTACCGACGCAGTAAAAAATGAAACTATGTAAAAAGTCTTCTTAGTCTAAAAAGAGAAATTTTGCATTTAAAAAAAATTGCTATAACAAAAAAATATATAAAAAAAAAATCTTCCGATACATCTAAAGGCGGCCGCTTGGATCTTATCCGAGGTTCATGCACAATATGGACTTGAGCCACTTGAGGCAACAAAAATATTTGACCTAGGGACGTTTTGCAAATCTTTCAATACTTTTGCATACATTTTAATACACTTAACTCCCACTTAGTATCAAACAAATTAAAACCAAAAATAAATGCATTAAAGACATTAAATCTTGGCTTAAGGAACTACCGGAAAAATAATTTTCTAGCACATTTAAAACATCGTCGTAGAAGTTTCTGGAAAACCTTACCCAAAACATGAAGTCGAACCATAGAAGTCGCTTAAAACTTAATCCAAAACCTAGTCCCCCTCAACACAGGATCTCCTAGTGAGAATGACTATAAATATATCTATTTATTATACATATAAATATGTATATTCTTATAAAAATGTTAAAAAATCTAATAAAGTTACTAAATAAAAAAATCGAATTGCAAAGTAAATTTTCAAGTTCTGTAAAGTTCATTTTCAAGTTCTGTTAAAATAGATTTTTTTTCCAATTGATTCACATAATTGAACTTGTATGGAAATTTAGCAGAACTTGAAAATTATCTTTGAAATTTATCAAATTTCAAAGTAAATTTTCAAGTTCTGTAAAATTTTATTTATATTAATCAAGTTTAATTTGTAGAACTCCATTTTAATTTTAATTTCTTTTATATATTCAATGATATAATTGTTAAATTCATAAAAGCAGTTTATTTGTAAACAGCTAAAGGCATTACCAAACTGATATTATCAGACAGTTTGATAATGCCTTCAGAAGGCGAACCAGCTGTCACTCATAATAATAATTACATAGCAGAACTTGTTTATAAACAATCTGTTTTTATTAATTGAATAATTATATTATTGAATAGGTAGATAAAAGAAATAAATCTGTAAAAGTCCTATTCAAGTTTTGTTATCATTGCATTATTGGCGCGTTGTTTCACATAACTGAACTTAAATGGAACTTTTACAAAAATTCGATTTTAACTTTCAAAATTGGTGATTTTTTCAAATTCTGTAACCGTTCTTATTTTTAGAAAATTGTATTACTCTATTAATAGCCCATTTTTCTTGGTATGTTATTGCTTAGGTATTACACCTAATACAGACGTACCTGACGTACCTGAAAACTTCAGCCGTAGTCGTCGCCACTTTCTTGTTAAAGATACCACACGACAAAACACATGTTCTAACACAGAGTAGCATGACAAGAATAATAGTACTATTGAATAAAATTTCATGAGCAGTAGATATATTTGAAAACTTTATTTATTTATTGCTTGAAACATTTCCAGAGTGTTAACAATTATTAAATTAATGAAATTGCCATTAGTATATGCGTAGATATTAATACTTCAGTTAAAGATGTTCATAGCATGCGTAAATCAAGGTTTAGTTATGTGGAGATGCTACTAGTTTTGCTTTGTTGTAGTGAAACTTCTATAGCCCCGTCGTGATTTGGAATTCGGATGAAACGGAAATGACGCATTACAGCACCTGCGAAGCATCAAACTCTTGTCAAGGTTTGATTGAGATATAAAACGGAAATGACGCTAGGTCTGCGCTCATTGGCCGCTTTGATTATAACCTCAAGTTTCAAGGCTCCTTGGTTGTTCATTGGTTCATTTTCTACCGCGTATTAAAAATAAATTATTTAGTACAAGTTAATTAAGTATCATTTGTTTTAGCGGAGGGAGCGGGCAGCGATCGGCAGAGGAAACGATGAAATGAATAGGGCGTCAGTCGATGTATGGAGTCAGTCTTTATTGCTGCTACGTAGCGATGGTAAGTTAGTGTAAAGTAACAGGGTAGACAGGAGCGATGATGATGATGAGGCTCGTAGGTGTTGCAGTGATGAAGGTCGGTGATGCAGTGGTGTAGCAGACCACGGGTCTGCATGTCGCCAGCATGTTGTTCTGCACCGTGGTGGTGGAGAAGACCTTGACGTCCAGGATGGATGCTCGACGTGATGTCGCGGAGATGGCTGCGGTGAACCTGAGGAGTTGCTGCGCACGTGACAAGAAGGCCCGCCGCGGGACTTGTCGTGGGCAATTGAGTCTCTTGAGAGATGTTGCGTCCTCGAAGGTTGATGATGCACCGGCACAGTCGGCAGTGAGTCGCCGAGAGTCTGGCCGGTACCGCACTGGAACGTTGTCACTCGATGCACTGTCTATGTGTTGGTGATGTTACTGATACTAGAGACTGGAACTGACTGACTGACTAGCGCTGTGTCGCTGCGCTTTATATAGCCGACCATGTGAGTAACTACCCGTGCTGCCAAGTAATATTGAGCGCCCGCGCAAACCGGAGAAGCCTCTGGAACATTCCGCGGCCTTAAGAATGTGACGGCTGTTGAGTCGAGGCCTTTCGATGCGCTTCCCGAATGTGTAGCCGTATGCGGCGTGAAACACTACAATGTAGGTATATTGTGCCTTTCGAGAATATGCTGGCTGTATCAGTGGCGGCGCAAGGATTGTGGCTAAAGAGGGCGACCGTTCTGGTCGCCACACATTATTTATAAAATATTTTGACTGCCCAACTAGGAAGATTCCCGTTTTAGGACAGTCAAATTAGACCGTCATTCAAGTTAAATAACATAAATAATAATAATCAAAATAAAATATAAAACTTAGTAAGTAGTAAAACATAGTACAGAGAAAGAGAAAAAAGAAAGAGACGAAAGAAAGAAAGAAACTACACAATAATAAAGCATGATAAATCAATAGGCCACTTGCATCACATTTAAAAAAAAAAAATCATGTTTAGGCAATTATTCTAAGACATTCTGTTTTTTTTTTTTTTTAATCTTATTTTTGAAACCCTGGCGATTTTTTGAAAATTTCAATCCGAAAAATCAGACCATTTTCTATAAACCGGAATGACGGGACATAATTTTATGGGTGTGAAAAAACGATAATTACATAGCCGAAAAATCATCTCAAAAAAAGAAGGTTTTCCACACGAATAGCAATAAATTGGACGGGGTTCTCTTCGTAACATCTGTAAAAACACCGCCATCTTTATCAAAAAATCAAACCAACGGATAAGTTCGCATAGAACAAACAATAATCTAGTGAACGTTAAACGCAAATTCAAAAATTCGCCGGAAATCAAAGTGTTGCCATTTAAAAAAAAATAATAATCAGTGTGGAATTTTACAAAATTAAGGGAACATAAACGTAGACGGACATTTTCATGTAGTGACGTCACGAGCTCAAATAATGGATTTATTTATTTAAAAATAAAAAACTATACATTTCTAAAATTTTTACTAACATTTTCGTAATCTTAGTAAAAAAATCTATCCACACGATTTTTTCCAAAACATAATTCTTAGTTCAAATACCTACATCTATTTTCCATGACGTCATATTAGCTTACAGCTAATAAAAATAGCACATTTGAATAATCTTAAAAGTTTTTTAACACACATATCTTTACAAATGTTAACATTAAATAAAATAACAAATCTTATGGGTAGGTACTGTAAATGGATGATTAATCTGTGGAAAAATAATTGAAAAAGTATAACAAATTACAATGTGACTATATACGGCATCGCAAAAAAGTTTTAGTGGGTTAGGGAATTTGGTACTAGTGCGGTATTTATATAACAACAAAAAAACTACAACGATAACCTTTTCTGGTTTTCCCTCTAAGGAAAATTAAAAGCGACTCTGATGGGTACCAGTCTGAAAATTATATCAATGCGAGCGAAACTCAATAAAAATCTGAAGACAGAAAAATCAGAAAAAGATATTGGTTCCACTGGGACTCGAACCCAGATACCTTAGCATTCATGGCCAACTGCTCTACCGACAGTTAAAAGTGACCGAATTGGAAATGGGTTCCATAGCTCAATCGGTAGAGCAGTTGGCCATGAATGCTAAGGTATCTGGGTTCGAGTCCAAGTGGAATCAATATCTTTTTCTGATTTTTCTGTCTTCAGATTTTGATTGAGTTTCGCTAATATTGTCTTCATTTAATTAAATATTATAATTTGAGTTTTAACTCATAAAAGTTAAAAAATATATATATTATATCAATGCGTTTGTTTTTTTAAGTGATGATCAAAATTGTAATTTAGAAATGACATTCGCTCTCTAAATGTTATAAATCAACGTACCTCGATAACGTCTTGGGTCCATTAACAATTTCATCTTTCTAAACGTCGCTCGTTAAATATTTATCAATAAAAAATTCCCATCTTTCACAAAAGATGCATAAAAACGGCCATAAAAATTATGTGAAAAAGTTCATAAAAGTGAGAAACATTCTTTTTTAATAGTTACATAAAATAATATACTTGTCACTTACCGATTGAGTAAGAACGGAAATGAATTATAATAAATATTCGTTGTTCGTATTTCATCAGAGATTTTTATGATGCAGACAAATGTTATCAAATGAATGAAATGAGTTCCAAAGGTTGGATCTGTATAGGCACTTTCGCACACAAAACTGGCGCCTGGGTTAGCTGATATAATACTTATTAACAGTTTTTAAGATAAAACATCGACCCATTGTTAAAAGAGATTAAAAAAATGTTATTCATAAAATATGTTTAATTATTCCAATTTCATTTAGGAGGTGAGTAAGGGCACCGCCGACCGGGTACCATTTATTGGCTAACCAACACCTCTGACATAGGTCAACTATGTATAATTACCTACCTAGATTACTAATTACTACCCCAAGTAGTTACCTAGTTTACCTATTATAAGTTGGTAACTTTGTTTGTAAGGTTTTTCCAGGTCTTGGCAGCGGATACGTCTGCCCACCAACTGCGTGGCCACCGGCGGCCGGACTCTCAACCCTTCGCCTTGCACCGCGGTTGGTAGGAATGAATTCAAACTTTATATTGCGAGTCGAGTGAGTCGAGACCCTTACCTCTCGACGACGGAGGCCGTCGGATATATTCTAAAAAGACAAGAAATTATTAGTTTTGTATAAACCACTGTATTTTATTTTCGTTAATGTTGGACTTATATTCTGTGAAGAACTCTTTATTTTGTAGACCGAATCTTATGTCAAGTGGATAAATAATAATGAAGTATCGTTTGCCACTCGAAACACTTCATTTTTTTATATTCATTGCGCAAGTCATCTTTGGCCATCGGCTTAGATCTTTATTCGATACGATAGATGTTTATTTTATGTTGAGGTTTGTTAAGTTGATAGTAAAATATTTTTCATGGCGACGAAGCCAATGACCTATGCCATCTTGACATGGAAAATTGCAAATACGTGGAAAAGGTTGAACAAAAAATGCAACATACTTCACTCAGTATTGGGCTAGTCAAAATATATAATTGACTGATCTTAGCGAATCCATGGGCTTGATTTGCACCATTTGGCATTTCATCTGTCTGTAAAATTATTTGTTGGATTTTTCATATCTTTTGAATAGTGTTAATATCATAAGAAAATATTTTATTTGTTTTATTTTCGATAAACATAATCCACTTTACAGAAACTGAGAGTGGGTTTAGTGGGTTAGTGGATAACTGCAGCAGTAAATGTAGGAACTCTTCGGAACTAATAAGAAAATGAATATGATTATTTATGAGAATATAATGCATTAAAATAAATTGCATATTTTTAAGGCGTTCCACTTTATTTAAATGCCAATCAGGTTTCCTTTTGGAATGCACTAATGAGGAGATCTCTACTTTTCCAATACATTAATATCAAAAACTTTCCTTCATATTTTCAAATTAAGATTAAATTTAGAACTAGGAACTCAAATTAATGTTGTTTATAGAGTTTTCCTGTTTTCTATGAGAAAACAAGTTTTTGTAGAAATGAAGTTAAATGGTAGGTACGTAGGTACTTTTTTGTAACTATGTTGAATAGGAATTTTCCCAAACAGGATTGATTCTTTTTATAATAAAAAAAAAAAATTACTCACACACGAGTACCAACTACGCCCAACCATCTAGAGTCAGTGAGACTAGTAGTGGGAAGGGGAAGGAGATGGGAAATACGAAGGTGGGGAAGCGTGTGGATATTCAGATCTGGTCACCAAACACCGTTAAAGCCATTTAAAGCAACGTTTCCAATTTGAATTGGTGCTCTATCACCAAGCGATACCGAGCGTATCCCCCACTCTGGAACGTGCCTCAAAAACAACGTGTTATTTTTAATTAATAAAATATTAAATATAAAAAGTAAATTAATCAAATAATGTCAACTTGCGCACGGCGGAGTTTGAATCCGCGGCCCACGGATTACTCATAGTTTCAATAAAAGAGCGCCGTTTTTCGGACGGTATTGTCTTATAGATTTTGCAATTTTTTTCGAATAAAGATAATATCAAATTAAATGAAAACAAATAACTAAGTAAAAATACCACAATTTAATTAAAATTATCAACATGTTTCGAAACCAAAGGTTTCTTAGTCAGGATAATAACATAAATAAAAAAGGCAAACAAGTATATACAAATAAGAATTGTAGAAAAAATATTTTTTGGGAGTTTAAAAATGACTCTACAATATGAATTTGCAAAGATTGAAGAAAAAACACATAAAATCAATAATGGAGGTCGGTTATCATCAGAATCATCTTAACTCCGTGGAATTGGACCCGAACAGACCCGCACATTACAGTGCGATGTTTTTCTCTGATTTGTATATCAATTGGGTACAAAATTCAACAAAAGTTTTTATACCGAACCAGCTGGTTCTCAGCATGCGTTACAATGCCATATTAAAAGACATAAATTGTTTCTCCCTGCATGTCCTTTCACGTGCGTCCGCGTTCTTTTCCCGCATCCCCTTCCCCTCCCGCGTTCCCCTTCCACCTTCCCCGCCTACCCTCACCCCTTTCCGCTCCCCCTTCCACGTTCCATATATTCAGTCCCAATACATTCAATTTTTCACACAGCTCGCATGCCACCTATTACAATTTTTTAAATTCAAATTTTCATTTTTCATATATTACAAATACTCATTTTCGTATATTATAAGAACAATCAATCTAATTTCGTACCTAACATATAGGTACCTACTTAAAATATCTATAATTTAAAAAATACCAAGACAATTCTTTTTTTACAAAAAAAACAGCTGCCTGTTAACTCACATTCATCAAACGCGCGAACTGTCAAACGTGCGAAGTTAAAATTGTCTTTAATTTTTCTGAAATTATCCGATTTTCTGCGCAATTTTCTTAATTTTTCTTTCCGTAAGAACCTTCTACAAAGTATAAGAAAACTTTAAAAAAAAAGGTGAATGATGTAGATAAAGTCGTTCTGAAGTTATGGCGTCACCAAGGGAAACAGGGATTCATTTTTATATACGAGCATATAGATGAATTGAATATATATCTATTCGTCATGTCGTTTAAAGCATCCCCTCTGGCTGTGAAGGGAATAAAGCCATTAAAGTACCGTTGCGTGTTGTTGCTCGGTTCGTTCGATTTTATATAAAAATCTACAAATCATTCGGACACCTGTTAAATATTGCCTGTTACTTGAAATAATATGATTTGTTTTATTATTTCGATTGGGCTCCTCCTTCTAATATCATGCTCTTTCCAATCTCAAGCCCCACTCTAATCACACTGATATTCTCGCTTAAGCTGACCTTATATCAATCATGTGCCGTGTCTTCCGTCCAATATCAAGCTCTACCCCTCCTCAAGCCCCACTATAATCCCACTGATATTCTCGCTTAAGCTGACTTTATATCAATCATGTGCCGTGTCTTCCCTCCAATATCAAGCTCTATCCCTCCTCAAGCCCCACTATAATCCCACTGATATTCTCGCTTAAGCTGACTTTATATCAATCATGTGCCGTGTCTTCCGTCCAATATCAAGCTCTATCCCTCCTCAAGCCCTACTATAATCCCACTGATATTCTCGCTTAAGCTGACTTTATATCAATCATGTGCCGTGTCTTCCGTCCAATGTCAAGCTCTATCCCACCTCAAGCCCCACTCTAATCCCACTGATATTCTCGCTTAAGCTGACTTTATATCAATCCTGTGTCGTGTCCCCCATCCAATATCAAGCACTAACCAACCTCAAGCCCCACTCTAATCTCGCTTAATCAATCTTTGTCGTGTCACTCGGGAGACCTCTTCAAGCTTCTAGATTCTAGGGGTTGGGAACATGGATTACGCGCAAGTGGATGAAAAGAGTAGTATGGGAAGCCCTGGGAAGACGTGCTGCGATTAATTGAATTAGTCTTCTTATCGTGATTAAATTTTAGGTTTTTGCAACAACAACAAAAACAAGAGACAATTAAGTTTGAGTCAATTGAATTCAAGTTATTACAAGATTCAAGAAATGTTGTAAAGTTCTAAGGGCTATCGCTAAATAGGTCCAGAATATTGAAATTACAGTGGAAGTTAGGTATATAAACTACGCATTTGCACAAGATGTCAGGAGAAGGTAAAGTTGGTTCTATGGAACGGAATATGAAAAGTTTCAAAATTTCTTAGAAGGATCCTAAGGATCGTGGTCCAACGAACCAGGATTCCCCACTCCCCATGTTGGCGAGCTGAATGAAGAACCACGGACATCTTGGCTTTTGAAGTATATGACCTTTCTCTGCATTTACTGACTTCCACTTTGCTAATAACTACGAGCTTCTTCATGTTCGAGATCTCTGTTTAAAAAACCAAAGTTTTCATTTTAGACGACATTTTAGATTTTTTTGAATGGATTGACTTCTAAGGTGTATAGATTGATGCTATGTAATAATCAAAAACAGATTTATCATAATAAAGAGATTCTTACTTTTTTATTGGTGGACTGTATCATAGGACTGCTGCGGGGTAAAAAAGGACTACGGGCGATTATTAAAAACGTTTCGAATCGGTTGGAACCCATCTCGATTTGCTTTGCACTGAATAAAGCAGACACAGACACTTTCAAACATGTGAGACAAAGTATGAATAATGAAGCTGAGAAAACGTTTCATGACTCATGACAAATAATGCACTCTGCAAGCATTCAATTTGAAGAAAAACTTTAAAAACAAAGATTGAAATTAGAGCGGTCTGTCCTTCTAATGTCAATAGTTCTATCTGAGTTTAGGTATGGTACCTACTTACTTACAACGTTTTTTGGTATTTTTGTTTCATATTTTTGTTATGTGCTGTAAAATAACAAAACCAAATTTAGTATGCAACAACTACGATAGATGGATACTTAAGTGCTCATTGAGGACATCTTCTGAAATGGTGACAATGTGAAGTGGAAAAATGTGTTAAAGAGGACAAGGTCAGGTGCATCTGTGCTCATCTTTAGACACGACCAAGGTGAAAAGGTAATGTTTTTGGCTATTTAACAAAACAAACCATTTTGTATGGATATGTTGCAAAGTGCTTTATTCTTAATCTAAACACTGCACTGTACTCTAATAAATTCGAAAAAACGGGATGTACACTTTGGAATGTAATAATTGTGACGCACAGTATGTATGTAGTATGACTACTAGAAATTTTAAAACTAGAATCGGGGAACATAAACTTTGTTTACGAAATAATAACGATTCCGAGTTTGCTAATCATTTAATAGAAAAAGGCCATAGCTTCAACTTGGCTTCAAGAAAGAAAAAAAAAGGTTAAAACGTTCCAATATGAATACAGATTTGAATTTGTATGCTTTAGGAACCTAGGAAATAATTAAAAATTTAAATAAAAAAATAATAAAATAATAGCACCTGTAAATCACCTTTATTAATAATGTTTCTATGTAATTTTGACTCCTCCCAACGTTCTTCCCATCCCCCAAAATCACCCCTCCTACTACCCCAAACCTAATATTTTTTTTACTTGTATAGAATTTTTAAGTTTGCAAGTGAACGACACGGATGTGTCGAAACCGGTAGCAGAAATTTAAATTTTATAGTAATAAATATCTTAATACTGGGCATAACTTATTTAAATCGTAAGGTTAGGATGTTTTTACGATGTTTAGTCATGATAAAGTTCTTACCAAAAATCTTGATGCTGAAATCGTCTAACTTCAAAACATCAGTTTTCGTATTGCGTAAAGTTTAATCTCTGGAGACTAGACATGCTAATAACCATCAATTAGGCAAAATTGATGTTGATTACTTATGTACAAACACGGAATATTAATGAATTAATTGCTTATTAATTCATTAATTAATTAATTTGTTCAGTAAAAGTTAGACTCGCAAGTATACACGATAGTTTACTAAGCACAAGAAAAAAAAATTCATAAGCCGTGTTAGCACCTAACTGATAAAGTTATTTATGTGAAAGATGAGATCAAAGCAACACGCAATTTTACCAAATAAACAAAATCTAATAAGTAATAAAACAAACTCACATATGTGCTTTTAAATGGAAGACATAAATCTATCCATCCAGTTTTGCCATCGGTTAATTAAATAAGAGGCACTATTTTCAAAATGTTGAAGTTCTGAAACAGATTCAGAACAAAGTCTCTAACAATTTGAGAAAGGCCCTAATGAAAATACTTTCCCTCAGAGCCTATATCATCTTTGGGGATGCTGTGTGGAGGTTTTTTTTTAGAAAAAGGAGGGAAAGGAAGTTTTAAGAAGGTACAAGGTATGAAGGGAGGGTAGGATTCTGGGGTTCAATGTGTCCAGGAGTGACAAACTTATGAATCTATCATTTCCATTGCGGTTTAAGGCGATGGGTCAAGATAGTCCGGCTGAACAGATAAAAAGGTCACCCTCGACCAACCCGATCCGACCCGCAACGCAGAAGGTGGGCAAACGCATACGTCGCCAAGACCTAGACAAAACTCACCACGTGAACCCGGGCTCCCCTGCTAAGTCACCGAACGTAGCGAACCACTTGGGGTGACCTGTGGTAGGGGTGCTGGTTATCCAATAAATGGTTCCCGGGGCGGCGGTACTCATATCCGCCTCCCAAAGTGAATTACCTACTATCATTACAAGCTATAAGAAAATAATGTAATAAGTTCAAACATAAATATGTATTTGAAGTTACACACTTCTCACTTCGAATACAAGTAGTAGACTGACAAGTTTCACGATTAAGTTTTTACTTTTAAATTGCCAAATAAAAACTTTAAATATGGTCATCAGTCTATACGTTTTCTTCCATTAACACCTGCCTACGTTTTCACCATACTCAAGTGCTATGACTCAAGTGTTAGGAATACCGTTATTAAATCGGCATTCTGAAAAGTAAGGAACCTACTTAAGAAAGTATCAGGTCAACGATATGAGCAATCAAAGCAAAAATTTGATTCATTGCAAATTTAGATATTTTGCAAACACCAATGTGTTGTCATCTTTTTGCGCAGCGGTGAAGCGATGAACTTTAGAGGGAAAGAGCTTTTCGACGAAAAATAAGTTATTTAAAATAATTATGTTCTTTTAATGTGCACAAATGCACAAGATGCCCGAAGCTAGATGGACTTTCTATTTTATTTTTTTATGTAAATACCTTACAAGAGGCAGTGAGACTATGGCATCTCCAATTGAGGTAAGTTGTAAGGCTGAACGTAGTGGGGGGGGGGGGGGGGGGGGAGGAGATAGGAAAGAGGAATGTGGGGAATTGGCTATTCAGATCTGGTCACCAAACACGGCTAAAGCCATTCCAAGCAACGCGCAACGTTTCAATTCTGAATGGTGGTCTTACACCATCAGGGCGATACTGCGCACGCCGGGATTCGATCCCGCGACCTTTGGATTGCGAGTCATTATTCATCGACCGCGGAGGCCGTCGGACTACCCTATTTGCGATATGTTGCGATTGTTAAGAGCTTAGCATAAAGAATAACATAATAAGTGCCTTGTGGGCGTATTTCGTTACCCGTGATTTAAAATTTCAGGTTAGTGTAAGAGAGACAGCCCGCGTGCTTAATGGTCTAGAACCAAAAGGTACTAATTCGGTGGCACATTTGTTTCCATTCAAATTTGTATGGAAGGCACTTCTATCGTTATATTCTTTACTCCATGGTTGAGATGCCAAAGGAAATAGAGAGGGAAAGAAGTGAGGAAGAGGAAGGTTGGGAAGAAGGTATCCGGATGATCAGTTCTAGCCACTAAGCACGGCTAAAAACATTGCTTGAAATTCTCAGTTTGAATGATTGTCTTTCACCGGAGCGATTCTGAGAGAATCTACTACTTTGGTTGCGTGTCTTATATTATACGAGCTGTTGCTATGGCTAACAAAACGCAACGCTATCTACTGGTTGGTTACCCAACCTTTATAACCAACGCCATCTGTTAATTTACATACATATCAAATCCACACCGCCTGCTTGACAGCACGCTGCCCGCTTGTCAGCCCGCTCCCTTTATATATTATATATTTCAACCAATTTACAAAGAACCTTGACAAAATATACACCTAGAAGTAAGTGATAAAAAAGCGTGTAAACAAATACAGGCGCGCGGCACGGCGCATTGGACGAACGTACGGTCAAATTCACCCTAGCAGGCCTGGAGATTTGACCTTTCCGCCGCGTTCATTTTTATTAATTTTGAAGAACGTGTTACAAATATTTAAAATGTGTCTCCATGTCGCACTCCCGAAGTTATTAATTCATCGTCTAGAAAAATAAAATATGGTGCTTACCGCTAACTTTATAGTTTAAAAACGGGTTATGTATAAAGTTTTAAAATCGTTGTACGTAAAATATATTAATGGAAAGGTATTGTTTTTATATATCTTAAATACAAATAACTTAAATTCCCAGTGTTCTGTTGGAATAAACAAGTTATTATAGTAACGGATTCGCTGGAAATTATTAAAATGTGAGTTTTGAGCAAACAAAAATTATTAGGGTTGTGTACCGTCTTAAAACATTAATTCATAGGATTACAATTCTTGGTCTCTCAACCTCATCCTTATCTATTTTTCCTGCTCAAGACATATTCTAAAGATCTACATTTCAATAGATTATATCTTCCGTGACTATATTTCGTTAAGAATCCAAGTATTCCGTACCACTCGGTAAAATATAGAAAATATTGAAACGATCTGTTAAATTTATTATTCTTAGCTTGGCTACAGACATTTTAGATTCATTTCTGGAGTATTTATTGACAGGCCACATACTTAATATTGGTTTCAGACTGTTTCCACGCTCCTTTCTCTGTTGAACCGGATGGATGTTGAAATCTCATCTCTCCAAAGAATTATTGGATAACCAACACCACTATCATGGGCCACCCCAAGTGTTTCGTTTCGTTTGGTGACGTAGCAGGGATGTCCGGGTTTATGGGGTGAGGTTAGTCCGGGTCTTGGCGTTGAAGGCATCTGTCCCCAGCTGCATGATAGGCCGGATCGGGAGAAGTTGATTGAGACCTCTCCAGCAGGAGTGGGAGGGATAGTTTTACACGTCCGGCACTCCTGGAGACACTGATCCCCAGATTTCTACCCTTCTTTTACCAAAAGATCCTTCACACAGCATCTCCAAAGATGACATTATCCCCGAGAAGAATTATTTTCCTCAGGGCATCCAGTGTGGAGCTAATGTAAAATAAATCAGAGTGTGCAATTCACACGCGATAGAAGTGAAATCTTCAGAAAACTACTAGTAAATTAGACAAGAGTGGGGAGACTACGAAGCACTTATTTTATTAATATAAAGGATGATATTTTCTATATTTTTGTTTTCAAATTCGAGTGAACCTTTTCTATACATTTGCTCATCTTATTAGTATTTGTATTCTCTTCTTCGGAGTCGCAAGATGTCGCTTTTTTTCTTTTCTTTGCCTGTTCATTTTGGAGTGGTTTGAAGATTGGATATTGATTGTACAAAAAAATTATTTATTTTTTTGGTTTTCGTAGGATTCGACCCATGGTCTGCTGAATGTCAGGCGCTTTATACCACTTGACTAAATGAGACTTGCGTGGCACCATGGATTTATCGTATTATATTGGAACCGAGTACCCGTGAAATACATAAATATTTTTTTGCTATCTCATTCTCTCGCAGGCTAAATCCTATAGATGTATGTGTTTGTCTCTTTTTAGTGTCGGTCGCTTCCGTTTTGTCGATTTTCAAATCCTAGCGTTACTAAAAAAGTTCTCACTTCAAAAATAAAAATATCTCATTCCATTGGGGTTCTCGCAACGCCATTGATGTTAAGTGTTTTGTAACTAATGACAATGCTTTGATTCATTGGCTAAATGATGAAGGATGACCGCCACACACAAGACAGGGCATTATCCGATTGATAAGTTATTGTAAATTGTCATATTGACCTCATTACTTCTACTAGATTTTGCCAATCTCAATAATAATAAGATTTCTGAACATTTAACAGCGATGCAGTAAAAAAAACTCGTGGTTCGTGGGCTCTAGACCGATCATACAGATCTAATTATTTAAGAATAACAAGATAAAAGCTATTCGGCTTTTTGTGCTTCATTCGAATTTTTCAATTTGCTGTATCTTAATAAAATTAGGTATGTCTTTTTTGGAACGTATTATCAATTCAATACAAGCAGTAAGAAGAAAATAGTAAAAGTACCTACAAGATAGGTACTTTTGTACAAATGCACCACAGATAAAATCGTTTGAAGTTGTTATAGTAATAATAGTTATCTGTAAAAAAATCCTAAAACTATTATCATTCAAATTTGAAGTAAATAAATGCCTTGCGGGGTGCGACTCGAATACTTCATTTTTATTTAATAGGCTGGAAAAAAAAGACAATAACATTGCGACTTAATATGTTCACACAAAATTATTCATGACAAGCCTAAAACCTTTCATTGTCTGACCAATTTTCACATTAAAAGTTCCTGAAAGACGTAGAGTGCAACCCAACATACTTAACTGAAATATGTTCAAACAAAAAAGAGATTTTTTTTCGGCTACAACATCTATAAAGTCGAATTATTAAATTTTAGCACTTTAGCTCTCTGAAAATTCACTAGCCTCCCCCGGATGCAGAACAATTGATATGTTGTTTGTAATTGTAAATCATTAGTAATTTTCTTGCGAATAGGAAAAAAAAATTGTAATTTTGGCACATCTGCATAACTAGACCGAGGCGATGAAATTCATGTTCACTTCCTTTGTGTGATACTTTTGAAGGTAAATTATTATATTTATTTCTATAGTCCAAATGTAATATAACTTCCACTTCAGAGAAGTGTTTTTTGTTTGATCCAGCGTTAAACTTAATAAAACCTGCGTTATTATAGTGTTTGTAAATATATAAAATGTAATTTCAATGTCTCTCAACAGATGTCGTTAGTATATGTAAATATATGTAGTTTTAACTAACTAACCGTCACGCCGTTTCCCCGCAGGGGTAGGCAGAGATGACGGACCGCCAAACAACTCGGTCTTGGCACACACTCCTTGCCTCGTTCACAATTCATACATCGTCTCATACATGCTCTTCTATTATTCTGACTCTTGACATGGCCCGACTCAAGTATCAGATTCACTTGGACGTGCCATGTCTTTCTCGGACATCCGTGACTTCTTCTACCATTCAAATTTGCATCATATATTCTCCTTACACTCCTTTCCTCGTTCACTCATTCGCTCTACATGCCCAAACCATCGGAGCGTTCCTTTCTTGATCTTACTCATTACGTAGTTATTACTCATTATGTAGTTTTAATGTGTCTCAATAGGTGTTATTATACATGATAGAGATAACTTTTGGACTATATAACTAGACTAAATAACTTTGACTAAATGACTTTGTACTAGATAACTTTGGGTCTAATACCCGAACAGTTACCGATTCGCAGATTAACAAAGAGTATCCTTTAGAACGTACGTTAAGTCCAGTTGGATATTCATTGAGGCAGATTTTACAGGGTAAACAACCACGCTTGGTTGTTTATCTCCGTGAAAACTGATTCAATGAACTCAAGTCACTTTCAAAATTGGAACTGATTGTGAGAAGTATTCAGTGGGTACTTTTGTTGTGTTTTTTTATTATCTTTGGTCGCAGGTTATTTTTCACACAATTAGTTACACATGGGATGGTCTGAAGCCCTTCACTTGCAGAGCGTTGATATGAATTGTACGTTTTCGAAAAATAAATAATTTAAGGCTAATCAATTATAGGCACAATAAAAATGATTGGGAGGGGGTAAATGGAATTATACAAATAAGTCCTCTCGTCGTGGCCTAAACCCAGTTTGAAAATAGCCTTGAAGGCCGAAACAGCTATCACGATAATAAAAAAAATATTCGCGGGACTTAATAATTTAATTATTAATTATTATTTTTAATTGATAAACTAACGTTTAAACAAGATTTTTATGCAAAGCACAAAGGGTAGATAACAAATATTATAATCAATAATTATCAGCCTGAAACACTCATCTACATTGAAAGAATCTTCCGAGAAAAGATACTGGCCGCCAACGGGAATTGAACCCGTGTCCCTCTGATTGCCGGTCAGCTGCTCTGACCACTGAGCTATGGCGGCTTATCTTACACTAGTATATGTATATTGAATTATTTAGCGGGTATTAGATAAGCCGCCATAGCTCAGTGGTCAGAGCAGCTGACCGGCAATCAAAGGGACACGGGTTCAATTCCCGTTGGCGGCCAGTATCTTTTCTCGGAAGATTCTTTCAATGTAGATGAGTGTTTCAGGCTGATAATAAGGAACTCCAGTGAAAAATATTATGGCTTTAAAAAAATATGTTCATATAGACCAATAAACGCTGATTCTGAATATATAAGTTTTAATAAATAATATTAAACGTACATTTTTTAAAAAAATATTAAAAAGTGCATTTTTAATATTCTCAATAAAACACAGCGTCAAGTTGGTATGCTGTGTAATGCTCTGTGGTGACGTCACGATGGTAATCACTGTACGTCACCTAAATAAACCAGGTACGTCGTTTGTATGGGAATTTAGGTATGACACAAACGAATGTTCTATATATTTCTTATTTTTTAAGATGTCTTAAAGCATATACCTTTATAGAAACTAAATAGAATTGCCTTTTAGATTTTTGTATCTGACATATACGATCGTGTTTGAAAATTGTAGTAATTTTAAGTTTCAAAATGAAAAACTTTAAAAAAAACAGCTGACAGTAAACATATTCTATTAAATGGTCGAAAAATTTAGGAAAATTCAAAATTACAGTCCTCTTACTTTATGAATTTGGAATAAAACTGTCACTTCACTTTTTATCTAGATCATACAATTAAAAAGGATAAAAAAATATTTTAATGATTCCGAAAAAATAACTGGAAAAATATGACATCTTGGACTCGATTTTACGCAATTTAATGCGTTGATTTCTCTATTTTGTGTTTATTTACACATGAATAAGGCTTTTACAATATTAAATAATATTAATTTTATAGAAGTTTTATTAAATTCACGCGGAAAAGTCATTAAAAAAAATTTCAGACGTAACCTAAAATCTTTTGTAAAACGAAAATAAATCACCAACAAAATACTATTTAAAGGACTAAAACTGAAAAAAAAATTAACGCTAGCATTGGTAATTATGTTGAATTACACTAATATCACAGTGAATTGATCATTTAAACGAAAAATATCTTAAAAAACATAAAATTAACTGCAAGCATAATTCAACATGTCATTTGCGAAGTACTTGATGTCGCTACGCCATGAAGTAAACCAATAAACGCGTAGTAACAACAAGATGGCCGGCGGCGCACAGTGGTTCCGAATACCCCATAAGTTGGAAACAATTCACATACAGGATTAACGAGGAAAAAAAGTGATATTATTTTTCGGTATGGTTACAAAAAATAAGACTATTTGATTTAAGTAAGTTTTACTGGATTTTATAAACGATTTCTGGATTTTATTAACAAGAATTTTTTTTTTTTTTAAATTAAAATTGAAATTATTTATATCCAGATCCATGTGAAAATAAAGGCCGAGTTATTTTTATTTTTTTTCAACATTCTGATGCAGACTATGAACAATCTTCATCATCGTCGGTGCCAAAGATATTTATATAATGAATATCCGGAGGAAATATTAAATCGAAAACTTCTTTAGGAAAACGATTTAATTTTTTATTTGGGGGTTACCTGTAACTAGTTATGACAGGATCAGATATAACTAACATTAAATTAAAAACATCCTCATTAAATTTCTCACTAGAACATTTTCTAGAATAGTTTTCGCGATATTTAAAAAAATCTTTCTTCCGAGCTTCCGGAGCCTCTTATGATAATCTTAATCGGGCGGCAATATCTGGTGAACGATGGGCAAGGATTTTGCTACAATAGTCAGACTTCCTGCAAACTAATCGCATATGTAGGTACACTTGAAGATATAAAAATACTAGAATAATCGCATCCTCTCACGTCCATCTGTTTTTAAGAAGAGCGATTATCTTCAATTTTTTTGTACACTTGTCTGTTAAAAGATGAACGCCTAGAAAAATGTCTTCTAATAATTTTGATGCAACCGATTGACCGAAAAGTGCACCTCTTTCTCAAACGCCAAATGAGAAAGTGGTGCACTTTTCCGAAGATCTTCGGTTTTCAAGCGCTTGGATCGGTCAGAACTACATTCAAATTGTGTTTTTGACCACGACGTGCCGTTTTTAGGGAAAATCGCGTGCAATATAAAACCAATCGGAGTCTCAAGTCACTTTTTTTTCCATCATAAATCTAGCTTCATCTCGACGAGCAATTTTCCATCTTTTTTTAAAGCAAAATTTGAAGCCCGCGATCTTTTTGCAGAGTTTAACCAACCCCTCTTTAAGGCAATTGGTGAGGTTTATAAGTTTTTTTTCAAATATAAAAATCTTTTTCTATCTGTTGACACTTTGAGTTCATCACTATGTCAAATAACTCCTTTTGTCTGAAGAAAAAATCCTTTGAAACCGAACCTGTGACAATAATGATATTTATGAAGCACTCAAATTTTACAGTAAGTAAATTACGTAAAAATTACTGGGCCGTAGAGACGCAAAAATAGGTAAAAAAATTTTTTAATTACGGAATATTAAACTAAAACCTTAACTATTTCAGAAAACGTCGTATTTTTTTTTAATTCACGAGATGTTTTTTAAAAAAGATATCTTTAATTTGTCATATTAAATATATGAAAAAAATACTTTACATCTTTAGTACACACCCAAAGGTATTGAATCCATGTTGAAAAAAGATTGCCAGCAAGCGGTGTAAAAAGTTATTAGTCCCTAAATGTTATATAACAAACGTTGCATTTTCACACAAACGTCCTGACTGCTCGGGAAGTCATTCTTTGCTGACGTGTTACGCAGTGACGAAACGTTTTGATGAGTTTGGTGGTATGGGAAAAGATGCGCTGTATGTGGTGTCGAAACAAAATTTAGTGATCCCTGCAATTTGAAATTTCGAATTGTTTCCAACTCTCCCATACTAGTAAAACCATTGTGCGGCGCCTGCGCAGATAGATCTATGTGAGATTCAGGGAGACCAACATAAAAATACTAAAATGCGTATCGTTATTAAGTAGGTGAACTGTTGATGACGTCACAAAATACATCTTAAATTTGGCGGGTTTTTGAGGGACCTTGAAAAATTGAAACTTTGACAATTATTTTTACTATTAAAACTAACTCTAAAAAAAAAAAATGCAGTTATTTAAGTTAGAAGGTCATTATTCATAAAAAAATAAAAAAAATTGGACTGGACTTCTCTATTATTGATTATAATATTTGTTAATTATTAAATTAATTTATTTTAAATTTAAAAAATAAATAAATGGAGTTCCACGAATTAACGACAGGAATTTTACCTGAAAATTTTTGAGGATAAAATTTATAGTTCTTAAACATTTCTTGACTACTAGCCTACAATTACAATTTTTCTATTCTACACCAATAGTTCTCAAAGTTGAGCCCCAGTGTGTAAAATAGTGGGGGGGGGAGTGTAAGGAGGGGGAAGAGCAGTTGGAAGAGATACACCGACCGCCTATCGCCCATTATTATAAGGTATAATATAAATAATATTACACAGATCCAATCAGCAATATGTGGCCATAATACCAGACTATTAGCCCGGAGCGCCGCGCCGGGCTCGATTCTCAGAACACAAATTTATTTATAGCACTCTCTAACAGTGATGGGTTATAATGATTATTTCTATTTTTAAAGCATTTGTTAAGAATTTATGGTTTAATTACGTAGGGAATAATAGATTGTTAATTTGTAATTTCGTGATAGCTTTCGTGCGACAAGCTCTGGGACACGAAAATCAAAAGAAATTATTTATTTATTAAAATGGGTGCTGAGAAGTTTTTTGTGTATTTCCCCTATTCCCCCGCGTGCGATGATCTCCGCTCAAATTCTTTCGATTAAATTTAAATCGTTTAACTCGAGATGGATGCGAATAATGCTCGTGCCTAATCTAAACATGTTTTTGGTGGAGTTGAAGCGATCGATCTAATTTCTGGATTAAAAATGGATAACATAAATTCTGTCTCTCATTTAAATAATACTAGCTGAAGTCCCTGGCGATGCCCGGGTTTTATATAGAGTTTTCGAAATCAAATATAGACTGACCTTCCTCTTGTTTTGAAGGTCGCATATGCAAAATTTCACCAACCTCGGCATAAAACTGTAGATTTGCAAACAAATCAAATCCACACTGTCTGCTTGTCAGCCCGCTCGATTCCCCGGCAGATTTTCTGCCGAAACCGAAAATGGTGCCGAAACTACATTTTTTTACCGAAACTTGCCGAAACTGAACCTTCGGTCGGTCACTAGTTCTATTTAATTTAAATAGCATATTTTACTTCATGATTACTGTTCCACAAAATGATTATGAATATCACACGTTTATTATCGTCCGTATAGGCGTATATTAATATAAATAAATTAACATTAAATTTAGTAACTTTGAAAAAACTATATCGTGGGTATCAAACCTTTAAACTTTCGGATTGCTTTAATTTACTTTTACCAGATTGGAAAATGTAAAATAATAAATTGGTCCATTGAGAACTTGATCGAATTGAGTTCATCCTTTGCTGGTCCGAAGATATTCCCGTTTTAACGAGTGCAACGACTTTATTTTGGTGCATTTTATATACCAAACTGGATCGCTTTCGCCGACAAACGAGTCTGAAGAATATAAAAGCAACTTACTTTATGACCGGTAATAACCTTTTTATACAACTACCCCATGTTTTCTTCTTCTACCGGTGCCTTCTCCGATCGGTGGTTGGCTATCATCAGGGCAATCTACACCCGCGGGCAACAGCCTGAAGCAACTTGAGGAACTCCAATCGTACCAGTTTCGCACAAACAACTTACTTACTGGATAGATACAAATGTTATTGTTTACCTTTTAACGATTGATATTTCGAAAACTAAGTTATTAGGTATACACAGTTTTAATAACGCCTTAGGAAGGCGAAACAACTGTCATGCGTAATGCGTAATACCTAATGGTCACATAGGAACTTGTTTTTTCAGATCTTGTCACCAAACCCGGTTAAAGCCGTTCGTTAACCGAATAGTTTGCTGGGCGGGGCTGTGAAACGATTTGCAGACCTAGTGTTTTTTCCCTCCTACAACATTAGTTTATTCAAGACCCAGGTTCACCCCTTCCTTTCCACAAAAAAAAACTCCACGCGGCATCTCCAAAGATGACAGGGGCCCCATGAGGGAAATTGGAGATTGGAGTGTAGATAATGATAAAAAAATTAACCCTCAGAATTATATTAATTTATTTTCTTAACGTTTTTCCCGTGGGTTAACAACCTGAGAATATCATAACTTAATATTATTCCACGCATCTTATTATTAGTTTCACAATCTGAACACGATCATCTTTGATATCCGTTGGTGATGCTTTAACCTAAATAATACATAATAATTTCCTTTATCGATCATATCCCGGAACTTAATCGTGTATTGTTTCGATAATCCATGATGGACCATGTATTAGTAGATCAGAATGAGAATAAAATTAGTTTTGTCTACATTATTAATCCTAACAAAACACGCATTTAATGCTTGAATACAATCCACCTGATTTGAGACGAAGGATATGTTATTTTGAAAGCGCATTCCCATTTAAATTCAATTTATTCGTGTCGATTCCAATTATATATTTATACAAAGTCAGTGATCTGAATCATCTGCGTGACGTTCTTAAATAAAACCGTCCATAACAATGAAGGATCGTTGAAAAGTTCCGTTATTATTTGAAGACGCTGCAAAAAATGCACGGTGCATTTAATAAAGTCTTTGTGTTTTGGCACGATATTGCAGGTATTCGGTATTTCCGTGTTAAAGTATGCATTATTACCACTATGAACGATTTATAAAAAAACTGCATACTTGGATATCTTACCTATCGACTGTGTCTAACGTAAAACAAGAAAATAAAAACGAACAATGCAAAGCGCATTGCACAAAACCTACGACATTTTTATTTATTTATTTAGTTTTACTTTAGAGTTTTGGCAAATTTTGGGTAACAATAGAAGTAGATGATTAAGTTTATTGTGTTGACAAAAATAAATTAGATTTTACTTGTATGTTTTATTTCTGTACTGAGGTGGCAATAGATTTGACACAATTTAACAGGTAAGTCGAAACATACTATGTGCGCTGATGAATGTGCATATTTATTTGAAAAAAAATTATCAGAACACATTTTAAATGCCTCTGAAATTAAAAACTTTCATCAAAACACAAAAACAAAAAAAATTAAACCCTGGATCACTAACGGATTAGTAAAAGCAGTTAGGAAAAAAAATAAACTTTTCAAACTAGCTCATCAACCGAATGCTAAAAAATCAATTATTTCATATTACAAAAAATATAAAAATATCTTAACAACTTTAATTCGAAAAACGAAAAATAGCTACTACTCCCAAATAATTATAGAGGCCAAAAATAATAATAAAAAAATTTGGACTACAATAAACGAAATAATAAATAAAAATAAAAAGAAAAATGGTATATCCGAAATCTCAGATGGGAAAAAAACGTATAATGTCCAACTCGAAACTAAAAAATGCTGTAATATCTTAAACAACTATTTTGTAAATGTTGGAAAAAATCTGGCTAACGCTATAAAAACATGTCCCAACAATAATAAAAATAATCCCCGCACTACCCAAGAATCCCAACACCAATATAATAATTTCAACAAAATAACAGAAACTGATGTTGGAAAAATAATCGATGATTTAAAGGGGGGCTCTGCTCCCGGTTACGACAACATAGATGTAAACATATTAAAAACAATGAAACAATATCTAACTTGCCCATTAACTCATATAATAAATACAAGCCTTATAAAAGGTGTATTTCCAAACAATTATAAAAGAACAATAATAACACCGATATATAAAGCAGACTGCCCTAAAGACCCACAAAATTACCGCCCTATATCCCTTTTATCAAATATATCAAAAATATTCGAAAAAATTGTAAAAAACCAAATCTGGGCCTTCTTAGAACAACATCAAATTATAAATTCTAAACAGTATGGTTTCAAAAAAAACACCAGCACCCAAGATGCCATTGCGAAAATAACAAATTATATATACACCGCCCTAGATTCAAATGAAAAATGCATTGGAATATTTATTGACCTTAAAAAAGCATTTGATAGTATATCTCATACTAACTTAATAAAAAAAATCAAATCAATTGGAATAAATGGAATGGTGTTATCCTGGATTGTAAGCTTTCTGGAAAATAGAACACAACAAGTAAAATTATTAAATGAACTAAGTGATTCTCAAAGTAGTAACTTCTCAATACCACAAGGCACAGTTCTAGGACCACTTTTGTTCATATTATATGTAAATGATATATTTGAAGTTGCTAAATACGGGGAAATAATATCATATGCAGATGACACAGTGCTTCTTCTAAAAGCAAACACGTGGTTAGAACTGAATAAAAAGGCTAACACGGACATAAACGAATTAAAAACATGGTTTGACAATAACCTACTAACGTTAAACTCTAAAAAAACACATTATATACCATTTTTCATAAAAAAACCAAACACGCCGCATGAAATTAACATAAGGATCCATTCTGCCCCAAACACTCAACAACACCACTGTAACTTACTGTGTACTCATATTGAAATGAAAACTTCAACCAAATATCTAGGAATTACTATTGACCATTGTCTAAAATGGATACCG
This sequence comes from Limnephilus lunatus, assembly GCA_917563855.2. Taxonomy (NCBI): domain Eukaryota; kingdom Metazoa; phylum Arthropoda; class Insecta; order Trichoptera; family Limnephilidae; genus Limnephilus; species Limnephilus lunatus. The sequence goes on along the minus strand of OU830596.1, from coordinate 93,862,181 downwards.
CATATAACCAATCTTAAAAACAGAGTACGAAAATTGACCTATATTTTTAGCTGTTTGAGACACATTCTAAATAAAGAACTACTGAGAATGACGTACTTCGCTTTCTGTCAATCCATAATCCAATATGGTATAATAGGATGGGGTGGCGCCTATAAAACTCACACACAATCTCTTTACATTGCACAAAAACTAATAATTAAAATAATATTAAAAAAATCATTTTTATATCCATCAGAACTCATATTCAAAGAATTTAAAGTCAGAAAATTAAATACTCTTTTTCTGTATCACTCAACCTTACAAGTCTACAAAGAGGATATCCTAAACAAAACTATACCTTTCAAAAACACAGCAAATCTCAGGCAAAAATACATGTTACCAATTCCCATTTGTAAAAAAACTTTAGGCCAACAAAACTACAAATACTTGGGAACAAATTTCTTTAATAAATTACCAGAAAATATAAAATCCATTGTGACAGTTTCAAAAATTTCAAAACACAATTAAAAAAATATACTGAAAACCTTAACTAAACAAAAAAATAATAATAATAATAAAAATTTATATATTTATATAAACATACATTTATCTTATTATTTACATAAACTAAATTTCAAAGTACTAAATATAAATAAAAACAACAATAAAAAAAAATAAAAAAATAACCAAACAAATAATACTTCCTCCCGTACACACAAGCATTTGCTTATTATGGGAGAATAATTTAAAAATATATATTATATAATTGTAATAATTATAATTGCATTAAGCTTTTATATACTTTCATTTTATTTATGTATCTATTGTATTGTACCGAAAGAAAAATTTTTCAATAAAAAAAAAAAAAAAAATAAAAAAAAAAAAAAAAAAAAAATACTTTTGCAATTGATACATTTAGGCGTCGTTATAAGTAATTCAAAATATATATTTACATATTAACAACATTAAGTGCAAATCATTAAAAATGATGGGATTTATTCACAGAATATGTAAACCTTTCAAAGATCCTCAATCAATTCTAACACTTTACAATGCCTTAATTAGAAGTAAACTTGAATATGGAAGCACTATTTGGAATCCACATTACTGCAAATGTGAAAACATTGTAGAATCAGTTCAAAAAAATTTACTAAGAATGTTATTCTTCAAATGTGGACTACACGACCATCTCAGATCATACGATGTACGTCGTGATTACTTCAAGATGATACACTTAAAACTAGAAGGCAATTGACTGATCTAATATGTTTACATAAAATTATTCACGGCCATCTTGATACTACATTATGTCTTAACAGTATTGAAATTAATGTCCCCAATTCCCATTGTTTAAGACGCCATAACATTTTTCATATGAATACATTTAAAAATAATATCGCCTACTTTAGCCCTCTGACCCAGATGTGTCGACTGTATAACAAGATAGAGTGCGCTGATGTGGATATTTTCGTTGACAATTTGTACGGATTTAAAAAAAAAGTTCTAGCACTGTTAAAAAGTACTAACTAATTATGTTGTGTGAATTGTCTTTCTATGCATGCTCGCGTATTTCATATGTCTTTTACCACTCATTGCAATGTGTTACTTGAGTGACCTTGTATATGTATAATTCTGTATTTTTATTTGTGATGTTTTTGTTTTTCTAATTGTATTTATTTGTATTTAATTGTATGTAATTGTAGATTTTTATAATTGTGTAATAACTGAGTTTTATAACTGGATTGTTCTCATGTAAGTGTAAACATCTGTAAAACCCAGTATAAATAAATCAAATAAAATAAAATAAAAAATAGTTTATATTAAAAAAAAAACATTTTAAATATTGACACAATTTGTATTATTAAAATAATCGGAAGCTTATTCATTAAGTTTAGTACATCAATTAACCAAGAAGATTGTGGGCGTTTTTGTAGTGTATAGGTTAATCATGTAGTTTCAGCATCCTTCAATAGATGTTGCTAGTGTAGTTAGAAATACAAAGTTTCGCTATATTCCAACAGATGGCAGTTAAATATGATATCAGAAGAGTACCATCTATCGTATCGTGTCTTCGGTCTTAGAACTGCTTAGAACCTAGTAAAGTAAGGACGTCAAGTGCAGCAATATTCATTATAATATTTACGATATCTTAATAAATCGACTAGATATCACACGAACTTCAATCTTACTTGGAAGTTACCTAACACTCTAAAAAAGTTATATTATTGATTGGAAACTATCGGAATGAAAAAAAAACAGTATTATCTAATTATTATGTTTTTTTTAAGTATCATATTTTATGCGTTAAGTAAGAATACTTATCGAAGAAAGTTCACACGTAATTACATTATGACACTTTGTTACAAAATGTAATAAATTTTTCTCAATCTTCCTAAACGCAGCAAAAACCACACAACATGGTTGTAAAGACAAGGTTTTTCAATACTTTTTTGTTATCCAAACAAAGTGCATTATTTACCGCGATCACTACAACACACATCACACTGCTGACATCGTTTCGATGATTTTAGTACCTGCTCGTACACCACATACTCGCTCAGGTGAGCTTCACCTGGCGCGTGCAACTCTCGGCATATCAGTACGAAAGTTTCACCCGACGAGGCAACACCTTTACCGAGTTACTCCAATCCGAACCGAAAAGATCGCGATCAACACACGCGACTACTATCAATCGATAGACCTCCGAACACTTTGCAAAAAAAATAGTTCTTAAACGGTCAACAATTATTAAATCGGTTTTAATTTTTTGATGATTATTATTTTATTGACCGTTTTGTAATGTGAAATAATATAAACGTGAATCATGGGGAGAGTTCTTAACTATTTGTGAACGTTGTGTAAAATGTTATAAAGTCACCCCGGACATCGGTACACTTTGAATCGATAATTAATTATTGAGATTATTACACTGAACTGCATCTGAATAACAAAGTTTCTAACATGGCTGCAATGAGGTTCTTCGCGGGTGTCGCGATATTGTTCCTAATATCGATAAGTAAGTTTCATTCAATTATAAACTCTTTAATGTTCGTTGTTTTACAATATTATTTAATTTAAATGCCCTTCATACCTCAATTTTTGTATACTTTTGACTTCCAAATACATGTACATAAAATAATGTCAACAATCAATCTTCACTTTTTTGCACAATTTCAAATCTATAATAATCTTTAGTTTACTACTGATATTTCTACTGTTCACTTAATATTATGTTAATCTTTCTATTTTCTTTCAGATATATTGAAATAGATCTATTTATGTTTTGTACTTTCTTGTATAGATAAAGAAATATCCTTGCATCAACCTTAGTATATCATCTTCATAACACATCTTTATTCTCATCATTTTTAGTTTATCATTCTTCAACTTCGTTCAAACTTTACTTGTACTTCATATATTCACCTATGTATTGATTTTATTCAAACTAAACTATTTAATTTTCTTTAAAAATACACTTAAACACGAGTTTAAGATTCCTGTACCACTTATTAACTTATATATTGACACACATTTTACAAAAAACGGATGTGTAAATTGACATGTCGGAGTTAAATTCACAAGTGTTGACATTAAAAGAAGTTCCACACAAAAACTAAAATATGCAAAGAGAATACGAAAAGATTGTATTTTTTAGTTGAAAATGGAGAAATCGTGACCAAGAACTGTGCGTTAAATAAGGTAGAGTTCTTGATTTGCATAGTTTTATTAACGTCAGCTGACAGATATTTAGAAATCGCCTTTATAAAGAAACCGGTCCGCTGCGAGTTATTACAAACATTAACCATGTGATTTAATAGTAACTTCCATCAAACAAAACCTTACATTTATAAAATCATGGATTGTCATTATAAACATTACCTATCTGATTATTATGTTATAACAATGCGGTTTGTTAACTAGAATTTACAAAACAATAATTTCGCAACGTTATTACAGTGTTACACATAAATTATTACAATTTAATTCGAAGGGCAAACTTAGCATTTTCCTAGATGTTAAGCATCTGTTATCGTCAACGCAAGGCCGTACATTCGTTTCACATTAAGTGAGTAATATTTGGGATAACCATAAAGTAAATTCTTTCTCGGCCTACTTTTAAGATTAATCGATAATTTGTATATAAATCAGTAAATTGCGACAGATTTCGCATCCGGTTGTAATGTGATTATCTACCCTCGATAAATCTCGTCTTATAACCCGTGCAGGTAATCTGTTATGGGCAACAACAACGACAAGTTTGGTAGGCGAGTATGGGTACCGCCGCCCGGGGAAACATGTATTGGATAACCAACACCTCTGCCATAGGTCACCCCAAGTGGTTCGCTACATTTGATGACTTAGCAGGGGTGTCCGGGTTCATGGGGTGAGGTTGGTCAAGGTCATGGCGGCCGATGTGTCTGCCCACCTGCTGGATCGAGAGAGACTGGTTGAGGGAGTCTTTTGACCTCTCCATCCAGAATCCCTTGACCCATCCTCTTGTACCGCAGTTGAAGGGAAGTTCGTCACTCATGCACACACTGACCCACCCCTCATACTTACTTTCAAAAACTTTATCTTCTTTCTTTCCTAAAAAAACGCTCCACACAGCATCCCCTAAGATGACATAGGCCCTGTGGGAAATTATTTTCCTCAGGGCCTCCTGTGAGGAGATAAAGTTGAAGAAACGCGTGGAGTTAATTTTATTGAAAAAAACTCTAATGCAAATGAAAATGTGGTTTTTGCAACTCAACATAACATCTAAGAAGATTAATAATGTGTGAAGAAACTTTTTGAACCTAGAAAACTATATTTTGGATATTAATATATCAATATTATACGAGGAAGGAAACATAAAATTATAAAAGTCGTCCTTGATCCATAATTTGAAATCAGTGCATTGAGATTGAATCGACATGAAGAATTTATTTACTAATTTGACTACATGTTTTTAAACAAACTCAAGAGCTTTTATCAGAAAGCTAGATGCTTCAGAATAGAGTAACCTCACAGCAAGGTATGATTTTTACAGAGTCCGCACTGTACGAACAATATTATAGTCAAAGTTGTCATTGAAGAAGAATATACCTAACATTAATAATATAAAACTAAAATATGAAAGAGAACAAGGCACAGAAAAATAGAAAAAGATAATGGTCGCAACTTGACTCGAACCCAGAACTTCTCATCTAACCGTGACGTGCGCTTTTACCAGTTAAGCCATTGCCACCTTCCATCAAACCGAATTATCAATCTCATATTTTCATATTTTCAAATTTTAGAATTAACAATATTATCTTCGACTAATTTTTCTATATCGTAGACAACTACTACCTTTTTAATTGGAAAAAATCGATCTAAGAATACAAATAAAATCGGATATATTTATCCGGAACGCTATTTAGGTTACAAACCAGTTCTTAAAACGATTGTTTCCATTGAAAAAGGTGTTGCCTATGATATGGAAAAATCAGTCGAGGATAATATTGTTAAATCTAAAATTTGAAAATATGAGATTGATAAATATGACGGTTTGATTGAAAGTGGCAAGGGCTGAATTGCTAAAAGCGCACGTCCCGGTTAGACCCGAGGTTCTGGGTTCGAGTCCCAGTTGCGACCATTATATTTTTGTATTTTTCTGTGTTTTTTCTTCTTCCCTTTCATGTTTTCATTTAGATTATTAGTGTTATCTTCTTCAACGATATAGATGAGATTAAATAGAGTTGTTCTTATAAAAAACTCTTCTTTGAGATGGCACTAAAATACATAATTAAAATAAATTCCCCCCCAAAACAAACAAAAATTATTATTAATATTATATATTTGAAACGATGCACGAGATATTATTACAATGTCATAATATTTTTTGTTTTCTCAGATGGCCGTGCACAAAAATGAAAATATAGAAAGACCTAATATCTAATTTCCCAAAAGAAACAACCACAAAATACTTAAACACGGTTCAACCGTTATATGTAAACTTTTTAACAGGTTTAAGTACTCACCTCCCGAATACAAGGTCAAATGCTCAAGATTTTTTTGTGAACAATGAGATAATGAACACAACTAGACTTATCCGTACAAAAACGTGTTTTATGTATGTCAGAAAAGAAAGAAACATTAGTTTATAGACACGCCTTAGAAATACCCAGTCAACTTGCTTGAAGCAAACAATGACGTTTAAAATATATTCAATTAAATTAAATCAACGCATATTTTATATTATTAGTAAAATAAATTGTTTAGATAGATGACCGGCGTGGTCTAGAGGTAAGGCTCTTGACTCGAAATACGAAGGTCGCGGGATCGAATCCCGGCGTGGGCAAATAAATTTTATTTGATTTATTTGTGTTATTTCATAATTAATTAATTTAATATATCTTACATATAGTATATTTGCTGCACGTTCCATAGTGGTAGATACTCAAGTATCATCCTGGTGTAAGACCACCACTCGAAAATGAAATGTTTGTTTGAAATGGGTTTAGCCGTGTTTGGTGACCAGATGTGAATAGCCAGGGTCTTCCCTACCTTCTTATTCTCCGTCTCCTTCCCTTCCCCACTACCTTTAGCCTTACAATATACCCCAATGGGGATGCCAGTAGTCTCACTGGCTCCAGACGGGAGCTGCTAAGATTCTTGTGAGGTATTCGCATTAAAAAAAATAACATTCAAAATAACATATAAAATTATATTTAAACAACGCATTATTCATGTGGTACATTGGTTAGTATTATTATTAGTAATATAAGTTTGGTAGATAGACAAATAGTATTCTCAATCTAACCACCTTTATTTCCGCAGGGCACAACATTCTCTAAAGGCGTCTTGCACCAAAAGTTTAATTTTCTGGTAGTCAGAGAGTGTAGTTTATAGTGCCAAATTAGATCAATTTAGTTAAAATTTGAAGAAAAATCCTTCACCATAAGCAATTATACGGGTCGATGTTACGATGGAAAGAACAGACAGTACTTTAAGTCTTAAATTAACTCGTAAATGTTACACATACAAGGTTTACTTACTGGAAGACAGTAGTTCATTAAGATATATCATTCTTTACTGTCTAAGATTTTTGGTTTACATATGAAAAAGCAGAAACATAAAGAAACAGAAAAAGCTTAGACATTACTAAAAAGTTAAACAGATATACAAATATTCCGAATAAGGTTAATAAAACCAGTGTAACATGTTTCTGCAAATAAATATCGAGTTTTTATATGGGTTGGTATTCTGCATCGCCAATGAACCTAACGAACTCTAAACTAAGTCTTAATTTCCGTTCCAAATACATGTAATTAGACAATTTTAACAACCGGAGTGCTTCCATGACCGTTGGCGCCTAATTAACAAAAAAATATATTCCGGTTATAAGCATGTTGCATCTTCTTCCAGTTTATACACGTTTCGTTTAGGTACAAGTTTTAAAATTACCAACATTCTTGACAATCGTAATGCTACGGTTATCATAATCAAGCCATCACAATATCAACAAAAACAGCAATCTTAGCACCTGGACCTGCAGTATTCACGTGTGAAGTTAAAAATAATCAATATCATTATATATTTTTCCTCTGATGAGAATCGAACACGCAACCTCCCCCCTCACAGTCAGACACCTAGACAAAATTATTACACTACGGAGGCCATCTCATGGTAAGTGGATATCTAAAGATTATTTGTGTAAAGTCTAGACCGCATTAATACGGTGGAACCTAGACGAGAACGATAGTATTTCCAAATTGCCTACAAATTATTACTGTTTTTATTAGCTAGGTCTATTAGCTAGGAACACATATTGTGTTTGTTAGATTAGCTTTAACCACTAATTATAACTACGTAGTAAAGTTTTACGATCATTATTATATCTCTAACTAAACCTTCAATTAAACTTGCTTTTGCTTAGATTTTTAACAAATTAATTGAGGTTATTTGTTGCAATAGATTAGAAGTAGTCGCAGAATTGATTACATTTAAATTTTAAATTTTTCTAAAGATGAGTTTGCCTGTTCAAACAATGACGAGTACAATTCGCAAAGTTATTATTGTCTTTGAGTATTCGGTTGTGAGGCCGTCACCAAAAAAAAAAAACTTACCTCGAGGACTAATACTATGAAAGTGGCCTATTAGAAGACGCCGTAATGATGGTGGGATATAAAACGTACACATACACGCTTATCCTTTAAGGAGATTTTATATATCGACTTTTGTCTCTCTTTTTACTCGTGATTCAAGCATTTTGGGATTTTCGTGTGTATTTGTGAAAATTTTATGTACTCCCTTTTCTTTTTTATAATATTAAAAAAAGTATTATTATCCTTCTTAGAACAGACATTGTCTGATGAGGTGGGCAAGACTCTAGCATTAACAGAATGTTTTATATCAATAAACGCCCGGGTTGCCGGCAATTAAAATTAATGTTTTTGCTTTTAACGAGGTCTTTTTTAAGCACGCACACCGTAGGCAGTACTTATGACTGCTCGCACATGGGTTTCCATCTCTGAATATAAGTAATAAATGTTACTCGATTTTGAATTATTTTATGTGTGTATAAGATTGACCAAGGTAAAAAAAAACGTGGGGCACAGTATTGAGACCATTCAACAGCAGAGTTTTCAAAATACAAATTGGTGTTTGGCGAAGGCCGTACTTAAATTGGTGTTTGGCGAAGACGGTACTTAAATTGATGATATCGTGGTAAAGAAAGGTATAATGTTGTGAGGTGATAAGAAAATGGTGCAAATAATACGGAAAACAGAAGTACCTACACCTACCCAACAATTTTTTTCGAACCATCTGACTTTATACGATACTCTTCCACAGACTCGTATTTTTTAGCCCTTTCAAGTACAATTAATGTTAAAAATTGATTGAAAGAATCAAATATCACATCATTAAACTACGAGATTAAATTTATAAAATATAAAGTCTTACGAGAGATGGGAAGGCTGATAGAGATATTGAAAGAAGGGTGAATGCCGGTAACTCCATTAATGGACGACTGAATGCCATTGCCGCTAAGAAAAAACTGTCAAAAGAAGCGAAGCTAGCAGTCCACAATGGAGTACTGGTACCTATCCTGATGTATGGCAGTGAGGCATGGAACTGGCAGAGGAAGGATGAAAGTAAACTGAATGCTGTTGAAATGAGATCCTTGAGGCGTATGTATGTAAAACAATGTATGATCGTGTGAGAAATGTGGATATCCGCAAAGAATGCTGATGTAAGTATAATGAGTAAGATTAAGAAAGGCACCCTCAGATGGTTTGGGCGTGTAGAGCGAATGAACGTAGAAAGTAGTGGAAGAAGAATAAACGACGCAAATGTGAATGGTAGAAGAAGTCGGGGGTGCCCGAGGAAGACTTGGCACTATCAAGTGAATCAATCAATCAAAATAATAGAAGAAAATGTATGAGACGATGTATGAATGTGAGTGAGGCAAAAAGTGTGTGCCAAGACCGAGTTGTTTGGCGGTCCGTCCTCTTTGCCTACGCGTTTGAAACGGCGTTATGGTTAGTTATTTAGTTAGTAAAGTCTTGAATTTGGAGTAAACACAATTCGACTTACTGATATGATGTATGAAACACTTCAAGTACCTATAGATATCTGAACAACATTAAGATCACACTTTTTCTATGGTCATTGTTACACAGATTAATAAATTATAATTTTCATAATAATTATGAACAAGTATTCACTATGATTCTTTCATCATTCGGGCTATAATCCATTGATATGAAATTGGCGACCAGTTTGTAGGAGGCCGTGAGCTGATTTAGTTTTTTGCTTGTCCGTGCGTTGATGTATTTCTAAAGGAAAAAATTTAACGCTCGAGTCATGTCGAAGCATCGAATTCGTTCATTTTGGCATTTTGCTACCAAATTTAAATGCATAAAACATTCGCAATAATAATTGAACCACATTTCTCCAAATATCTCCATTCTACCATAAAAAATTGTTGTATTAATAAATTTCACAAATTTCAAGGGATGTGAAAGAAAATCTAGAATGCATCGTTTTCCGTGCAATAATATCGTTCTATCACTATTTCCTAGGCTACCATTACTATCTTAAATTAAACGCTTTCCACGGTTGCGATAGTAAGAATCTATGTGGAATGTTGACAGCTCTACAAAACGCATGCAATCGCGATTTGAATTCATAATTTATGTGATGAATATTTAAATTTTTGTAATAAACATTAGTAATAGGAAATTTCTTAATCATTAACCATCGTGAGTGAAATTAAGTGTACTGATCTTTTAAATAATTAGAAGATTGATTGTTTCATGCAATTAGTTTTTGCTTACAATTAATGCGTATCATCAATACAAAAGGCATTCAAAACCTCTCCTTAATTTACCTGTCATGAAAATAACATACTTGTACGACTATTTTGTGTTTGGTTAAAATATACTATGTATTATAAATACTCTATGTATTTGGTTAAAATTCAGCAAAACTCAACATAATTGATATTTCTCCAACTACCGTTAACTTCTATTATAACCTTGCGTGCATGCAACTTAGCCAGGCATTCAACAATTTTGCAGGAATGTTTTGTAGTTCTTGGCATTAACTGTGTAACAATTTCTAAACATTTAAAAAGTTTTATTTGCTATGTACCTACATTTTGTTATAATTTTTTCTGCTACCGGTTTCGATACATTCGTATCATTCACTAGCAAGTTTAAAATTAACTTAAAATTCTTATTAAATTAGATTTATTTATTTATTTATTTATTTATTTATTTATTACACGCCCTGATGGGCTTTTACATGATAGTTTATAAGTTGAGTATAAAAACAATGAAGAAAATATAATACAATGAGAAAAGAAAATACGTAATACAATATAAAAACAAAACCACATAATAAAATAAAAAGTACATATGTAAAAATGATAAGAAGTCTCACATTCAATATAAACAAAAAACTGCAGAAATTATGTAAATCTATTTGTGTCTAGAAGAATAAAAGTGATAGAATATGCAACATTTATACTGATTGGTTTTAAGATGAAATATATCACCTAGATTAGAATATTTATTTCCGAGACTGTGAAGTCTAGGAAACGGAGAATTTTGATAGGCTAGTGTCCTGGTGTTATTGAAGTAAAAGGGTAATAAATGTCGACATGATTTTTTGGGTACATGGATATTGATAAATTGAAGTAATTCGGGACAGTCAATTTTGTAATGCAGTATTTTATGTAACAGTATTAAATCTGTGCTTATTCTTCTTTCTGAAAGTTTCAACAGAGAAAATTTATCCAGGAGGTAATTATAATCAATGTTTAGTATAGGAATATGCAATTTATAGTTTATGAACCTTAGAAACTTCCGTTGTATCTTTTCAATGTTGTCTGAATGAATATTGAAAAAGGGAGACCATAACGTAGAGTTATATTCAAGTTGGCATCTGACAAGGGTTTTATATAACATAATAAATGTGCCTAAATCATTAAAATCTTTTGCAGCTCTTAAAACAAAGCCAAGAGTCTTTAGGGATTTGTTGATAATATTATTAATATGACATACAAAGGTGAGTTTACTGTCGAACATAATGCCTAGATCCATAATTTCATTAACACAATTTAAATTTTCATCATTTAATGAATACTGAAAAAATATAGGATTATTTATTTTGGAAAAATGAATGAACTGACATTTATTTATGTTTAATGCTAGTTTGTTGATAGAGCACCATTCAAAAAGATATATCAAATTAGTTTGAAGTGTAATACAATCATTAATGTGGTTGATCTCTTTATATAGTTTCATGTCATCAGCAAACAGTAGCACGTTTATGTTTGTGAATATATCAACAATATCATTTATAAATATAATGAACAAAATTGGCCCTAAATGGGAGCCTTGCGGCACTCCACTTGTTGCTATAAATTTGTAAGAATGTGTGCCATTTATTTTCACACTAAGACTTCTTTTGGACAAATAACTAACAAACCAAATTAATAAGCTACCATAAACTCCAAGTGTCGCCAATTTATTGATTAATATTTTGTGACACACCTTGTCAAAGGCCTTGCTAAAGTCCGTATATATTGAGTCAACCTGGCACCTGTTTGCTAAAGATTTAGATATGAAGTTTTCGTAAGTTAGTAAATTGGTTAGTGTAGATTTATTTGAACAAAAGCCATGTTGGTAGGGTGTTATAATTTTTTTTATATTTGTAGATATTTTATGGAGTACAATTTTTTCAAAAAGCTTGGGAATCGATGATTGGATACATATTGGCCTATAATTTGTTACGTCCGTTTTGTCCCCTTTTTTAAAAATGGGTGTTAGAAAACTGTGTTTCCATGTATCAGGGAAACTGCCTGTCTCTAGTGATTTATAGATTTAATTAGGTGGGGGTAGTGGAGGTATGATTTTGGGGGAGAGGTTAGAATGGTGGAAAGAGTCGACATTATTTGGGAACATTGTTAATAAGGGCAACTTACAGGGTGCTATTATTTTATTACTTGTTTGCCTGTATATAAAAAAAATAAATTATATTTTTATTTATTTAATGGTCAGTAAATGGTAATCGAAAGGTCCTGGATTCGAATCCCAGAGGGGCAAATGTATTTTTCTGTTTAAAGATTTTCGATTGAGTTTCGCTAATATCGTCTTCAATTAATTAAATATTACAATTTGAGATTTTACTCATAAAGTTAAAAAAAAAAAAAAAATATTGTAATATAAAATATAAGTTATAAATATTCATATATATTTTACAAAATAATATAATAAAGGTCGTTATTTGTCATGTATACCTTATCAGAAAAGAGGAGCTCTTGTGCCTGATAAGGGAGCCACGATTCTTACTTAGGTTGTAAGTTCTAATATGTTTTGTATAAAATATTAACTTTTTACTGTAATTTTTTTTTGAAAAATTGTTTAATTTTATTTATTTGCTCTGATTGGTTGATTGCTGATAGAGCGTAATTCAGAAGGTAGGTTGTTATAGTATTTTATGGCTTGGAAAATATAATGATTTTTCAATATAAATATAAATTAATATAAATTTATCATTCTGTTCTTGGATCTCGAAACCCACGTTTGCACTTAATTTCTATCAAATACCTTCTGACCCACGCCATCCGGTTTTTAAAGCTCTTGACATTGCGTTTAAATAAACCATTTACCTTGATGCCCAAAACCAATCAGTTTTTTTCATGCTTACATGAAATAATATAATACTATTTTATTTACATTACGAAATAAAACACCTGTACTATTCCTATACGTTTTACGCACCGCTTGCAACGTCATTCTCATTATATAAACTTTAAGTTTTGAACAATGTATTAAAAAGTAAAAATAACGTAAGACACACAGGGGGCCATTAAAAAAAACTAATTCTCTCAGAGTCTACGTAATTTTTGGGGATGCTCTGTGGATGGTCTTTTTAGGGAAAGGAATAAGAGGAAGTTCTGAGAAGGAAAAGGGTATGGGGTGCGTAGGAATCTGGGGGTTAATGTGTTCAGAAGTGACGGAAGTATGACTACTGTGGTGTAAGGCGATGTGTCAAGATAATCCGGCTGAAGTGAATAGTGAATAGTGAATAGTGAATAGTGAATAGTGAATAGTGAATAGTGAATAGTGAATAGTGGGATGAAGTTTTAAATAAAAACAAATATAACGTAGGGCTTGCCGATCTTGAAGAATTTTCTAATTGAATTATTTTAAGCAACATTAAGTATGTCTTGGAAATAAAAATAAAACGTGTTTTTAACGGTCTACGTTAGGTCTTCATTAAACAATATTTTCCAATCCGGTCCGCAATATAGCAGATGGGCTAACTCGTTCATCGCCAAGACCTAGACAAACCCCTCACCTCATGTACCCGGGCACCCCGTTAAGTTACCAAACGCGGCGAACGCCTTGGGTTGACCTATGGCAGCGGTATGGGTTATTTAATAAACGATTCACGGAGGATGCGGTACCCTTACTCGCCTCCCAAATTCATTTGCATCACATTATTAAATTGTCACAAAGAAAAAGGGTGTCCAAAAAAGTCTGATGTAACTCATTGGTTAGTAAAACTGATATAATAAAGTAAAACGGAGGAAAATTCTTAGACATAATGACAAGATAATTAAATACGTTGATACTGTTCACATATTCACGTAGGTATTTGTAATCAAGAATAAAAATAAAGTATTGGATAAACGGTGACCGTGATATACTTTTTTATAATCCAAGATGACCCAAATAACTGAGATCCATATCTCATTTGAATATTCTGGTTTTGAACCGGTTTCAGATTAGGAAATGGGTTTTGAAGATGACGCCCAGTCATCAGTCAAATGAAAGTAGTTTACGTTCGGTTTCAATAACGAAAACATATGATTAAGGTTTATCTGATCCAATAACTGCACCAAAAAGTATTATTAACCGGAGTTGTAATCGAAAAATTGAAATAAAGCGTAATAAAATTTTATGTTGTTTTGACGTAGGCAACGGCATGTTTGTAACTAAACTTGTTGGCCTTAAACTCAAATAATGAGGTCTGTAAAAAGATATATTTTATTTTTAGTAATAGATAATTCCCAATGCTCCCAGTTAATTCAAAAAAGTTCTATATTCAGCAATGATAAGAAAGCTATGCTTTAATTGCTGGTTGAGTTTTTCCTCTTTAATATTGTTAACAATAGTTATTTTGATGGAAATAAAGTAGGCTATCTGAAAAACTGTCATTAAACAGAAAATTTATATGTTTATGTATAGAAAAAATCGAAGTCAAAAAGTGTGAAAAATGCATTTGAAAGATAAATATAAAGTTGCATTTAATTACATAAAATATATAATAAAAAAGTAGAGTAAAGAGGAAGCCAAAAATAAGAAACCAAGAAAATTTTTAAATTGCAGTTGGCCTAAAATATTAATAAAATTATTTTATTTTTATTTATTGTTAGAAAGCAATCACTTTGTGGTTTGCCATATTTAGTGAAGTTAAACAATAATTTTGTTTATATCCACGTCTTTAATTTTTTTAAAGTTTATTTAATACCGACCGGTTTCGCACACACACATCATCAGTATTAAATTAAACAGATTGGCTTTAATTTTAAGTCAAATTAAATATTTTTATTTTACACCTTGACGATGCTTGTGGTTAAAAGTAATTATTTTATTTCATAATAATATAAGTTAATAATACATATTAATACAGTATTGATGTTTTAAGATTGTAAGAAGGTTAATAGTGGGATGAGGTTTTAAATAAAAACAAATTTAACGTAGGGCTGGCCGATCTTGAAGAATTTTCTAATTTTATTATTTTAAGCAACATTAATTATGTCTTGGAAATAAAAATAAAACGTGTTTTTAACTAAGGTTTACGTTTAAAATTCGGTTTTTGCAATGTAAAATCGGTAAAGTGAACGAAAGGTTAAGGTTTGTCTTACATTAAATAACAGGGCCATATTCGTGTCATTAACCGGCGTAGGTATTCTTTGCGGATGTGTTTTGGGGTATTCCACTTTCTCGCGCATGACATATCGGCAGACTTCAGGATTTTGCCGTGAAAATCTTTGCAAAACTGGTTTTGACTCAGACCCAAAGCGGCCGCCTTTGAATGCATTTCAGTTGTGAAATTGCTTCCACCTGGTAATATGAAATCTGCGTTCTTATGGACTTACCGCCGATTTAAAAAATAAATAAGTTTCAACGAGTATTTTAGTTACACCTTAATATCACTCCATCTATTTTTGCATTTGTTCCTTTATTGTTCTAGCAATGTTAATGTTATTAACTAACCTACCTAGTAGTTAGTTTCTAACATTGCCATATTTATGTCAATGTGAACCATTTTATAGGACATATAAACCAATTAACTGTATTATACAACGTTCTTCCACAAACCAAACTTTAAAATGCTGCCACAGGCCTAAATAAAATCTTTGCCATGATTCCTCCCTTAAAGATGCATATTAATATGCCCAACATTATTAAAACTCAACCTTCATTGATTTGTTGGATACAACATTATTCCGGGCAAAGGCTCAAATATTGAAGTTTTTGTAAAACTTAGAAAAGTATTAGCCGAAGTCATTCGGGAATTCAGAATGTTGATTGGTGATTTTTTCCTCCTATTAAAATCGGTTTCTGCGCATTCCATCAGGCGCATTTTCTTGTTTTCCAGACTCTACCTACAATATACAGCGCCCTTGAGGTGATTTTTCACGAAAACGGCGCTATATAAATTAGCCAAATATTATTATTACCTGATTATTTATTAATCATACATGTTTATAGAGAAAACCTGCACTTAAAGATCGGACTTTATTATTACGCTAACGTCTGTACGGCTGAAATTTAAGAATCCGGCTGATGCCGTGTCGTACGCAAAACCATCTTCGTACTTGAAGTTTCTTAAAAATCTACTTTTGTAATTCGGTTTCGAATTCAATAATTCGTCTAAGCATGGCCCTGGCAAGTATAAGTACTTCGGATTTGTAAATTTGAGTATCTCTCCGGATATGGAAGGATTGACGGTAATACTAAGAGTTGTGGATAATAGTGGCTATATATTACTAATGACGTCATTGCCAGTCGCAGTTACTTTTTACCGGTGACTAGCTGTCACTGGATCACAATGGATCCGAGGAACCGGCTATTTTTGGTACCAATTACCATCAAAATTTATTACCTACCTTATTAAAAACAAGTTTGCTAACGTACCCCATATGTATTATGAAAAGCTCTAACCATCCAACAGAATAATGAATCTACCTTCTACACAATACCCATGACACATCTGATATAAAATTCTTGTGATTCTCATACGCACTCCTTCCGATGGTGTCCACTGCATACCAATAGAGTGAAACTTTTGCTGCTAGATCTAGTTTTAGGAGTTTATCACTGACCTCTGAAACCCGTATAACGTATGAGACAGTAACCAGTCTGAAGTTGTGAAAACACAACCACGTAATTAACAACGCCGTAAAAGAATTTATGATCGATAAGGAACGTTTATTAAAGCCGTTTCATTCATTATTCTTATGTATAAAAATTACATTACACGATGACACCATGTGATTCACCTTATTATTCAATATAGATAATATCTACATATTAAGTAGGTGGAGATCTTAACAAAATAAAAATAATAAGGAAACCTTATAAGATGGGGAAATAATCGCACTTCTTTGTATATAACTTTACACTTATTGTTATTGCACTGTTATAATGGCTAAAAATCAGCCTTTCTAATAAAAAAATACTTCTTAACCGTTACAGGGTGTTGTAGTTACACATATAATAAATGCTGGAAAAGCTTTGATAAGATTTGATACTAATAAAAAATGCCTTTAACTGGATTTCGAAAGAGCTGGCAACTTTGCATTTCAGCAGGCTGACACGTTAAACTACAGACTTGAAAAAGTGAGGTTATTACGGACGTATTATTTTTTAATTGACTGTTAACGCGTGCATTTAATAAGCTTTCCATGAAAGTGATGTTTTTTAATAATATGAATGTTTTATGAAATCAACGTTTATATTGCACTAACAATGAATCCAAAATATCATATATTTTTGGTTATTCTCTGGGAATTATTATGTTAAATTTTTATTGTATAAATAAGATAAAAAGTGAGTTGATAGTTTTATTGCAGATTCCCTAAATAAAAAGAACATTTTTTTTTTAATTTCGTATTCTTTAAAAAATTTCGACGTTTGGAGTGAAAATATATCCGTTTTTTAATTTACCTTTTTTCATTTTTGAAATTTAAATATTATAACTTAAATTTTTGCCTAATAACTTTGAAGCGTCATTAATTTCCATTTAATTAATATATTACAATTTATAAATATTAAGGTATATTTCAAGCACAAAAATCTAAGAGGTAGTTTAGTCTAATTTCTAAAAATAGTATTTATTTTTGCGACATCTTCAAAATATAGCACGTTTATAATACTGTGGAGATAACCCAAAATTTGTATAGAAATTTCAAGTTTATTCAACCAATAAACTGCCCTCTTTCGTTGTATAACAATGTCCATAATTTATTATCGCTGTTAAATATCAGTTTTGACATTTTTAGTTTATTTGTAAGCCTTGCACAATGGTTGTTTTATTTAACAATTGTATAAAATTTACACCACGTAAGGACGAATAACATCAATTTAATACCAAATACTATAACTTTCTTCCCCTGTCTTAAAAATATTACAAAGTTTTTTTTTTTACTTTGTGTTATATTGATATTATATTGCGTAATGAAGTAGCCATCGGGTAATGTAATATTTTTACATCAAAATAATGTAGCCAAAGTTTTCTTTAGTAATATGCAGTCCTGTTTTCTAACAATTCAATAAAGATATTCATAAACTGACTTTTTCTAGCTACAAAATACTACATAGTAGATTATAATTCTGTTATATGACGCATAAAAATAATGAATTCAAACTTTAAGAAAATACTGAAATTCTTTTTGTACAAATTATGTAAGACCTAGTATAAAGCCTTCTAAAGATCTTTCGAGATGATTTTAATGCACACTAACTACTAATTAAATATTATTAAGACATTTTCTTGTCTCTTCCATTGATTGTCATTCATGTCGTAAATTTTACATTATGGTATTCAAGAAAGGATACGTTTTAACATATTTTCACAGTATAACATGGAAGTTTTTGATCTCTAACACATACATATAATTAGAATGCATAAGATTATGTGGTCTGATCTTTTAGAAGAATCGTAAAATGCAACCCGGATGCAATTTACAAGATTTAATTGCATTGTTTTCATAATACTTTAACAATTTACGTATAAATTGACTAGATTTACCGGATGGTTACCAAACACTTAGTAAAATAAGAATATTACGCTAACATCGCTAAATGATAGGAACTTTCTTATACGATGAATTTTTAATCTATCTCATTTAATATTCTCCTATGTCCCCCACGTCATATTTATGATCGAAAGCTTAAATGGATATCTTAACAGCACAATTTATAAGCGTTACTTCCAAGAGGTTAAAACTACCTACAAGTAATGATTTCAATTCATTAGAAAGGCTATAAATACGTTTATCTCGTTCGCAATAATATAATATTTAGAAAATCGAGAGTTGTTATTATTTACTTGCGAACTATTCTTATACAAGCTGCTGCCGTTCTAACTGTATCGCGGATACATTAATACTCTACTTTCACAAAGTAATTTTCCTTGAAATCTAGCCATTTTGCATCATTGTATGAACATGGTCAAATTGCGGTGCGTTGTCGCAACTGATGATGTATTCATTGGACAATAATTCGAGGATTGAGACATCCTTCTTGCTGCCAGGAGATTTATTGTCTTCTTGTCTTCAGTTATTGAAGTAAAACTTGTGGAAGATTTGTTACCTTTCGTGAGCTTTAAAAATTTAATCAAAGTGTGGAAACTGATTGTTAACGGATCGTTTAAAGTAATAAATGAAAGGTTTGATTGTCAGCCACTGCAAGTTCTCTGTAGGTGTGCCCCTTTAAGCCGATTCTCTCATACCTAACTTGTTTACCTTGTTTACAACATTGCACAAATGAAAGGCGAAATTTCTCCAATCGATTCGATTGTTCATACTTCAATATAATGTTCCCTGGACTTTGCAAAACGTCTTTTTGGAATATTCAAATATCATTTTTTTAAATTATTTTTTTTGCATTTGCTTCCCTATAAATTTATCCATTATTTTCAATCTCATTTAGAATTCATATTCGAAAACGCTTTGTTTATTGCTTTAAAATTTGAATGATTGAGGGGTAAGGCTCTTGACTCACAATCCGAAGGTCGCGGGATCGAATCCCGGCATGCGCAAATAAATTTTATTTGATTAATTTGTGTTATTCCACAATAAATTCATTAAAAATAATATATAGTATATTTGCGGCACGTTCCAGAGTGGAAGATATTCTCAGTATCGCCCTGGTGTAAGACCATAAATCAGAATTGAAACGTTACTTGAACTGGCTTTAGTCGTATTTGGTGAACAGATCTGATTAGCCAGGTACTTCCCCACCATCCGCCTCCCCATCTCCTTCCCCGTAATTGGGGATTGGGGATGCCATAGTCTCTGGCTCCAGACGGGAGTAGCTAGAACTCTTGCGGGGTATTCACATCAAAAAAGACAATGGAGTACTTACGCATGATTAACTTTGTCCGTTGCATTTTAATCATTTGCCTGGTAACCTATTTCGAATTAATTGAAGTGGCAACGTAAAATACGCCCCTACGTCGTAGTGTGGTAGTAAAAGTGGTAGGTACCCATAAAACACACGTTTTAATTTCTCTTACTTATCCCTTTCCCTAAAACAAAGTTTGGTCAACGAAACTTCAGGTACTTTGCAACAAAACTTCAAAATACACTTCCACTGATCATTAGACAGCACACTAATTACGTAAAATACAAATCAGATACCAAGTCTTGGATCACTAGCAAAGACAGATCATATATTAACAATATTTTTAGAACTTCCTAATGCATGCCTTCCCATTGGTACGATGCTGATTGTCCTTGTAATTTTACTTTAAATGTAAATAACATTGTTGTTATCCTTATTTTTGTGTTAAACAACTTATGCTAAAATGCGCCTGCTCAAAATGCAACATAGGAATTCCTAGTGAGACAGGCGCAGCACAATCACCTATGTAACTTAATAAATAAAGATTATAATAAAAAAGAATATAATAAAAATTTCAACACTAAATATCATCTCTAAATTTTTACTTTAATTGCGTTTGCTCTGGTCTCTTCTTCGTTTTGCTACTTCAACATTCCACTTGAGAGCACTTTACTCAGATTTCCGAGCAATACCACTCTGTCTGAAGTGAAGAAAGTGGCGTGGTCCTCACGACCCGCGGGTCTAATGACATGTCGCGTGAGGAAACATAAGTGCAGTGATTTTATTGTAACATAATATTGACATAACTCCCAACACACTTTCCAGATCTACACGCAATTCTGAACGAAATTGTCACAGCGTGATGCAGGTTGCACTTTCAATCATTTTACATATATTATGTATCAGGTTGTACTATCAATCATTTTACATATATTATGTATCAGGTTGTACTTTCAATCATTTTACATATATTATGTATCAGGCTGTACTTTCAATCATTTTACATATATTATGTATCAGGCTGTACTTTCAATCATTTTACATATATTATGGATCAGGTTGTACTTTCGATTATTTTACATATATTATGTTCCATGACAGTATTAATTTCAAGTACAAAACACGGTGCGTTTAATACCTACAGGGCAAATTCTGTCATACATGGGATGACAAAATACTAGAAAAATATCGAACCATTTAGATGGAGTAAATTTCGATTGGACAATTGGTCATAACTGCTCTACTACACTTTTCAGATGCAATTGAATTTTACGAGTACTATAATGTGTTTTACATAATATATAACATCAGGGCAGTATTTTTAACTTACATTTCGTCAGTCTCGAAGAACAATGGCGGTTGTGCGATTTTGTAGTTTTCCGTATTTTTAGAGTTTTTGAGATCAAAGATTATACCATAATATACGAAAAAAATATATATTTGATTTCATTTCATCCAAAATTGCGAAAATTCAGACTTAAAGAACTAAAGAAGTTAAAATAAACCATTATTTAAATAATTAACATTCGATTCGATTATTCGATTATTATCATTATATTATTCTTCGAGACCGTCGATAAAATATGTCCATTTAAAGCATAAAGCAAAAGTGGGCCTGGGGTGGAAATAATTGCAATAATTTTGAAGTCTAAAAACCTCCAAAATTTACACAAACTACAAGAACAACGGTTTATTTTGAATTTTTGAATCTTTTACATAATTGTAAGCCACATTACAAAAAAATTAAAACTGGTAAGAAATTTACTAAGAACGAAGAAGAAGCCACATTTTCTACGACGATGGACACTCCTTGTCGACTTTTTAATAATCAGAAAGTTGCCATAACGAACATATCTTCCAATGTAGTCTTAAGACTATAGCATTAATTTCTTCCTCAATAGATTTAATGGCTGAACTTCGGGCACACGTACACAAAAGTTAAATAGATAGACATAACATGAGTTGGAGACAGACATATGTACGTGGGGTTGGGTTAATAGCTGGAGAACATTCAGAGGTCAACTAAGCTATTTTTAATTATATTATAATTATTTCAATGCTTTCTTAATTTTAATAGACAACATAGACAATGACAGAAAATATCGTAGACAGCATTGAGTGAACATAAAACTTACTGTTTAATACACCAACAAAATTTAATAGGTCAATTATATATTATCGAATTAGTTTTGGTTCAGTTTTATTATATTTTTTTATTGGATTTGGAAGGATTTTTATCGCTTCTGTGAACAACGGTACGTTAGTCTTTTTTTGAGAACTTTCTTCTAGGTTTCTGTAAAATTCATTGCAGAAACTTTTCAAAGATACATATTCTTTAACGACCTGTCCACCCGATTTATGGATCCTTTGATATTTCTATTGAAAAAATACAGGTGTAATTTCTTAAATCTAAAATATTATGACCATAAACATGTAAACACCCACTGTAGGTAATAAGTTTCTTCTGTAAAATAACATACTTTAATTTAGAGGTACGATTATCTTTTCGAGGAAACAGAGTCCCACAATCCGTGAAACCAATATTAGAGAATTAGGTTTTTAAGTGAATATAAGTTTTAATAATGAATTTAAAAAATAAACCTTTTTCATTTTCGTGCCAACATTTCTTTATTTTGCCCGAAGCACATATTTTTAATGTGCAAAAGTCCCAAATGTTCCCAACTCTGTTGAGAAGGCATCCCCAATTGACTGTGAGGCTGAAGGTAATGGGAAGGGAAAGGATGTGGGAAATAGGAATGCTGGGAAGTTTCTGTCTATTCAGATTTGGTCATCAAACACAACTAAGGCCTTTTCAAGCAACGTTTCAATTCTGAATGGTGGTTTCTCACCAGGATGATTCTGAGAGTACATTATACTACGTAATAGCTGAAATGCATATTTAAATACATCTAGGAACTGCTGAAAACTCTTCTGGCAGTTTAGCGGGTCCTTTTTTATAACGAATAATAAATATAAATCATTAAAAAATTGTAAAACACAAAAAAAAATGTACAAGAAAAACATAGAAATTTGCGTTTAAATCACATCATTAATGTGAAGGTTTAAAATAAATTGTAAACACCGTCCCAATTAACGAATTAAGGTTTCCAAAAAACTAAACAGATATCCAATATATCAAACTTGCAACATCAGCCGATAGCGAAATTTTTAATTGAAATTATCGCCGCATGATACAATTTGTAACATTTTTGTTTCCGTTGGAGTTGGGGCCATTGATAGAGATGTTGAAACACGTGGATACCTACGAGAATATCATAAGTTACAGAATTAAACGAAAAATTTATCGGTAGGTAGGTATATAAGATATTTTCATAATGACCTTGTAAATTCGACTAAGTACGTTAAGATTTACATAAATAATAATACTTCCTTTATCGAGATAATAGGTACTTCATATTTTGTGAAGTTATAACTTATTCAGAACCGTTGTGATTTGAAACTAAATGAAACGAAAATTAGCTACTCTAAAAAATGATCAACAGGATATAGTTAGCCTGCGAGATAATGAAATAGTATAATCGGTCTCCTTTTTTCCAGTGCTTGTAGCATTTCGGTCTCCTCTTTGTACGGTGCTTCGAAGCCTCCCCACTCTTTTCTACTTTAGTTTTCTGAAGGTTTCATTTCTACCGCGTGTGAATTGCACACTCTGTTTTTATTTTGATGAATGCATTTTTAAATTAATGTTTCACGTTGTATGGAACATATTCATATAGTATCTAGTATTTGTATTCGTGGTCGAATTGAAGGCTCTCCGGAGGTTGCGGGTTCCAACCTCGGCGTGTGCAAGTAAAATTTATTTTGTATAATTATTTTTTATTAATTAATTAAAAGCAATATGTATTACATTTGCGGCAATTTCAGAGTGAAAATCACTCTCGGTATCGCCCTGGTGGAAGAGCACTTTACTTTCCCATCTGTCTCTCCTACTCACAACGTTTAGCCTCACAATATACCCTATTTGGGGATGCCATTGTCTCACTGACTCCTGACGGTTGAGAGCAGTAGGTACTCTTGTGCGGTATTCACATAATTAAAAAAAAAATATATATACAAACAAAATTCAATGCTGACAGAAAAAAAATTCTACATTGAGAGTTTGTGAAATATTAAAAATAACGAAGATTTCGATTGTCATTTAAACGTTATGAAATGATTTAACATTTTGAATATTTGGAATATTTCAACAATTTTAAATAAAAATTATTATTTAATTATGTTGATCACTAGTAGTGACGCTATAGTCGGACATATAATACCTACTGTAATATACAATTTAATCTTCAAATGGAGTTGTTATTTTCGGCATTAGAATAAAGCATATCTAAACTTTTCACTTATCTAACAGGTGAAAGATTATTAAAGAAATAGAAGCCGTTGATAAAGATCTTCACATTCTCAGACAGATAATGAATGACTAAAGAAGCTGTGCGGTGTCAGTGATGAAATTATTTAAAATCTCTTAATTAGCCTGAGGTATGAAGTAACATTATAATTTCTCATGTGTTTTTTAAAACATTCATGTATTTTTGGACCTTAATGTCTTTATTTCGTCAGAAAAATTGTATTTTTAGGTATTGATATTTCAATAACACTGTTGATTTACAAAAAAATATTATATTCACGGAGTTCATGATCATTACGTAATAAATTGATTATAATTATTTTTATTTTGTGCATAAAAAAAACGTTTCATAAAGCCCATATTTACATCGCTATTAGAAAATCAGTTCCTCAGTATTAGTTGTTGGTACCTTGTAAGTTTTTAACTTGACCGTTTGGTATTTAAGCTGTCAGTTAATTTTTATTGTACGTTCCGTTTACGTTTTAGAAAATCTGCTGCATCCACTTTTTTATTGATACAATCATTTTATTAACTTTAAACGTTAGATAACAATATAACTAGCAAGTTCCCGGCATGCGTTGCTATACAATTTAATAAATAAATTGTTTCTCCCTGCGTGTCCTTTTCCATTCGCCCCGTTCCCCTTCTTATAATATGACACTGATTTATTATTCAAGCAAACCTTACATTGACTAGGTAGCTATCGTTGACTAATGTTTTCAATATTATGTACTTAACTGCCTGAATAGTTTTAAAAAGTATTATCATTAAGACAGCAAAACAAACTAAATAATTTATTTTTTAAATCAATAAAATTATATTAAACGTAATAAGGGTAAAAAATAAATGAGTAGTTTTTTATGCACCTAAATCATATCAGAAAAAAATAAGAGAAAATTAAATAGTTATTAAAGCTTTAGCTGTCTTTGGGTTACAACGTCTAACCTTAGGAAAAGTGTTCAAAGTATTCAACCGAAGAAAGGTCGGCCCAATACATATTTAATACTTGACCACGATTGATGCCAAATAATTGTTAACGATTTGGCTTCGCACGGAGGTCAAACCAATAAAAATAAATTGCACTTATTATGTAGGTAGATAGGTCCTACCTTCACTGCCAAATAACGGGATTTAAAAATATTTATTTTTGACTAGCTTTTGGGGTCACCTAACTTCCTCGTAACACTTTTTCGCTAATTACCTGTCAACTTTATGACTTCGTAAAATAATTCATAATCTGCTCGTTTATAGATGGCGGTAATTTAATTATTATAGGATAATCCATTTTGGCAAGTAATACCATAAAATATTAAGATATAACAATTAACAACATATATAACACCATATAATATTAACTCGGCATAGCTTGACACAAGGTAAAAAACGCTTCCAAAACTGTTGACTTCTTTAATAAAAGCCTTGTAGAATTGAATAGGCATTTAAGTGCCACTCATTACCCGCTATAATATGTATGTATCTCATGTTACTATTTAACATTTCTTTTATTTACCCATAAATGTGTAGTTTGTGTCTTATGTGTATTGTAAATGGACACACAGTCTGTTATACACAGATAAAAAAAAAAAAAATGATACGTTTTTTTATTAGCACCATACAAATACAATATTGGATCGGTGATTCAATCCAATACCGTATTTGCGTGACCAGGCAAAAAACGTATGTTCCTTATTACAATAATGTTGCAGCTCTTTCTTACCCACCAAATAATAGTGAGACAAACAATTTACGTACGTCTGCTTGCTCCAAAGGCAAAAAGTAATAATTTAGTTGGACCTCTCTCAATCGCCGACGCGCAATGCCGTTGCCGTGGGAATTATAAAAGTAGTTTTTTTCTGTTTGTTAAAAGGTATCTACTTAATCATCACCACGCAAATCAATAAATAAAATATATTTATGTCTATTCAAGGACAAAACAAATGATCTAGTAAATCATAAGGCTTCTTGTTATAATAAAATCCTACTAATAAACCACGCCTGCGTATTCTGGTTTGGCCTTCAACTTTCTTCGCCATTGACCTACTTGGGTTTCGCCTGCGGACCGGATACTCTTACATTCGGACACTTGTCTCCAATAATCCGGACACACACCTTCCCACACAGACAGAGGCTCTTTACAAAAAGGTAAAATACTTCACATGACCAGCCTAAAGCTCACTTTGAAGATGACCACTACCTTTCGACCAAATGCTGATTGATTTCAGCTACTGACTTGAATATTTGAATGCTTCTAACCGTCGAATAATCTACATTTTTATACAAAGCCACTTTGTCAAAACGTAAAACATTCCACATAATCAAATTAACCTCACCTTTGAAATGATAGAATCTTTTCAATAAAATAGAGATCGATTTGAGTATTTGAGCTACTAACTTGATTACAATCAGACTGTTGAATCTTCCGCAATCTTCTTCCTAAAATACAACGGTACTTTATCAAAACTTTAAATGATTTAACAAGTGATATTTGACGGACCTACTTACGATCAATGCCTTTTGAAAAAAAACGGTGATTGATTTGAAATGCTGACCAGATTATTTGAATGTGTGTAACCGTCATGATTTCTATTGAAGATCGTCAATTTACATTATTTAGTTAACGCATTGTTTACGAACTTCGACGGTATTTTAACTTTCGAAGAAATTTTATATCACCAGACAGATAATCTAAGTGGGATCTATAAGTACCGCATTCAATATACATATTGTGATATACGAAAATGAACTTTGAATTGAAATTAAACGATCGATAAATAAAGTTAGACGAAATAATGTGTGCAATGTATTTGCAAAGAATTAACGAGGGAAAAAATGCGGATTTGGTTAGTTTATGATTAAATTAATAATTGAGCATTGTTTTGGTGCAATTAACATTAAATCAACACTACAAATTGAGATTAAAACCATAACTCATTTGTAAATTCACACGCTGAATTCTTTTAATTAAGATGGACATGTAATTATTTCTAAATTAATTAACACCATAACATCTTGTTCATCAGATTTTGCACACGTCAGTGAAATATTGAATTTACAATAAGGATAAGTTGCATGTTTGAAGTGAGGCAGGGAAAATAAGAAGATGAAGAAAGGGGCATTAAAAGTAACTAGAATTCAGATCTGGTAAATAAACAAAGTTAAAGCCATTTCAATTAACGTCTTATACTCCCGATAGAGGTTCAATTTAATATCTGCTGAAAAATTCGTAATGATTGTTTTTTCAACTAATATTTGGTCAATTACAAAAATCACCACAAGCAGACGGAAAAACGCAAGTTTCGAGACACTAATGGAAGATAATTTAATTTTTACAATAATGTGCTGTGTCTTGTGACAAGGTTTTAATTTAGACCTTCCTTAAAAGGAAAACAGACGGCGTTTTGTCCATACAAACGTATTCCCCAATTTCCTTTCTGGATCTTGACAATACTGCAAATATATATTTTTTTTATATAATAAAGTTATCAACCTCTAACGTGTCGGTACGTTTTGATTTTTTGATAAGGCCCCTCCAATAATCGTTTAAATTGCCTGGTTTGAACGCCATCAACATTTAGTACATAAATTAGACAATGTAATCAAAGAGTACCTATTAATAGCCTTGCGTCTGCGTGGTTGAAATTTAAAAACCTGGCTTCGAGTGCATGTCTGACGTCGCGCATATGAACATCCGTGTACGTGAAATTTCAAAAAAAAATTCTTTGTAATTCGGTTTCGAATTCAAGAATTTGTCAAATGATGGCACCACTGCCGTTAGCAGGTCGCATGAGAACATGTCCCTGGCAGGTATAAGTACCTACTATTATTACACTGGTATTTTGTAAATTTGAATATCTCTCCCGATATGGAAAGATTAACGGTAACACTTAGTTGTGAATAATAGTATCACGCGGCTACATATGACGTCATTGCCTGTCCCGGTTACTTTGTCCCGGTGACTAGCTATCATTGGATCACAGGGGATCCGAGGAACGGGCTATTTTTGGAACAGTTCCTATCGGATTTATAAAATGTTCACCAGCACTCTAACTGGGTGAAGCCGAACCAAAAGCCTCCGGCAGGGCCTAGCAGCAAAAACCTGCGGGTTTTTTCCTGCTAGTTTATTTAATATTATAGAGTATTTTATTTTAATATAGTTAATAAAAAACAATATTAAAAATCGGTTCATTTTTGATGATTTTATTAAGGTATTTTCAGCCTGTGGTGTAGTTGTCCCTTTCGTTCTGTATTCGTGGAGAAAGAGCTATTAGCGGTTTGGTAAAACAGTGACAGCAATAGTTTGGTAAAATATCTATTATTCAAATATGTCGGCAACCGGGTTTCATCTTCTCTTGAACTTGGTACAAACTCTTGATGATTTGAGTTGTTGTTTCTTTATTCAGTACCTTTTTATTAAATAATATGTACACATATTATTAATTTACAACCATTAGACTAGCTACTTGTCCGTAGTGTGAATATCAAATTAGTCCCTTTAATGAGCGAGTCGTGCGCACTTAATTTTGATGTACAAAGACCTAAGAAAGTTTCGTGACAGATAGTATGTAAAAAGTGTTGGATGATTAACGACAGAAGTTATGTTATTTCGCTTTCATAATTTCGACCTTTGCGGTCAATTTAATGAGGGGATTTTAATGACGATTATGTCACTGCCCGCAAGAATGACGGCAATATTACCGGCAAGTATTCAATACCTTTTTTAGGCTTATTTCGAAACCATCACTGATTCTCTTCAAACAAGACTTTTCTATGCTCCAAAACATAAAAAAAATTAAGTTATTGTAGTATTTTATGAACTTACATAAATCATCAAACCTAATCTAATACGTACGGTAAGAGTAAAAATATAGTAAGAATCATAGTAATTTACGCGTCAATTATAATAAATTGACGCCATTATTTGAGGTATGCATTCCTTAACTATTATTAAATTGCGAGTAAATTGATAAGTAAGATGTAAATGAGATAAAGTTTGAAGTGAATTGACGTACAAATTTTCACACTACAGCGTAAAATTGAATCAGTTTGAAGTGTTTATTTGCTTTTTTCTGCAGAAATACGCACATTAAATAATTATTAAAGTAAGATCACTGTTTTTTTTTTAATTTTAATTTTTTTTGAAGATATTTCAGTCTATGAACGCGGCGCTTCCCCAAACTGAAATAATCCTGAAAAACTTCGTAGAAAAAAATTTGAATTTTCAAAAAAAAAAAAAAGTCTACCATAACGTAAACTATAAACAATACTTCTTCATATTATGTAAATTAATACCAAATAATAGTTAATTTACTATGTGTTTTTAAAGTTTTAACGAAATTCTTGATCTTATGAAACCATATATATATACATTCCACGATAAACTTTTAACAATTTCCAATAATTTTATATACTTATGTTTTTATGATTATTTGCATGCATGCGTATACATATGTGTATGTGTGTACATATGTATGTGTATATGTATGCATGTATATGTGTATATAACATTAATAATATAAATAATTTTATTTAGATTTTGAATGCTTATGCGTATACTTATGTTTTATGTATGCGTATACAAATGTGAACATATGTGTGTATGTATATGTGTATATATGTGTATGTATATATATATATGGATAGATATGTATATAAGTACACATGTATGCATATATATGTACCCGTCTCAGAACAGACATCGTTACAACAGACTTACTTGTTTGTATATGATAATGTTATTTCAATAAACGCCCGGGTTGCCGGCAATTAAAAAAAAAAATATATATAGCGCAGTATATTTAAGGTGCACCTCAATTGCGCGTAATACATCATAGCATAATGTGGCCTTACTTCCTAAAATATATATGATTATTTTAAAGCTCCAAATCTCATGATGTAAATGACATTATAGAGTCGAAAATAAATACGAGTACATTTGTCACAAAATATTTACCTGAAAAAGCTGTCAAGTTTTCAGTACAACGGAGTTAATCGTTTGAGAGTTTTAACCAACGATATTGAAACACAAGAGATATGCTATGATGGCCGTCGGCGGACTATTAACTAATGGACATAGTTTGAATACGGAAATAATTAGTTAATTTAGTTGATTTTTCTAATGTGTGCAGTAGTATTGGTTAACAATATCGGCGACGCCAAGAAACACAGTCCCACCCAGTATAAACTACGGATTGCACATCTCTTATATTTCAAGCAAACAGATATTCTACTTCATAGTTGAGACTATTTGTCAAGCATGAGGCTAAATTACAGTTTAATTACTCTCATCAGGGAGTTACTTTATCATTTCGTTACGGTAGTCTCTTTAGCCTCATTTACTTTCAATTATTATGGCGTTGTTTTATGCCTTATTTAAATCGACCATGTTTTTTGACATGCACCGTGAACATCTACGTTAAAATACTACGTTGTTGCATGCTACGATATTATTTAGTGAAAGATTTTATTTTGCACGCATCACTTAAAAACCACGCATAACTAATAGATTAATAATTATACCTCTTTAATAAGTACCTAATCAATATATATATTTATCATTTTTCCTTACGATTGTTGGCAAGGCTATTCTTTTTTCTTGATTATTGAATTAATATTTCCTTTATCAATATTATTTCTTCCTACAATCTGGGTACATACTCCTTCAGACTATCTAGGCCGCATCTTAATATTGCACGTAATATTTAAGGATACTGAGAAACAGAATATAAAGCCTTGCTGTTATTCTCTCTTGTGATGTTGGTATGTTTGTATAACTTCAGTACAACATTTAGAACAGCAGTCGTCACATTTTTCTTGTCAAGGGCCACACAGGAAAACGTGAGGTATCACTGCGGGCCGCATACTTACATTACATTTACAGTACATTAAAAATGCATGCCTACCTTTAAGTGGATGGGTATGGATACATAGTATATAAATTGAAAAAAATATATTCAAGATTTTCATTAGAACAACAAATATATTATTCATGTAATTTTATACTACTCGTATCATGTAATTTGGGTATTATGGTGTCATACTTTTTTATTTGGGGCTACATGCAATCCTCATTTCGTCTTACAGATGCGTGGAAAGGCGATTACGGTATTAGTTTTTAAAGAAGCCCATTTTCGAAAACGAAACTTCACAAAGATATGTCGAAGGAAATATCACCTAAAATTTAGAGTTGTTTTATACAAACTAAATTTATACATTTCTCTAAAATTCAATGTGCTAATTCTTTTCACGATGCTGTATAAAATGAGCTTTGAGTTGTATATCTTAGTTTAGATTTGACTTCATTTATAAACTGGCTGAATAATTACATGTCATCGTTTTCAAAATGATAAGGGTTTTCTACGAGAATAAAGCAGATAATAATATATCTCGCATTATTTAATGTCTTTTGAATTTCTGCCAAATATTCATTAAAGAATGATATCATATCTTGATAGATCCTATCGGCAATAGATTCGTCGGATTGCAGAGCAGCAACTGTCCAACATTTAAAAAATTAGAAAAGTCCCCCGCTTCAAGATTGTCCCTGTTCCCGTCCCGCGTCCCGCGTACTTCTATTCAAACTTCTTGGGTATGAACCCACATTAATTTTAGTAGTCATTGTCTCATAAAATTGTCTGCTATATCGCGGGCCGCACAAATATCTGCCCGGGCCGCAGTTTAACGACCAGGGATTTAGAATTTTTGGATATTTAAAAGTTTAATAATTTATTATATACAAATTTAATCAATAAAACAACTAATTTGGGTTATGATAATAATATATTTATTGTAGTTAAGGGCAACTTTTTAAAAATGATTGTTTGTCTGCCCTGCGTAACTCTGCTTCAATAAACTCTGGAATTCGGATTCGTAGATGTGACGGTACCTTTTTCTGATTTTTCTGTATCAATTTTTCGATTGGGTGGAGCTAATATTGTCGTCATTAATAAAATAATATTTAATAAAAAAAATTGTCATTTTCGAAATTAAAACTGTCATATCAAGAATTTTAACAAGCGACACTGCGTACTTAACATTTCTTGAATATTTTTTCTTAATAATCACTCTGCAGAAATTTTCCATGTTCTGATAATATAAACTTTCGCCTACAAATCTTAATACATAAAACAATGTCGGGTTAGTTACACCATTTATAACTCGAGAACGGCTGGACAGATTTTTTGGTCTTTGATTTGTTGGATTTGTTTCCGCCCCGAATAGCATAATAGCTAATAAAACATCGGAAAAATTCACGAAAAAAATAATTATGAAGAATATTCTTTTCCTCCTTCGACCAAGTATTCCCTACGTCAATGTTTTCCTCCTACATTTTGTATGGAACGAATTCTCTTCTTTTGAAAGGGCTGCAGAAATATTGTGATAAGTATAATATTGAGTAGTGAGTGAATTCCAAAAATTCAAAAACGTCAAGGTCAATGCGCAGATTGTTTTGCTTTTGTTATTAAACATATAATGCTGCCCCTCTTTCTTACACACCAAATGTCAACAAACGAAAATAGGACAAAAGGTGAACGTATGTCTGCACCCATCCAAAGGAAAAATACATTCATTATAATAAACCCCCCTCACACGTCACACGTACAAAGAAAATGAAACGCATTTCCCGTAAGTAAGTGAAAAAGTAAGAAGATCACAAAAAATATAAATCCGTACACGACGCCATCTCTGACATTGACAAAAACAAAACACGGACAGTTGCGCATCGATAATTGCTTATTTGTGTAATTTTTAACTTAATAAAAAAACTGAATTTAATTCAGCTAATAAATTTACACAATAGTTATTGATTCTGAGGCGGTGCAAAGTTCGCTGGATCAGCTAGTTTAAATATGTTTATGTTTGTGTCTGTATGTTGCTTCTGTGAAATGTTTTGTAAATTTTTTATTCATACATTGTGGCTACATATTGGGTTGAGTTTGGGTTTAACTTCTCAAAAGTACCAATTGGCGATTCCTTAATGAGTTTTGATAACTCATGGGAGTGCAACTTCGTTGTATGTTTTTAATCATAAAAAAAAATAAAAAAATAAAAAATTATATATAATATAATATCCAGCAATTTTGTACGAGTCGGCCCAAGATTTGTTCTAAAAGCTGATTCTCAAAAAACAGGATGCTCTTGAGACGGGGGGAAGAGAGCCGTATAGATATATTCTCTTCTAAGATTGATAATATGTTTTTTAAAGATGTCTTCAGGGATTTTGAGGCATTTACCATAAAGACCACATTTTCAAATCATGTATTTTCTAATCTATTCACTAACCATAACATAAATCATTAATGATTGCATTTGTAATAAGTAAAACCCGCATTGTCCGATTCTAATGAAGCGTAAACTTTATTTAAACGAGCTTTCCTTTTCTGAAGTGAAACCTGTGGGAAATGAGATGAAAGAGAATATGACAACCGCAGAGTTAAGTGATGTTTGTTCTGACACGTTCATTGGTTTTACTCTACTCACCTGTAAATTTGTATGTCATGATGGTATGCTTGCATCTTTAACCCTTCAGAGCCATCGACCATATTTCGAAAGAAAACCTGCACAACTATTCATTAAACAACTTCGAAAAGGAGGTTATAAATTCGACGGTATTTATTATTATTATTTTTTTTATATGTTTGTTACCTCAGAACTATCGATTGGGTGAACCGATATTGATGATTCTTTTTTTATTAGAAAGCTGGTGCTTTCCGTGTGGTCCCATTTTAATTTGGTCTAGTTCTAACAATGGAATCCATGAGAAAACCATACATGTCTTAAATTTGCAATAAGTATGTGCGCGACA
Source organism: Limnephilus lunatus (assembly GCA_917563855.2). Classification (NCBI taxonomy): domain Eukaryota; kingdom Metazoa; phylum Arthropoda; class Insecta; order Trichoptera; family Limnephilidae; genus Limnephilus; species Limnephilus lunatus. The sequence continues at coordinate 93,827,920 of OU830596.1, read as the reverse complement.
AATGGACGAATAACTCAATATTACGCCAACAGATTTCGATGGTTCTTTTTTTAAGTAAAACTTTTTCACGCACGCTCGTCACTAAAAATCAAAAAAATAAACAAAAATTTTAACAAAACAAAAAACGACTTCAAAAATGCACTAAAAAGTAAAAAATAATTTCGTACGATTGTTATTTTTGGAGTCGGTGTCAGCCAAGGTCTCCACATCTCATCTATAAAAATAACAATCGTACGAAATTATTTTTTTACTTTTTAGTGCATTTTTTGAAGTCGTTTTTTGTTTTGTTAAAATTTTTTTTTATTATGAATGTTCATAACAAAAATTAAATCTTATAAATCCGATGTCAACGAATGCCTACTGTTGTGAATTTACATATTATTTATTTTAGAATTAATTTTCATCAATTAAAACATTTAGTTATATATGATTAAAATCTTAAAGAAATGACGGTCGGTCGCGCAAAAATATGCTGTAGGTACTTAAACACGACAAAATATATTTAAACAAGATTCTCACTGTGGTAAGCAATCCATTGGTTACGGGGGGACAATTTATGTAATTGCCTTTAAAACAACATTATAAATGAAAAAATGTCTAGATAAATTTAAAAAATATCATTTTAATTGGTGTATGGGTACTGCCTCCCGAGATGCATTTATTGAATAACCAACACTTCTGCCATAGGTCACCCCAAGTGTTCCATACGTTTGGTGACTTAGCAAGGATGATCGAGGATGCCAGGTTTGTGTAGTATTGGCGGCGGATGCGTTTGCCCATCTACTGCGTGGCGAGCCAGATCGGCATAGACTGGTTGTGGGAGACCTTTTGTCCTCTCCAGCCGGACTTTCTCGACCTCGCCTTGCACCGTGTGGGAGGGATGGATTCATACGTCACTCCTGGACACATTGACACCCAGATTTCTACCCACTACATATCCTTTTCCTTCCCAGAACTTCTTCTCCTCCCTTTCCCTAAAAATACCCTCCATACAGCATTCTAAAAGATGACACAGGTCCTTAGGTTTTTTTTTCTTTAAGACTTGTTCTTGCCATATATTTCTGGGGAATCGATCTATTCTTCTAACGTTTTTTCAGAAATTTATTTTGCGATATTGATAAATTTTGTATCTACTCTTTTTTGCAAAATAAAAACGAGAACCCACCATTGAGCGAGAAAAAGCGTTTAACAGGTTCACAGGAAAGCCTTACATGTCTAAAACAACTAGAATATAATTCACCGTTTATACGCCAAAGCACCAACGCCATTCAATGGGTTAAAGGCAAACATACAATAATGCAGGTGGATCTACCTGCGTTGATTGGTGTCACTTAGTTCAACTTCGTCTTCGAGCGGCAGTACGAGTGAATAATCGACTTGACATAATAACTGTCATTATCTGTAAAAGGTTAAAGGAATTACCTGTAATGATTTACTTTTAGCGCATTAGTGATCTTATTATGGGTAAAAGTATAATTAAACCATTTGAATATTATATTAACAGCAAAATACGTTGATTTTTTAGTCAAAAATATATTAGAATGTTTTGTTATTTACGTGAAATGAAATATATGTTAGTTTGACCGGATTTTAAAAGAGACTGTTTTTTAGATTGATTAAATCAATGATATTCTAGTTCTACTACCCGACTTTAAGGTTACCGCATATCACCCCTATATATAATTATTCAAATATTTTAATACCACTCTTCCATGGAAGCATTAGCTTGTGTCTGGAAGAGTAGTTTAAATTTTTTAATGCTAATTGTAAGATACATATTCCGTCAAGATCAATACGACAATCCAATTTTATTTATTTGTCCACAGTCCACATATAGAACCAACATTTGGAAAAAAAATCCAATTACCCGTATACGTGCGCAATATAACACAAAATTTCACAATATAGATATTTTAAGCAATAATTTTCAGATATATCGAGTAAAAGTACCTAACGCATTCGATCGTAAATGAATACCAAAGTATAGAATGTATCGAGAACATTTCCTATCCTTATCATATATTCCTCTTCCTCTCCCCCTTACCTAAAATCAATTTTAAAACACAATTAGACTACATATCCAAGCAATATTAGCACAAAAGACTTTTTGCTTGACTTCAGTTAACTTATTATCTAAACTTTGTATTCTGTAATTCTTTTTATCTTTATTTTTTTTTTAATGTGAATAGTTCACAAAAGTCCCAGCAGCTCCCCTCTGAAGCCAGTGAGACTCAGACATGCCCAATTGGGGTATGTCGTGAGGCTGAAGGTAGTGGGTACGGGAAGGAGATGGGGGAGAGGAAGGTGGGTAAGTACCTGTCTATTCAGATCTTGTCAACAAACACGACTAAAGCCATTTCAAGCAACGCAACGTTTCAATTCTGAATGGTGGTCTTCCACCAGGGCGATACTGAGAGTATCTTGGAACGTGCCGCAATACAATTATTTTTGCGCAATTATTTTTAAATGTATTAATTGTGAATTTACACAACATAATTAACGATAATTTATTTGCGCACGCCGGGATTCGATCCCCTGAGCTTCAGTTGTGAGGCAGGTGCCTTGCCCCTCGGCCACGGCGGTTACTTAGCACTTTTATGGAAAAACAACAACTAATTCAATAATTCAAAAACTAATAGAGAACAATATCCACGACTATTGATTCTGTTTCTGCGGGAATCGAACCTACAATCCAAGTAAAGCATTTTAATCAAAACACCGTGAAGGTCGACACTTGGTCACTTTAGTTAAATCATAAAATCTACCTTTAAATACCTTAATCGAGCGAGTTTTATTGTTGTAGGAATTCCGTACAAAAGCCTGCCTTGTAATCGATAAAAAGTAGGCTGAAGTCGAAAGTTTCGAGTGGCGTGGTTCAATGTTATGCTCGAGGATCTAATAACGCTACCACCGGAAACAACAACTGGATATTTAGATATTAATATGTATGCACGATACACAATCATCAAATTATGCCTCTGAAGACGTCATGAATGGCGAAAACGAGAGATTAAAATAAATAGCGCGAGACAATACAAGTGATTTCATCTTCCATCAGACTGTTTTTATAATTCAGATGCTTTCATGTTTACCTTAATCAAGCGATGTGTTAAAATATACCGTTGAATACAGTGGCGGACCCATCTAAACATATATCGATCATCCAGTTGATTAATCAGACATCTCCAAATAATGAGGAAAGCAATATTCGGATGCTCATCATAAATCTAATATTTTTTACAAGTGTCTGTGCTTCATTTATTAAACTCGCAAAATAACACTGCCCCCCATTACACGTATCAGTATTCGCATCAGTATTTACTGATGCGAATTACTGACGACAACCGTCAGTATTTGTGAGCCATTACACGTGTCAGTATTACTGACGTCAGTATCGTTGCGAATCCTTGCGGGAATGACGCTTTTAAAGTGATGGATCCGAAAACAAAAGCGTGTGTTGCTATAATTTTGGCGTTCGGTACAAAGAAACGAGTGAAGCGCTAACGATGGGTGAAGGACTGGCTTCTCAAAAAAGAAAAATTCTCACATTTGAATTTAATGGATGAAATTTTGCTGACTAATCATTTATTTATTTTTAAGCCATCAACAAGGTGCAATACAAAGATCCATTTACATTTTAGCCACTGGAACGATTACAGAAATAATTTTTTTTATTTATTTTATATATTCAATAATGTTATTATTAAATTAATAAAAACAGTTTATTTATAAACAAGTTCTGCTGGTAATTATTATTACGCGTGACAGCTGTTTCGCCTTCTGAGGGCATTATCATATTGGTCATGCCACATACAGACAATCTATTCATAGTATTTTTGGATATGTTTGTACTATGACTCAGTCATTTTTAATCAGAAATTAGAAATGAGTCATAGTACAAACCTATCCAAAAATTGATTGCTCAACATTCCTCCGCGATCATTTTTAAAAATCTTCCTCCGACATTGAAAAAAAATCATACTTCCGAATTAGAATATGGAGACATACAAAACTGATTATTGTGCTATATAGCCAATATTTTACATTATCACATATTTAGAGATTTGTAAAAAAAAATTAAAAATCATAAACAATATTATTTTTTTACGGAATTTAGGTAAATTTGGCTTCTCAAAGCCACGAGATCAATCCGAGACTTAACCACTGGATTGCTTTTGGTTCGATTCGGACCGACTTTATTTTTCTGCGATTGCATTCGGTCCAAAACCGGACCACATTTTCCTACCATTCGTAAAATATTTATTGAACATAATTATTTAAAACATATTCATGGCATTGGCAGAGGAAGGATGAAAGTAGACTGAATGCTGTAGAAATGAGATCCCTAAGGCGTATGTGTGGTAAAACCATGAATGATCGTGTGAGAAACGCGGAGATCCGCAAAGAATGCAAGGTTGATATAAGCGTAATGAGAAAGATCAAGAAAGGAAAGTACCGATGGTTTGGGCATGTAGAGCTAATGAACGAGGAAAGGAGTGTAAGGAGAATATATGACGCAAATGTGAATGGTAGAAGAAGTCGGGGACGCCCGAGAAAGACATGGCACCACCAAGTGAATCAAATACTTGAATCGGGCCATGTCAAGAGTCAGAATAATAGAAGAGCATGTATGAGACGATGAATGAATGTGAACGAGGCATGGAGTGTGTGCCAAGACCGAGTTGTTTGGCGGTCCGTCCTCTCTGCCTATCCCTGCGGGGAAACGGCGTGATGGTTGGTTAGTTTTTATTCATGGCCAGCAATTTATTCTATCAAATAGTTGTTAAAATAGACTATAAGTCTATGACCTTAACGATTGTCTTTGAATTGTTCTAGAACGAATTTTGACAGTTTAAAACTCAGTTACGCACTCAAATTCTACAAAATAATTTTCAAACCAAACTTTTGATTTGCTGTTAACATATGAAAAAATGGATTTCTAATATATATTTGCATCTGAGGTTATCAAACAGGCCATAGGGAACATAACAACGTAGAACATATTCAATATATATATATTAAAAATATCCGCTGGCGGCAATTTCTAAACACTAAAGCACAAATTTCGCGCATTTATAGAGTTGAAGATTTTTTAATAATTTTTCTCTCAATTTTAAAAACATAAGATAATTAGTAAAATATAGGTGAATTCATTGGCTGTATAGCACTATAATTTGTTTATATGTTTACATGCACAAATGTGGAGTAATCATGTTTTTAATATGGTAGCTAGAGGCGATAAAACAGCACCGTCCTCCATCCGTCCTCCACGGTGCATAAGAAATACTGACGTACTGATGCGGCGAGCCCTTACACGCATCAGTACAGTATCAGTATCCCCCACCACTTTTCGGCCACGCCCCAATACTGATGAGGCCGATCCAAATATCTAGATGCGCGTCAGTAATTTTGTCGATGCGTCAGTATTAGCCATTACACGTATCAGTATTCGCATCAGTACCTTAATACTGATGCGAATACTGATACGTGTAATGGGGGGATTACGGTCTGGTACGTGGTATACATAGATAGAGTACCTGAGTCGCTCGAGGGACCAGCAGCATTTTTCAACTCGGCTATAATAAAATAACTAAAACAATAATTAAGAAAAACTTGTGATGAATTAAATTGATGTTTTCTAGTTAACTAGTAGGATATTTCAAAATGAAATATGTTTTTGAAATATCATACTAGTTTACTTGAAAACATCAATTTAATTCATTACAAGTTTTTATTAATTATTATTTTAGTTATTTTATTATAGACTAGTTGAAAAATGCTGCGGGTTCCTCGGGAGACTCTAGTACTCTATCTATATCAATACATAGATGGTTAATAAAATGTGATTATTTTAATTAAAATACAATAATGATATTATATTATGAAATGCAATACAAGTGTAATGAAATATAATTTGTTCATGAATAATCTGAGTATTTTATCCAAACATTGTTAACCTATACTACTGAGACGCTCACCATTATTCCGAATCAAAATGTTGCTAGAAATAGCTTTAGCCGTTTTTAGTGACGAGATTTGAATAGCCAGATACTTCCCAACCATAATTTTCCCCATCGCTTTCTCAAACCAATTCCCTCTAGGGCTAATATAAGCGCGACCCGCGAAACAGCTGATTTCGATGCAAAGTTTAGGTGATTTCTATTTTATTTATTTATTAAAGGCTTTCAAATCACGTTATTATAGATACATAAGTTATTCAGGAGTACAATTATAGTAATATATAAAACAGTATTATATAACATAATAAACTGAACAATAAGGATATAAGCATAATAAAAAGATAACAAAAACCATATTACAAGAATAATAATAAAATTTACATAAGAATTTTAGAAATTTTTGTTATAAATTTAGGTAAAGAATAAATGAAAATATCAACCGAACAAAATTCATTTCCAAACCTATGAAGTCTTTGGATTGGGGAATTAATGAAATAGACGGATAAACAAAGAACAGCTCAGGAAGTCTCGTGTCACTATTAGGTACTCGGAAAGTTATTAGTTATAAGTTTTGTTAAGTCAGGTGCGTCAAGTGATCCATTAACTAATTTGAATAATAGAACCAAATCGCTCTTGGATCTTCTACACGATAGGTCAGTTAAACATAATTAATTTGTTCAATAGGTAGGAAGAGTTTGAAATTAATGAACCTTAAAAATTTATGCTGAACTTTCTCAATTTTTATTTTGTGTGCTTTATAGTATGGAGACCAAATAGTGGAATTATATTCTAAATTATTTCTATTATCATGTTAATTTTTTTGTTTATTATTATATTTTACGTTTTAATATAATATGTTTTTATATAGGTCAGTGGATAAAAATGTTTAAAACAATTGCGTAAAATAGCTTAAAGTTCGATTATATACCATAATTCATCAACGATGTCTAAATCCCATATTAGTTTTTATGTCAACATTAAAAGCGATTATCTCAGCTTGCCATTTTGTAGAGTGGATGATTTTTGCGCAGCATGGAACAATTAGGAAACTCATAGTCTCATCGACAACATGCAATTGGATTTCTAAATTGATTATATTCAATTAAACATTGTTGTGGATAATTAATAAGGAAATTTAACAAGCCGTTTAATATTTCTTACGAATTAATGCAAAATATATTGCCATTGTTTTAAAAGAAATATTCAGATCTTCTCATAGAAAAGCTTTCTGTCTCCAATAGCATTGTGAAATGAAACTCGGTATTTATCCATGCAAATGATCTTAACAAAAAGTCATAAAATAAATAAATCACACAGGAGAGAAGTATGAGCGCTTTCGCATAAATCGTAATATTGTGAAAATGAATGAAACTATCATAAAACATGAACATGAACATTACTTGTAACGTATTACACAGGGAAAGCGAATTTTTTATTGTAAATTGGTCCATTATATATGCTAAACAAGCAAGCAGATGACTCTGAGAAATTATGTTGCACCATGACATGGCGAAAACAATATGAGCTGAAACAACAAAGAAATATGGGAAACACAGAAACCGTCGGAATTATTTTTTACAATAATCAACAATGGATGTCAAATCTCAACATAAACATAATCTACAATCATCAATGAAGCGACAAATTATTAATAATTAACAAACAAAACGTATGGTGAGCTATTTTTCAAACTTTTAAAGTTTACAATACAAAAATATTAATAGGTATAGGTATTATATGTTTATTTTTCATAATTAAAATTTTTAATTTGAAAGCGTATTTCACCACCTCCAAGAAGTAATTCTTAGTTTTTGGATACGTTCAAAAATATTCCATTTATTTAGATTCTATTGCAAAGTGGAAATATTCTGATCTTCTGACAGAATGTGCCGGAGGCTTGAAGGATTAAATATGATTGTCGATGTAAATGGATGAGAGTATATATAAGACTTGATGAATTCATTTTAATGTTACAAATTTATTGATAAATTTATGTTAATTTATTTGGAGCTGGGAATAAATTAACTATAATTTTACAATTGATTTTTTTTCTTTTGAAATTGAAAATATCATTGCAATGTGTTAGTTTTATTAATAACGTATTGGTGTTATTATTAATTATAACAATCATAATCATCATTAAGACTTAACACATTTGTAGTGCGGTGGGTCAGTTTTAAGGATTGTAATGAATTTGCATAACGAATGAATTATTTTATTATGTTTAATGTCGCAATAAACATTGAACTAATTATGATATCATGGAAGTGATTCTTCATAGGTACTTGGTATTTACCTACTTTAATTTTTACCTTCAAGTGTAAATCTGAAGTAACTTCAACCACAGATTTAAAATATTGGAGTTGAAATAGAGCACTACTTCAAAGATTCAATAGCGTTGTAAACGTTTAGTTTGCCGTTCAGTTACACCATTTCTGATCAAAACAATTATCGTTTCTTTTGTACGTATAATATCCCCCCTGTATAAACATAGAAACATGATAAAGTAATCACAAAGGTTTTGGTATTTGCAAAGAGTTTTCCATACAAACTCTGTTATTTGCTGTTTTACAAACAATAATAACCTGTTTAAATTTATCACTACCACATGAAAATAGTATAATTCATAGTTTTGTCCATGTTTCTGCTTGAAAAATAACCTAACCTAACCTTGTATGTAATTAGAAATTTAAATTCTCGACTATTAAAAAATATTTATAAAAACCGATTTCAAAAGAAGTATCTTGTCGAATGTTGGATGGTATTTCATAAAGCCACCCGCAAATTGCATAGAAAATTATTTTTAAATAATTCAGAGTAGCTACAATAATCAAATAGTATCTAGATCCAAGATTAATATTGGCGCAAGTGATTATGACCTCATCCTTCATACGTCTTCTTTATACGTGAGGGTTAAAATCGCATTAAAAAAAGCGAAGATTTATTTTAGGCCCGCCGGCGAGCCCGCGACCCGTGACAGATAAGAGCATTAATGCATTATGAACACGGGAAGGAAAAATGTAGATAAACGTTTATATTTTGTTTTCTTCTAGACTTTTATTTATATTTTCATCTAGTAATATTTTAAAATGATTAATTTAAAAAATGAACATGGTCACAAAAATCTTGACCTAATTTATAATTAATTAATAAAAAAATGTGTAATGTGACCTTGGAATGGGGTACCCCAATAAGTTCACAATAATTATAAATAAATAATCCAATGTTCTGTTTCTACAAACTCAATTAATTTTATTTCGCTATCCATCTTTCCACCGAAAGAATATTTAATTTTTTATTTATTTATTACAACTAAAAAAAAACATGTGAATCAGATGTAAGCCTCCTGAAGGGTATTTTTCACTATAATATTAAATAAATAAAGTCGACTAATCAGCCAGTTTGGTCTAGTCAACGAGAACCCCTCCACATATTAAGTTAATTTTAATACAGTTAATTGCACTGAGGAGAAAACCCCAACTCATCAACATTTATTGATCACGATATCAATAAAAACTTCAATTTATTATCTTCCCAAAGCATGTTTACAAAAAAATCAGGTCATTTCGTGTCTGTTAATTTGAGAAAAATATCCGGCAAAATAAAGGTAAAAGGAAATGATTCACCAATTAATTAATCGATAAAAAATTTGCCTCGACGGTCATTATCTGGAGGCATAACTGTTTTTAAGCTGATCTATTGATCGTATTTTATATATATGTAAGGTGCCTCTATGATTAATTAGAAAAAAAAATAGAACACAACTGAACACACGAAACAGGTTTTACCAAGCTATCATGTCTCTGGTAATGAAAGTATTTTGTACGTGATCTCAGGAGGGAATTATATTTTTAATATAAGAAGAGGTAATTGAAATGAAAATAGAATGCTTTGATTTAAGACTCGGAATCTCGAATTTCTACCAATTTATAACTTATTTTCCTTGAACATTGTAAGTTTTTAAGTTCTTAAACACGTTTTTTCTGTTATTTTATAAGTTATATGAATGATATTTTTTTTCGTTATACTACAACTTAAGACATTTCTCACGGAATTTCTGCTGTATAAAACGAGTCGTGTTTTATGAAAAAAAATCATAATCTTTCACGAAATTATTATAATTTTTAATATTAGCGCACTCCCTCTAATATTCTCCCCTTCTTCTTTTGATCGCTTACTACAGGGACTTAATGATAATCGGGACATCTTGATGTTCTAATATACTTGTTTTGTTAATTCTTTCTGAAGATACGCAACAACATTTTAATTGGTAGTAAAAAAATGTTTAGACTTACGGAATTCAATAATTCGTTTGTGTGAAAGCAAAATATGATCTATTAATTTATATAATCCTTTCTCTGAAAGATGTTAGACGCCATTAAAGTTTGGGCAGGTAAAGTGGGATAAATTTTAAGATAATGTTAATGAATTACTTGCCCCTGACACCAACTCTGATCGCTCTTTTTCTTATGTTTTTTTGAAAACCATTTGGAGCCAGTAAGACTAAGGCATCCCCAATTGGGGTATGTTGTGAGGTTGAAGGTAGTGGGGAGAGGAAAGAGATGGGAAAGAGGAAAGTAGGGAGTACCTGGCTATTCAAATCAGGTCACAAAACACGGCTAAAACCATTTCAAACGACGCACGTTCCAATTCTGAATGGTGGTCTTACTGCTGGCCGATATTGAGAGCATCATCCACTCCGTGCCGCAAATATCACCAATATTGTTTTTAAATAATTAAATTATGAAATAACACAATTCAATCAGATGAAGTTTACTTGCGTACACCGGGATTTTAACCCTCGACCTATGGATTGCTAGTCGAGAGCTTTACACCTCGACCACGGAGGCACTGTAACCAAAATCAAACGATAATCTCTCTAAAACAAAATGCAAACCCATATTTGACGACCTTCGTAGTCCAGTGGGTAAGACTCTTAACTCACAATCCGGAGGTCGCGGGTTCGAACCCGGCGTGCGCAAATAAATTTTATTTGATTAATTTGTGTTATTTCACAATTAATACATTTAAAATAATATATAGTATATTTGCGGCACGTTCCAGAGTGGAAGATACTATCAGTATCGCCCTGGTGTAAGACCACCATTCAGAATTGAAACGTTGCTTGAAAATGGCTTTAGCCGTGTTTGGTGACCAGATCTGAATAGCCAGGTACTTCCCAACCTTCCTCTTCCCCACCTCCTTCCCCTCCCCACTACCTTCAGCCTCACAACATACCCCAATTGGGGATGCCATAGTCTCACTGGCTCCAGACGGGAGCAGTTGAGATTCTTGTGCGGTATTCACTGTAAAAAAAAATATATATATATAGAAAGATAATTTTTCAACTCTTACTTTAATTTATTTCAAGGGAAACTCTTCTCAAACATACATCACCAATAAGCATGCATATTTGAATAATAGATAGAAAATTCCAACTCGGTTTCCTTTAATGTGAAAAAGTAAGTTAATTGGTTCATAATTATGTTTGTTATTACAAGACGATGAGAATCGTGTTTCATTTGAATGTAAGCAATGACAATGCTGTTCATTAAATCTGGCAGAAATTTTCTTTTTCATCTGGTTTATGAAATAGTTAGATCTCATACGATCCCAATTGTGGGTAACGACAGACATTTCAAAACCACTGTGTGCAGAATATGGTCGTCAGTACCCAATATGAAATTCGATCTTGCGACAAGTTGTTAAACACATGGCACGCATTGTCAGTTGGTAACACTGCTACCGATTTCTTACATATCTCCCTTAAACATTTGAGGTTTTCAAGCTCTTAAAAAAAAAAAAAATATATATATATATATATATATATATATATATATATGTGTTATTTTTTAAGATAATATCCATACATTCTTCAGGTCGAAACGCAAATTAAAAAAAAATCGCTAAGTATATTCCGAAAATTATTATAAACACGCCTGTTTACGTTATTTTATATGTTACATGCATGAACAAAATGCACAGTGTTTCTTTGAGTGTGTACTGCTTTAGACAACCCCCATAAGATTTTTGCCCTATTTTAAACGAGTCGTGTTTTATTAAGCATTTTCACAATTTTCGCTTCAATTTTATCGTTTTAAATATTAGCGAGCTCTCTCCATCATATAATTACATATATCTCTCCATCTTCTTTTTTTTTGTTTCCATATTCATTTTCTATATTATTTCAAATGTTGATACTTGTGTATAAATAAGTTGTAAACCGACGAATAATTCTGCAACACATACATTTAAAAAAATGGGTAGAAATCAACGGTCACATGACAGTTGATCTGCCGACAATTGGGCCCTGTGTATTTATATACAATATGCAGTCGGTTTGGAGAAAATACGGTATACCTGATTGCATAAAATATAACTAATTTACCCCGGAAGGATGCAGAGAGGATGTACCGCCTTATAACAAATGTATAAAACATATTTTCATTAAAATGGATCAAGGAAAAATCTGCTTCTCTGCACACTGCATATAACAGCGCATAAGTACAAAAAATCGACGATATGTATAAATTCTTTTGTTATTCATAGCAACTTATTATTAAAAGTATTTTTAAATCGATTTTATGTTTGATATTGATATATAATGCAAAAAAAAATATAATTTTATGGTAAATATTTCAATGATCAAATTTGTCATCTCACCAAACCTTTCAAAATTTTTTTTAATTCAAATAAACCATATAGGTTATCGTCATTTGAGTAAATGGGGTGTGGGTTTAAAAAAATAATGGCATCCTGAAAGAACTAACACACTGACTGGACCGCAAAGTTAAGTATAAAGATATATTTTCACTTGAAAGCAGTAAAACTTTTTTTTTACTTTAGCTACACACAGGAGGCCCTAAGGAAAATAATTTCCTTCAGAGCCAATGTCATCTTTGGGGATGCTACGTGGAAGGTCTTTTTGGAAAGGAAGGAGATGAGGTTCTGGAAAGGAAAAAGGTTCAGTGTGTCCAGATCATCCGCCGCTAAGGCCGAGACAAACCTTACCTCATGAAACCGGTCACCCTTGCTAAGTTACCAAATGTAGCGAAACACTTGGGGTGACCTGTGGCAGAGGTGTTGGTTATCCAATAAATGGTTCCCTGGGCGGCGGTATCTCACTAAATGTGTCGTCATGAATTGAGCAGACTCTTATGTCTAGAATTTGTAGGTAATACAACAACACACAACGCCATTTCCATCATGAGTTATAGAGTTAAATCATTGGTCGGTTAATATTTCTTATTCGAAGACGTTTTTAGTATAAAAAGTTACGTTCCATTATTTTTGTGAGTTGGCTAATTTATTTTAATGTTTTGCGCACTTTTTCTAATGTGAATACCACACAAGAGTCCCAACTACTTTCGTCTGTAGCCAGTGAGACTATAGCATCCACAATCGGAGTATATTGTGAGGCTGAAGGCAGTGGGGAAGGGAAGGAGATGGTGAAGAGGGGGGTGAGGAAATACCTGGCTATTCAGAACTGGTAACCAAATACGACTAAAGTAATATCAATTCTGAATGGTGGTCTTACAACAGGACGATACTGAGAATATCTTCCACTTTGGAACACGCAGCAAATATATCTACTATATATTATTTTTAATGAATTTCTTAAAAAATAACACAAATCAATCTAATAAATTTTATTTGTGCACGCTGGGATCCGTATCTGCGATCTTCATTTTTTTTATTATTATTATAAAAATGTTGTACAAAAATCCTAGCTTTTCATTTCATTCAATGTTAATTCTTCTGGTAAAACTGCAACATAATTACCTGTTACCTGACACGATGAAAATAGGGGTTAAAAAAATTAACGCCTTATATTAGTAAAATATTTTTTAAAAAACCTGATGTTTTTGTCTATGTAATTTGCATTCTATTAAAAGGGAAAGGTGTGAAGAAAGTTCTAATGAATAACATCACCTGTGGTCGACAAAAGGTCACACGCAATGTCACTAAGATACATGTCACTCATTCGATTGAGTGATTTATGTATGACCTTTTGAGATAGAGTAGGCGGGTGTTGAAAGAATAAATCGTTATATGGATGACAAAGAATAAATCGTTACTAAATTAGCAGCACAAGATTTCCAAAGATGGGGTAATGCGCGTTTTCATTCCGCGATAAAATATCCCCGACAAAATATCCTCCAAAAACATATCCTACGGACAAAACATCCCCCAACAAAATATCGAGAAAAAGAAAAAGAAAAAAAGAAAAAAAATCTACTAAAACTTAACATAACCTAACATAACAAAAAATGGGACAAAAACAATACAGATAACAATAATTTATTGTCTTTACAGGATGTCTGTGTTATTTTTGCCCAATTTTACTATCTATTGTCTTTATATTTTTGTGTATTATTTTTGTCATATTTGTTTGTTAGGTAAGGTTAGGTTAGGTTAAGTTTTACAAAATATTTTGTTGGGGGATGTTAATGTTAAAACAATAAATTACTGTCTGACCATTGTCTTTTTCTATTTTCCTGTGTCTTGTTCTCTTTCATATTTTCATTTAGATTGTTATTGTTAACTTCTTCTTCTCCTATGATATATTTCACTGATGGGAATAACCTTTCAAAAAAGTTAAAAAATAAAGTTTTTCTTATAAAATTCAATAAATTATTGTTCAAAAATAGTAAAATGGGACAAAAATAATACACATAACAATAATTTATTGCCTTTATAGGATGTCTGTATTATTTTTGTCCGATTTTTTGTTAGGTTAGGTAAGGTTAGGTTTGGTTAGGTAAGATTAGATTTTAGTAGAAATACTTATATATAACCTCAAACAGTTTGATAATGCCTTCAGAGTACGAAACAGCTGTCACGCATAATAATAATTACACAGCAGAATTTGTTTCAAATAAACTGTTTTTATAGTATAAATCTGGAGCACCATAAAAGAAAAAAAAATAATGATTGAACTTCAGTTAAAGAATATATTTAGTTATTTACAATGCCTCGGGCTGTGAAAAATTTAAGTTATGAGGAATTTAGTATTAAGCTTAAAATTATAAAGTTGTAAAACATGAAACCATAAACTTGAAACAATTAAAAAAAACATTAGCCAAAGGCGAAACTAAATAGACACACTTAATACAAAGTTGTATGTAAAACTTATCTTTAAATTAACAATAATTAATAATGTGAGCAATTAGTATAAATAATCATTTAACAAAACAAGTAATAATTATATGTACATAACGCATTAAAAACGCTGATACACAGTTGAAACTTCAAAGAATTTCACAAATCTCACGTCCCAAATGATTAAAATAAGCATTAAAAATAATGACTATTCTGGTATCTCACCAAGTATCTGGGATAAAACACTATACTTCCGTTATCTTTGACGTGAAGAAATGGACAGGTAAATAAGAAAATCTTATTTATACACAGAAGAAGTAGAAGACCATTTCTCAGATTCTCGGACGTTTGTTCATTTTTCAGTGGAGATATAAACAGATTTTTAACGATCACACATA
This sequence comes from Limnephilus lunatus, assembly GCA_917563855.2. NCBI lineage: Eukaryota > Metazoa > Arthropoda > Insecta > Trichoptera > Limnephilidae > Limnephilus > Limnephilus lunatus. Next base: position 93,812,460 of record OU830596.1, on the reverse strand, counting down.
AAAATTGTTCGAAGAATTAAACATGACACAATTATGGGGACTTCAAGGACAATCGATTAAACTTAGTGATGGTTATTAAGAGTACTGTTTGTTTTATGATGTGCGGCTGAGTTAGGTTAGGGTTAGTTAGTTAATAAACTGTCGAAACTCAAATTAGTATGGCAAAATGATTGAGAAAGCACATCGTGTTTTATTATTTCTCCCCGAGGCAACATATAATTGCTAAATGATATAATGTGTCTCAATGTTCAGTAAGTATTTTTAAAATGTATTAATAATAGCTTCATACACAGTCTATTTTTACAGTCTGTCAGATTTCCCCCAAGGCTTATGTCAACTTTAGGGTCACTGCGTGGAGGATCCTTTTAGGAAACGAATAAGAGGAAGTTCGAGGAAGAAAAAGGGTATGCGGTGTGGGTAGGAGTCGGGGTCCGTGTGTCCAGGAGTGACGGACGTATAAATCTATCCATCTCACTGTAGTGTTAGGCAATGTTCTGAGAGAGTCCTTCTGAAGAAGTCAAAAGGTCTCCTTCAACCAGTCTCTCCCAATAATGCCCTACAAGACCAGGATAAACCTCACTCCATGAACCCTAGCACCCTGCAAAGTCACCAAACGTAGCCAAACAATTGGGGTGATCTATGGCAGAGGTGTTGGTTATCAAAAAAATGTACCTACGAGTATACACTGTACACGCCTCGAAAATTTTCTTTCACTAAATGGATGAACGATGGGTTGTTTCAAAAAATTTGGACAATCAAATTTTTAAAGATAATTTTTACGTTCCATGAAAATTCTATTCAAATTATGTGATAATTTCAGTTTTATAAAGCAACTGGCCTATAATGATATAATAACAAAACTTACACATGACGTAAAAAATTAACTTAATAAAAGATGAATCGTTCAAAAAATTTTAAAACTACATTTCCTTGGTGTCATTTTCAAAACTGGAACTGATTGTATGGAGATTAATAAATTCAGACCAGCCGTAAAATAGAAACTTATCTGTAATAATATATATATAATACTTTAAAAGTTTATTTTTTCTCAAAGTTTGAAATATAACCCGTAATTTTTCACGGGTCTTCGCCACTTTACTTAATAATTATACGCTACTTTATCATGCTAATAATTGAGAATTATTCTTTTGCAAAGTAAGTAATTAATATTTTTTCATCTCAGCGGGGTAATGGAATGGTGGAGAAAGAAACCCGAGGCTGGGATGCTCAAACAACACATTTACAAAATATTACCTTCAATCAACATATTACATACATATTTAAATATTTTCCTTTATGTCTTTGGCTTGTACTAACGATCTCCATTCTACAACTATCATAACTATAAAACCCAATAAAATTATGAATGATGTCCGTTGCTCAAGTAAGTAATTACTTGAGGCTAATGAAAAGCGCTACCTCATTGCGACATAAAAGGTAATCTGTGTTTGTACTTGGAAGTGGAATTACCCGCATTTGAACAAAACGAAATAAAAAAAAAAAGTTTAATTAAGTATATCAATCATGCAATGTGAATGCCCCAAATGTTACTACTCCCACAATCAATTATTTTGTTAAATATTGCGCAGTTCCTTAATTCATCCGAACTACTAACGAGCTATCATCAAACAGTATTAATAGCCTAGCGACTGTACGGTTGAAATTTAAGAATCCGACTATGAATTCAACTCTGACTCCGCGCCTTACGCAAAACCGAATTAAAGCTATGCCAAAAGATGGCGCCACTTACGTTAACAGAAGGAGGCTTACGTGAGGAGCATCGCCTGGCAGGCGTAAGTACCACTAGATTTGTAATTTCGTGAATCTCTCCGGATATGGAGAGATTGGCGATAATATGATTATTATTGTAACTGGCAGTTGTCAATAATATTACCACGCGACTATATATAACCTATGACGTCATTGCCTGTCGCAGTTACTTTGTTCCAGTGAGTAGATTTTTTTTAACATTAATACCTCACAAGAGTCCCAACTGCTTCCGTCTGGAGCTAGCGATACTATGGCATACCCAATTGGGGTACGTTCTGAGGCTGAAAATAGTGGGGAGAGGAAGAAGATGGGGCAGAGAAAGTTGGGGAACCTGGCTATGCAGATCTGGTCACCAAACACGGCTAAAGCCATTTCAAGTAACGTTTCAATTCTGAATGGTGGTCTTACATCAGGACGATACCGAGCGTTATCTTTCACTCTAATATGCAGAACTGGTGACAAAAATAGCCATGAAGAGGATAAGATAATAATTATCCAATTATTGGAAGAATAGTTACAATGGAGCTCCCAGCGGCAGGCCTATTATACTAGTGCTAAACATTTAGGCTTTGAAATACATATTTTATATTAATTTTATTTCAATATTTATCACATCATCTCACTGAAGTCTCATTAATCTATAATGTTTTTGAGTACATTTACACAATAAATAAACGAGAAAAAAGTTTTAAAATCGTCAGACTACGCTAATTTTCCTAAGTTACACTCTGCCCATAACCTACCGGATAACCATTTACACTAATGAACATGGAAAAGGTCAGTCCCTTAATTATAAACATGTTTAATCATGAGCTCGAAAACGTAGACAGTAGATTAAAAAAAACATGAAAGTGGAACTGTTTTTTATCGTCACGATATTCTTATTGAAACAAAATCAACGAATGCCTCCCATTCTCTTAGTGCGCGACGAGGCGTGTAATGATAATCAAAAATCTCTCAACTAAGCGTGGAAGCCTATTTTAAATAATATTGTGTTGTGTTGAGGAGTAATTTCTTTTCATTCGCAAATGAATGGGTACATTATGTCGCAATTGATAACACGTATTGAAAAGAAAACCTAAATCCTCTAATCCTATAATATATATATATAAATTAATCCCTGTTTCCCTTGGTCATGCCATAACTTCAGAACGACTTTACCTATTTTATTCGTCTTTTTTTTAAAGTTTTCTAATACTTTGTACAAGGTTCTTACGGAAAGAAAAAAATAAGAAAATTGAATAATTTCAGAAAATTTAACGACTGTTTTAACTTAGCACGTTTGACAGTTCGCGCGTTTGACGAAATTGAATTTAGCAAGTAGCTGTTTTTTTTTGTAACAAAAGAATTGTCTAGGTATTTTTTAAATTATAGATATTTTAAATAGGTACCGGAGATGCGGGAGGGGAACGGGGATGCACAGGAAAGGACGTGCAGGGAGAAACAATTTATTTCTTTGAATATGATATTGCAACGCATGCCGGAAACCAGCTAGTCAAAAGATAAAAACAAACATAAAAATATTTGACTAGGTTCCTTAATCAAAATAGGAACTAGTGCTGATGTTTTTATGATATTCCGAAAATTCTCTTTCTGAATTAATAGAAAAAAAACATTATACGTCAATCAGTGGAAATTAAAACGAACAAATCATTTGCAAAAAAAGAAAAAAAAATGTATATATTATTATTATTGTGTCGTATTAGAGCCTATAATGTGAGAGTATAATATACATAATACGTTAGGGATGCCTTGGAACACATTTTTTTATCATTAGCTCCACACAGGAGGTCCTGAGGAAAATAATTTTCCTCAGAGACTATGTCATCTTAGGAGATGCTATATGGAGGATCTTTTTATGAAAAGAGTGGAGAGCGAGTTCTGATGAGGAAAAGGTATGACGGGTGGGTAGGTATCTGGAGGTTGGTGTACCATAGTGACGGATACATGAATCAATCCCTCCAACATGCCAAGCGTTGGTGTCTACATCAGTACCTACGTATGAGTTGACACATGACTGAAGTTAAGAAAGCAGTGTGTTCTTAGTCATAGTTTTTTGACATTCCTTCCTAACTGCTTATTAATTAGGTTATTAATGTAAAAATAATAAACATTTATGTTGATATTATAGCATTATATATGGAGAAAGGTGGTGCAATGCGTCAACTGCATAAAATTGGTTATAAAATTATATAAAAGTTGAATAGTTTTAAAAAACAACATAAAATTTAATTATGTAAGACAGATGCCAATAAATTTGGTATGTTAATAGATTTACACTTTCTAAACAAAATTTTCTTAAAAGGTTAAAGAATTTTCAAACCAAAGGCATTTAAATATTAGAGAAATTCAATTCATATGGTTATGTGGGATTTTACTGGCGAACAAGTGTTTACTTTCCGGCTTCTAAAAATACCAAAATTGGTGTCATTGAACTACCCATCATTTTGCTTACAAATGCCTTATTATGGCTCGGAAAAATATCTATAATGAATAGAGCCTACAATTTGAAGTCTAAACGTCTTCAATTGGCATTAAATAAAGTGCTACTGGGAAAGTATGTGGAATTATCTACCATACGAACAAAATACGGAATCTTTTTCCAAGATAATGTGTGTACTTGACGGTAGGAGAATATAATCTTTAGTGCTAAATGGGCACTTAAATCAATTCAATACTCTTCAAAGCGTGTTTTGTAAATGAACAAAAGCAGATGGAGAAATTCAGTGCTTAGATATATCTTTTCAAATGACTACATAAGATCAAACGAACACGTGTAGTATTCACTAAGGCTTGATGATTAAAATAATTTAAGGCAGCTTTTGATTTAGGAAGTAGAGTAATTAATTTATTAACTCGTGATAAATTATTGAAAATTATTTTTATAATTACTGAAGATGGACCCTGACAGTCAGTCCAAACAGTAATATCAAGAAGGAAGAGGACGGAAAACAAGGCTTCCCCCAATAATCAATCAAGATTACTTCCCTTATTTAATATACAAAGTCTATCTGTCCGTCTGTTCGCGAAAAAACTCAAAAAATACTGAATGAATTTTCATGCGGTTTTCACCAATAGATAGAGAGATTCATGAGGAAGGTTTAGGTGTATAATTTGTCAAGGTTTGTGTAAATTGGTGGAAATATATAATATATAAAGGAGAATGTCTGTATATGGTGGACACGCCGGCTGGCAAGCGGGGGGTGTGGATTTGATTTGTATGCAAAAGTTGATGAAATTTTGCACATGTGATCTTCAAAGCAAGATGAAGGTTACTGTCTACATTTGATTTCGAAAACTCTGTGTAAAGCCCGGGAATCGCCTGGGACTTCAGCTTGATGGGTTGTAGAAATCATTAGAATTTAAACATATTGTAAATAAACACCTTAATGACTCTTTTCCAGCAAACTTTAAGGTATACAAAATAAAAGCCTTATAGTTCAAGATTGTATGAAAGTCGATAAATTCAAATAAGATAAATGTTTCGTACTGTTCCGGTGTTATATGTTTTGTGTATAATATTAATAAATAATAATATTAATAATTTAGACCGATTTTTGCTCCTATAGTGATTAATTTTTGGGTTATTTTGCCGTGTTGCGCTTCAGATAGCTTTACAGTGACCATCATCATAGCAGGTTTGAAAAAACTTAAATAAAAAATTTACAACAGAAAAATTAATACATTTTCAATACAATAATTAATACATTAACCATACAATAATTAAAACATTTACGACACAATTTTTTTTTAGAATACTTTTGAATTTCAATACACGCCTGATTTTTACTTGCACATTGCGTAGTGAACTTGAAATTGTAAAAATGTAGGAAGTCACGATCAGATGCATCACGTTCTCTACAATTTGTTGATATAAAACAACATCGTAAATAGTTTGACTTACCTAATAAATTGTTGGTGAATGCTTAAGTAATGTGTAATTCCTACGTAATGCGTAACATTTTTCAAGTTCAATGAACTTTTAATTTTTTAATATTGGAACTACTATTAAAAACTACAAACTTATTTTATGAATTAAGATTAATTATTTTTTCGAAATGCGTTTTTATTTTGTTAAAATGCTTGGCAGATGCTTAGATAAATTAATCGTGTGAAGATACGTCACTGAGACAACTTGCGTGTTATCACTAAACCAGGTCCGGTGGACATACCGTAGCGGCTCGTCCACACATAATATATATACATTCTTTATTTTTTTTACGTTAGCTCCACACAGGAGGTCTTGGGGAAAAATCCCTCAGGCTCAGGTCAGATTTGGGGATGCTGTTGGACGGTATTTTTAAGGAAAGGAAAAAGATATAAGGGGAGGGTAGGAATCTGGGGATCGATCCAGGAGGGACGTACAAATCCTTCTCTCCCATTGCGGTACAAGATGATGCAGTAAGTGGGAAAACGCATTCGCCGCCAAGTCCTTGACAAACCTCACCCCTTGAACCCCGGCACCCCTGCTAAGTCACCAATTTGGGGTGATCTATTACCCATACCCGCCTCTTAAATTGAATGGCTAACTTGTCATACATAAACAGTGCAACATTTTTTTTTCGAGTAGTATGAATATAACGTGTCTTGTAGTTTTATAATGTCATTGGATAGATTTCGTAATTTTCAAGTTTACTAAAATTCGGTAAGTACATTTCTTTTAAAAGACGGTGTGATTTTTCACCGGTTTGTACTTGTGTGTATAATAAAACGAGTATCATCATCTCGTGAGTCCGCGAAATGAATGCTCAACGCCCACTCAGTAAACTAGGTTATGTAAAGTAGTCATGAACCCAATGAAAGTAGGACGTCAAATCTTTACAAGTTAGATAGGTCAGTGTTTTGTTAGAGGTCTTTGTATGCATTCAGTACGTGTTCAATGATCACGCACTTGAGTGGATGGTTGTTTACTAAAGAACAAAAATGCTTTTCATTACTTTGGTACAGCTCAAATAAGTACCTACTTAAGTGCAAAGTCTATAATACTAACGAAGTAGGAGCTACAAAAAAATCACCTCTTTAGGTATCACTGTCTGATATAATTTATTTTTAATATTTACAACATATTTTGAACACGACGCGTGAAAAATCGTGTGAACAGCTCCATTAATTAAGAAGTTGTACATATTAAGCCAAAAATGTATGTATTCTGAGTGTGCCTTATTTCGCCAAGAGTATAGATAATATGCATAAAAATCGCTTGGCGAACTGAGTCTAGAGGTCACGATTTTAGGTGACTGGACAACTCAGAATGAAATCAACTAAGGACCTTCTTTAAAAAGTCATTAAAAGTGATGAAAAAATATATAAAAAATTGGTAAAATAGGCTACGTTGAGTTAGGGTTATATAAAATTCGCTAGCCGCCATTATTTTTAGATATTGAAATTCCCCTACGTGATGCCATTGACACTGGATTTTCGAATACTTTAAGACTTGTTGCATGAAAATCGGATGTATAGTTTTTTTTTAATATGTTATCAACCAGCTTAGCGATTCTATATCTTTTGTGGGATCTTTATAGAGATAACGGAAGTGAATTCCTGTCAGATTTGTGTGATTTTTACAGGTTGAAAAACATTGTTTCGAGAAAAACGCGTTCATAGTTTTGCTGAAGGATAATTCAACATACAATTTTTTCCAACGGTTTCGCATAAAATGCTGTATCTCCGTCAATTATTCTAATTTCTTTTTAAAAAAATATGTGCGAGCATTCTTAACAAATGCATCTTTCAGAAAATGAAATTATTTTATTTATTTATTTCACAGTGGCCTTTACTTTTCTGTAGAAGATCTTGATATTTCAATGTTCACCGGCGGTCAATGTACGAATGATGTCGTCGTTTATTTAACATGCTGGATTTCTCCTGGCTCCAAAATGTTTGTCTCGCGTGGTTTGTCTCCTCGAAATGATACCCGGAATTCATGGTAGGGCTTTCTTTATCTTCTGACGTCAATGCAGGGAACTAATATCGACCTATTAAGACATTACACTTCTACACCTTTTAAATACTTTGGTACGTGTACTTTTTTATTTCCACTTTGAATAAAACCACTATTTACCTACATTATTTAACTATGTTTGAATATTAACAATGAACTGTCACGAATTTTCTTGAATTCACTGAAGAAGTCACAATTGCGTCCAAAACTACTGGACTAATCTCAAATAAATTGGTGACACTACACAAAGATACGAATTTAAACTGTTCATGTATTTAACTTTTCATCTAATCTTTTTATAACGATCTTTAAGTTTAGGTACAGAAGTCAAACTGAAATTGGTAATTAGATAGTGTAAACATACAAAGCTGTATTATTATTGTTCGATGTTTATCACATTTAATATTAAATACGACAACCAGTGCTTATTTACAAACGTTAGCGTTGATACCATCGTCAAGAGTAAAGCTCAAAATTTGATTCCCTTAATGCCAATTTAATTTAAAAATGTGGCGCAAAACGACATAAAACATCTAATCTTAATTAACATTTCCTTACTATCTGGTAAAAGTTGAAATATGAAAAGAATCTTTAACCTTTCATTATTTCATTTCCTAAATTAAAATGCACGATTTACGTTCATGCACTTCTAAAGAAACGAGAACACAAAACCACAGAGAGTTTTGTAACCCCGACGCAAGAGAAAAATAATTGCCACATTTCATTTGCCGCAAATTGGCAAAATTTCGAAAACATTCTAATGAGGATGATCTCTCGCTGTGTGTAAATTACTGGTAAAAGGTTGTCACATTGTTTTATTATTGACATTTACGCGTAATTTATGCAACATCCAAGTATTTCCTGTATTTTCACAATATTAGTACTTTCATATATGGTATTTTGAGATCAAAACGCTCACCGCAGGGAAAAGTTAAAATAAAATAAATAAAAATAAAACAGTAAATTTATAAACCCCAGTTTTTTTTTATATACTTATCAGAGGCGTGCACTCCATATAGGCACATAAGCGCTGCCTACCCTGCCGTATTTGTAAAACGTAAGCATGTAAATAATATTATAATTTATTAAATTATGACTAAAAGTAAACACACACTTTCAAAAATAAGCGTGAAAAACTGAGCAATCGAAACTACGCGAGCGCTACATCAAACGGCATACTACAAACCGGGCATAAACTGTAACTAGAAACTACACGCGCGCCCTCCGCCTGCCTCACTAAAATGCGGCCTAAACAGGAATTATTTCTGACTAGAGCTAACTTCATACAATATATAATTCAATGTTTACGAAATGCACAAAGCATAGAGTAGAACTGTTTGAATTTGCTGAACTGAACTTTTGAATTTGCCTTTATGAGGTTTTTTGTTAGTATTAAGCAGTGCTTTCTAGAATAAAATTAGCAAATGGCAATCAGTGATGACAAAAACATCTGTTATGTATTTCTATCAAATAGTTATTTTTCAAAAATGCTAATTGTCGGTTCAAAAACGTTTGTCGTACTTAAATTCTGAAATTATCTGATAAAATATGGAAATTTTAACCTGTGAAACTTGTTATATTTTCCTACTGCCTACCCTGATCAAAAACTCTGTACACGCCCCTGATACTTATAATATTATTAGTGTAAAATGCTGGTTTGATATGTGACGGGAGATTTTTATAATGTCACATCACAAAGTATCTGTTTCATATGAACAAATAAAATAATTAGTTTTATTGCAGGGTGCTGGTGTATTCGGACATTACACAACTAGTCATAAATTAAAACATTTGATATGAAAAAAACAGTTGTGCGTAATACACGTCTAAAAATGTCTTTTAAATATTGGGCTTATCATGAAAAATTATCGAAAACTGTTTACGCTGTTGTTTAGTTTCATTGCTAGATCATTTTATGAATTTATTTTTATATTAATTTATTTCAATGTTATTCATTGTTTCAAACATTTTAGCATCCGACTGCTATAATAGAATTTACTTAGTCTAAATGCAACCATAAAGATACATTTTCCTAAAATAATGCCAGTCATGTTTATGCTTTTTCTAAAGTTTTCGTAAGTAAAAGGTTATAAATAATATCAACTAATGTCAGTCCTCTTCTCCTCTATGAAAATTTCGAGTAAAAACAAGCCTTATAACTTCAAAGGGTCAAGCCCCGCTAGGACTTGTGTTAATTTTTTATCTTGGAACTAACCACAAATCTGCTCTAACTCCTTCGGTTTATGTAAAATATCACCAAAAAGTCCAGGATTTACAATCCTGGACAAAATCCAAGAGGTTGGCGCAAACAAACGTAGCAGGTACAGGTACCTACATGAAAACATTGTAAATTAAAAAATATATGGTAATTCTTCGGAACAAACGTCAACGGTTAATACGGACTTTTTTCTTGATAAAACTTTTAGATTCTTCTTAATTACCATAAAAGACAACTATTTGCATTGGGGGAGGTTGAAAATGTTACATTTTTAATTTTAGTTGCGTAAATTGAAAATTTGCTTTAACACTGTCAAATCACTCTGTTTGCAATATTATTGTTATTTTAATATGTTGGTAATACTGATATTTTACATTCCATGTTACACAAACCTAGCGTAGCCGCTAAACTACTTGAAAACTGGGATGTTTTTCTTGCCTTGACGTGAGTAGGCGCTATAAAGGGGCACTTTCTTTTGAATCACAAACCATGTTACACAAACCTAGCGTATAGGTTTTTTCGGTTACGCGCCTTTGAATATATTGCCATGAAGTCAGTTACGGTATGATGTAGCCTTCCATATAGTATCAGTAATACCAACATAATAAAATGACAATAATCATTACAAATTGCATATGGTGAAGCGTTGTGTCTAAATACGAAAGCAAATTTTCAATTTACGTAACTAAAATTAAAAATGTAACATTTTCAACCTCCCCCAATGCAAATAGTTGTCTTTTATGGTAATTAAGAAGAATCTAAAGTTTTTTTTTTTAAAAAGTGCGTATTAACCGTTGACGTTTGTTCCGAATATTTACCAAATATATATATCAGAGTGTGCCATTCACACGCGGTAGTAGGAAAACCTTCAGAAAACTAAAGTAGATAATAGTGAGGCTACTTAATTTAATTTCTACAAAACCTATAAATATCACGCAATATACCTTTATCTACAATACGCACATTATTCGATAATTTTATTTAGTTCCATCACTATCTACCTGACAAATATTATAGCACCTGTTCGGAATTCAAGCAGAAATGAAATATTTTTCTCAATAGTGATTTCTTCCATCAATAGGTTTTTTGCAATTTTATATGGTCTAATAAACACTTGCATCAGACCTTAGCCTATTGTATAAAAATAAGTTAGTCACATGGAGGTATTTTCAGAACTTGGAATTTGAATATCTAACGAGCTGAGGAACATTTAAAAAGAAACTTTAATTCAAATTTATATAGGTTTAAATATATATAGGTACACAATATAAATAAGAATCGAGACTCCTCCTCAGGAAAGAGCTCCTCTTTTTTGGTAAGGTGTACATGACTAATGATTAATGATGATCTTAAATATAATACTTTGTAAAATATATATACATGTATAAATATAACCCATATTTTTGAAGTTTAAACTTCTTTAGCATCGTTGTGATTTGAAACTCGATGAAATGAAAAATAGTGACACTAAAATAGGCAAACACATACATCTTTATGATTTAGCCTGCGAGAGAATGATATGTATAATCATTCTCCTCCTTGTGCGGTGCTTCGTAGCCATCCCACTCTTGTCGCTTTTAGTTTTCTGAAGGTTTCTCACTCTTCTATATTACAATTAAAAAAGTGTAAGTAAATAGTACATCTTTATTTTGTATTACAATGCTTATACTATAAGTTTTATAGCTTAAGGCTTGGTTTCATGCATTTCTACAGATTTATTACATATTTTCCACACTTTTGGTTTTAAAGCTCTTAAAAAAGGTATGTTATTCTTGAAAATATTTACTCATTCCGCACGCCGAAAAGGCAATTATATGAAATTCCCTCGATAGAAAATAATCGCAAAGTATGCTCCTTAGATTATTATAAAAACGTTTTTTCAGTCATTTTACATGTTTTATGAACGAAAAAATTCACTGTTTCAAATGCTATTTTAGACATTTCCCACGAGAGTTTTGCTTTATTTTAAACGAGTCGTCTTTTATTAAAGAGTCGCTCACTCTAACATTTGTGTTTACATATCTCTACTTCTTCTTCTTTTTGAGTGGGTACTACCGGGCCTTCATATCATTACATAGTATAAAATGAAGTAGCTCAAAATGTTTGCGCGCTTATATCTTTTAAACTACGCAACGGATTTTCATGAGGTTTACACCAATAGATAGAGTGATTCAATAGGAAGGTTAATATGTATAAAACATGCTTATTATAGTAGAGAAAAGCCGATAAATTAAAATATACAATTTAGGCAGCGGGCATCGGGCAGCTGGCAAGCGGGTGTGTGGATTTTATAAAGGTTAGGTAATGGCGCTGTGTTCCGTTAGCCACAGCAACGTGTGGCCGGGTCTGCTAGTTCAGCATAAACAAAAGTTTATAATATAAGTTCTAGGCGTTTCTTTGGGTCAGCAGTACCCGGTTAGCAGTAGACAGAAGCGGTAAGAGGTTTGCTGGTTGGACCTCGTGAACAACAGCAAACACCGTTGGTTGACGTTCTTTGAATGCAATGCTGGTCCAGCGGCGGGCGTGACGATATGTGGGCCATTAGTTTAGGCCGAGCACTTAGCCGGAACCGACGGGTTATGGCCGGCATGAGCATCTATATGGGTCGATTGTAATCATAATATCGATTCGTTAAAGTTATAAGTGCAGGATGTGATTTATACTCACGATTGCAATGCTAAAAAATATGTTTTAAATACATACTACGTCATTTAAAACCGGAAATTGACGGTGATTTAAATGGGTGAACTTGAATATTAAATTAATTTTCCATAATACTTTGTGAAAAAAATCGTAACAAAGTCACCTCAGTTTAATGCTGCACCGTTATTCTTGTCTAATTTTTCAAAATGTCAATAGATATTTGAAGACCCATAAAAGAAATGATTTTGCGAGCTAAATACGGTTGCATTTTCGTAACCCCTGAAATTTGTTTTTCAAAAGTTTTATTGAGACAAAACTGATGTGTTATTTTATGGTTAACATATTCTCGTAATTCAAAATAAATAAAAAATTACGTGACTAGAGTCCCAGCTGCTCCCGTCTAGAGCCAGTGAGATTATGACATCGCCAATTGTGGTATGGTGTGAGTCTTAAAGTAGTCGGAAAGGAAATGAGATGGGGAGAGGAAGTTGGAGAAGTACCTGGCTATTTAAATCTGGTCACCAAACACGACTAAAGCCATTTCAAGCAACGTTTCAATTCTGAATGGTGATCTTACACCGTGGCGATACTGAGAGCATCTTCCACCCTGTAACGTGTCGCAATTATACTATATATTATTTTTAATGAATTAATTGTGAAATAATACGAATTAATCAAATAAAATGAATTTGACCTTCGGATTGCAAGTCAAGAGCCTTACCCTAGATTACGCCGGCCGTCAGTTTAAGCTAAGCTGCAAACTTTACATAAATCGTTTTCTTTTACAAATAAAAGATGTTACTATCTGTAATACTAATAAAATAAATATAATAATAGTATAAGAACTACTTAAATTAATTGTACGAAATAACTTGTAAAGGTCCAACAAAAGGTTTCTTAAATCCAATTGAGATTATAATATTATCTTACGCGCCATTCAGCTAATAAATAATTCATAGTTTTAAGTCGGTATTAAGAAAAGTGACGTAAATTCCAACAGAATCGTGCTCAGAATAGTAAGTTAAACTAAACACTATCAACTAATATATTGTACAGATTAAACTTGAATCTTAACATGTACATACTTATGAATGTGTTATTTTTGTCGATCAGAGAACATAATTTAAATATGTACTTATATAATGCTGTTTTCAATACTTCGTTCAGTGGTTATCCTAAAGTTTCTTTGGAAACAAAACTTATATTCCGGAAACCTGCAGTTAATTGTCTCAAAAAATTAACTTTCTATTTGCCACTATTATTATAGAATAGAGTAGTTATCGGATTTTTTTAAACCTTCAGGATAAAAAAAATATGCGACCATGCGTGAATTGAACTGTTTCATACATATTTATTAAAAATATTTAACTTGACCGTATGCAAGGCACGCCACTGTTCTGCCCCAAAATTTATGATTGATGGTTAGTGTGATAATGACATACTTGTATACTTACAAAAGTAGAAAAATGCGCAAAAAAAAGAAATCTTTGCCTTTAACTGCCATATATAGTACAACTTTAATATACGATTATATATATGCATACACACGCTAATTGGGAAAGTTTCAGATGTTCTATTCAATAAAATATTTAATACCAGTGGGTTAGCTGATCCCATACATGGGATAACAATTACAACATGTTCAAGTTACAAAAAAAATTATCAAATTACCGCACCTGTTGGACATGAATCTGGCATGACGTCTTTTTTATGATCATCATTAATTAATTGCATTTAGGTGTGCGTACGAATCTGTGGAAATGTCGAAAATTTGACAGGTGATATTGATGTATTTAATACACGTTAGTTCTAACGACTGTTAGTTTTTTGTAATATAAGAAAGTTTTTTTAACAACAATTATGTTATACCTACTTAGTTAAAAATCCTATATAAATAAAAATGAACCGCCGAAATGTATGTACGCGCATAACTTCCGAACAAATTGGATTAAAAATAAATCTCTTCCTTATTGTCAGGACAAGGTTTGTATTTCAAACTACTGGTGAGCTCTGGCATTATTAAATTTGTATAAAAAAATTGCAATAGGTTGCACGCGAGCTGTTTGAAAACTGAATGTTTTGGGACTGAATGTATGGAATGCGGGAGGGAGGAGGAAGGAGGGGAACCAGGGAGGAGGGAGGGGAACCTGGGAGGGGGAGGGGAACACGGGAGGGGGGTTCGCGGGATGGGGAAGGGGACGCGGTAGAGGAAGGGCAGGCGGAAGGGGAACGGGATGAATGGGAAAGGACAACCAGGGAGAAACAATTTCTTTATTAAATGGCATAGCAACGCAAGCCGGGTAGCTGCTGGTTAGATATAAAATACTATCCGACTCCACATTTGAATGAAGAATTTTCATTGAAATGTGCATAAATAGGAACCAAATGATTTTTCACTTTTTTGAAGAACTAAAAAGAATAATCTTGTTTTTCATGGAAGGATCAATCGATGTTAACAAGTTCTTAGTTATTTATCCCAATTAATTCTTATCATCAATAAATATGATTTATTCTGTACAAGATCCCCTTTCGCGTAAAGAGCACTTTAATAAGGCGACATTTTAAATATGTAGTTAATTATCGTAAAATAATATCATTTATTCCAAACAATCTCTTGTTTCACGTATGTAAAAGTCACTCAAATATAATACATTTGTATTCTTCGTCACCGACATGAATAAGATATTAATATTTATTAATCAATAACTCATTCCAATGCTTCTCTCTTTCCTTCGGTAATCTGACCACAATACCTTCAAAACTTTCATTACTTCCCAAATAACAATCAGAGAATCGAGTCGAAAGCATGCATGCAATTTATATTTATAATTGAATATCAGCAAATCTCTATTTACTTATCTATTAATATTATTATTTAAACAGATGTCAATGCAGTAAAATACATTGTTAACATCTACGTAGGTATAATTATAATATCGATTAAAAATGTGGAGGTAATTTTAAGTATATTAAACGATTTGAAAAAATGGTATTTAAGCAACGATTCTAGTGCCATTTTTTAAGACTTTTTTCATTTAAATAGCGCAGATAATTTTTTGAAAATGGGTTAAAATATTATAACATTCGTTACCTACTTTAACGCTTGTCTGAATTCTTCACACAATCAGTTCAATTTTGAAAATGACCCTTAAATTACAAGCACAGGCAGCCGAAATTATTAATTTGTTTAGTAATTACAATTACTGACGGCCGGTGTAGCGCAGCGGTAAGACGCTTGACTCGCGCACCGAAGGTCGCGGGATCGAATCCCGGCGCGGCAAATAATTTAATTGATTAATTTGTGTTATTTCACAATTTATTCATTTAAAATAATAAATAGTATATTTGCGGCACGTTCCAGAGTGGAAGATATTCTCTGTATCGCCCTGGTGTAAGCCACCATTCAGAATTGAAACGTTGCTTGAAACGGCATTAGCCGTGTTTGGTGACCAGATCTGAATAGCCAGGAACTTCCCCACCTTCCTCTTCCCTATCTCCTTCCCCTCCCCACTACCCTAAGCCTCACAACATATCCCAATTGGGAATGCCATAGTCTCACTGGCTTCAGACGGGAGCAGTTGGGACTCTTGCGAGGTATTCATGTAAAAAAAAAATAATAATAATGTGGAAATATAAGATATATCGATATTCACAATAAGGAGTCAAATAATTTTATACTTCTCCATTTTTCTCCGTATTATATTTGATTTATAATTTTTAAATGGTGTTTGGTATATCTCATAGGCATACAAATAACTAGACGAGAACTTACAGATGAGGGGTAAAAACCAACTATGGCGGGGCGAAGAGAGGAAAGAGACTTGTGATTCGCCAAGTCTTCTTCATTGTCTAAGTATGTGTTTCATAGACATACAGCGTCCGCGCGTAAAATGTACGACGAGAGCACGACATTGGTCCGGACACGCCCAGCCGGTTCCGAAAAATGGTTCCAATGGGAGGGGGAAATAACACGTTTTTTAACACGTAAGGGCATGTCCATATATTTTGTACGTCGGTGGTATATCTGGATATTACACTAATATAACGTCTTCATTACACGCAGAAGGCCTGTGATAGACGAACATCTCAATTTTTTATGATATTTATAATACTCTCTTGGATAATTACTGTTAACTAATGAAATTTATAAAAAAACAATTAACTTATTTTTTTACATGAATGTCACACAATAGTCCCAACTGCTCCCATCTGGAGACAGTGAGACTATGGCATACCCAATTCGGGTAAGTTGTGAGGCTGATAGTAGTGGCGAGGAGAAGCAAATGGGAAAAGAAAGGTGGAGAGGTACCTGGCTATTCAGATCTGATCACCAAACACGGCTAAAGCCATTTTGAGCAACGTTTCAATTTTTAATAGTGGTTTTACACCAGGGCGATACTGAGAGTATCTTCCACTCTGGAACGTGCCGCAAATATACTTTATATTATTATTTTTAATGAATTAATTGTGAAATATTACTTACCCGTCGACCACGCTGGCCGTCTGCTTACATAAAGATACATATATACATATGACAATTTTAGACGATTCTATTGAGAAGTATGGTAAGATTCTATTGATAAAAATGTCAAGGAATTAAAACTATTCGAAGATTTTTTTATATTTATCATTAAAAACAAGCTATTTTAGGTAGCTCTTATCAGAAAGAATCTTTCATTCTGGAATTTTAAATCGTGACCTCTGTATCCAAATGGGATATTAAAACCCATTTTTTTAATAACACTCTTAAGATTTTCAAAGGTTAACGATAGTAATAAAAACAATGTTTTTTGTCTATAACCTAGATAAGTCTACTGTAGGTTAGGAATATAAAATGCTTCAAGACCAATATGTCATACATGAATAATGCGAATGACATATTAGGAAGACTTAATCATTCGATTGTGACAGCACAAACGTATTTATTACGTTACACGAACCGTTATTTTAACAGTTTATTTCATATTGCTTTGGTGACAACGCCGGCAACCTCATTTCATGAGCTTTAGTAAACGTTAGCTTTTATGAATTTTAACGGTTCTAAAGAGGTTTATTTTTGGGGTATTGTGCCGTGTTGCTTTAACTCCTTCTTTAACCACCATTTTGGACGTCAACAAGGGAGAAGTGTAATCGATTATGTTTCTTTAATATATTTCATAAATTCTTTCGGAATCTTTTTATGTAGGGCTTATAACAATAGCCTTTCATGTTTCTTTTAGTACTGCGGATCGTTTGGTCTTATTACTATTACCATCTAATGGTTTTATTTACTTGACTGATTTTAAGTTACATTTTATGAAGAATATTATTATTATTACATTAATGGAATAGAAAAAGTTATCAATTATGGTGAAATGTGTGCTTATGTATGTACATGTGATACCATGTTGCCGGCCTCTTAGAGCTGACATTACAATATAAATTAAAATAGTTTTCTGCATTTAGCTTTGGTGTCAACAACTATCGCGTACCAAGAACTGTCGTCTTTATTAATATTTATGTGATGATATGGAAACTATAACACTGTCCGAAACGTTTGCTAAAGAAGGAGGTAGAGCAACACCTCAAAAATATATTACGATTATATAAAGTTCTTCGAGTGTTCATAATATACGTACGTGCCGTAAATCCAATCATACAGCAATTTAGTCAGACACTTTCTACGACCTGGGATGACGGATTTAAAATTATAATATATTTTCATTGACCGAAAACTATAGCAGATTGATAATTTTTTTTTAATATCGTTGCAAATAATTTTTTTCTATTAATTAATTATGAATGAATCGGAAACATTTTTGTGGTGATATTGTTACTTTACCCGTAATCCGTTATAGACTTAATTTGCATAATGCAGGAAACCCGTGAAATGACAATGTAAAAATCAGTTTATTTACGAGAGATGGGCAGGCTTATAGAGATATTGAAAGAAGGCTAAATGCAGGTAACTCCATTAATGAAGGACTGATAGGCGCTAAAAATCTGTCAAAAGAAGCGAAGCTAGCAGTCCACAATGGAGTTCTGATATCTACCCTGATGTATAACAGTGAGGCATGAAACTGGCAGAAGAAGGATGAAATTAAAATGAATGCTGTTGAAATGAGATCTCTGAGGCGTATGTGTGAAACCATGTATGATCGTGTGAGAAATGTGGAGATCAGCAAAGAATGTAAGGCATAATGAGTAAGATTAAGAAAGGGATCTTCAGATGGTTTAGGCATGTAGAGCGAATGAACAAAGAAAGTACTTAGTGTAAGAAGAATATGTGACGCAAATGTGAATGATAAAAGAAGTCGGGGACGCCCGAGGAATGGCACTATCAAGTGAATCAGATATTGAGTCAGGCCATGTCAAAAGTCAGCGTAATAGAAGAGTATGTGTGAATGTGAGTGAGACAAAGAATGTGTGCCATGACCGAGTTGTTTGGCGGTCCGTCCTCTCTGCCTACCCCTGGTGTGAAACGGCGTGATGGTAAGTGAGTTGTTGTTGAAAGGTAAACGACCGTGTCACTGCACTACCGACTGATAATGAGCAACATTCGATTTGAACTAAGGCAAAACAACTAGTATTGACCTTATGTCCTACATTCTTCACGTGCAAAGCGTAGAGTAGGTACCAACTAGATTTCATTTTGAATCGGTTCATTAGTTGAACGAATTCACAACTTTATGTCTGTGACTGAATCGCAATTAATTTCCAGTACATATGAACCGTCACATCAAAAATAACTGTACGCAATTCCCTTACTACCGTTCATAATGCTATTAAACTATAAAGCCGGATGCAAAGTCAATAATTTCTTACAAAAGGAAGTGATAGAGATTCTTCTTTTATAAACCGTTAGTCGATAACAATAATTTGAATGTGTGCCATTTTCGATTACTTTTTTTTATTGTACTGGATAGTTCCAAAAAAGTTAAATCCAGGCAGCCATAAGTATACAGATTAAAATAACATAATAGACTTTTTTATAGCTGCTTTGTCGTATGTGAAATGCTTTCTTGGAGTGTTTTTGAGAATGAAAACGCCGTTGTTCGTTTTTTTTTTGAAGTGTAACTTTTAAATGTTGTGATTTGAAACTCGATGAAACGGAAGCGAGCGACATTAAAATTTGTTCAGTACCTACGGAGCATTAGCTGCTTTGATTATGAGCTCACTTTTCAAGGCTCCTATTGATTGAAATTGTGGGAGTGAAGGTTTCACTTCTACCGCGTGTGAACTTCACTCGATAAAAAAAAGATTTATTTTTAATTTTTTAAATATGAATAGAGTCGCAGTAACTCGCAAGAGTCCCAGCTACTCCCGTCTGGCACCAGTGAGACTATGGCATCCCCTATTTTTTTTTTTTTTTTACATGAATACCTCACAAGAGTCCCAACTGCTCCCGTCTGAAGCCAGTGAGACTATGGCATCCCCAATTGGGGTATTTTATGAGGCCGAGGGTAGTGGGGAGGGGAAGGAGATATGGAAAAGGAAGGTGGGGAAGTACCTGGCTATTGGTATGTTGTGAGGCTGGTAGTGGAGAGGGGAAGGAGATGCGGGAAAGGAAGGTGGGGAAGATTTGGTCATCAAATACGGCTAAAGACATTTCAAGCAACGGTTCAACTTTTACACCAAGGCGATACTGCGAGTATCTTTCACTCTGGAACGTGCCACAAATGCACTATATATTATTTTTTTATGAATTAACCTGTGAAATAGAATAAATTAATCAAATAAAATTTATTTGTCCACGCTGGTATACGATCCCGCGACCTTCGGATTGGAGTCAAGAGCCTTACCTCTCCACCACAGAGGCCGTTCTTGCCAAAATTAATGATAATTGAAGTTGATCATATAGGTAAAGTCTGGTTTTAGAAGTACATAAATGATAAATAAACAACCTTTTAGCGTCTAGGATTCTCACGATCTTTTGCGTGACTTTTTTATTTGCGGAAGATCTAAATGTTTGATCTGAAATAACATGAAAATTTACATACCTAAACACAAAAGCGTTAAAGTCGTATTTTAGACAAATATTGACAAATCGTGGTCGGAATAGACTGATTTCATAAAACTTTCTCAATTCACACGGCTAAATGGGAAATCACAGTTCAAGTATTGGCAATAAACAATGCTATATAACTGAAAACAAAACATTATCGGTGAAATATCTTGGAGAGAGTAGGTAGGTAGTTGGCAAAGAAAGCCGCGCAGTGGGCAAAATGCTTATAGGTAATATTATTGTTTAATTAAATGTAGACAATATCAGCGAAACTCAATCGAAAATCTGGAGACAGAAAAAACAGAAAAAGATATATGTTCCCAGGGCCTTGGGTTCGAGTCCCAGTGGAACCAATATCTTTTTCTGATTTTTCAGTCTCCAGATTTTCGATTGAGTTTCGTTAATATTGTCTTCATTTAATTAAATATTGTAATTTGAGATTTTACTCATAAAGTTAAAAATAAAAATATTATTGTTATTTAATTATTAAATAATAAATTAGGGATTTACCCACATGCCATACGGGACACTAACTTATTAATACTACTGTTTCTATTGACTATTTTATGCAATAGTTATGTATATACTTTGCAGTTGCAATACACATTTTCTTTTACATTGTTATTGTAGATGTCGATTATGCGTTGTAAATGCGCAGTAAAGTCTGAAAATATTGTATTAAAATATATAGCAGAAAAGTGATTTATTTTGGGGTATTATACCTTGTTGCGCTATCTCCTTCTTTAGCCAACGTTTCGGAAAGCATTACGGTGTCCATTACCATCATCAGGGCAGATATTTAATCGATTGTAGTGAAGTGTGTGCTCATGTATGTAGATGAGGTACCGTCTTGCCATCGTCAGCAGGATGTAGCAGATGTGTAATCCTCTGTAATGATGATGATGTACACTGTAATGCTGTCAGAAACATAACCTAAAGAAAGAGGTAGCGCAACACGGCATTACAACCCAAAAATATATCACGATAGTGCTTTTTGCCGTGAATATCTCCAATTTTATCCTCCCGAAAAACATCTTTATATATATAAAAATCTCGCGCCACGATGTTTGTTCGAGATAAACTCCGAAACTACTTAACTGATTTTTATGAAATTAGGCTTAGTGTGCGTAATTTGGTCCGACTTAAAAGATAGGATAGTTTTTATCCCGATTATTGACCTCAATATTTATTATTGTGAATTAAATATTCATTAAATATTGTTATAGGACAATGCTTTGTAATTATTTGTAGGTTCCATAAGATTCTAACAGATAGCGGTGTGAGTTAATTTATCGACATAAAACTTGGTTATCTAGGTTGGATAACATCCAGTAGATGGCGTTGTATTTCGTTAGCCACAGCAACGCGTTGCCGGGTCAGCTACTATGTTTATAAAATATTTAAAAAACTCCCCAACGGTTATCAAATTTGATACGTTTTTAGGTTTTCACGGCAAAAGAATTTTCGTTATATGTTTTTGGGCTTTTGAACGTTGGCTAAAGAAGGAGGTAGCGCAACACGGCATAACACCCCAAAAAGAAATAACGACGAAAAAAAAACAAATAGATAAGCCGCCATAGCTCAGTGGTCAGAGCAGCTGACCGGCAATCAGAGGGACACGGGTTCAATTCCCGTTGGCGGCCAGTATCTTTTCTCGGAAGATTTTTTCAATGTAGATGAGTGTTTCAGGCTGATAATTATTGATTATAATATTTGTTATCTACCCTTTGTGCTATGCATAAAAATCTTGTTTAAACGTTAGTCTATCAATTAAAAATAATAATTAATATTTGACAAGTTAAAGTATTTCAGCTATAAATGCAGACATAATTAGTCTCGACGCCACCTAGCGGGAGATTTAGTACTTAACAATACCTCTTTCACAAAAATAAAGTTGGTTGTTTTCAGTTGGAAAAATGTAATAATAAGTAATTGTCAAATGAAACACTAGTATATATTGAATTATTTGGCGGGTATTAGATAAGCCGCCATAGCTCAGTGGTCAGAGCAGCTGACTGGCAATCAGAGGGACACGGGTTCAATTCCCGTTGGCGGCCAGTAACTTTTCTCGGAAGATTTTTTCAATGTAGATGAGTGTTTCAGGCTGATAATTATTGATTATAATAGTTGTTAAAAAAACAAATGTTATCAAATTTTTTAATTTTTTTTGTCTTGAATTTTCGGGTCGAATGTTAACTCGTAACATCATTTGAGTAATGAGCTGTGATGCCTTGTAATATTAACTTAACTGCCGCACACAATTAACGCCGTACCTATTGCTTTTCCGTATTTGTCGATCCAAATCTCTAACAAAACCGAATAGTAAATTCACTTATTTCAATTTTATTGTATCTACTGTGACAGAATACGTACTACATTGTAAGGTGTGCATTTTTCATTTACGCTAATTTATTGAAAACAATAATTTACTTCGATCGCAATCTATGAAATTGTACATTCTTTACTATGTAAAAGTGCTGTATTTATTACAGTACCAGACAATGAATAAAAGCCTTTACCAAGGTATTCATAATAACAGTTATTGGTATTATGTAAATTATTGACCTCGAGTTGATTTTATTACTAAACTGCGCTTTACGAAATCAAAACATAATAATTATTAATACGTAAGTTTCATCACGTTCCACAAAAAAACATGGAATCACGTAAATTGTCAACACATCTTCAAAATGAACACACCATGTCCGTTTTTAAAACACCGCATAAGTAAATATTAAAATATTTTGTCAAACGCTTCTCAGAGCATATAATATTGGTTCATCAATTCATGCATCATTTCATCAGGAGAGCTAAGATTAGGATTTATCATTCATTAATTTAAATCATTATCATTTTCATCAGCATGTATTTTACTTCAGAGTTTTTACATAGTTTATTTTCACGAATAGATAAGGGATGTAGTATGATATTTGATTTAATGGATTTAGGAAAATTGATTATACAAAAAATATGAAAGAAGTATAAAAGATTATTAAGAAGCAAAAGAAATTATCATTGGACGTGGAAAAGTGGTTTATTTAAAAAAAAAGTTGAAAGTTTGTTTATGGGTTTGGTTTAGGATAACTGATGATCGTGGGTTGAGATTTAAATGAATGTAGATAATTGACTATATATGTTAAATAATAACTAATTAATGGGACGTATGTATAGTAAATAACTAAAGTACGAAGTATGGAGATTAAAACAAATGTTGTAGCTTAATTTTGAATGCAACAAGGTATGATCTTTAATTTATTAAATGAAATTAGTTAAATGAAAGTAGGATAGATGATTACTAAAAATGTCGTAAAAATAAATTGAAGGAATGTAGAATATTTGATTACTGGAGTAGAAAAATATACTCCATTGAGTAGAAAAATATTTGATAAAATGGCTGAAGAATAGTTTATTATCAAGAATGTTAAATGCTAATTGATTAAATGGAAGTGCAACCAAGGACGTAGGAAAGATTTGATAAAATGGCTGTAAGATAGTTGATTACCAAGATTTTTAAATGATTGATTAAATGGAAGTGCGAACAATAATGAAGAAAAATAATTTGATAACATGGATGTGGGATAGTTGATTACCAAGGTAGTTAGACGCCAATTGATTAAATGGAAGTGCGAACAAGAATGTAGACAAATATTTTAAAAAGTGTAGGATAGTTGATTACCAAGAATGTAGGATAATTGATTACCAAGTATGTAGAATGGTTGATTACCAAGCATGTAGAATACTTGATAACCAAGGATGTAGGATAGTTGATTACCAAGGATGTAGGATAATTGATTACCAAGGATGTAGGATAGTTGATTACCAAGCATGTAGAAATTGATTACAAAGGATGTAGGATAATTGATTACCAAGGATGTAGGATAATTGATTACCAAGGATGTAGGATAATTGATTACCAAGGATGTAGACTAAAGAGCGCGTTATATTGTTCCAGGTCGCGTGAAGGCGACTTGCGTGCTAAACTCCGACTTTGGCTTCACTTTGGATTGTGCTTTCAAAAAGTCTGGCTTATTCAGGGTGAGGAACTTGGGCGGGATCAAGGCCCACGTAGGCTTAGGTAATTACCCAGTTTTATCGATAAACTCCTGTTTTATTACTGTCATTTTTTGTATTATTTTATAAGATTTAAAGTTTGAATTTTTGGTGACCTTGAAAATATTCCATAGAAACATTGCTTAATGTCACATTTTTTGTGATTGACTCATATGAAATGAACATTTTAAAATAGACTTTTGACTTACATAACGTCAAAGTTTCTTTTGTCTTTTTCCTTCTGTGTTTATCTATTTATGTTTATTTATCTACTGTTCATTAAATATATTTTAAGTCTTTATTTATTATACCTTTTAATTGTTTCTTCTGTATTTAAATATGTTTTCTTAGTTTAATTTATTATTACTTTCCCGGTTGAGGTAAATTACCTACATGTTATTATTTACCTGTTGAACTGTATTCTTTCTGAATAATTTTAGGAAATTGTTATTAATAAATGTATCACTAATATTTTATTTTCTTTCAGTGTCTTATTGTACATTGCCTTTTGTATTTTTTACTAATATTTCCATACTAAATAACAATACCTCTGCATGTCACAAAAAAAGCCTGTGTTTATTTGTTATCTTTTTCTTAACAGGTATTATGTCTGGTTATCATTGTTATTTTTTTTTTTTTTTTTTATTCTTCATTTTAAGCACCCGCTAAACTGCCAGAGCAGTTTGTCAGCAGGTCGATTTAACAATATTAATATAACACAGAAGAACAATTATAACAAGAAACCACAATATAGAAAATAGAAACAGAAGAATAACTTTTAAGTAATTACAATACAAAAGCATAAAATACAAAGACAGACAGATATAATACAGGCAAATTACTCATAGTTATATACACAAGATGAAAACAAAATTCAATATAAAAAGTCTTGATCTATTAGCCATTTTTTCAGTTTTTTTTTTTAAATCAGTGGTGCAATTTGATTCGTTTTTTATGTTCATTGGCATCTTATTAAATATGGTAGGGACAAGATAAGCGAATGTCCGTTGTCCGTATTTATTTACAATTTTGGGAATGGACAACCCCTCATTTTTAATTTATCTAGTGCCATATGCGTGATCTACCTTTTCCTTGTACTTTGAATCCGACAATAGGTTTTGGCATACAATTTTAAACCATAATATCCCTCGCACAGGTAATATACTAATTGACTCATATAATAATTTTATGTTTCTTCTTTGTGCATAAATGCTTTTGCTTACCAAGAGCTTAGTCATAGAGTTCTGAATTGTTTGAATGTAATCTATATTTGTCTTGCACGAGTTTCCCCAAGAAGTTATTCCGTATCTGATAGTAGATTCCGCTAGTGACAAATAGATTATTTTCAATGTACTTATGGGCATAAAATATTTAATTTTATAAATTCGTCCCGCAATAGCTCGCAGGCGTTTGCAGATGTTGCTTATGTGAATATCCCATTTCATATGCGTATCTACTGTTATCCCCAAATATACATACGTTTGCACAAGTTCAATGGTTTCGCATTTGCACGACTGTGAAGAATTGTGTATACACTCAAATGTATGCGACTTAATTAAAGGCGTTATGGTATATTTGGCATGTGGAGATCGTATATGCATTAATTTAGTTTTTTTTGAATTAATTATAAGACCCGCATCATGAGACCATTTCTGTAAGGAAAAGAAGTCGTGCTGCATGAGTTTTATTGCAATTGATAATTCTTCATGCGAAATGACTAGCGCCGTATCATCAGCATAAACGTAGTGTTTAACAAATGTGAAAATTTTATTCATAAGTGAAACAAATATTATATATAATGTTGGGCCGAGAATTGACCCCTGCGGGACTCCTGTTGACATAAATTTAGCTTTGCTGTAAGTTTGGAAGAGTTTAACTTTAATTTGTCGATTGTTTAAATAGTTTTTGAATAGTTCTAGTAATTTTCCCCTAATTCCTATCGCCTCCAATATTTGTAATAATTTTTTCGGATCAATGGTATCAAACGCTTTAGAATTGTCTATGAATAAAACCAGTACAGTACAACAAACCAGTTATTATTTTTCATGGTGTATTATCTTCCTTTCTTGAATCAAATCCAACGGGTAGTATAAGTAGATACTTATTTTTACGTATGATAGCTGTATTGTCTTCTAAAAGATTTTTGAAAATGTGGTAAGACACTGGCAAAACGATCTGCTTGTAGGATGCATTCGTTAGTGTATTTATAATGGCATCTTCATTTTCTGTTAGAGTCGTTATTCACTCGTTGTGTTTTGTATTAATGCAGGAGAAAAAGCAGCCATGATTGTGTAATAATGTTACAATGGATATTCCAGTGAGTTTGTATTAGTTTTGTTTTGTGCATTAAATATACATTTGACATTATCTTTTTAAACAAAACAAAATGCATTATTATTGCAAGCACCGATGCAAGTAACTGATATTACTACACTGGATTTATAATACCATCGCAATTTATGCGACCTTATTACTTTTTAAACTCAGTTTTTGCTTTAATTAACTTGTCCAAATTTAAAACCTGTCTAGGCACTAATGAGTAGGTACCTATTTATTGTTTATTTTAAATAATTTTTTTTTGGAATTTATTTTCTCACGAATATCATTATTGCTGTTACCCTCCGAATACTGGGCGAAATGGACAACTGCACATTAGGCTGATTATCACTAAATAAAATCGTCATAATCTAGGTTATCTCTATTTTTTTTTTCAAGAAATAATTCCACGCTGTCGTTTTCATTTAAAAAAAACACATTTTAGAAATTATAAACTGAGCCTCTAATGGTGCGTAAAAAATTCAAAACTAGGCAATTTTAAGGATTTTAGGAGGGTTCATTTAGACTTATTAGTTCAATTAGACTATATAAATAAAATCGGATATATTTATCCGAGACGCTATCTAGGTTACAAACCAGTTCTTAGAACGATTGTTTCCGATGAAAAAGGTAATTGCCCATTATATGGAAAAATTATTCCAAGATGATATTGTTAATTCTGTAATTTGAAAGTGTGAGATTGACAATTATGACGGTTTGACGGAAGGCGGCAATGCCTCAATTGATAAAAGTGCACGTCCCGGTTAGACGAGAGGTTCTGGGTTCGAGTCCCAGATGCGATCATTATCTTTTTCTATTTTTTGTGTCTTGTTCTCTTTCATATTTTCTTTTAGATTATTAGTATTATCTTCTTCTTCAATGATATAGTATTACATTATAAAATACTTGCACTTGTGTCAAAATCCGTAGAGGAATAGGGGAATATGTTTGTATGGCCGCGTTTTCTCTTATAGTAAATGCTATTATATTTTAATTCATTATTTGTGCATTAACTATCGGTTTAACGTTTCGAAGAAAACCCGTTTATTGCGAGAGCGTTTGGGTTTAAACTATTTGCTTTGATACAAGTTTTAGATAACAGCAGTTTTATGGTCGTTTATTGAATGTATGAGTCACGAATCTGACTCTGTATGATGTATTGAAAATATATATCACAGAAACTTGCATATTCAGTCAAAAGCGATGTGTGCTTGATGTAAAATCACCTCAAGGGTTTTAATACAGCATTTGTATTGTATTGTAATTAGTTTAATTTACTTTGTATTGTAATTTTACTACAAAGTTGTTATTCAACGATATCCAGTTTATAACCGAAATAATGTTATCACTAGTTAATAGGTAATAGAAATCGCCCTTGCATGGCGATAGAAGACGTAATAGAAGAGAAATTTTCACGGTTTTGAACTCGTGACCTCTGGATCCAGAGCCAAATGGCTTACCACTTTGCAATCGCGGTCATATTTAAATGAACTTTTTCTATCTATGTGAAATAAAGTTCTCCATGACGTCATTTAACATAACATTTTGCATCACGCTGCATAGTCTCCTCTAAACACAAATCTAGATTTTCAACATTCAACAACATTTTGACATAAGATTATCATTCTTATTTTTACAGAAGCCATTCGTT
Organism: Limnephilus lunatus; assembly: GCA_917563855.2. Taxonomy (NCBI): domain Eukaryota; kingdom Metazoa; phylum Arthropoda; class Insecta; order Trichoptera; family Limnephilidae; genus Limnephilus; species Limnephilus lunatus. Next base: position 93,783,887 of record OU830596.1, on the reverse strand, counting down.
AAATATCATCAAAAATACTATTTTCGGAACAAATAGAAAGAACGCTGGTTTCGGCTTTCTGAGTAGTCGGCGCATGGGCGGCAGACAGGCGCAGGCGCGCGACAAGAATGTTTGTGTGTAAACGTACTAAACCACGCACTGTGAAGCCAGGTTAAGATGTTCACAACTCGGTGCAAACTGCCGCTGTCGGACTTCGGCACTAAGCGCCGGTAATCTGGAAACTTATCTGTTTGTACACTAGGTTCAATGAATTCTGGAACTGAATTTAAGTTCGATTCTCAAATTTGTTACTGATTGTGAGGACAATTCAAACAAGCGATAAAGTATCTACCTATAATAATACAATAGTTTAACAGAAAATCATTTTATTCGTCATCATCAAAAGTGAAACTGATTTGTCAAGAATTTTCACGGGATAGTTTATGTTTATATTAATCAAGTGAAATTATTTTTATTAGATGTTATGTAATAACATTATTTAATTTTATTTATTAAATCTTAATTATTTTTAGAATTATGTTCACAAATGTTCAGTATAGTATTTAGAATATATAAAATAAATAAATAAATTTAAATAGAGTTCTACAAAATTAGCTTAATAACAATAAATTCAGGGTAGTGCACTATTATTATCATCTTGAGATTTTTTTTCAACACAACAATTTATGTCTTGATAATCATTTCGCACTATTCACAAAAATAAAACGAAAAAAAAAAATACTCACGTGTAAGTATTGAAATTAACGACGATTAGCATTTTCCCAAAATAACTACAGCGTAAAGTATCGGAAATTCTTCGCACTCCCCAGAAAACTCCCACAACATTCTTGTAAAATAATTACTATGAAAGAAAAACTGCACGCACTCAAAATCAAATTTCCATTACATTTTCACTATTTTCTCGCAAAAGAAAACATACTCGGATAATGTACATTAGGTACTTAATAAAAACGCTTTATTTTTTAACAATTTGATGTACTCAAAACCAATCATCATTAAGGTTTCAGTATGAAAGTTGGTTTTGAATAATCATTCTTTTGAACCTCATTAACAGAAACTGTATTGGTAAATATATAAATATGGAGATTTAACGGTGAATGATCGTTTTAATGGCTACAATGACATTGCCATTTTGAGAGTACTATGTTTGAAGTCCGTTGTAAAGGTGAAATGTGAAAGCAAGGCTATTGACTGTATTAAGAGTTAATATAATTAATGTGGTACGTGTTTAACGTGTGCGTGTAAATTTTGGTCTTCCATCACAGTCGTAGGAACTGTTGCGGCAGTCTAGGCAGAGATTTCCGAGTGAAAAATAAGCAATTTGAACCGCAAAATGTGACTGATCAATTTTCACGTTGGAACTAAATCACTTTAAAAAAAAGATTTCATCGCCTTTAGTTCTTAATTGTCCAAACGACATTTTAGTTTTCGTTCAATCTCCACTTTAAAATTAAAAATAACATATGAAAAAATAATAGTTAATCGCTTAACTAAGAATTATTTAAACTCATGAGAACTTTACCTTTATGGAAATAGCCTTATCTTAAACACCTATCATAATGTTTCATTGAATTAATGAAAGAAAACCTTCTCGTCCTATAAAATTTTCTAATGGTCGTTTGGACAATTAAGAACTAAGGCGACGATTTGTGTACCAATATTAAATGTCTTATTTATTGAATACAACTACAACTAGCTCCACACAGGTGGCCGCGAGGAAAATTATTTCCATCAGGGCCTGTGTCATCTTAGGGGATGCTGTGTGGAGAGTGTTTTTAAGAAAAGTAAGGACTGGAAGTTCTGGGAAGAAAAAAGGGTATTACGGGTGGGTAGGACTTTGTGCACCCCTGCCAAGTCCCGAGGAAACCCATGGAAAAGGTGTTGGTAATCGAATAAAAGGTTCCCGGGACGACGGTACCAATTTCTGCCTGCCACAATTGAAAGAAATTTATTTTTACAAAATAATACGAATTTAAAACGAGTTCAATAAAGAGTGTATGTGTATAAAGATTTCTAAACAGACCGGACAGATTTAACATAGTATTGAAAAATATATCATAAATACATAAAGAAAGATAGAAAGACATACAAAAGTTAGAGAGTTCGAAAGAAAGGTTAATAAAGTTGCTGGGAAATAACCTTTAAGAGCTTTGCCAATGTTTGTTCCAAGAAAACGTCAATCCCCTAAACAAATTGTAAAAAAGAAAATACGAGTTCAAATATTCAAGTAGTCACAAACATAATATAATGATAGACACTGGTATACTTTACAATATAAATGACATGAAAATATTATGATCGTTAAGGAATATATAAAATTAATATATTTACACTTTTCTCTGTATATCTATAAAAAGAGCTTTACAATTCAACCGGCAATATGTTTGAATATAACTTTGAATCAGGTTATTTAACATTTATTTTCAAAGCGTCATTGAATTTAAGTAGCCGGAAAAAAAATCTGTGGTGAAAAAATGTGGTTTTGCGAGCAAAAAAAAATATTATTTTAAGTATAACGACTGATTAGCATTTAAACGTTCATAGCAAATTTAAAAAAATACGATTTAGTCATAAAATGAAGCATTATTTTTCATTTAATTAACATTAATTAAAAAAAGAAAGACAAACATTCCAGGGTAACGTTTGAAAATCTCTTACTACCATCAATCTAAGCGGAAAATGTTGCTTGTGTCGTGATGGAGAACTGAGCTGAGCCAGCCGAGGAATCGAAGAGGCGACCCCCGGGTGGGAACCAAACACTATGCCCACTCTGCCGCTGACCGATTTAAAAAAAAACTTAATATTTTGTAGTTGATTTGTAAGAGTTTTGCAGTATTTTGATTTTTTTTTTAATTACTTATTTGTTTAATGATTATTTTATTGGTTTTATTTAAAGTACAAAACCCTAAAATAATTTTTCAACTAGGTACCTTTAAACTTTTTAGTATGATAATATGTCAAATATACACTTTTAAACTTCAGTACGTCTCTACGACGTATGCTTATCTTTAAAGTAGGTAAATATGATTCTCTTTGTAAGGTTAGCTTCACGCAGAAATAACTAACGCACAGACAACCGAAATTATTACGTTATATAATACCGAGTTCTACAAACTTAACAATAATAACTAGTAATTAGGGTGTAAACCGTAATCAGAAGCTGGTTAATTAAAGATGACTACACATTTAAAAGTTAGTTTTCGGTGGTAAGTAGTTAGTTTGTCGGTTAACCGAAGTTCGTTGCACGCGCAGGGCCGGATTAACCATGTCGGGGCCCCTAGGCAATGTACGTCTCGGGGCCCCTTTACCAATGGTGGACTAACGGGGGGGGAGGAGGGGGGGGGGGTGGAGGGGCGGGCCTCTGGTCCTCGGGGGCCATCAAACGCTTGCATGTCCCCTTTATCAAATCCTTAACAAAGCTTTAATGCCATTAATCAGCGGCCAAGAATTTAAATTTCGTCAAACGATGATCTTACGATCGTACCCTTGCAACTGTACAGGGCGATTCCGATGAGAAAGATTAATTATTCTCCATACCAGCATTTTAACATAATAGCTCAATATCGATATTATTTCATTCACAATTTGCTTTGATACATACCTAAATTCAAAATTGCTCAAACTCGTGATGATAAAACTATTCAAATTATGTATTTTTTCTAATTATTTTTTGATCATATGTATTTATAATTTTTCAATAATGTCTAAGCAAAATAATTTTTTTTTTTTTTTAAATATGTGCTATTTTTTTCAATGATTTTATTTAAACTAAAATTAAAATTCTGAAACATATCTTTCCCAGATAATTTGTTGATTTATTTACTCCATGATTATATAATTTGAAATGTGTGTTGTATAATACAAAATTTTGTTTGAAAATTTAACAAACCTGCAAACGCCCTACGGTAAAACCTTAATGTACTAAAAATTAACATATTTTCTCAAAATTTAGAACACTTTACTATATAAAAGAACAGTATTTCGAAATCAATATATAATTTGATGGTGAAAAAGAGTCAATACGTCTAAAATTTTGATTTAAAAACGACATATTTCCGGTTTTGTCTGGTGATTCCCACTTTAGGCGGACTCTGTAAAAATTTTTTTTTGTAATTTTATTTTTTTATTTCATTTTTTGAAAGATGCATTTGTTAAAAATGCTCTCACCATATGTTTTAAAGATATTCGAAAAATTGACGGAGATACAGCATTTTATGTGAAACAATAACTTATTAAAAACACCACTTTTATTATACATACTATATGCCGACCGGGTTTCGCTACAACCGTAGGTTCTTCAGGCCAGTTTGTATGTTGAATTATCCTTCAGCGAAACTTTGAATGTGTTTTTAACTTTGTTAACACATTTTTTAACCTCTATACATCCGATTTGCAAGTCTTAAACTGTTTGAAAATCTAGTGTCTTTTTCACCACGTAGGTGAATTTTGTTTAAAAATAAAGAAAAATGGCGGACCAACGAATTTTAATTTCGATTTTTTATAGGAAATTTTCATTGTTCATAAAAAAAATAGAAGGGGGCCGTTTATAAAAAAAATCCCTAAATGGTGCCATACGGACCGGATTTACTAACAGTTTAAGACTTGGTGCATGCAAATCGGATGTATAGTTTTTCTAATATGTAGTCAACCGTGTTGAAAAAAGCAGTTTCGAGAAAAACGCGTTCAAAGTTTTGCTGAATGTTAATTCAACATACAAACTGTTTAAAATGGTTTCATATAAAATGCTGTAGGTATCTCCGTCAATTTTACGAATTTCATTAAAACATTTGGTGAGAGTATTATTAACAAATGCATCTTCAGAAAATTAATTTAAAAAAATTACATTTTTTTACAGTGGCCTGGTGCCTTAAAGCCTTGTTAGGATTTGATCAAAGGAAGGCGTTTGGAGGCCCCCAGAGTTATAGGCCCGTATGAACTGAAGAAAAAGCTTGTAAAATTACATCAACTTCTTAAACTAGGGGGGGGGGGGGGGGGGGGGGAGGGGGTCATTCAGCTTTTCCGCCCCGGGCCTCTGACGGACTTAATCCGCCACTGCACTTTACCCTTTTCTAACTTTCAAACTTTTTTTTTTCTACCACAACGTAATTTTATTCATAATTAATCTGTTTTTTTTACTACGTTTCGAAGGAATGCCTTCACCTCCATTCAATAAAAAAAATTAAACGAATACAATAGTTCAATGAGCGGTCTTATCACTAAAGTGATCTCTTCCAGACAACCTTGGTATGAAGAGAAACAAAGAATTTTATCAAGCAGATAGGTAGTGCACACTAAAGCTTGTACAACATTTATATTTAAAACATTAGAAATAAAAGAAAAAAAAACAAAACAATTGCCAATATAAACCACACATGGCACCTATAATCAGATCCCCATTAATACGAAGGAAAGTAAAGTAAAATACAACTATGTTTAAATATTTGTTTTATTTATTGAATTTTTATTTATTATTTGTGCACGATGTGAACAGTTATTGGGTTATAACCTAATTATTATAATTTGTTGTTTTCTTTAATGCAGGTAATGTTATTAACCTATAAATGATCGTAATAAAAAAAATATATATTTAAAACATCTTGAAAGCTGACTTTTTCCAAAAAGGGTGCCGGAGTTGCTCACTTATTGTGAGTTGAAACATTGACGCAAGTTATTTTTTCTTGGGGCGCGGGGCCCCTAGCCGATGCGGGGCCCCTAGGCAGTTGCCTACTCTGCCTTAGGGATAATCCGGTACTGTGCACGCGTACAGTCGTAGGCAATTAATATTATACAATAATAATTGATTCGAATGGAAAGGCACCCGTCCTTGCTCAGCTATAATCTGAGGTCACTGTGGCAAAGATTTACTCAGTTTAGTTTTAAACGACTTAGTTGCGAAGGAACCCACTATTAATGTAATGAAGCAACAAGCGGATATATATACCTGTACCTGTGGCGTGGCTATATTAGTATGTCCAGTATTCTCTATCTCCGACGTTGATAAATTTACCTTTTTTCATAGTAATTATTACAGTATACATTTTAAATGGTAAACCTTTTTTTGTTATATTGAAAAACATTATATCATAACATACATACATACATACATCTTCTTCCCCTTGTCCTATTTGGGTCGGGGACCCATTGCATCAACAAGGCTCCTCCATAAGTCCCTGTCTTGTGCTGATTGTTCGGCCCCTGTCCATGGTAGACCCATCCTCTCCTCACACAGTTTCTGGAGTTGCCTCGCTCAACTGTGTCTGGGGCGGCCCACTGGACGTCTTCCCTCTGGAATCGAACTCAGTATTTTCCTCGGAATTCGGTTAGTACATGCCCAAGCCACCTCAATTGTGATTTTTCTATGAAGAGAAGCAGTGGTTCATTGTTTAGATCATCTCGGATCGTCGAGTTTCTTATATGATCCCATTTCGTAACTCCTGCCACTCCTCTCAAGTATCTCATTTCGGCAGCTTGGACTCTGGAGCGTGTTCGTTCATTTAGCATCCATATCTGGTGGCCGTAAGTGAGCGTCGGGCGGTATACCGTTTTAAACACTGCCATGTTATATCATAAAGATATTCTTAAAAAACCTTTGTGAATTTTTCCAATTTAGTGACACTAGTTGTTCTTTGAACAGTCGATCTTGCACGCCGAAAAAGTATTTTTCTAATTTTTTCTTATCTATAAAAGTAAAAATCAAAATATGCTCGCTTGTCTATGCGTTGCTATTCATCCGATTGGGATGAAACTTTGGGGATTTGATGTGCGCTTGCCCGCGATGGTTTCTACGTATACAATAGTGAGCTCTGGTGTCATGAAATTATGCGTTGCTAACCATTCATCCGATTGCGATGAAACTTTTGGGATTTGATATGCGCAAGTCCGCAATGGTTTCTATATATCTGGCATTGTGAAATTTGTATAAAAAATTGCAATAGGTGGTACGCGAGCCTTTTTGAAAACTGAATGTATGGAATGGAATAGGACCAAACAAATAAATTTACATAGACAAAATTCAAAACGGTCGAGTTAAAACAAGACGTCGCTAAGCTCAGTTAATTAGATTAGAAAAAGAGAAGAATCAGATAAATTTAGCTGTACGTTTGCTCCTCCACTGATTATAAGCATTTTATAATGAACATCGTGCTAAAATTTATCGATAGTTTTCAAATCATTATTGTATTTTATGGTTCATTTTTATTTCCATAAATCATTGTCAATAACGTCAAAGTCAGTCCATTGCCTGTCATATTTTCAAAGCCATCGATAGTTCTATCATTAGTGTGATCAAGAAAGCGAAACTAATAATTAGATATTATACGCTCAGTCGTATGTCCATATGTCCAATGTCCATTATGTTTCATATCCGTCATTGACAATCCACTATTATTCACAAATAATATGTATCATGTATCATTTAATAAAAAATCAATAAAAATAGAAATCGAGAACAGATTACGCGGGTTATTTGTTTCAGTTTAAACAACGTCTTTATTTTAAGAGGGAATAATCAGACAAAACCGGAAACATGTCACATTTAAATAAAATTTTAGCCGTATTGACTCTTTTCCACAAAAAAGTAAAAATTCATTTCGAAAGATTGTTCTTTTATCTGGTAAAGTTGGTAAAGTTATGTTTTAAATTGTGAGAAAATATGTTTATCTTTAGCATACTAAGGTTATACGATACCGTAGATCGTTGCAGATTTGTTAAAATTTCAAACAAAATTTTGTTCCGTACAATACACATTTCAAATCATATATCATGCAGTAAAATAAATCAATACATTATCTGGGAAAGCTATGTTTCAGAATTTTAATTTTAGTTTAAATAAAATTATTTAAAAAAAGATCCGCGCACGTGTTTTGTGACGAAAATACTTCAGTTTGTCTATTTATTTAGAGTCTTACAAAATATTTAAGATTTTTTACATCCTTATTTTGCTTAGACATTATTGAAAAAATATAAATACTTATGATTAAAAAATAATTATAAAATCACATAATTTTAATAGTTTTATCGTCATGCCTTTCAGCATTTTTGAATGTAGGTATAAATTAAAGCAAATTTTGAATGAAATAAAATCGACATTGAGTTATTGTTTAAAAAAGCTGATACGGAGAATAATTTATCTTTCTCATTGGAACCGCCCTGTACAATCGTAAGAACGTCTTTCGACGAAATTTGAATTCTCGGTCGCTGGCTGGAATGGCTTGATTAAAGCTTAAACCATCATATTTTTGAAATTCTTAATTTGGAAAGTATACTGCTAAAATAATCAACTACTAGAGTTTCCATAAAACGCTTAGACATTAGGCATTGCCTGTGCTGTCTAAATCTCTGCTTTAATACTTTTGCATAGATTTTCCACGCAATTTTCTAAACAAGTTTGTTTATCCAGTTTTGTCTTGTCTCATAACTGTCGCTGAAATTGTTGACGTGTAATTGAAGTTTTTTTTTTAAAGAAAGACAAATATTTAAAACGGTTATAATGGTAAAAAAATGTCCTACTACCACTGCAATAAGCAAAAAATGGTGCTTGTGTCGTGATTGGAGGACTTAGCCAGTCGACAAATTGATCACGCCTGGGTTGGACCCAAACGCGATGTCAACTCAGCAACTGACGACAAAAAATGCTCTCCATGCAATTTTGGCAAAGCTTGTGCAAAACATAAATGACCAGAAAGTCTTGGTAATATTGCATTTTAGAAACTGATTTTTGAACTCTTCATCCAATGCGGATTTAATTAATGTTCAACTAACTACATTTTAAATGCACTTGTCAATAGCCTTCTAAACCAGTAAATATATTCTTGTACACTTTGTAAGTACTACATTTATATACATATCTTAATTTTCTCTGTCTTCCTCGAAATACTACTAAATAAAGATGTCCATTATAAGGTATTTAGTAAATATAAAATAGAGATCTAAATATGAAATTAAATAGAAAAATATATTTGACTAAGTGTGGCGAAGGCCTGTTGTAACTCGGCCTGTTTGTATACATGTCGGCTATAAATTCGTTTGTAACTTCCGTTTCCGTTTGAAGATTGTTAAGAAAGACTTATTTTTTAAATGTGAAATCGTCGTGTGGACTTTCTGACTTTTGGACATTTGGACTTTCGTATTCGCATTTTACGTAGTTACCTGCCCGAAGAATATCTGAAACAAGAATTACATTGATATAGTGACGTTTCTTTGGACAATTTGTGTTTGAAATTAAAAAAAAAATGTTTCATAAATAATATGTTTTATAATTACGTATGTATTTACGTGCTTAAACACCTTCTTACAAATGTTGTGATTTCGGGGGGAATTATTTTATTTTGAATTATTTAAATAAGAAAAGTTCACAAAACTATATATTATTTTAGGGTAGTATAGCTGCCTTTTAATTTTTATGTTGTTCATTTCTTCGATTGATCCTTGGAATTGTAAAAACTTCACAACAATAAAATGTTAGTTAGTAGAAGTGTAAAGCCGTAAAGAATAAGACGGGACATTTAAAAAAATGTTAACTTTAAATTCGAAGAGCGATAAAAGGGTACCAAATGGGTTCAAAACGAAATGTTTAACATTTTTCAAATTTCTGTCCAAGTATTATTAAAATAAAAACGTGATTTTATATTTTTGTTTAACACCCTTTTATCACTATTTGACAAATCAAAACAAAAAAAAGAATCACGCTAGTTAAAACCTAACCTAACCTAAAATAATCTTATTTTACATTTTACTATTTTTGAACAATAATTTATTGTCTTTACAGGATGTCTATTATTTTTGTCCCATTTTACTATTCATGAATAATATTTATTGTTTTTACAGGATGTCTGTGTTATTTTTGTCCCATAAAGAAGGTGTGTTATTAAGTATGCGTAAAAATTTTGTTAGGTACCATTAAATGCTCTTAAAAATATGTTTAATAAACGACTGAAATCCACACATTACCAGTAAAGTTTCTTACTCTCAATTCCAAAACTAATTGTGATTATGACGGCAGGTTTCAGCGTGGGAGACGAGTTGGGGTTTGGTCAGTCCCTCACCAACCTGGACACGAGCAAGAGGAGGTCAGTGGCTGCCAGGAATGGTGCTCCGGGAGGAGGAAATAACCTCGGCTCTCTGACGCAGCAGCAACAAAAGGTAATTATCTGCTTCTAACTAACTGAGGAAAGTGAGAAAGTACTAGCTATTCAAATCTGGTCACCAAATACGGATAAAGCGAATTCCAGCAACGTTTCAATTCCGAATGGTGGCATTTCACCAAGATGACACTGATAGTATCTTCCAATGGTGCCGTATAAATGACAAGTAACGCTTCGACTTCTAAAGAAAGCATACATTTTGAAAATATTCTAACATCGACATCAATCTGCCATATAATTATGAACTTTTAATATTCAAATCCGCCATCCCTCTCTCAAAAATTTGAATTGATGGTCGAGAATTCTAGAATACTGTTGAAGGGGAAAGCCAAAACATTAGATAACTAATAATAATAAATAATTATTGGATGATTTTTATAGCGCCATTTTACTAATCCCCTTACTAATAAACGTGTTTTAAATTTTACGCAACTGATAAACAACCATTTACCATGTATCTACTGTGTTCTAGCAAAACCTTTCAAGCCACATTTTTTGGGAATACTTTTCAGTGGTTTCGTGTGGAATGGGTCTTCGAAGTACAATATGTTTTGCTAATTAAGGCATTTTTTAAACTAAAAATTAAATTTATAAATTACTCAACCCACAAATCTTTCACAATTATTAATTGAAATGCAACATTTTACATCAAAATGTTGAAAAACAAATAACCGCTTTCACATCTGTTATATATGTCATATGTACGGTCACAACCCGAGTTCGCCTAAGTAATTTGGAATCCTCAATATCAAAGATATATTCATCGCATTGAAAATATCCAGAAAAAAAATATAAAACACCTATCGTATCGCTTTAGTGATCATCAATTTGACCCTATCGCCTTATATAAACGCAGAAAAATCTCTGATGCATTATTCTTATACAAAATCATGAACTGCCTTGTTGATTCATCATATCTGTTAGAAAATATTGCATTTCGTTGCCCCAAACAAAATACCAGATCGAACGACTTATTCAGAATACCACACAGTTAATCAAAATACGCGCAAAACTCTGTAATAATACGTATATCTGTGAAACTTACAATGCCTTACGAGATGTAGACATTTTCTACCATGACTTGAAATCATATTAATAACTTAAAATACTTTTTTTTCTTTTTTGTGAAAATTTATAATATTATTATCCGTTGTAAATAGTATAACTATGTTTGTTAATTACTTTACTTTTTTCTTTATGACGTTTTATGTTTTATTTTTTCCTTATTATGTTTATTTTTTTATCACAAAGGTTGAGTAGGTAAAAAAAAAACTATATCAAAATTTTAACTTAATGGAACTTAATTGGTCTACAACATATGAATGTTCATTGTTATATTATCATTTTGTATGACTGTTTGTTTCCTAAATAAAAAAAAAATAAATAAAAAATAAATAAAAAATATGAACTTAATTTTACGAATTTGTAAAAAAAATCGTTTTTATAGTTTCCTGTAAAGCTTTCATTTTGTTGCTTGAAGGATTTTACCAAACCAAATATCAATAGCTATTCGTATAAAAATTAAAAATAATATATTAGTAAGCTCTGTAATGTGTATTAGTATAAGCATCTATAATGTATATCATTCACTGCTTTGATGGTTCAGCAAACATTTGAAAGAACCGGATATCTTAACTATAAATAAATTAGTCAGCACTTTCACAACGCCGTTTTCCGAAGATCCACCTCACCTATTTGGTGTTGACTCAATTTATGTGGGAAATGACGTGGGTTTTGATACTGTGCGAGACAGTTTAGGAATTTTTTATAGTCTTGCTTTGAAATGTCATGTATTTCTCAAATTCTGTGAAAATATTCTCAAGCACGGATGTAGAGTCCCCTTTTGAAAGACAAATGGTTGATTTTCAATAGGCTTTTCGAGAAATGACGGACAATACTGAATTCTCGATTTTGATGAAACAATTCTTGTTTCAACGCTGAGTGTGACACTCAGCAGTGAGTCGAGTCAATAACTTTTCGTATGAGTATGCAATTTGTATTTTTCGACAATTTTATGGTTTTTGACAACTAAGGGTGTTTAATTTTAAAATACCAATGAAGTTTTTGATGTTTGTAATATATCCCTAGTTTTCAGTTAGCATTTTCAGCGTATGTTATATTTGGGAATTCGCATTGTCTGATGTGTTTTTCTTTTCTTTACACCTTAAATCCCATAGGAGGTTCCCCGGAAAATAATTTCCCTTATTTATAAGGAAGGATGAAAAAGTTCTGTAAAGAAAAAAGGTATGAGAGGTTGGCAGTGTACCAGAGTGCAAGTGGAGAAGAGTCGTGCTGGAAAGGTTAAATGGTGTCCCACCTCAACCAGTCTCTCCCGTTAAGTGGGTAGACACATCCGCTGCCGAGACCTCGACAAACTTCTGAACCCGGGCACCCCTTCTTAGTCAATAAACATAGCGAACCACTTAGGGTGAACTATGGCTTCCGGAGCGGCCGTATCCATAGCCAAACTGGTGTATGTAGTATATCTCGTTGTCATTGTTAAACAAAAATTGATTCAATAACGTGTCATAAATTTTAACGTTTTAATATCGATAAAATGATATCAATAGAAGTTGTGATTTACGCGTCCATATCAGACCAAAGAATTTAGAAAAGCGGAGTTTACCTTGGGTTCGAAATGTATTTATATCGGTTGTAGGCGTGGTAAGTTCGTTTTAAATGATGATTCGATAGCCGGTACTGTAAATTAATTGAACCACGACATTAAAATTAACTTAGATTGAAATCAGTGGGATTGAATAAATTACCGCCATATTCAATAGCTCAACAAAGAAGTGGTATTGCCATAAGGAAAGTGACTTACTGAAGTGTTAGTTTTTTGTAAGAGAACACTCTTACGATTATAATGCTAAAGGTCTTCAGATCTTCTGATAGGCACCGATACTGTGTGAAGTGCTCGCTACCAATGCAACCATCACACCATGTAATGTCACACTTCTACAGCAAGTGTTGCAAAATATTTAACATATAGGTATTATGTGGTCTTTGTTACTTCGAAAGTGTAATAAAAAAATACTTTGTATGATTTTGCTTAGGTTAGAGAACAAGATTTCACAATTCATATACCGTAACTTGTCTGCATCTGTGGTCGACGGGTAAGGCTCCCGATTAACAATCTGAAGGCGCAGGTTCAAATTCCGATGTGTGCAAATAAATAAAATTTTCATTAATTTGTGTTATTTCACAATTTATTAATATAATAATACATTTCATATTTGCGGTAAGTTCACAGTGGAAGACACTCTCAATATCGCCCTGGTGTAAGACCACCATTCAGAATTGAAACGTTGCTTGAAATGGCTTTAAACGTGTTTGGTGACCAGATCTGAATAACCAGGTACCTACTTCGCCACCTTTCTCTTTCCCATCTCATTCCCCTTCCCACCAACTTCAATTTCACAACATACCCCAATTGGGCTTGCCATAGTCCCAATGTCTCCAGATGGAAGCCGTTGGGACTCTTGTGCGGTATTAACATAAAAAATCGACAAAAATAATTCACAATGTTATGATTACTCTTACCCAAGTGTGCGTTTCCTATAATGTTTTACTTTTTGCTGTGTTTCCTTAGAAAAAATGCAAAACCCGATTTTCTATTTAAAAAAATGCTTGAATGAGTAAATGATCTCTAAAAAATTATAAACCCCTCTTAACGTGTTGGAAATTTTATTTTCAACTGTAAATATAAATAATTGTTGGCTTATTTCGTCCCATGACCTCTGAGCCTTATCAAAAGGCGTTAAAATTCTATCACGGAGGTCGTCGAATCGATACTAGAAAAAAAAATGCATTTCTGGTTACACGTTTTATTATCGGCGACTTTATTGCATTTTATCGTATTCGTTGCACTCTCATCTTTCATAAACTTTTATTTTTCTCCCAATTAATCCATAGATCACAAAAAGAAATCTTCAGTAGGCAATAAAGCACCTTTGACATTTATAGATTTTTAAAATAGATGCCGCCCACTTTCATTTTAGAGATGACGCTCGTTAAACCAAAGAATTTTTATGATCTTTATTCTTTCACTTCCGTGTCGTTTCTATTCTCTGTAAAGAGAATATTTTAAACTTTCTTACGGTTTTGGGGATAAAAATAAATGTTGTTAATATGATGTGTACTTATAATATAATAACAGTAATTTATAACCCTTTTTGTTTTTCTGATAGTAAAAAGATAAAACTTTATGACTGAAAAATGTGTGGTTTTCAGAAACCGCACATTACTCTGATTTTACTTTTAGCTTGCGTGACGAAGTATCAACCTTTGACAACATAATATATTACGAAACTATTCACTGGAGAGTGTTTACCTACGATGTATTTTAACACCTCACAGATGCCGTAAAGCCAAAGATTGTGATATAGTTGTAGGTAGTAGAGAACCAAAAGTTTTCTGTAAAGCCAAATTATACGAATTCTTTTTTGTTTCTAACGACCATTTTCTACTTTCTGAAGAATTTTATGTTTAAATTATAGAGGACGATCCAAGAGTGAATATTTTAATGACGCCATTTAAGAGTACTTTTTCTTTTTTTCCAGGAAAATACTGACAGAGCCAAGAACCGCCTGACAGTTAGGATCCCATCTACATCCACAACCCCAGCTCCTGTTGTGAAGATCACTCCAACCATTCCACAAGTGTTTGCTGTCGACGATAACGCCATCCAAACTGGTCGCGCGAGTTCTATTAGACAATTAACCCTCACCAAACCCCCACCAATGACAATTCCCCCATTCAAGCCCATCCCTCCAGCGTTAGACATGATAGCCCCAACACCGACGTCACCATCACAGATTGTATACAATCAAAATGTCATTCCTTCAAGAGCAACGTCAATATCCCAGAATCAGAAGTCACAGAATCTGAACAGAATGGGACAGGTACCCAAATCAAACTTCGTCAATGTTTCTGCAGCTCCCATGCGAGTTCTCAACGTTGGACAAACCGTGCGAGGACAATCAGGATACTCTAATACTGCAGACCAAGCCTTAAGAACAATTCCTGCTCCGGTCATTGTTGGAACAGGACCACAGCAATATCCAAGTTTCAATGCGATGCCAGCTTCGATTTCAAGGATCACAACGGGAACCTCGATGCGTGTTGACGATTCACCGATCGGCAGCGTTTCTGTTGTATCTCCTCAAACATCAAAGAACACTGTACAAATTGCAGTTGCTCCAAACACGATGTCAAGATATCCCACTGCTGCATCATACTCACAGAATACAGTCTCTCTGCGTAGAGACCAAGGCCCAGCAGCCGCTTTCCCAGCACAATACCAATCCAACAATTACGCTCAACTACAAAATCATTTGTCTTACAGCCAACTGCATCAAGGTCAAGTCCAAAAGATCTCTCCAAAGATTGACAACATGGTAACGTACAATACAGTAGGAAATCAAATCGGAGCATCTGAATACCCCGCTCAGGGAACTTTACAAGAGAAGATCCTGGCGATATCCAAGGCTACAAATCTCTCTGTTGAAGCCATTGAAGCGGCTATAAAATTAAGGCAACAGCAGCTGATTAGCCAAATGATGAATACTCCACCCAGCACGACTTCGACTACTAGCACCACTCCCAGGCCACCTCCTCCTCCTCCACCGCCAGTAAAAAGGTAAAGATTACTCACCCTAAAAGAAAGAATTTTTAGGTAACTGATCTGGTTTTTCTGTAAAGGACCCCAGAAGAGATTTTGTTGAACCTCATTTATTATATTTTTAAAAACTTTTTTTCTATTTTATGGGTAGCGTCGTCCCGGGAACCATTTATTGGATAACCATCACATCTGTCACAGGTCGCCCTAAGTGGTTCACTACGTTTGTTGACTAAAAAGGGGTGCCCAGTTTCATTCATTGAGGTTTGTACAGATCTTCATTGCGTGGTGAGATGAATAGTGAGAGGCTGGTTGAGGGAAACCCTTTGACCTCTCTAGCAGAACTCTCTCAACTCAAACCTTGCACTGCATATAGGATGGATGGATTCGTACGTCACACTTGGACACACTTACCCCCAGAATCCTACCCACCCCTCATAATTTTTTCGTTCCCAGAACTTCCTCTCTATATATATTTTTTAAATACACCCAAATTAATGACACCTCGAAAAGATATTTTTTTATAAAAGAACAATTGTTATTATTCTTAAAAAAAAGCAGTCTACAGCGCTTTTTCCAATATGTTCCATGGGGATGCTGTTTGGAGATGGCTAAGAAAAGGAAGGCGAGGAAGCTAAGAAAGGAAGGGAAGGAAATGGTATAAGGGGTGGGTAGGAATCTAGAGATCAGTGTGTTCAGGAGTGACGGATGTACAAATCCATTCCTCCCGTGCGGTGTAATACCAGCTACAGAGGCCACAAGGTTTCCGCAAACCGGCCTCTTCCGTTTCAGCCCACCACGCAGCTGGTGGGCAAAAACATCCGCCGCCAAAACCTGAACACACCTCCTCCGATGGACCCGGGTACCCCTACTAAGTCACCAAACGTAGCGAACCACTTGGGGTGACCTATGGCAGAGGTGTTGGTTATCCAATAAATGGTTCCTGGGGCGGCGGTACCCATATCCGCCTCCCAAATTGAGACGATTTCGGCATTTAAAAATTTGTTAGTGATTTTTACTTTAGCAAGTTAATATACACTAAAAGATGCGAAATTAGCTAAGTAATAATATTTTACTGCATTTTGTCCTTGATTTTTAAGCAAACAAGTTAATTTTCAGTAATTAATACGCAATTATACATCATATTAGTCGGAAATATAAGTGACGTTAGACTAATTAGTGAATTTTGCAATACCCAGGTATACGGCCAAATACGCAGACCCTGCACAGAAGGTGATGAACGCCCCGAAGGAATATTACCCGGTTGGTTACGACAAGAACTTCGACGATAACTTTGTCTCCAAGGTTGAACTACCAGAGACCTCTTTCTACTGCGGAGACCAGAAACACTTTCCAGGATTGTATGGAGACGAAGACTTGGGATGCATGGTAAGATATTTGACCTAACATGTTTTAACTGAACTGTTTTGCATTTCTTCTGTCTGTAAATTTATTTGATTGTGCCGTTTCCGTTTCAAGATGGCTGATTAAAGATTCTTTTTTCAAATGGAAAATCGTGGGGTTTATTTTGAATTTTCTTTTTCGCATTTCTTTCAATATTATGGTACCTACCTGCCTGAAGAATGTTTGAAAAAAGAATTGTCATTAAGATAGTGACGCTTCTACGAAAAAAATGCATATTACAGTTTGTCAAATAAGAGTAGAAAATAAATGAGGGCGCCACCGTTGCCCAAATGGCAACACTAAAAATATAACCATGGTGTTAATGTAAAGCTGTGTAACCTACATTTTTATTAAAAATTAAAAAGGCAAGTGAAAAAAATATTTTTTCATTGCTATATAGATTCAACCACTGATCTTAAAATTAGAATTGCATTTAGGTATATTATTATTATACATTTGCAATTTTGTGTTAACATAATGAAGAATAACATTTTGCAATTTTGTGTTAAAATAATGAAATATAAAGCACAGTTTAGAAATTGCTCAAATTTATTTAATACTAGCTTAAGTACCTAGCGTTGACTAGAATTCTTATAAACTGGAATTTTGGAAAATATAGGCGATCAAAGAACTTTGAATCAATTGAACTTTAAAAAGAAGAAAAGAATTCTCCATCAAATTTCGGAATTACTATTCAAATCTAAGTTAAATTAAATGAAAGCCAATCACTTTGTAAAACACAATTTAATCAAATTTATGTCATTTAGTAGGTACCTTCACAATAGTGCTTATTCGATTAATTTATTTTTTTAAAGAACAAAATTTTTTTTTTTTAAATGTGTATACAGTGTTTTGAATTTTCTGTGTCAGTGCAATTTTAAATAATATTTGACAGATAAATTGGTGTTGCCAGCCTAAAAATTTCTTAGTTCCATTTTATTTATTTTCTACTCTTATTTGACAGACTCTACTTATTTGAAATTAAAAAAAATGTTACTGATTTATAATTAAATAGGTAGATATTTTATTTCCTACTTACAAAAATCTTATGATGTAGTAGAAAAAATTGATTTCGATTTATTAATAAGATTAAATTAGAAATGTCATGTTTAAAATTTATAACAAAACTTGCATAGCGATTCTATATCTTTTTGTGATCGTTATCGAGATAACGAACGTGATCTCCTGTCAGATTTGTTTGATTTTTACATAATTACTGTCACATACTGTAACATAGATCGTTTTAAACACGAATTCCTGCAAGTATGTATGATTATTTATTCATTTAATGTACGTTGTACATATAAAAAGCAAATAAATCCTACAAATCTGACAGGAGATCACGTCCGTTGTATGGATAACAATCCCACAACAGGTAGAGAATAACTCTTCAGGTACTACTAGATATCAGTTATGTAATTTGCAGCCAAGTGATCCATAGCTTCGTATCATTAATTTCATTTGTTAGAGGTTAATACAACCGAAAACATTGCACACGTATTAAAAAATATATTTGCAATTCGCTGGATGCTGATCCTGCGACCTCTGAGCGTAGAGCAGGTTCTTCTAATACTTTTTTATTACTTTTTTTCTTCTACTCGCAATATCACTACCACGAAGAACACCAGTTTACATAGCTTATTTAAAATGCAGAGTTAAATTTCCAATAACGATAAATTTATTATTGAAGCTATCCATTTCGTTCTTTATAACGGCAACATTTTAAAATTTTCGACGCAAAAGGTTAATGGTGAAATATAATATACTTCACCAATTAAATATTAAATTATAATATTATTTATGTATTATCCATATGAAATCCAATGTTTCAAAATAGATTAGATATATGTTGTATTATTTTGGAAACTTTTAGCCCTATTTGGCAAAGGAATTAAAAAAAATTCTATCGGTGCGAAAATTCTAAACACTGAAACAATAAAACGCACGAACGTGACACTGTAAAGAACATGCTTAATTTGCTGTTCGGTAATTTATCCGAATTGGTGTTGTTAACAATGTTCGCACAATGTACAAATAATTAACATGAATTGGACACACTTACATATGCACACTATTTGAAGACCAAATAGAAAGTTGTGCAATCGGGTCAGCGAGACAAAAGTGTGGCATGTTATTTAGCGATATTTTTCCTTACAAATTTTGATGTCATGACTCGCGTGTCATATGAATTGTTTTATCCATGCAAATAGAATGTACACCGTTGTTGATTAAATCGTCATTTCATAATAGAAATAACAGGCTCAATACAAATTGAAATTGATTAATAGCGCTTACATTAAATTTCATAAGTTATTGAGTTGTTCATCAGAGGCCCTTTTTTTAATATGGATTTGTTCATTCGCGTCAAATTGACTGCTTCGCGTGTATTTTTTTTACTACCTGTGAATGTTTGTATAGTTAGTTTTTTTATTTTGATTTCAGGTCTTTCATGTCTGCGCCCTAACTGATGAAGGCCTCATTATGAAGTCTTTCTTGTGTCCAGAGTCCACGCTCTTTGATCAGACAATCCTGAAATGCAACTGGTGGTTCTACGTCGATTGCAAGAGCTCAAAGCGACTTTACGACTCGAACATCCCTATTTCAAAGAGTTATCAGCTGATGAAGGCTTTAACCTTCTTCTCTTCATACAAAAAGGACGTTCAAGGAGAAGATCCTAGCAACAACTTTGCAAGATCTTCTACAATCACAGAAAACAAGGAAGGAGTAAGAAATGCTGTAAAAATACTGCAAACCCAGTCCCATATGGAATTACCAAAGGTTGAAATAATTGAAAGTAAATCGAACAGTTCAATCAATGCACCTCAAGTTTCCAGAAATAGCAAAGTGTTCACACCTGTAAATGTAATTGAAATCAATTCTCTTTCAAGTGATGTAAGTGAAGGTGATAATGTAGCGGCGGAAAAAGTGGAGAAGATAGTGAGAAAATACAGACCACATCCAACAAGTCGCTCCAGAGAATCAAACCATTCCCCGGTAGACAGGGTTACATCAAAAAGTCCCGCAGTTGCAAGCAACGACCATAAGAATGCCACAAAAAGCGAAGTGAATACTCAAAAAAGTGTCGTGCAATCGACAAGCGTCAGAAAATCAATTAGAAAAAAAATTAATATTTCTCCAAAATCAGGAGAAACTACATCAACTAGTACTGAATCTAGTGAAGACATCAAACAAAAGCACCGTTCAGAAAGAGCCAGCGAAGAGAGCAAGGATGCGGAGGTACCAAAAGCTAAGCTCCGCAGAACAACACTACCTAATAAAAAGATCAACATACAAGAAGTAACTGGGAATCCTAATAGTCATGTGATCAAACCCAATAGAGACACCGTCGATGTGACTATCGCTAAAATGGATGAAGCCATCATAGGACAAAAGAAACAAGACTCCACGTGATTAAAAAATGAAGTGCATTCACTATGAAAAGGAATCTTATAAATCGTGAAATTTTCTAATTGAAATGAAGAACGTGTATTAGAGACTAAAATGGGATCTTGAAGGCAATGCTTTCGTTGTTAGAATGTTATTTATAAGTTGAAAAGACAATGTTTTACAAGTTATTTAACAAAAATGGTGAAGGACTATTAGAAAAAATGAAGTCTCGTGAATCTATTTTCTACATTTTTTGTCAATGTTGTGAACATAGATTCGTAGTAACTTCTACAAATTTTGTAAATATTTATAATTTATTCTCCTTGACCTAAGCTCAAATGTTAATTGTAGTCATACCTTCATACTTATATTAAGAAACTAGAATTATTTACTTCTAAGGATAGTATACTCGTTCGTTGTGGAGACAGAAAATAATCTCATTGTAAATATTTCACTGGCTAAACTTATTATATTTAATACTGATAAATACTTTGGGAGTATTTGCAAGTCCAATAAAAAATAGATTTTTTAACATTTGGACATATTTTTGCCATCTTCAACTCACTGCGCTCAAATCTTTATCGATATTGATTTCATGTTTATAGATATTTAATTCCTTTTAACGTTATCAAAAATATTTAATTATTGTTATGGTAGATATCTAGTTGAATGAGTATTTGACGAAAAAATATTGTCAATAATGATATTAAGCCACGAAATTAGTCATAAGTCATAACTAAGTAGGAATATCTTAATTTTACTTTTTTACGAATGATTGCAAAATTTACAAGGGAAACCTTGTATTTTTAAGGGCTTTAACGTTTTCATTAAGTCACCGTGGATTATCTTTGTGTAAAAAATATATCATTCATCATAAATCATGTTCACCAGTCTTATAAAATATAACATTTCCATATTGTAATAGGTAACTTTCTCATTGTTTTTGTGTCAAATCTTCAGCCACGACCTATAGTTATTTTCTCTTGCCCTTTTAAACTATAGTTGGGCGTGGACGATTTATGCAAATTATCAACACGCCTCAGGTGAAGTGACGAAAAGAAGATTTGATCCAAAAAACAATGGTTTGTATTATGAAATGTCAACACACCTAAATATTTGCTCATATATGTAACAGTTTAAATATGAAACCTTACTAAAATAAAAACGTTTTATTTATATAGGTTGTGTTATTGTTATTATGATTATTTACAACTAAAGTAAAAAGTTATCACGCATTAAATGTGAAAGCACTATAAAATAGTTTGCCTGTTAGGACTATACCACCCTTGTAGGACTATACCTCCCCGATTGTGGAATTTTAGTTTGTGAGGTGGAACTAGTATCGAGGGAGAAGGTGTAAGGAAAAGAAGGGTTTTAAATTTACTGGTTATTCTGCAACAAAGTGAAGGTAAGATTAAAAAAATCAGAGTGTGCAGTTCACACGCGGTAGAAATGAAACTTTCAGTAAACTAAAGTAGACGAGAGGCTACGAAGCACCGCACAAAGAGGAGACCGTTTAGTCTATCTCATTCTCTCGCATAAATCTAAATCCTACAGATGTATGGGTTTGTCTCTTTTTAGTATCCTTTTTTTTTCGTTTCATCGAGTTTCAAATCACAACGGTGCTAAAGAAGTTTTCAATTCAGAGAAGTAAACCAAGGGTGGCCTTTAATCAAGGCGTTGTGGAGAGTTTCAGAGATAATTAGATATATTAGTCATTTTTTTTAATCGTGCATTTCTTGGAGCAATGATGGCAGTTGTTAGCAGATTATATAAATTTAAATTTTATGAGCCAATATGCACACTTCAAATATTTTATTTATCATTAGGTGAATCTATTATAAGGTATGAAATTACAGCTTGGGGACTTTCCTGTGAAACAAATGTAAATCATGTTCAATCAGTTAAAAAATCATTAGTTAAATTATTAGCTCATAAAAGTTTATACGAACAAAGGCATAATGTTCCGAACTTTTACCAGAATCTCAAAATTCTCTCAGTAAAAGCAATTCTGTGGTATAAAATAATATTTCAGCTAGCCCTACATACATAAATTAACTGTACCACACTTACAATACTCGCTTTACGTTGAATGAAGGACTAATTTTACCTAAGCATTTAAACAAATATGGACAAATAACGCTGGACTACATGATACCTAATTGCTTAAATATATTGTCGAAATAAAAAAAATGTATGAATGGAAAAAAAATATAATGTTGAAGAATTGGCTCGCAGAAAGAACTAATTTGTTCACTTCTTCTAAAACAGCAAACTTATTTTGTGGCACCATTTTAATTCAAATTAATAAATTACTTTGTTTTTACCACTATAATGATTATAAAAAACCGACATGTTTCGTAAGCCAAGCTTACTTCATCAGGGTTTATAATACTAATTTTCAAATATAGACATAGAACGTAGTGTTAAAGAAAAAATAACAAACATAGATAAATAATCAACATAGACAATGGTAACAATGGAAAAAATTAAAAATTAAAATGGTTAGGGACAATATGGAACAATTTACAAAGGAAATAAGTTTAATATTGGATCATTTAAAAATAATTTTTGATTATTAATAATATTTAAATTGGCATTCACACTCTTTCTGATCTCTAAAATTTCAAGTTTATCCAAATGAACACCATTGACATCACAATGCATCAACTCTATTCCACTGTTGAAGTCAAAGGTATGATTAGTTTTTAAACTGTTCCATATTGTCCCTACCCTTTTTAATTTTTAATTTTTTCCATTGTTACCATTGCCTATGTTTATTATTTGTCTATGTTTGTTATTTTTTCTTTGACACCACGTTCTATGTCTATATTTGAAAATTAGTGTTATAAACCCTGATGAAATAAGCTTGGCTTACGAAACATGTCGGTTTTTTATAATCAATTATAGTGGTAAAAACAAAGTAATTTATTAATTTGAAATAATTTGTATTAGACTCTAACACAACAAATTCTAACTGCATAATAAAGTTAAAGATAATTTACATATATCTTCAAAGTAAAAGCACCCATTGACTATTTTTTGTACTATTTTTCACGTCATATTGTATTACTTTGTCTTTATAATAAATAATTGAAAAAAAAACAAAAAAATCGCCTTCGGATAAAGTCCGATTCACGATTATATTAGAACGCCATCTCTTGGTTTTGTTAAAATATAGTTTTAGTGACATACTATGCACATTGTACTCTATTGCACAGATGTCGCTAAAAACCTGTCCTACCCGAATGTAGCCTGCGAATAAACCTTGTGGTTTTTCTTACTCACCTTAAACAAAATAAAATAAACAATAAATTAAATAATACTTTCACGATATTTCTGAATGAAACACAACGTTTAAGTTCATATTTTATATACCCCGCTAATATTCAAGTTTTTGGGTTTTAAAATGTGTTAGATGGGAAAACAACTTTATTAAATTATTGGCTTGTGGATATTCGCCTTAAGCTCATGAAAATAGGACTTTTAAAAATTAAGACCAGGTTTTGAGAAAATATAGCGCACCACAGTCACGATAAAATATCGAAACATTTTTGAAAAAATACGCGAAATCGGACAAGTTGATCGTATGCAAAAAGATGAAAATAAATAAAAGCCCTTCGCTCGCAAACAAGGAAAGGTGGCGCTAGAATAAATTAAGGTAGGTTTGAAAGAGGGCGAACAATGGCGCATCCGGCACAATACAGAATTGTATGATATATGTATAAGGCCCCTAGCATCTCAGCACATGTGAGACTCCTCAGGCTGAGATGGGCTGGGCATCCTACAGAAAATGCCGGATACACGCGTCCCACAAATAATTTTTCACTTTCCACCTGGACATCCAGGTGGAAAGAGAAAAGTGGAAAGACCCTGGCTGAGGTGGGAAGACGAGGTAAGAGGGGATGCAGCACAGCTTCTCCAGGTACCAAACTGGAAGTCAGCCGCTGAGGACAGGAGGAGTTGGAGGCGACTGTTGCAGGAGGCCAAAGCTCGATATGGGCTGTAGCGCCAACGAAGAAGAAAAAGAAGTAGGTAGTGTAAAGATAGTGTACTGGCGTAAAAAAATCAAACAGTCAAGGAAATAGTATTCGTAAATTGCACATTCTCATTTGGGAGGCGGGAATGGGTACTGCCGCCCCGGGAACCATTTATTGGGTAACCAACACCTCTGCCGTAGGTTTGCTACGTTTGTGATTAAGCAAGGGTGCCCGGGTTCATGGGGTGAGGTTTGTCCGGGTCTTGGCGGCGGATGTGTCTGCCCACCTGCTGCATGAGAGAGAGATGGATTCATACTTCCGTTACTCCTGGACACACCGACCCCCAGATTCCTTCCACCCCTAATATACTTTTCCATCCCAGAATTTCCTCTCCTTTCTTTCCTAAAAAGACCCTCCACACATCATCCCCATTTATGATATAGGCTCTGAGGGGAATTATTTTTCTTAGGGCCTCCTGTGTGGATCTAATGTAAAAAAAAAGTTGCTCAGTTAGATAATTAAATCACGAAATAACCGCCTTTTTCTCAAGAAATTATAACAGTAATTACCTATCTTTCTAAAATTATAGCTCTAGGTAAATACCTACGTTTATCAAAGGATAGCAGTAAATACCTACCTCTCTTAAATTATAGCAGAAGGTAAATATCTGTATTTATCAAAGAATAGCTGTAAATACCTATCTCTCTTAAATTATTGCAGTACATAGGTAAATATCTATATTAATCCAATAATATCTTATAGCAGTAGGTGTTGCATCCGAAACTGCTTACAAATTACAGCTTCAGATACACTTGAAAATGGACTGTAAATACTAACAATGATACGAAACAAATATTTGCTGGAATTGGGTGATAATACGTTTAAGGAAAAGCGATGGATGCAAGGAAGAAGGATAACCCCTGAACCTCCGCGAAGGAACACACAACACAGTCACATAATATATAGTTTATATAGTTCCACCGCAGTACCTCGAGATAATTATTGCCACAACAACATAAATAAATATAAAACGATATTGTTTACTTTCGATATAGTCAAAAACTTTCTATTTAGTTCAAAAAATAGATTATGAACACGAACAAAAACAAAAAATTACTTCCAAGGTACCCACATTCTTCTTGTGTTTTCCAGAAATGCAAATGCACTCAAATTAGGTATATTTTTCTCTGGTCATTGTTCCAAATTCAAAACGCTTTTCCAGTAAGGTGATGTGTTTAGGGAAAGGTAGGTAAATGACATCCCGGTAGGAACTATCCATATTCTCATTTCAAACCCAAAAAGTAGGTAAAAACCTATTTTTTTAAATATATCTATGAATAAACCTGTAAGTATCTGTAAGTAAACCTATCTTTCTAAAATTATAGCAGTAGGTAAATACTTATCTTTGTCGAGGTATAGTAGTAAATAGCTTTTTTTTCTAAAATTTCTGCAGTAAAAACATATTTTCCTAAAACCTTTCTTTCATGTGGCGCAAATAATTTTTTTAGTTTGTTTTAGGGCCGATTTAGTTAAACGTCAAATTATATCCTCGATTTTTCTTATTTTATCACTCTTCAAGCAGAATATTATGTAAAGTAAAGAATTCCTTTCAAAATTCTGATTTTTAATACAGTTTTATTATATTGCTTATTCAATATTTATAACCAACGCCATCTGTTAATTTTCATACATATCAAATCCACACCGACCGCTTGCCAGCCCGCTCTCTTTATATATTATATATTTTAACCAATTTACACAAAACCTTGACAAATTATAAACCTAAACCTTCCTTATGAATCATCTTTTGGAGAAAACCGCGTGAAAATCCGTTGCTTAGTTTAAAAGATCTAAGCTTGCAGACAGCGGGAGCGACTTTGCTTTATACTATGTAAAGATAAGGATCGAATAACCGTTTGATAGCTTGAATTTTGGCCAAATTTAAATACATAACAACCCCACCAAAGTCCATCGGCTTATATACATATCCAAGGATATGTCCCCAATATACCCATCTCTCTCACGTCAGCCTTGGAACAAACCAGAGAGAGTGAGAGTGAGAAGAGCCGCCCTGAAATCGCTACGCTGCTATTTCACTCGTACTAATCTATGTCAAAGTCAACACGAGGGGGATAGGTACACTAAGGATATACCCCTAGCCAAGGATAAAGAACGGGAATTAGTAAAAACCACAACAGTAAACGTACTATTTATTTTTATTTTTATGTGAGGGTATATTGTGAGAGTGAAGGTGGTGGAGAGGGAAAGGAGATATGAGAGATGAAGGGGGGGGGGGGGGGGGGAAGTATCGGACTATTCAAATTTGGTCACCAAATACTTATTATTATTTTTAAAGATAAGCAATCATTCCCAGGCTACGAATAACCTGACAATGTTCGAAAATCTCCTACTACCATCACATTAAGCGGAAAATGTTGAATGCACGTAGCCAGCCGAGGAATTGTTCTCGCGAAGTTTATTTGAGAGGATTAAAAACTTTATCAAGAGTCAATTCTGCAGATCTTAATAAAAAATAAGGTTAGTTTATTTGAAAATGTATAACATTTTACAATGTTATCAAGTATTCAAAAATTTTGTTTGTTACTAGACTTCTCACGAAGCACAAGTTTGTGAGTTTGCATACAAGTTGTATGTTTAAAAAAACAATTTTAAGGAGGAGCGTATGTGTTAAAATGGTTAAAGATGATGATGTAATCAAAGAAGTATGTATTATATGATTTTTTATTATAAAACACAACATTGAATAAATTTTCAAGAGATCTTGTAAAAACAGCACAACATAGAGATATAGCAATATAATTTCGAAAAGATGTGGGATTTCGTTTATCGATTCAAATTAATCCAAACATTATGGCCGATCGTAACGATATTTAAATATTGTGCTGAGATTATGATCACTCTTGATAGCTACATATTATATAACAATATTATGGCATATTTTTAACAAACAAATTATTTCATTCAAGCAGAGCCATAGAAAATAAAAATGCTAACAGATTATATAAAGCAACAACAAAAACGTAATAAGATATAAAATGTTCTATACTTTTGATTCAATCTCAGATCAAAAGAATTACCATTCGGTTATTAGACATTATGCATCTTATAACTTTATGGTCTTCTTTTCTAGGAAGTTCGAGATGACAGTCGTTTATAGAGTATTTGGCAACGCTAATAAGTCATCAAACATTTGTTTCCCAAAGGCATTGGGGATGACATTGGTAGAGCATTCGACAACAAAAATGTCATCAAATAAAATGTTTCTCTAAAACATTTAACACCAAGAGAGTAATGTTTCCACATCCGCTCAAGTTTCCTGATTCCTTTAGTTTGCGCATGCGGAACCAAGTGAACTTGGTTGCATCACGATTTACAGTTTGGCGTATCATTAATCAAAAGTGTTCTTGTTTCATTAAAACAAATCAATCGGTCTGTCGCCAATTGGCGGCGGGTATAAACGTTAAAAATTCAGATCAACACGAAAGTTGTCGGTATAAAAATCGCGTGGTTTTGCAATGAACGACGAAATTTTTTGAATAGCGGCACCTAAAAACGTACTGCAATTTGAACTAGTGTATTTTCTGATGGTTTTTTTGAGCGAATCGATTTAGAAAGCTTTTTTAATTAATACTTTGGCTTTACCGATTTTCTATCGATTGGATTTGTTTTATAACGCAATAAAACACAATTTTTGTACAAAATATTAAAAAAACGTGATGTGGTTTTGCAAGTGTAACTAATTCTGAATAGGAAACCTCTAACGTGTTGAATTATTGCTCATCTTGGGACTTAGATCCTATGCATGTTCCTTCTGGTGATCAGTAATGAAAGCTTGACTGCAGCTTGTAGCCGAAGCCATCATCTCCGGAGAGGGAAGAGTAGTCATCGTATTGGGGTGAGTGGTGTACCCCGCTGCTGCCTCCGTATCCGGTGGATCCTCCGCCCGAGGAGTGACCCGCGCCCCCGTGGCCTCCGCCTCCTGAGGGACCGGTTCCCTTGGCGGCCTGGGCCGCGTCTACCTGGGCTGATGCTACGGCTGCTTTGGCGGCGGCTTCAGCGGCATTGGACTGGGCTTGCTGGGCGGACAGCTGGACAAGCACACACACATTTTGTTAATTATAATATTAATAAACATTTACAGAATTGTAGTTAACCTGGAGGATATTGGAATATTTTGAAGGCATGAACTTCAGAAAGCTATTTTGGAGGAATTTAAAGATAAGGGTGAAGGCTTCTCCTAGAGACGGCCAAAGGGGCGATACCGGTTCTATTTAAAGATAAGGAAATGTCCTTAACATTTAAATTAACGACTTCTCGTCATCCGAGAGAACTGGAATCACAGTTAACGAAAAAGGCGTTCACTTTAATGACAATTCCCTTTATCCCCTTGAACCTTTTAAGCATTGCAGCATGTTACAAATCTGGGAATACTTATGACGATCAATGGTATCTCCATTAAATGTCATTTCTTTTGATGAATTGCACGTTCAACCATTGGAAGTAAAAACAGTACCGCGTGTTCATGAAAAAGCGCGGAATTTAAATAATGATTAGAATGTGTCAATTACTTGTTTTGTGTTTATATTATAGCAAGAATTGTATAAACTTCTAAAGAGGAGCGATAAATACAAATTGGTGTTGCGTATCGAAACAGAAAAAAGTAAACATGTTTTCTTTGGAAATATAAAAACCGAACAAGCTCTACTAAACTCATTAAATCAACCTTTAAGTGATGAGATAACTAGTATTTATCATAAGATTTTTTTAATTTTTTTAACGTAAACCGCATTGATAATTGCATCATAATTTCGCGTTTACTGCCGAGTTAGTTGATGTCATAAACAACTTTTTCAACGATTTTTTTAGAATCTATCAGGAAACGGTCTAATTGCAATTACTTTTATGCGTTAAAACCATGACGAATTATCTAATCAAATATGTATAAAACATGCTTTACGCTTTTAAACCGTTTACACTTTTAATAATTTTACTTCTGGATTTGTCAACAATGGCAGAGAAATGTGATATCAAATCATAAACATTGAACCATAATAATTATCATCATCTTCTGATAAGTAGTTAGATTCATGTTTTTATAACCCAGAAGCTTTTACTATCAAAGTTTTATTAAAAAAAAATTGAAAGGTGTAAATATTAAGAAAACATTCAATTCATCCATTTTTAGAGGACAGATCTCCTGTCGGTTAAATTAAAATAAATATAC
Organism: Limnephilus lunatus; assembly: GCA_917563855.2. Taxonomy (NCBI): domain Eukaryota; kingdom Metazoa; phylum Arthropoda; class Insecta; order Trichoptera; family Limnephilidae; genus Limnephilus; species Limnephilus lunatus. The sequence continues at coordinate 93,754,109 of OU830596.1, read as the reverse complement.
TGTGTTAAATTAAAACTAATGGAAACAAATATTCTGTAAATTTTCAACAGCAAGATGTTTCATGGGATTACTACCTGGGGAAACTTGCATAATATGTAGATATATATCTATATGATATATTCTATTTTTATATTAAGATTCAAACTGCTCCCAATTGTCTGTAGTCAGTATGGCTATGGCATCCTCTATTGGGGTATGTTGTGAGGTTGAAGGGATGTCGAAGAATGAATGGATGTCGAAGAAAAGTTTAGAGACTTTTAGCTTTGAGTTAAATTAGTTATTAGTGTCTGTCTTTACCTGGGCGTTGTAGGCAGCAGCCTGTGTGGCTTCCAAGTCGATCCTGGCTCCATGCAGCTGTTCGTTAAGGGTGGACAATCGCTGCTTGGCAGACCCGACCATGGCTTGTTGGGCGGCGAGTTCTCCTGCGGCCTCAGAGGCGGCCTGCTGGGCGTGCTCGGATGTGGCTTGGGCGGCGTTCAGGGCGGATTGGATTACGTTGACCTGGTGAATCATATAATGTTAATTCAGCGAAGATTTGATAGAGATTATTACATTTTTATGTGGTGATTTTACGTGCAAACAAATGCGACTACTAAAGTATTTGCAATGTTCCTAGTTTGGTGATTATATTCAGTTAGGCCAGTTCTGCAAAACGAGGACGAAAAGATTATTTTAAATATTGTTCTAATAAAGTTAATGAATATAGGTTTCTTTTAATAATGCGTAAAGCACCAACTTGTGAAAAGAAAGACCATGAAGAACAAATTTACGATGTTTTTTGAATTTTCTATATCTACCATAATTTGTAATTGTGAAAAATCTAGAATATTTAGGAATATGTTAAAATTATATTGTAAACCTTGCTTCCAGGGAGACATGATATAAAGTTACTTTATTTTGATGATAAAACATGGTGTTTGTAAAAATCGATCTCACAACCGATGTGAGTAGACTTGAGTCCTCAAAAATGTTTGTGTAAAACATGCGATTGTCAAAATTTTCACTTTTAATGATCGTTTCTCCAATAATACTAAAATATCCCTTATTAAACATGTGAGATATATGAACGTAACGAATCTTTAACAGTTCAATGTTAAAGATTCGTTACAATTCAGAAGAGTTATGACAATTTAAAAAAAAACGCATTCAAATCTTTAATATTTCAAGCACTGGATTAAAATAAATGTCATTATTATTTGTAATCAATTTCCCACGCTGTGCAATAAGCATTTCTCATTTCCCGTTTATTTCCTGGTCGATATTCTCTATTGAACCCGACGAGTAAAAAAAAGATTACTTAATGTTAGTTCGTTGGATCTTTTAATAGAAATTTGTTTGACAATACGGAACAATAGTTGACAAAGGTGGTCAATGAAGAGATTAAACGTTTCACGCTTTGATCTCCGTGAAACTATTCAAGCGTACTAATTGCTGTCGTAAATGAAAGCGATCAAACCATTTTTTGCGTATGTTGGCTCATGAAAAACTACTTATGAAGATATAATGAATTTAATTAAAAGTACACAAAGACTTGACCTTATTTTTGTATAAACAAATAGATCAATCGGATGACTTGAAAACTGAATAAAAAATAGTTTTACTTTAGCCTACACGGTACTCTTAAGAGACACGTATGAACCTCTTTTTGACTGTTGAATATTATAAAGTCTGAAATGTTAGCGAGGGGTGTAAATTTAACTGGAATAAATGAATAGCGTGCTAAGTTTATCGGTTAAAACTCTCAGTGGACGTTAGTCATTAACTAAAAGGTATCAATAGTTTTGGATACAAATTTGAAAGGTGTTTTATATTGTGAACTGTGCTTAATTATTTCACTGTAATCCATAAATCAATTTTCTTTTATCGCGGCAGTTGGGTGATGTTATTTAAAAAAATATATGTTTACCTGGTGGGCTGCTTGTTGGGCTGATCCCGCGGCAGTGCTGGCGGCCCTCTGGGCGGTGATCAGCTGCTGGGATTCCCCATCAAGAGCGACCTTAGCGTCCCTGACCTGTTGTTCCAGACCCTGGAAGATGACCTGCTTTCCGGCGAGAGCGGCCTGAGCGGTGGCGGACGCCTGGGCGGCGGACTGGGCGAGGGTATTCTTGGCGACGTAGGCAGCCTGTTTGGCGGCGGCGTGCTGGTTGGCAACGGCGGTGTTAGCCTGATCGGCGGATCCCTGAGCGATGGACCTCAGTCCGCTGCCTGCGCTGTAACCTGTCTTCTTGCCCCCGCCTCCATGAGCGTAAGCGTCGTAGTGGTTGACCGAGGCCTGGGCCACGGGGGAACCGTAACCGCCCTCGTACTCGTCATAGAATTGCTCCTTGCCCTGAGCGCTCTTACTGTTTGAGCCGGAACTGGCTGTCCTCTTCGGGGGAGGTTTAGCCAATACCAAAGCCGCCACATCTGTAGAAAGCAAAAAAAGATAAGTTGTTATTGAATATAGAAACAAAGAATTGAATGAAATTACTTTATATTTGCGGATGTATTATCGAATATGCCTGTTCGTACTATCACCCAAACGTGATAAGTATATTGCTGGAAAGAGGAGTAATCTAATCAGCTTTGATCGACAGAATAATATCATACAATGATTATTCAAATGCTGCAATATTTGAAAGCTAATAATTAGGTAAGTATATCCGATTTCCCAACATTTATGGCAATTCACAATGACGATCCACATTATACGATGAACTTAAGTTCGATGACTTTGATAAATTATTGCTTTGCAAATTAGAGGAAAGTAATATGAATTAGAATATAATCGATAATGCGATACGTTATTGTCATTGCTCGTGAAAGTATTTTTTAGTAGTAATGTTTACATTTGCATAGTCACGATTTGAAAAAAAAATGAATGTCTGATGTGAACATTATTCGGTTTTCCATGACTGTTTTTTAATGTAAACTTTTAGGTATTGTTTGCGTATTTTTATTACTTACTCAGGCATACGAATGCTACGATGAAGATCTTCATTATGATAGATTACTGACTCAAGCTGAAAGAAACAAAAATAGTATTAAAGAAAGACTTTAAAATACTTATAAAAAGTCAGTTTTAATCAGAAATGATTTTAGATGCGATAGATATTTTACTCTAACTATAAAAAATATGTTTTATGATTTTTTTTGAGGGTCACGATTTCAACGGCTGTTTTTGTCATTTTTTGTCAAAACAATAATTTTTTTCAGTAAAAATCAAGAAGACATGATTTTTTTTGCTAAGTTTCTGAAGATATCAAAATTTTCATTTTTTACTAGTTTTTCAAATCAAGAGCTTGCAACAGAATGATATTTTTTTTAAATCATGAAACTTTATAATATTACACGATTATTGAACGTATTTTTGATTGAGCCGATTATTTTATAGCACTATTAAAGAAGATTGAAAGATTTATTGACCTTCCAAAATGTTCACAAAAGCTTAAAAACCACAGAAGGCACACTACACCTTCGACTGAACGAAAATAACAAGATGCCATTTGCTTGGAGCTTCGAGTATTTATATGAAAAGCCTCAGACTACCCTACTTGTCGCATTGTCGCCCCCACTTACGTCTTTTGGTAGAATTTCTTAGAGCATTTTCATCCGACTATCTCCTTTACGAACAATTTTGTTTACAAGTGTTGGCCATTCATTGATACAGTGTTCCTGGTGTTGGTTGGGCAATTGTCTCAGTTCATGCCGGTCGTGGTGGTCAGTAACAGAGCATGTTTTCCCAGAGTACAGTGACTGCGATCTTTGGATCATCGATGGTTTAGACCTCATAGGGAAGATTATACGTTATAATCTCTATGTAAAAGATTTTGGTGTAAAGCAAAAAATATTTTACTATGAGTTAGAGGGAAAATATTCGGTTTATCGAAAGATAAGTAACATTTTGTCCGTGAAAGATTTTGATTGAACGAATATATTGATTAATTTTGATTGTTTAGTTAAAATTAAATAGTTGATCTCAGGAATCAGATGATTTTGTTGAAAATAATTTGATAAGTTAATTAATATATTACATTTAGAGTTTGATAAGTGATAAGTGATACGCCTTATATATTGTTCGTTTGAGATTTTTTTTAGTTTCTTATATTGTCTGCAGAGGTAAGAGAGTTTGATGGATTTTTGTGCTGTTGCTTGTTTTGTTTGTTGAAGAGTTTGTAGAGAGTGTGGTAGGAATTTGATACGTGATTTATTATATAATACATCGTACGGAAGAGTTTTAAGAGTAATAATGTTATTGCTTGCTGATTTAAAGATGGCTTATATTGTAATACAAAGCATAAGTAGATGGCACACTTACATAAGCAAGACTTAAATAAGATATTAATTTGTAGATAATTACATATATGAATGATTTACCAAAATGTTACTTGTTATTTCCTATAATATAATGCCCAGTTACCGACAAATATCATGTAGACAAAAGATTTAAGACATTATTTTCTATCATAATATTGTTTTAAAAATATCCTCATTATTTTTTTAAGACTAAATAACGATAACAGAATTCTTCTGAAATTCCAAATGCTGTACCCCACTTTGATATTATCAATTTCTGTGATACTGGCTATACTAACGTTTATTTTACCTCGAATTGTGGTAGTATATTATGTGAAAAACATCACACTTAGATGAAAAATGTCTTATGTATTATGGTGTTTCATATTATTCATCTGTGTCAGAGATCGAGTTGTATAATAATCAATTTTGTTTTGTGAAGGAAGTGATACATTAAGATGTGTGATAGGATTTCTTAATCTCGTAAAACATCACGCATAACTTTTCAATTCAAACTCGAGCTATAAAAACATAAATATAATTTTTTTTTATAAAATTCGCTCTAATGAAAAGCGACATATTCAAATTTAATAAATGTTTGTTTTATGCGTTATTCGTACAATGGAATCTAAGTTCATATTTTATTTGAACAGCTAGAAGCAAAAACGCAAAGGTGTTATCGAAAAAACTCGTTATTTTAAATTTGTAAAGAAAGATCTGTTCTCAATTTACAAAAATTAGGTTATTTTCGACACATTTTTATTTCATTAATACTCGTGCTACCGTCATTCAGTTAGTTATATAAAAAGTGTTGCATACACGTTCAATTTACAGCAAAATATTTAACAATGCAAATTTATTGTATAAAATCAAATAATAATGTTTACTTATCGGTTTCTCAAATCAAAATATGTGGCGAAACCGGGACGTGAGGCCAAAACCTTTTACTGTGTCGTTAATTGTAAAAGGTTAATTGACAAATTGATTTTTTCCTTTCAAATTTGGCGAATATAAAACTACTAGGTACATATTTTTATAATATATTAGCGAGTTCCCGGCATGCGTTGCTATGCCACTCAATAAAGAAAATGTTTCTCTCTGCGTGTTCCTTCCGCCTCCCCTTCCTATCCTGCGCCCCTTCCCCTCTCGCGTTCCCACTCCGCCTTCCCCCCCTTCCCCGCCTTCCCCGACTTCCCCGCCTTCCCCGCCTTCCCCGCCATCCCCACCTTCCCTCTCCTTACTCCCTTCTTCCGCTTCCCCCGTCCCGCGAACCCCCCTCCAGAGTTCCCCTCCCCCCTCCCGTATTCCATACATTCAGTTCCGATACATTCAGTTTTCAAACAGCTCGCTTGCCACCTATTGAAATTTTTTTATACAAATTTATCAATGCCAATCACTATTATATATAGGAACCATCGCGGGCATGCACACATCAAATCCCCAAAGTTTCATCGCAATCGGATGAATGGTTTAGCAACGCATAGCGGACATACAAACATTTTTATATATGTATATATATATGTATAAAGATTCTTATTATTTGGATCATCAATAGTTGACAATATTGTAAGTAGTGTAAATATAAGTCAAATCTAAACCAATAATAGTATAGGTTTTCACGCAGTTTATTAATTAAAATTAGTGATTGCAAAAAAAGTTACAAGTTTAGCAAAGGGAATACGATGGTGAGAGAAAAAGAAAAGGAGATGGATGTAGTCTGTGGACAGTTATACGTATTTTGTGAATGTTGTTTGATTTTAGGTTTTAAGTTTTGAGGCGTTCAATTTAAAAAGTCGATAATATTTCTTATTCGGTATAATTCCGCATAATAGTCCAAACTGCTCCCAACCATCTACTATAAATTTTTTATTTTTTTTTATTTAAGCGACTATAAATATAAAATAATTCCATAAGTATACAAAATATAATGGTTAAGTGAGGTAAAGATATTGTATTTCATAGTCCTCCTCACTAGGGGTTCCTGTGCCGAGGCGGACTAAAATTATTTAATTACAGTTTATTTGTCTTCTATGTCGTTTTTAGTGTCTTCATTAGGGTGTTTTCGTTGACCTCTTTCAGCCATATTTTTATTCTTGATTTGTACTCATTACATTTTTTTATTAGTTTTATGTCTTTTTCTTTGTCCGAATGTGGTATTATAACTTGGAATGTTTTTTATGTCATTTTTATTTGATCTAGTGTGATGAATACGCTGTCTAGTAGAGGATTCAGTATTTTTTAATAGCTTCAATAATATATTTTTGGCATATATCCTTTGTACATTTGGTACGTCAAAGCTTTTGAATATTTCATTTAAAGGTGTTCTAATTGGTACTTTCAGTATGGTCTTTATGATTCCTTTTTGAAATGTTTTCAGGATTTTTATGTATTTATGTGTAGTAGATCCCAATCCTATAATTCCATATTCAATTCGAGAATGACATAACGCGTAGTAAACCTTTTTCAAATCCTTTTTATTTACTACATTTCTTAGATTTTTGAAGAAATATAATAGGCTTGTGAACCGTTGATGTGTAGGTCCCATCTAAGATTATCATCAGTTATTTTCCGAGATATTTAATGTTTTGTGTTTTTTCTATGACTGGGCAGTGACATTGAGCATTATTTCTATAGAATTCGTGTAATTTTAACTCTAGTGATTTTGCTTGTTGGCTCCTGGAATTTATTGAAAAAGTTATATATTTAGTTTTGCTTATGTTAAGGGTAAGCGAGTTGATTTTAAGCCAATTTTGAAGTGCACTAAGCCCTTGTTCAGCCACATTAAATGTGTCCATCCAATTTTCTTCTTGAAATAATAATACAGTATCATCAGCAAAACTGATTATGTTTTCTTTAATCTTAAGGTTTGTTAAATCATTTATGTAGATAATGAATAGAATCTGTCCCAGAACACTTCCTTGAGGGACTTTATTATTTAAAAACAGATATAGAAAACATATATTATTTTAAATGACTCAATTGTGAAATAACACAAAATTAATCAAATAAAATTTAATTGCTCACCCGGGAACCCGTCCCCTTCAGATTGCTAGTCGAGAGCCTCACCTCTCGACCACGGAGGCCGACTACGTTATATGTTTTTTTAGTATCTCACTTTCCTCTGAAAATTAGTCAATGTCGTCGTGAAATCATTCAATAGCTTATCATTAAAACTTTATTAAAAGGTTTCTATTGATGTAAATCTAAGTAATTTTTGGCGTCTTTTTCGTACACCCCTCTATTTTTATTAGTTTATATACATTTCACATTTTTTTTTTTTTTTTTACATGAGCTCCACACAGGAGACCCTGAGAAAAATAATTTCTCTCAAGGCCTATTTCATCTTTGGGGATGCTGTGTGGAAGGTTTTTTTAGGGAAAGAAAGGAGAGGAGAGTTCTGGGAAGGAAAAGGGTTTAAGGGATGGGTAGGAATCTTTGGTTCAGTGTGTCCTGGTCATCCGCCTCCAAGACCTAGACAAACCTCACCCCGTGAACCCGGGCACCCCTGCTAAATCACCAAACGTAGCGAACCACTTGGGGTGATCCATGGCAGAGGTGTTTGTTATCTAATAAAGGTTCTCGGGGCGGCGGTACCCATTCCCGCCTCCAAAATCTTTACCTTTCAGAAACTTGGAAGTTAGTATAACTTTGATAGGGATCAACAATGATATACATATATGTTACCAACAAAAAGTTAAATTCATTATTGAATTTAACTTAGCTAATGCGTTTTCTCCATATTCCTTTTCTACCCTTTTAATATAAAAAAAACATATGAAAAACTGCATCATATTTTAGGAACCGCGTTGGTTGCGGTCACCCTCATTTAAACCATATCAGAAATTTTTATTTATGTTCAATTCACGTATATCTACGGCGAATATTTAAAATATTAATGATCTAAATATCAACAACATTTTTATGTGTTGGTATTCCCATATTTTTGTTGATTTTAATTTGAATGTCAGCACCAGCACGTTTGAAATTAGTCATAGACAATACAAACGGGACTTTCGATCCGACATCGATGTACAGTTTTTACCGATGATTGTTTTTCATCTAATTCTGTGAAAGTACAATCAAACTATAAATAGATTCCAAATCAAAACCTCACATTGAAATACATATTTGGATCATATATTTGATTTGATACATTTTATGGCATAATTAAATAATGTTGGCCTCACTGGGTGGTTCACCCGTGCTGAGATTAAAACCAAATTGAGATTAAAAATCAATCAAAATAATAATGTAATTTATAGAACACCTAGGCATATAAATAATACTTTTAGTTTTCAGTTCGGCCTCTGTGTTCGAGATGCAAGACTCTCGACTACGAATCCGGAGGTCACTGGTTAAAATTTTGGCATGCGAAAGTAAATTTTATTTAAAGCAATAATTATCAGCCTAAAACACTCATCTACATTGAAAAAATCTTCCGAGAAAAGATACATGCCGTTAACGGGACTTGTATCTTTTCTCGGAAGATTTTTTCAATGTAGATGAGTGTTTTAGGCTGATAATTATTGCTAATAATAATTGTTACCCTTTGTGCTATGCATAAAAATCTTGTTTTAAAAAAGTTAGTTTATCAATTAAAAATAATAAATTTGATTAATTTGTGTCTTTTCACAATTTATTATTTGAAAATAATAATATTTAAAATAATAATAGATACTTTCAGTATCATAGAATAGCCAGGTACTTCCCCACCTTCCTCTTCCCCATCCTTCCCTCCCCAATATCTTTAGCCTCACAACATACCTTACATTGGGAATGTCAAAGTCTAACCGGCTCTAGGCGGTTAAGGAGCAGTTGGGACTCGGTATTCACATAAAAATGTTACTTCTATTTTACTTATTCTATCCTATTCTAATTATTTTTTTACTATAGTAGGTTATGTTCAATAGTTTTACGGTCTGTAAATCTATTTTTATTGGCATTAGGAATAATTGGTGTTAGAATTAATCCTCAAAACAAAAAAATTAAGAGAATAAACCAATTAAGATCATATTTTTTTAATGGAATCTCTTTCAGTTTTCCATCAAATTATTTATTAACGATTGTGGCGTAAAACAAACTAAAAAATTGCAATAATTAAATTTTGTTCAAAGTTAGCTCCATTCAGGAGGCCCTGAGGAAAACAAATCCCTTAGGGTTTAAGTCATCTCTGGGTATGCTATGTGGTGGGTCTTTTTAGGGAAAGGAAGGAGAGGAAGTTCTGTGAAGGAAAAAGATATGAAGGATAGTTAGGAATCTATGGTCATCTCTCCCACTGCGGTGCAAGTCCGGCAGTCTTTTCTCTCAGTCTCTTCCGATTCGGACCGCTATGCAGTAGGTGGACAAACTTCACCTCATGAACCCGGGTATCTGACCTATCGAAGGGGTGCTATTAATCCAATAAATGGTTCCTGTGGCAGCAGTACCTACCCTTACCCAAATTGAAATTGATTAAGATTAGTACAGCGTCGTATTTTGAAGAAATGCATTACAATTAAAATACTTTTCATTGTAATATTAAAATGTTAATAAAGAGAAAGAATTATAAGGAAGTGCTTGTGGTTAAAGAAAACAGTTAAATGGTTTTTTAATTTTTAAAAAAGTACATTTATTAATTATTGTAAAAAAAATCTAACAAACGGTGACAACGGTTACAACAACTGTTAATGGTTACAATATTAAATTCGATCTGATTTTAAAGAGAATCTTTTTATTTTCTTTCGCTGACACGACGCGCGACGTTCCATCAGCTGAAAATATTTTACAGTAATCCCTGTAAGAATAACTGCAGATTATCAATTTAAAGAAAAAAACCTAAAATCGATCCAACTACTTCGTCACACAAATCTTGATTCAAAAGGGATGACAGATTTTTAGAAACTTTAATATCCGATTAACACGAATTTAAAGGTAAAACTATAGGGATTCTATTGTTGCGCTTTGTTTTGTTTTGTGGACAAATTTCGCTTCGGAATGTTTGCGAATTTGTATAAAAGTTCACTTTTTGTACTTGTCATTGTAGCTGTGATTCCGATGGAAGCAATGCAATAAAGCATTCACAGATTTTAATGCATTTCGTCATTTTTTTATTCTTGCAAAATGCGCAAGTAATATTATTATTGAAAATGGATAATAATACAATATAAGTACTTGGTCGTGCAAGTCGTTATACTTTTTCTCCGCAGCATTTATTTGGTCGAGATGAGGAAGTTGGGCGAAACAATCCTATTCTCGGATAGAATTAGCAACCAAAAGTACTTTGACTTAGACTTTGCATTGTCTTGGCGCTGAGCACAAAGATAGCTCTTTAAAAAACACTGCTATTCAAAAGTTTAATATTCTGTTATATATTAAAACGGCCGAACAGAATCGGACTGGTATGACCTTTAGTTTCTCCTCCATTTTTGACCATTTTTGTTTTTTTTTTTATTATGCATGGTAAAACAATGCCGACATAATTGGTGGGTTCCATGCCAACTCAGAATGAAACCAACTGAGAACCACCTCAGTAAGGTCATTGACAGCAAAAAAAAATAATTTTAAAATAGCCGGTTACCCTAACCTAATTTCACGTATTTAACTATTTTTTTATCATCACTCTTAATGACCTTTCTGAGGTGGTTCGGAGTTGGTTTCATTCTGAGTTGGCCGGTCACTAATCGGTGTGAATGATATATTAAATTGTAACAATATATCTACGATGTAACAATATACAGTGTGCTAAGGGATTCCTGGTTGGGAATTGCAACTGGATTGGTCTCAGGTGACTTTTCAAATAACTTTTTCTTAATTTTTGTTGTTTGCATGAGTGCCGCTCACGAGTCCGAACTGCTGCCAACCGTCTGGATTCAGTAAGACTATTTTATCCCCAAATGGGGTATCCTGTGAGGATGAAGGTGTGGAAGGTGAAGGAAGTGCCTGACTATTACTATCTAGCCACCTCATAGACATATTTGTATGTCCATGAGCCACCTAAACCATTTAAACCAACATTTTATACATGAATGATGGTCTTTTTTATGGAATTTAATACTCTGTAAGGTGCTGCATGATCTATTTACATAGGTATATAAAAAGCGTCTTTGTTGGGCGGCGTGGATTTGATTTTTATACAAATCTACATCAGAAATAGATGAAATTTTGCCCACTTTACCTTCAAAACAAGAGAAATGTCATTATCTACATAAGATTTCGAAAAACCTTCCCCTTTTCCGATCGCTTAATTTTGATCTACATCTGATTTGGAAAAACTCTATGTAAAGTCCGGATAAGGCCGAGGATTTTAGCCAGTAGAATGTGTTATTATTTTAGTCGAATAAATTGTGAAATAATACAAATTCATCCAATAAAGCAGGGATTTGAATCCGCGACCAAGGTGGTCGAGGGATAACGCTGTGTACTAGCGATCCGGAGGTTGCGGGTTCAAATCAAGTAAATTTTATTTGATTCAATGTGTTATTTTACAATTTAATCAGATAAAAATAATACAAGGTATATTTGCGGCACGTTCCAGAAGTGTAAGATACTCTCAGTATCGCCACCATTCAGAATTGAAACGTTAATTGAAGCGGCTTTAGCCGTTGTTGACGACTAGATTTGAGTAGCCCCATCTCCTTCATCATACCTCAATTGGGTATGTCATAGTTTTAATAGCTCCAGGCGGTTGGGAACAGTTGGCACTTTTGTGAGAATTCCTCATAAAACAAACAAAAAAATTTAAATTATTTGTATTTTTTTATAATAGCTCCATACAGGAGGCCCTGAGGAAAGTAATTCCCCTCAGGCCCTATGTCTTCTTTGGGGATGTTTTTTGGGAAAGGAAGTTCTGGGAAGGAAAAAGGTATTACAGCTGGAGAAGTCAAAGGAACTGGCCTGCCATGCAGCTGGTGGGCAGACGCATCCGGTGCCAAGACCCGGACTAACCTCACCCCATGAACCCGGGCACCCCCAAGTCACCAAACGCAGCGAACCACTAGGGGTGATTTATGACAGAGGTGTTGGTTATCCAATAAACGGTTCCCGGGTCGGCGGTACCCATACCCGCCTCCCAAACACTCAAGAAGTGAGTCACGCCATGTCGAGAGATGTAACAAAATAGTATGAACGAGACGATACATGAATAATAAATAATAACAAATAAGAAGAGTGAATATTAATATAGCTTTGTCTGGCGTTCCATCCTCTCTCTGCCATACCTCTCCGGGGAAATGGCATGATGCTAACCTACTTTAGATAAGTTTTCTGCTAAACCTCACATATACAAATATTTACATAGAAACAAAAAGTAGGTACATTGACTACAGTGATAAAGATATAACAGATATAAAGTAATGTTTCATGGTGGGTACTTAATATGGGTATGATAATATGTTTCTTTGTAATGTCTTATTCATGGTACGTTTATTTAATAATTACCGGGTGATGTGTGAGTATGTTGTAGATGTGATAAGTGGTGATGTGTAAAGTAGTGTTGAGTACCTCATACAAGAGGCACCTCAAATATCCCGTACAAAAACATAAAATGTCCCCAGACCTCACAAAATGTATTTGTACCACCTCTTTTTCTTTGTATTACTACAAATGTCATGTCACCTTGTCACGTATGGAACAAATATGAAGGGGGGACAAAAATGAGGTGTGAGGTGGTTGGTGTATTGGACTACATTCATTTCATGTCACGTATGGGATAAATATGAAGGGGGAAAAATATGAGGTGTGAGGTAGATGGTGTATTGGACTATTCATGTCATGTCACGTATTTATTTATTTATTTATTTAAGGAGCATAAACAGTCTTAGTAACAAAATATACATAAGAGGATGGCAAAAAACAGACCAATTATTAATGTTCACAGATAGGTATTTAGAAACATAAAAGTAACTGAATGTAAACTAGATTATTTAAGAAAAACAAAAAAATAAAAACAGAACTAAACAGCAAATTAAAAAAAAATAATAATACTGATGTAAGTTCAACAAGTGATAAACATTTAACAAACAACAATAAAATAAATGCAATTAATAACTATACTTATAGACTGCGAAATAGGTAATTGGATTGGGACGGGTAAGGGGAGGAGAGGGATAAGGGAAAGTTACCACGCAAGTAATATAAAAATATTAGGTACAATTATTCAATCGTCATGAATATGTGTTCGCACCTAGAATGTGATACAATGAAATTCTGTAGCGACAGTAACTAGCAGTGAAAATGTCAGCAAGTGTGTCTGTAGTTACATGTGCTTTGTATAAATTCATTTTGGTTGGAATTGGAATTGCATCTATCAATGTAGAAAAGGGTATTTTGTCTGCTTTAACGAGTCGGCGCATGGAAATTTATTTTATTGAGCAGCTCAGGGCAGTCAACTTTTGAGTTAATAATTTTGTATAGGAGGATCTGATCATCGACAAGCCTCCTGTTAAGCAGTTTCGTGATTCGAAAATACTTCACGATTTCATCGTAAGAATTGTATATGTTGAATGATTTGAAATTGAGATGGGACAAATATGAGGTGAGGTGTGTAGTGGTTGGTGTGGACTACATGTCATGTCACGTTGTCACGCATGGGACTAATGTGAGGTGAGGTGTGAGGTGGTTGGTGTATTGAAGTACATGTCATGTCACGTATCGTATGGGACAAATGTATGAGGTGGTGAGGTGAGGTAATTCTTGTATTGCATGACTTTTTCGTATTAGATCCGTAAGGTGTGAGATGGCGAGGTGAAATTTTTTGTTGCTGTTTTTAAATATTTTTTCCGAGTTAAGAGTCCCAAATGTTCAAAACATTTTTTTTATTGTTTTATGTACGCACAAGAGTTCCAACTGCCCCAATTTTTTTATTTTATTGTATATTATTATTAAATATTAAATCTGCATTGGAGTCCCAACTGTTCCAATTTTTTTTTTTTTTTAAATATTTTTTTATTGATTTGTCCAGGTCTTGGCGGCAGATGCGTCTCGGGGGAATTATTGTCCTTAGGGTCACCTGTGTGGAGCTAATGTAAAAATCACGTTCCCTGAAATTCTCTAGTCCCCCCCCCCAAACTCCTCCTGATGTCGTGTCCTACCCAACACTAGTATAAAGGGATGTGTATGCGCATTGAGCAGTTTATGTTATTGACATGATGCTTTTTTAAAATTTGGGCAGTGAATCGAAGAAACTGAAGTTAATATTTAGGCAGTTTTACTTATTCAGACAAGTTTCCGTAATAATTGCCGAATCGAGACTTCCCGCTAGGATACCTGAGGTGTCATTTTCAATTCAGATTAAACCATAAAAATCGCAATATAATGCTGTCAAGTTCTTTTATACTCTTGAACAATGAATAAATAATATCACAAGTCAAAGCCAAGAAAAATAGTTTACCGCTTTTTAATGGAATAAAAATAAAAGGGGTGTTTGCGGTTTTAGCCTATTCATGATTTGAAGTAAATGCTGACTGTAATTACTGTGAGATTTCCTGTAAAAACTGAAAAGATTAATCCGTTAAAATCTCGCTGAAAATGAACAGACAGTTTGATCTGTACATAACTTATAAAAACCTGAAAGAAAGTAGATACGAAACGAAGTAAACCGTTATATAAAACATGAGGTTTGTGATTAATTCAAGCATTTTGACTAGTTTAGTTCAGTTGGAAATAAGTTACTTTGTTTGCTGTGTTAAAGTGTTGAGATTATAAATATGGCATCATAATATACTTGGTAAATGTCGTGCACGAAGAATTGGGGTGTGAAATTCACACGCGGTTGAAGTGAAACCTTCAGAAAACTAAAGTATACTATCTCATTCCTAAATCCTATAGATGGATGAGTTTGTATCTTTTTAGCGTCGCCATTTTTCGTTTCATCGAGTTTCAAATCACAACGGTGCCAAAGAATTTTTCACTTTAAAAAATTTATACTCTAATATTTTTGAAGTGAAACTTCTCTAGACCCGTTAGTGATTTAAAATTCGGATGAAACGGAAATGCGTCACAAAAATTTATTATTTGACGATCCTCGGTTCTAATATAATGCGGTAAATTCACGACTACGCTCGGGCCTCCTATAGCGCCGCGGTGTGAAGCGCCTGACTCTCAGCTCCCAGCCAATAGAGGTTTGAAACCTATCAAAACAAAAACAAAAAAAACATTTTTATTTTGGTAAAATCAATATCCATTCTTTAAACAACTTTTTCATAAACATGAAAAAGAAAGGAAAGCGACATCTAGCGACTTTCTAGTTTCACTTCTACTGCGTTTGAATTGCACACTCTGATATTTTTTTTACAATAATTATAGGTAAAAATTATTATTATGTGCTAGTGTATTATAAAAAAAACAGACGATTAGTTAGATAGTCAGACGATAGATATTCCTCACAGAGAAACAAGGTTCTTGTGTTTAGTGAGGGAATTCCAGCCCAAATAAGAAAATCGTAAAAGTACCTATGTAATAAAATATTGTAAATAATAAATATCTATTTTTTTTCATTCACAGCTCCATACAGGAGGCTCTGGGAAAAATAATTTCCCTATGTCGTCTTTGGGGATGCTATGTGGAGGTTCTTCTAAGGAAAAGGAAGCAGAGACAATTATGGGAAGGAAAAGGGTATGAGGGGTGGGTAGGAATGTGGCATCAGTGGATAAAAGAGTGTCAGACGTATGAATCCAACCCTCCTGCTGAGGTGCAAAGCGATGGGTTTAGAGAGTCTGGCTAGAGAGATCAAAAGGCTTTCCTCAACCAGTCTCTCTCGATCCGGCCCGCCACACAGAAGATGAGCAGACAAGACAAACCTCACCCCGTGAACCTGGGTACCCCCGCAGGGCTGTAGATCATTCTTCCTTTGCCGACATGACCGATTTAGTATTTTTTGTCATCAATATGTCTTACAAGAACTGTAGACCCATATTTATTCTTTATTTTGCCTTTCATCCGAGTTTAAAAGCCAAATTCGTAGATCATTACGCTACGAAGGTAACCCATATTTTTTTATGAGCACATTAGCTCTGAGTGGAGTTGAGTGACAACCATTGAAAAATGCCTTCTGCAGCAATTAAAAGCGAGAGTTTTTTTCCATCTTACTCCTGTATTTCGGGTTCTTTAGTAGTGACGACAGATAGCATAAACAGTCTGATATAATTTCTTATGTACGTTGGAAGTCGAAACAACAAAATGTTGATAACTATGCTTCAACGTCGTAAAGTTAAGACAGGATTGTCTCATTATACCAAAAAAAATTCCTTATAATAAATGATGACCACAGGGGATCAAGGAATATCAGTTAAAAACCCAATGATACCATCTAGTGGCATTACTTTGTATCTGTCACATAACAACAGTATTTTAGCAATATCCATAGCTGTCAAAAATCTTTTGGTTGTCAAGGCAGGCAAGAATCATGAGAAAATACACAAAAATAGGCTTTTAATCTGGCTCAAGTTTTCTCTTCATTTTTTGGATTATTTTGTTCAGAAAGAATATTGGGGACGGTGAGAAAAGCATAACGATTAATTTCAGTTATAAATTACAGATTTTTATTATTAAATTATTGGTCTTGAATTGGGTTCCACGCCAACTCAGAAAAAAAAACCAACTCAGAACCACCTCAGAAAGGTCATTAAAAGCTATGGAAAAAATCATTTTAAAATATCCGGTAACCCTAACCTAACCTAACCTATTAAACCAATTTTTTATCATCACTATTAAATGATCTTTCAGAGTTGGTATCTTTCTGAGTTAGCCGGTCATCCTTGAATTGACATTCCTTGTTTTGCCCTGTGGTCTTTAAACATATATGTTTGTACACTCCTGATTCTAACGCACTAACTAACCATCAAGCCGTTTCCTCGCAGGGTTAGGAAGAGAGGACGAACCGCCAAGCAATTCGATCTTGGCAGACACTCTTTGCCTCGTTCAGTTTCAAACATCGTCTCATACATGCTCTTCTATTATTCTGACTCTTAACATTGCCCGACTCAAGTTTCACTCGGTCGTGCCATGTCTGCCTCGGGGACTTATTCTACCATTTACATTGGCGTCATATATTCTCCTTATAGTCCTGTCCTCGTTCATTCACTCTACATGCCCAGAGCATCTGAGCGTCCCTTTCTTAATCTTACTCATTACTAGACATCGGATTATATGCACTAACAAAGTGCCAAAATATGCATGCAAATATGCACTAAAAAAGGCGGAAATATGCACTAAAAACTCTTGATACGCCTAAAATATGCACAATGCAAAATTAAAATAAGTACCATTTTTATTTTTGTATATTTTAATTAAAGACGATACAAAAACAGCGAAATATTCTTAAAATTATGCATTTTTTTGTGACAACATATAATTAAGTATTTTTCCAAATTTTCGGGCAAAAATTTTTGATGTTTGTCACCCAAAATGCCGAAAACGACTTCTCTACGTCAACTGACGTCATCCGACAAAATTAAAAAAAATTGCGCCATTTTCGGAGATGCCAGTTGAGGCAGGGTATGTATGACCTGTGCCGTTGATGTAGGCATTAAAGTTCTTCATGTCTCTCGGATTTTTAAACAAAATAGCATCTAACTTTTCACGAATCTTTTCTGATATTGAATTGGGAAGGGCGTTGGCGAGTTCAATCATTGTTTCCAGTATTTCTATTGATTTAAATAGAGGAAGGTTTTTTGTTTCTAATTTTTCTATGGCATCTGGTAACTTGTGGAAATGTGTTGAGATGAGGGCGATATTCTGTATAATGGATGCGTCTTCAAATGCTTAATATGCAAGATTGGGAAAAAAAGGCTAAAATATGCCTTAACGCCGTAATTAGAGAGTTATATGCATTTGCATATGCAAATATGCAAATGCATATAATCCGATGTCTACTCATTACGCTTACATCAACCTTGCATTCTTTACGGACCTCCACGTTTTTCACACGATCGTACATGGTTTTAACTCACATGCGCCTCAAGGATCTCATTCCACACAACCTCTCGACAAATTCGTTAATATACTTAAGGCAAGACATATCCAGGTTTATCGGGGGTTTGCCCGAGGCTCACATTTTTAATTTATAAATAAAATTTATAAATAAAATTTATAAATAAAATTTATAAATAAAATTTATAAATAAAATTTATAAATAAAATTTATAATCATAAAAATGATAATTCGTAATTGAATTATCATTTTTATTTCCATGCCTCACAAGGGATGAGAGCTATTTATATTTAAGATTAATAAAAACAGTACGTTGCCATGATTAACGTAAAACGCCTTTAAAAAATTGTAATACGTTGTACAACTAAAGTTAGCGGTGAGCAGCAGATTTTATTTTTCTTGACGATGACTTAATAACTTCGGAAGGTATTAATTTAGAAACATCTTAAATATTAGTAATATATTCTTCAGAATTAATTAAAATGAACTCGGCGGAAAGGTCGAATCTCCAGGCCTGTTAAGGTGAATTCGACCGCGGGCACATATTTGTTTACACGCTTTCTTCACTTACGTCGTTAAGATTCCCACATTATTTTTCTTCTTTTCTTTGATAGGGCCAGTAGGTCCGTCCAATACACGGGTCGCGAGTCGCAATTTGTATACACGGCTTTTTTACTTACGTCGTTAAGATTCTGAATATATTTTAAGGTAAAGTTTCGTCTTAATGGATCTCTCTTAACAGGGCGATACTGAGAGAATCTTTCACTCTAATGAAAGCTCGCAAATAATATAGAAATGTTTACTTTTATTTAACTTTCCCCAATGTAAAAAATGTTTTATAAATATTTAGAGACATCATATTACTTTGCAGGTAATTAATTGTAAATTGTAGAACAAAAACCGCACCCAAAAATGGGAGATCATGATATTCTTTTCATTGTCAACTTAAATTGGAAAGCATGATAAGATAAACGGTGTCAATAGAAAACATTAATTTACGTTTTTTCATAACAATCATCGACTGAAATATTTTATGTTTTTTGCCTTATTTAAACAACTGTAAAAGCCAAAATTAGTTACATATCTCGAAAATATTGTCAACAAAGAAAATGAATCATTTATATTTCTCTTATTTCTTACAATAATTTTTGATTTGCGACGGAAGTAGCATGTCCGGAATCAAATGTTATCATTATAAAACGATGGAAAAAGTTTAATGGACTTTGGTCAAGCGGGTAAAAGATTACATTTATTTTATCAGAATGTTCTGGTTTCTGAAAAACAGCTGTGTGTGTGGTGAATTTTAAGAGCTACCGTATAAACGGTTTCTATAAGTGTGCTGAATCGCCAATTGGTTCGTCGAATTTATTTCTTGGGAGATTGACCAAGACATTGTTAATTATTGGGTGTCTGATACATTGCACGGTAAACTTTATTTATATTTTTAACATTTTGTTAACGTGAATACCGCACAAAACTCCCAATTGCTCCTAACCCTATGGAGCCAGTGAGACTATGGCATACCAAATTGGCGTATGTTTTGAGGTTGATACTTATTTGGGAAGTATGTTTAAATCCATAAAACAGTTATACACCAAATTATTACGGAGAAGATTACAAAATTTAAAAGAAAAAAAGTGCATGGGGGGGAGTTTCACTATGTCGTGACGTATGTCAAAAGATAGTTTCTGAACTCTCTGTAGGTAACATTGAAGATGTCGATGCTCAATACAGGCAGTTGAATTGCTCTGTTTAATGGCGCATTCTGAAAGGAAGAAGTTCTCGCTTTCTCCTACGAGTATACGCATTAGGGACATCTCCAGGTTAATCTCCTTCAATATATTTGGATTCAGTACAGTACCGGAGATCGGTTTAAAAAAATGTTTCCCCAAAAATATTTTTCGGCGGGCTAAGATATATTAAGATATAGCATTCCTGTTAAGAACTTCTATGGATACAGGAATGGATATTATGTATATTCCCTCATATACAGGTAATGCATAAACCTTTTTTGTACTCTTTCTCTTTGTAGGATATGGTTTTGTTCAGAGGGGGCCCAAATAATGGAGCTGTATTCCAGGATGCTGCGGACAAGTACTTCATATGTTCTTAATATTATGGCTGATAGAGATATTTAGAGAACGGTAAATGCAGATAGCTCCTTTATTGGAGGACTAAACGCCGTTGGCGTTTACCAAAAAAACTATCGATGGAAGCGATGCTAGCAGTCTGAAGATGGCCATGATAGGCTTAAACCAGTAACGGTAAAAAATAAAAATAAATAGTGAAAAAAGTTTATTGTATCAGTATATATTAACATTCCACCACGAATTTTCAGTATCAAATATAGAAATACTAGATATTGACACAAAGAGCTTTCTACCCTAAAACGGGAGGTAAATAAACGACTGTCTATACATTATTGAAATTCACATTTGATTGTTTATGAAGACATCTATTAAGTAAAGAGTGTTTATTTATCTTTATATTATTAAGTTATTGACACCATTCAGTGATTAAATTTATCTTAGTACAAAATCCCACACGTTTAATTACCTGTAATATGTTTGTGTGCTAGGTGTTGTTTAAGTATCTTTGGTTTAAAGTAAAAGTTATTTTATAGGACTATTGTTTGGATTTTACAAAACATGTTTTTAATCACTACCTTAAAGGATTTTCTTACGATTTACATTTAATATTAACGACTATGTGCAACACCAGAATGTTCTGCAGAGAAACACTTTGCACCTAGAATAAGAGTGATATCCCTCGAGCCTCGATTTGTGATTCGAATGGCGAAATTTAAAGGTAGACATCGATGTAGGTTGTTTTTATTTAATTGCAAAACGGTCATATAAAACACGCAATTAGAAATGGCTAAGTAGTATCAAAAAATTACTGAATTGACACAAAAATGGATAACCTTCGTTATTAAAATATATCTAAGTTCTGTTGATCACTGTCAATAATTATAATCAGTTATTTTTTTTACTTTTCGTTCTCCCTGAACATTTGAAAAAATGCACATTGTCGAAATTGTGTTAAAACATTTTAATTAGATTTTATTATAGGTTCTTTGAAAAGCACATTTTTTTAAAAATAAAGGTGGAAATTGTATTTTTTCGCTTGAGAAATGGGTATATTAACTATTATATTAAACCGACCCAAAAGCAATCTGAAGTCAGAAATGTTGTAGTTGACAACGGCGATCAATATTTCCAATAATATAGAAGGCTGCTTTTGAATGCCAATGGTAAAACTTTAAACTGATAACTCTTTAAAATAAAGTTGTCATTTAAAAGAAAGCAACCAAGTTCAAATAACAGCCATATCTAATGTAAATTTATTCGCATAATTTGTTCAGTTACGTAAATTGTTCAAACTTCATTTGCAAACGTAAACAATGTGGTAAGATTACGTAATCATATATTTTTTGGTGCCTTTCCCAAAGTGAACCGCAACTTTCAGTATGCAGCAGCACATAAGAGTGTAGCAAAAGAGCTCGGTGTTAAAAATAACATAACATGCATTTTGCTAAGATAAATATGCTATAAAAGTTTGCAAACTTTTTACAAAGTCTACAGATATTTTATGATTTAAGCATTAATTGATGTTTTTTTAGAGGTACAGAATTTTAAACTGAAATAAAACATATAAAAATCGTGGTAATGGCCGTGGTATTGGTTTTATTGGATAGATAGTTTTATGTCATTAGTGTTTATGACTTAGAGCATGTAACATTCTGGCCGGAATAATTTTTGAGAAAATATGGACAAATGATTTCACCAGCCCATAAAGCACACCAAACAGTGACTGTTTGCGTATGTAACAGCGCGTCTTAATAATGGCTTGTGGATTTTCCTCACTCCAGAACTAGAGAGGACAGACGACTTGCAAGCCAACATTCACCGCGTTATTGTTGATGTTATGGCCACAGCTGTTCGAAAAAGAGGTCGAAAATTGAACTTCTGATAGCGCTTTATCCAGGCCAGAATAGCCCATGCGCTTCAAGTCATATTTAAATACGGATGACATAAAAGTATCTATCCGATTAAGCTAATACCATAGCCATTACCATGATTTTTAAATAAACACATATATTTGAATTTCGTTGTTGTATTCCTAAATGAATGAATACAAATCTTTGAAGTGGAAATTAATTGACATCTTGGAAACTATTTCACTTCATAATAAAAACGGTGAGCAGAAAACTCAGAAAGTAACCAACTCAGAAGCACCTCAGAAAGATCATTAAGAGTGATAATAATTTATATTTTTTAAATGTTTAAATAGGTTAAGTTAGGTTAGAGTTACCGGCTATTTTAAAATTATTTTTTCAAAGCTTTTAATGACCTTTTGTGTTTCTGAGTTGGTTTCATTCTTAGTTGGCATGGAACCAATAAAAACAATAGATGTTTCGTAGTAAAAAAACTTGATTTTCATTTTTTACTGCAAATAATGTCAGGAAACACTGATTAAGCCAATTAGGTCCTGAAACACCTTGTTAATATATACATTTGGACATATTCGCGTTACATACTTTCTTTCGTTAGTGTTAATTATTTTCTTTTAATTGATAAATAATTGGCTTTTTGTATTTCTTAGTAATTTTATTGATTTCTAACACATTTGTTTACTATCATGAACAGGTTATTCAACTTCAACTTGAGATGTAGTTTTAATTTCAAATATATGTCAAAATATTACGAGTGCGTATGATGAAATAATCGCCAAATCTCTAAATGAAATAGGTACCTACACTAAATTGCCTGAAAACATGCATTGGAAACTGCGGTTAAGTTTTGTTTGAACGCAAGGTTGAGCTGAATATAATTTATCCACCCATTTTAATATAATATTTCCAATAATGTGAAAATATTAACCCATTTTTTTGCCCTAGAAGCTTGCATCAGCAACCAAAGAAATTCGTACTACCCATTGATTGCGTTATTTACGTGTTTGAGATATCATTTAGGCAGGTAGGTACGTGGTTTAATTTTGATATTTTTTTCACATTATTAAACTTGGTATACTTACTTAATACTATGAAACATTCTAAAAAATGCAGAAAACATAAGGAAAGGTTGTTTTACAGAAGTTGAACAATTCGTCAAATCAAGTTAATTGTTAAGCTCTATCAAAGTTCTATTCAAGTTCTTTCATTATTTCAGTTCTGCGAATCAACTGATCCATAGTGATATAATAACAGAACTTTTATTCAACTTTCGCAGAACTTGAAAATTACTTCGTAATTTGATGATTTGTACAAATTTTAAGAAACAACTATGGCTAAGTATTTTATATTAGCTCATTCATTTTTTTTTGCTAACTGTCTTAAGTCATCGTAATCATTTACATCTCTGAAATGTTATTTACAGATTTTTATCAAAAGAGAAATTTAAAAGACAAACATTTCCGAGTTACGAATAACCTGACCAACAATAAATAACATGACCCTGACACCACAGTGAGCGGAAAATGTTGCTTGTGTCGTGATGGAGGAATTAGCCAGCCGAGGAAACAAACACGGGATGGCTGGGTGGGACCCAAACGCGACGCCAACTCAGCCACTGACAGGTCGACGTTAACCAGTTTTCTTCTTCCATCATTTGCTTTCACCGAATTCTAAATCGAAATCGCTTCCTTAATTTTACGTGATTCAACTCAAGATTACTGGTTGACATACTGGTTGTGAATGAAAACTGTAAAGCTAGTGGAACTAGATATATAACAACAAACGGGTGGATTTTTATGTTACTGATATCTTGACTTTAACGCAATTTGGGAGGCGGGAATGGGTACCGCCACCCCGGGAACCTATATTAGATAACGAACACCTCTGCCATAGGTCAATCCAAGTGGTGATTTAGCAGGGGCGCCCAGGCTCATGGGGTGTGGTTTGTCTAGGTATTGGAGGCGGATGACCAGGACACATTGAACCCCAGATTCCTACCCACCACTTAAACCCCTTTTCTTCCCCTCTTCTTCCTTTCCTTAAAAAAAACCCTCCACACGGCATACCCTTAGATGACATAGGCCCTGAGGGAAATTATTTTTCCACGTGGAATTGTTCCGGTTTTTCTTTAGAAATCGGTCTCCGTGGATACGGTCCACGTGAAATGGTTTCGGTCTTTCTTTAGAAATCGCTCACCGTGGAAACGGTCCACGTGAAATGGATTCGGTCTTTCTTTAGAAATCGGTCACCGTGGATACGGTCCATGTGAAGTGCTTTCAGTCTTTCTTTAGAAATCTGTCACCGTGGATACGGCCCATGTGAAGGGCTTTCAGTCTTTCTTTAGAAATCGGTCACCGTGGATACGGTCCATGTGAAGTGCTTTCAGTCTTTCTTTAGAAATCTGTCACCGTGGATACGGTCCATGTGAAATGCTTTCAGTCTTTCTTTAGAAATCTGTCACCGTGGATACGGCCCATGTGAAGGGCTTTCAGTCTTTCTTTAGAAATCTGTCACCGTGGATACGGTCCATGTGAAGTGCTTTCAGTCTGCAAGTCCATTCCCGCCTTCCCTCTCTGCCACTGAAATATATGAAATACACACATTTTCAAACCACTCGCGCACCACTTGTAGTATTTTTTTATACAAATTTCATAACATCAGAACTTACTATTATATATAGCAACACACTTCTACTAAAATGCAATGTTCTGTGAAAATTTTGATTCAATTATTATCAATCAATTTTGATTGGGACATCCTAATCACCTTCTGAATAATCGGTATGAAATATACTTTACGACCTTTTTCTCATACCTACTAATATACATACAAAATTTTCATAAAAATCGGTAGAGCCGTTTCGGAGGAGTGCGACCACAAACAACGTGAAACGTGATTTATATATATATATATAAATCACGTTTCATATATATATATAGATTATTAAAACATAAATACGTAAAAACCTATTATCAAACAAATGTTTTTATTATTATTACACTGGATGCGAGCACATTCATCTAGGAAATAAATTATTATATAAGCAATAGATCATTAGTAGGTACATATAACCGGATATTGGCTGAGACCAAATAAATTACCCATAACACAAATAAATGATAAATCTACAATCGATTGATTGATGTGTCCAATGGTAATGGTGAAAATAATTGAGTACCCATAATCGTTAATGAATTAGATAAGTCAATAAACTTAATGTATTTAGTGTTTTGTTCTCTTACTTAATTTTTTAATTAAATTAGTTAATTTTTTTATTGGAAAATTACAATATTTCGTAAACATATCCCATTTCCAATATTTTACACGTAGACAAGAATATTTCTGCGTAACACTTGTACATGAAAATATGAAGAAAATGTGTGCAATTCATGTACGTAATGTATATGTGCTTCGCTTTCTGGACGATAATTTTATTAGAAATTTGCATAGATTTGCCATGCATTTGCGTACGAAAGTAAGTTTTATATTAACACTATAAATTATGCAAAACATTTGTAATAAATGCACATTATACGTTTTTAAATTTGGCCTATCACATGTTTGAGAATTTTATTTTTGTTAACCATTTATTAAAGGAACAAAAAACATGTTCATTGTCATTACACGATATGTTAGACTTAGATTATAATCGATTGCTCCATATTATGTACTTTAATTTAATTTAATTTTATCATGTTCGCGAATCAAACAGTTATTTATAAGATAATAGCGAGTACCCGGCATGTGTTGAAAAGCCACTCAAATAAAGAAAATGTTTGTGTTTTAATTTTGTTTATTATTCTCTTAACATAAAATAAATTTTGTATACAGTTTTTTACAGGTTTTTCGACTACCACACTAGGCACATGCCCGTACTATAGTAGTAAGTAGCTTCATTATTGAAGGGCTTTTGGATACACGAAATATTTTGTTTTCCCGTCTGGTGCGTAGGTACACGAATAAATCAGAAGGTTTTCTGACCCGCGAGCAGGTCACATACTTCTGTCCTTCTGAGAAGCACGGATTTTCCCAATTTACCCCCCTGCTATCCCTTACCGCTATTATGTATCCTTTTCAAACCCCCCTCTGTCCCTCCCTAGTTCTTCACCCCTCGCCCTTCCCTGCGTGTCCTTTCCAATGCATCCCGTTCCCGCCCCAGTTCCCCTCCCGCGTCCCTTTCCCTTCCCGCGTTCCGCTTACAGCTTCTCCGCCTCTTCATCCCTCAAACTTCGTTCCCCTCCCCCCTCCCAGATTCCCTCCTCCCACCATCTTTCTCTCCCTACCGCTAAACTATATGAAGTACATACAATTTTCCAACAGCTCGCGCGCCAACGATTGTAATTTTTTTTTAAATCATAACGCCAGAGCTCACCATTATGCATAGAAACCTTCGTTCCAGGCGTACGCACAACAACACACCAAAGTTTCATCGCAATCGGGTGAATGGTATATGAAATAATAAAGGACAAACAACGAATTATTAATTTTTATGTACCTGTACAAATTACATTGCAAAAATAATAATTGATAACTCAATTTAGTTGCATTTTTATCTGTTAATAGGTACAAAAAATAATTAAACATAATATCTGAAATTTGTAAAAACAAAATTATAGAACAAATAAACGATGAACAGTGAAAAACCTAAGAAATGGCATAAAGCATATAATTTTTTAAACAAGAGATAGATTCAGCCAGTTCGATTTAATCCCACATATCAGGGAGCATACTGTGGCACCAGTGGCATCACTTAACCGCTCCGATCTATCGCAAATATGTTCTTTTTTTGATTTAAACGAAATGTCAGATTTACTTAACATTTGTAAATATTAAAATTTAGAATGCAAACTTTAAAAAAATTAAAAATGACTCAAGTGATGTTTTTATGTGAAAACGTTACTAAAATCACGGATCATGTAAAAAACAATACTTATTCTATGGTATAAATGAATAATAAACAATTAAGTCACCTGACTTTTTTATAATTTCATACAAGAATATTTAATAAAAAAATAACAATGTCTAGCGGCGCGATTTCGCGGGTAAAATCTGTTCTGCCCTGTATCTGACATCATAAGTTTTTTTTATGTATTTCTATTTTCAACTTGAATAGGGATGTGCAGTTTGATTTTCAACTTGATAGGGATGTCACTAGAACAATAACGGCGTTATAACGATTTCTGTGGAAACGCACGCGTTAACGTGAAAACACGCTTATTGTACTTGACTGCTATCAATATATAATCGTGTATATCCGCTTATGTATCGGAGTGGTTAACATAAGATTAAAAACATCACAACATCTGAGGCGTAACATCGTCAATTAAATATTTTTGTAACAGCCGACCAACTCAATTAACAGATTACGTACAAAAAATTAACAGACTACCGCAAAAGAAATGAAAAATGAGGAATTTCAAAAAATTTGGAAGGAAATTGTTCAAGTAGAGCGAAACAATAATAATTATTTCAACAAATAAGTGCACTTTTTTGTACCATTGCCATTAATCACCGTTGCAACATGACGCTATATTTTTGAAGCAAATTTATTTAATAATATAGTTATTATATATTTTATATTATTGCTGTTCCTGTTGGCATGTTATTATTTATTATAAAAGCATTAAAACGCATTCATAGCAACACAATACCTTTCTTTTTAAATGAAAATATTGTATGGTGTAACAGAAATTCTGATCAAACGTGAACGCAAAATTTATTCAAAATATTTACCAAAATATTTCACATGTGATTAGGTAAAAGTGTTTGGTTTCTTTGTTGAAAAGACTGTTATGTTTTCTTTGCATTTACGCCTGAATAATGGCAGATATTTACTAATTTTATACCTTTCGCTACGGTGGCTTTTAAACCATTGGTTGTTGCGGATTTACCTTTGTTGAGGCCGGAAGCTATTAAAATCACAGGCCTTGCCAATTTGGAGAGTCCATGCTGAGAATGATTTTTTTAAAAAAGGTAAATACGACAAAAGTTTACAGTTTATGCTATACCTATCTACGATTTTATGATATTATTTTATACTACCTATTCATTGATTTTATACACATTATATTTCTGTAGATAGGCATGCACAGTTTTTTTTTAATTCCACACTGGAGGCCCAGAGGGAAAAAATCCTTGAGATCTATGTCATTTTCCTACACAGTAGATGAGAAAACGCATCCGCCGCCAAGACCTAGACAAATCTCAACCCATGAACCCGGGCACCCTTGCTAAGTCACATACAGGGGTGTTGGTTATCCAATAAATGGTTCCCAGGGCGGCGGTACCCATACTCGCCTTCCAAATTGAGTTTAATCATTTACAAGAGGTCCATCACTTGTATAGTAAAGTAATTGTGTGTATGGTGTGAATTTGGCGTTCGAGGTGATGTACTCCAATGGATGACAACATATATATCTGGACGAGTAGCCTCAGTAACTTTCAATAAATGTACTTCACCTGAAACTCCCATTGAATTTGGAGTTCCCCAGGGTTCCGTCCTGGGTCCCATTCTCTTCATTATGTATACACATCATCTCGAACAACTCTTTTGCTCTGCTGGCTTTTAATCACAGATGCTACACAGATGATCGTGAGACTGCAATCGACTCCAGTCAGATATTGATTGAATTATTGACCGGAGTAAAAGGAATCGGTTTGAGTTCTATATACCTTAGTGTTTAATTTTGTCATTGACTTAGGGCGTGTCATACCTAGTATTACCGGTATACGATGGACGCCCGAAGTCTAAAACGTGTCTCTATCATGAATGATCTCGGAATCATGTTTGGTGATAGGCTGAAATTGCATTATCATATTCAGATGGCTTGTAGCACTTCATTGAGAATGCTGGACTTTGTTCTGCGGAGTTTTAGAGACATACCGGTTCTCATAGTTCCCTTCAATTCCTTATTAAAGAGTGGGTCGGTAATTTGGAGTCCACACCAATTAAAATATTCCCTCATGTTGCAGAGTACAGAAGAAATTTCTGAGATTTTTCTGCATGAGGGAGTATAGCTATTACCTGTGGCTCTATCCTACCGAATTGATTTTGGATATGCTTGGAATGAACCATCTACCAATCAGAAGGGATGTACATATTGATTGATTCGCGGATGGTTTGAAAACTCAGCTATCATGGAGAGCATTAATTTCTATGTTCCCGATGGGTATCTTCGCCACCGTCAGCATAGACTATTATATTTTCCGTCCTGCAGGACTATCTTGCTAATGGTCAAGCCGGTCGGGAGAGCAACTTGCTGTTGAATATAATAAATTTGGATATCGAAATATTTAGCGTTAGTGAAGCTGTCTTTGTATAATTTGTATGCCTACCAATCACGTTCAATATAATACTGTTACAAATGTATTTTAAAAACGTAGTAAAATGTTAAAAATTTTTAATGTTTTTGAAAGAATAAAATTGAAGTGAATTGAATTGAATCGTTTGATTTTCAAGTATTATTCCCCGGATGAAAAAGATGTCCTTAAAAACGAGGTGATTAGCTTATCTTTCAATAATTTCAAACTTAATCCGACAATAACTGAATTTATTTGGATAGTTTCTCCTGGAAGGCAAGCCCTCATCGACTAAATTCTAATCCATATTCAGGATACAGATATAATCCCTTCTAAAATCATTTGGAATAAACTTCCCTCAGCTTTTACTAATATAATCCAGAACTGGCTTCAGAATTTGGCTGAATTTAAACGGGCTTTAAAAACACAGACCTATCTCCTTAGTTTCAAATATCTCAAAAATATTTGAAAAATGTATTAAAAATCGAGTATTGAGTTACCTAGAACAAAACAAAATTCTGTCCCAAAATCAGCATGGCTTCAGAAGTAAACTAAGCACTGAAGAAGCAATATTCGATGTGACAAAAAAATATACACATTGGTTGATCAAAATAAAAAAAAAGT
Organism: Limnephilus lunatus; assembly: GCA_917563855.2. Lineage (NCBI taxonomy): Eukaryota > Metazoa > Arthropoda > Insecta > Trichoptera > Limnephilidae > Limnephilus > Limnephilus lunatus. The sequence continues at coordinate 93,724,051 of OU830596.1, read as the reverse complement.
CTAGCTATATTTTTAGACATAAGAAAAGCTTTTGATACGGTAAACCACAATCTACTTATATATATTTTTTTAATAAATAGGTTTAAAAAAGATACACTTGCTGTACACTGGCTATATTACCTAAGGACTTCGCTACGCACAGACAATTATCTTCTGCATCTAAAGTAGGTACGATGCTGAACGAAGATGTTGTTTGATGGATAACAAACAATAATAACCAAATTATCTGTGGTCAATCAAGTCGCCTTTTAAATCTTCTCAAGATAGTATAATATAAATGCTAATGCTAATGATAATAAATATATCTTAATGCGTAATAATTAGTGTATGGTATAAATAGCTTTCTCGTAGTCTTATTATTATCAAACTCTCTAGCCATTATATTGGTCATGTTCAGAGCACGTTTTTTTTACTGGATCATTATCTCTCTATATAATTACTGCAATTTTGAAGATGTTGAGTTGAGATATTGATACGGTCTGACAACTCGATGTTTTCTGTTAATGTTACGTTAAGTTAAATCTAATCCGCAAAAAACAGAAATCACTTATAAATAATATTAACTTGATGATTGACCAATTGGTTCTTTGTGTGATCCGTTGAATTAAAAGGGAATTTTTTAGCCGCGTGATAAAGTTTAATCACCTACAAACGATAGAGTTTTTGTTTTAATTTTTTATAGCCAACGTGCTGTGGAAAGTAAAATACATAAAAGAGGAGTATTTTTAATGGCTTTAGCATTTGTTTCTTTAAAATGCTTAAATTTTTCTCCGTAACCTCAGGACATTCCCAAGGTTGTCCCCCTATTTTTTTTGTGACACTCTCACGATTTTCCATAGCAAAGACGTTCAAATTCTATAATTTTTTTGTGAATATGTTAAAGTTCACATAAAAGTTTACTTATAAAAGTTCCCACAAGTTGCTAAAAAACTTATCTATGGATCGACTAACGCAGTGGTTCTTAACCTGGGTTCGATCAAACCCCGGGTCAGTCAGTATTGCGGGTTCGGTGGAGGTCAAGAGCCAAGACACACCCCCGACTCATATGATTCGGTTCGATTTCCAATTGAGAAGGGTTCGGTGAATGCGCAAATGAAACTGGCTATTGATTTAGGCTATTTGTCGGTCTATGTGGTTAAGGGGTCACGATTCTGTGCTGTGAATTAGAAGATCACGGGTTCAAATCTCGACATGCGCAAGTAAATTGTATTTGATTAATTTGTGTTTTTTCACAATTAATTGATTTTAAATATTAGATACAATTGTGGCACGTTCCTGATTAGTAAATACTTTCAGTTTGGTGAAAGACTTCCATTCAGAATCGAAATGTTGCTTGACATGGCTTTAGGCAGGTTTGATGACCGGATCGGAATAGCCATTTTTTGCATCCCCATACCCTCCCCTTCCCCAATACTTTCAGCCTAACAACATATTCCTTTTGAGTAGGTATGTCATAGTCTCACTGTCACTAGACGGTTGGGAGCAATTGGGACTCTTGCGCGGTATTCATGTAAAATAACGTTTGATTGACGTCACTTTTAACATCCATCGTAACAAATCGACGATAAGCTTATTTTGAAAATTTTATATATTAATTTGAACGGTTTCCGACAGTTTGTACTCTTACCTTGTAGGTACATTTGAATAAATAGCTCTTTATATATTATTTAAAAAAAATTATTCGTTTTACATTGACGTTTACATTAAAGTTGTTTTTGCAAAATGGAATATATGTACGATTATTTACTCGTATCATTATGTTTGTGCGATGCTCCTCTATCCCAGCGATTGAGACTAGTTGAAATATGATACATTTTTGAAGTGAAACTTCTTTACGCACGCTTGACTTGGGGAGTAAGCTGGTGAATGCGTTACGAAAAGTGTAATGCGAACGGTGACCGGGCGAACGGTGATCGGGGGAGGCGAACGGTCGGGCCTTTACGCACGCTTGACTTGGGGAGTTAATTGGTGAATGCGTGACGAGGCGTTATGAAAAGTGTGATCGGGCGAGGCAAACGGTCGGGCAATGCGAACGGAAGTTGAGAGGGAGATATAAGTTAGTGAAGTTCTACTTCAGTCGTGTGGTCTAAAGCACACTCGTTTTTTTTAAAAGATTTTCACGCCCAAAAGTATTTTAGTTATTTGTTTTTGGGGTGTTATGGCTTGTTGCTATACCTCTTTCTTTAGGCAAAGTTTCGGACAGCGTTGCAGTGTACATCATCAGGGCCGATCCGGCAGACGTGTACAATAATACGGTATAACACCCCAAAAACAAATAACGAAATTACTTGAAACATGTTTGGGAAAACTCCAGTAAAGATTGAGGTTCGTCGAGATTACAATTTGCTTCATTTACGTTATCGGAAGGTTTACAATTAATGTTTAACTGGACCAGACGTCCATTCTATTGGAGGTTCTAGGTAATTCTATAGCCTGAGGACCCAACAACTCCGGGAGCCCAGCTGTTTTTCGTGTGTGTGTCATCGGCTATTTCCTTAACTATTCTTGCATTAGACACGACGACGATAGTCGCAACTCTTCTAAGGTACTACTAAACTGACATCTGTTGAGACCCCCCTAATCTATACATTACTATCTACAGTATCTACACCAATGACATCTTTTAAAGTATGTTGAAACTATATGTGTAATTCTAAAGACTACAGTTTGCCTTGTCGATATTAATTCCTAAATAAACATGTGCATTGCTTGAATATCCACCGTACATAAAATATACGGTGGACATAACAAAGAAAAGTTTTTTTTTATTTCTTTTTTATTTATTACATTACATTAGATACATTTATATATATCAAAAATAACGTAGTAATAAAATTGCATAGTAACTGAAAATATTAAAAATTTGTAAAGTATTATTATGTCTTGTAGGTCGGTAATAGTTCCTAGCTAGGCAGATTGCCCGTTCTAAGGAACCAAATGCTGGTGAAAATGCCAAACGTTTATTGTGTAAAAAATTGTTTTTTTATTTTTTTAATTAAGAACCTATATACTAAGTTTTTACTAAATGCGCAATTAATAGGGAACCATATAAAATTTTAAGTGACATTATTGAATAGTTTTTCACACTCCACACTACCCAAGCCAATCAACCATTTGGTTATTATTGAATCGATCTAGGACATTTTGCATTTTTAAATAAATTCGATCCCAGATATGTTGTAACTTTTTATTTTAATTTTATATTATTTATAAATTCATTTTTGTAATTATATTCAAGGGTTATGAATTTGTATATTGTACTGCATTTCCAGATTGAATGGTCGCCATTTTTGCGTTTTGATTTTTATATTTTTATCAGTTTGGAAAGCGTCTTTTATCCCGGATTAAAAAAAACGTTTTGGCAAGTCAAAAGTCAACGTTTTTAATCTAAACCAACGCAAATCGTGATTGTTTATTATTTATGATATCCAAATAAATGCGCCATGAAATTGTGTATCTAAGAGAATACAAGTTTAATAATAGCCACACTTTTTCTTCGAGCACTTCGCTAAAACAATTTTGGCGAACGGATATGATAATAATGGTTCGAATTTTATTGATGGATCGAAATCTGTCTCAAAAACTGCATATCATTTTTAATAATACACCAAAATAATAACAGTCCGATCAAACACTCATTAAATGCATTATTTGGAATGAGAAATTAATCTATCCGTAGTTATGTATGTTAATTATGCTGTAACTTAAGATGCGGTGAAATTTAAAAATAAAAAAAACTTTCTCGAAGAGATGAATAACATTCTAGCATTTTTGTAAGTCAGTGTAATACAAAGTATTTCAGTATGATGTTCGAACGAGAAGACATTATATTTAATTAAATTCATTGTCCGATTTTAATTCTACAAGCGACAAGTGACATGAAGCAATAATAAAGAACTAGCGGTTAAAAAGTTTTTGCTGCTAGGCCCTGCGACCAGGCCTAGTAACCGCGACAGGCAGTGACGTCATATGTAATATATATACCCGCGTGATACTATTATTCACAACTCTATGTATTACCGTCAATCTTTCCATGTCCGAAGAGATACTCAAATTTACAAATCCAAAGTACTTATACCTGCCAGGGACACATCCTCATGCGATTTGCCGATGTAAGTGGCGCCATCCTTTGACAAATTCTTGAATTAGAAACCGAATTACAAAAGTAGAATTTTAACAAAATTCAAGTACGAAATTAGCTTGGAATAAGGCACGGCGTCAAATTTTTATTCTTAGCCGGATTCTTAAATATCAACCGTACAGAGTCTGTACTTTGTTTTTGAATATTTATTTAGATGTATGCAAAATTTTTTTCATACATCTAGTAAGAAAATATAAACAAATACAATTGATACAGTTACATTTTTAAAATACATTTTAAGAGGAAAAAAAGAAAAGATTACATAAATAAAAATACATTTTGAGGAAACAGATATGACAATAATATTGGTACGATTATTACGAATCAAAAAACATTCTTCACATATAATGCACACATCCTACGAAAAGTGCTAAGACTTGAGGCTTCCTTAACGGCATTCGGCAGGCTGTTAAAAAGTTTTTGTCCTTTATAAAAGGCGCTATTTTGTGTGCACGAAAGTTTAGTTTTGGGAAGCCTAAAGTCTCCGCGTCTTCTCGTAGGATAGTTGTGAACATTTTCGTGAAACATAATGTTACTCTTCAGATAATTTGGTAGCATATTATTTTTCAGTTTGTAAATCATTGTTAATACATTATATGTTATATGTTGTTTTGTCGTCATCATATTTAGATTTTGTAACATAATTTTGACTCTTGTAAACATATTGTATTTTAAAATCATCCTCATCCCCCTATTTTGTATAACCTGTAGTTTATTATTTTGGGCTTCGTTACATAGGAATAAAACACTAGAACAATAATTTAAATGCGGAGTTACAATAGAATTGTAAACAAGGCGCGTTGTCTTGAGATCCAAGTTATTTCTGATCCTTTTTAAGAATCCAACTTTTTTAGCAATTTTTTTTGTTATGTATTCTAAGTGTTCGTCGAATTTTAATTGATCATCTAATATTACACCCAGATATTTAATACTGCTAACCCTTTCTATGTTTTCGTTATCGATTGTTAGTATTGCCTGCTCCTTTCCGCCTAGGCTATCCACAATTAAAAACTTTGTTTTCGTAACATTCAATTTTAATTTGTTTTGGTGAAGCCAAAGCGCTACATAATTTAAATCAGTTTGTATTTTTTCAATGGCGTCCTGTAAATTTTTACTGGCAATATATAACAATGTATCATCAGCAAAAAGTTTAATTGCACAATGCTTTAACACTTTGATAATATCATTCATGTATATAATAAACAACAATGGACCTAAGACAGATCCCTGCGGAACGCCTTTATTAGTACTATGTGGTTCAGATGTTTTACCACCATATTTTGTAATTTGTGTTCTTTCTGATAGGTAATCAACAAACCACTTATTTTCTTTACCATTAATTCCAATATTACTTAATTTTTTTATTAATCTATCTCTGTCGATTGTTTCAAATGCCCGCTTTAAGTCTAGAAATACTGCAATAATTTTATTTTTTTTATCTCTAAAATTTTTCCACTCATCTATTACATAGTTAATAGCGGTTTCACAAGAACATTTATTTCTAAAACCAGATTGTTGTGGAACTAATATCTGCTTGGCCTCAATATATTCTGTTAATTGCTCCTTTACAATGTATTCCAGTATTTGTTCATATTTGGGTAAACAATTGATCGGCCTATAGTCGTCAAATTTTTTTGGGTTATCAATTTTCGGGATAGGAGTTATTACAGACGTCTTCCAAGTTTTGGGAAATACTCCACTATTCAAAGATTCATTGATAATTTGGACCATCGATTCGCCAATAATATTTATAGAGTCTTTGATTATATTTATTGTAATACCATCTGCAGATTCCTTCGATTTCATATTACTCAACACCCTCTTTAAGTACGGTAAATCCACATTTTTAAACTTAAATTCTTTATCAGTGCATATAGGCTCATCTAGTTGGTTCTCAGGATGTTGTGGAATACTTTCGATTATAAGATCTATGCTCGAAATAAAATGCTTGTTAAATTTAGTCGCTATCTTCTCTACTTCTTCTTCAGTTCCATCTGGGAAATCAATTGACTTTACAATTTCTTTTTGTTTACCCTTTATGATTTCTTTTAGTGTTATCCAAAGTTTTCTTGGTTCATTCTGTTGTGTTTCTAATTTTTGCTTATAATAATCGCATTTATGTTGTTTAATTAGTTTGGAGTATATATTACGAACTTTTTTATATGCATTCCATTTTTCTTCTGATGGTTCCAATTTTGCCGCTTTATATGCATTATCTCTTTGTTGCTGAAGGTTGTGTAATGGTTTCGAATACCATTTATTCGTATTTTTAAACTTAACCCTTTTCATTGGCATAATTTTATTGACTGCTGTAGTCAAAATATTGACGAAGTTTTCTGCTTTGTCGTTTAGGTTATTTGATTCGGTAACTTGAGAAATACTATTTTGTAAAGTTTCACAAAATTTTGTTTGCTCATATTTACTTTTATCTCTATATGTAATTTCCCTTGATTCATTTTTAATTATACTCGTTTCAAATATTGTTAATATATTTTCGTGGTCTGATATTTTTGGAGTATCCACAACATTAACATTCAAGTAAAAATTATTTGTAATAACTAAATCAATAATGGTTGCTGATGTATTTGATATTCTAGTTGGTTTGGTCACAAGTTGTTTCAGTCCTAGATTATTTACTAAACATTGAAGTCTATTACTGCAGGTATTTTTGACTTTCATGTCAATGTTAAAGTCACCGGTTACATAGAACATATCTTGATTTTTCATGTTTTTAGTACACCAACTTTCGAAGAAATCCAAAAATTTTGAATGGCTTTGGTTTGGTGAGTGATATAATACAGCGTATGTTCCTTTAATCAAGTTTTTTCTTATTTGTACTGCCAGTATCCATGTATTTTTTTCATCAAACACTTCATTTGATATTATTTTAAAAGATATATTATTTTTAATAATCATAACGACTCCTCCCGTATGCCGACTAAATGAATCGCCAGACGTTAACGTAATAATAACGTCCGTTTGAAAATATTTTAATATCCCATACATATACAAATATTTAAATATTAAAAAAAATGTAATATCGAATGTGTCGTCTGTATAATACCATTGAATGTGCCCATATAAATATTTAAGCAAACGGTCTCACATATTTCAAAAAACTAATTAACAATCTTCTACCATGACACTTCGTGAAGAACAGTTATGTAATGCCTTATTATCATGTCTTTTCTTTATTTCTTTCTTTTTCTCTTTCTCTGCAGTTTATATTTAATATTTAACACTACTATGTTTTATATTTTATTTTGATTATCGTTATTTCTGTTCGTAACGTCTGTCATTATTTCTGTTAGTTTCGTCTAGTAACAACTAAACATTGGTTACGCATGCTGTGGTGAACATTTCTAATTGGAGTGCTAATATCTATGTACATCCCAACTGCAATTTTATCACTATAATAATTGTTAACACTCTGTAAATGTTTCAATAAATAAATAAACAAATCCTCGAGAAGGTAGGTAATTAACTCATATGTAAAGAGTACCTAATAAACATGACAAGGAAGTAAAAATGCACAAGTCTTTCTAATGATTCAACAATTTATACAATTATACATCATATCGGGAGGAGGTTCAGGATACCGCCACCCCGGGAAAAAAATATTGAATAACCAACACCTCTGCCATAGGTAACCATAAGTGGTTAGCTACTTTGGTGACTTAGCAGGGGCGCCCGGGTAAGGTATGTCAGGATCTTGGCGGCGGATGCATCTTGCTATCTACTGCGTGGCGGGCCAGGTCGAAAGAGTCTAGTTGAGGGAGGCCTTTTGACCTCTCCAGTCGGACTATCTCGACCCATCGCCTTGCACCGCAGCAGGAGGTATGGATTCATACGTCTGTCACTCCTGTACAAACTGATCACATACACCCATTCCTCGAACCTTTTTCCATCCCAGACCTTACGAATTTTCTTACAGCTACCGATTATGTATGTATGTTTTAATGGTTTCGTTCTCCTAACCTAGCTTCCAATCTGCATAATTTAATATCTGCATATATTTAACAGTGAACGCAACAGGCTCAGTAAATTATTAAAAATTGCATTAACTATTTTCCCCCAATTTATAACCATCCGTATCATGCTTCGTAGCGTAAAAAGATTGTGAATTATGATTTATTAGTGTTAAATCAAATTAATTGACACAATGGGATCACGTAATCGCTGTTCCGATATAAAAAAAAAATTATCTGATAAAAGAGCCACAGTTTTATTTCAGAAATCACTGCAACATTATTAAGAATAATATTTGTTACATTATAATTTACGAATATTGCGTTATTTGAATTGAAAACATTTGTGATGGTACATACCCGAGTGTTTTCAGCCCAGGATCTACAATTTTTCAAATCAGGGTTGATGATAATACAGACGGAGACCAAAGAACTCCTGGATGACTCAATGCTCCAAAAATACTTCGGAGAAACGGCTTGAATGAAGGCGATACTCAGATGCGAAGAAGCTACAACCTGAGAACGACCCCAACAGCCTACCTAGGCAATGAGTTGGGACAGCGCAACGAAGAAGAAGATTAATGTATTAATTATTATTTTGATTAACATGCAATATTTAGAAGATTACATTTAAAACGCAGGTCATTTCTTGTTTCTTTTTTACCACATTTCTATTTCTATTTCTACCACAGCACGGGCATTATCCTATTATAGTAGTTAAAAATAATAACAAAAAACCGTAACATATAAACATTTATAAAATAATTAAAAAAAAAATAATAATTTACAGCAGGCGACTTCCGAGAGTTATAAATCATTTTACGATATGTCAGCGGATCGGCGGAAAGAAACTAAGTTTGCTAACCGTTGCCTAGTCGAAAATATAACACAAAATAAAAAAGTTGCATAACACATCTATTATGTATCTCGACTCGAGTATGAAGTTACCATACCATTACCGTACCATTTCTGCAGTTCTGAGTGTTGAAATTTTAGCAAAATTAATGCAAATTCAATATGAAAGAGATGTAATTTAAAAAAAAGTTATTGGATAATAAACACTCAAATGCCATCTGATTTGAGGTTAACGTTATGTAAAAAATCTCGGTAAAAACGTAATCCAACCAATTGTAGATAACTATTGTGCTTCATATTCTACAAAAGAACAATGTCGGTACAAATTAAAAATATTAGATCACTTAAATTACTTCCTACTCTAAAAAAACAAAAATTTCAGTAATACGTATTTCAAAATATTGACCCAATTCTATTGCCGTTATCATCCATTTAAAGTTAGGAAATACATTTTATTTTACCAGCTTACATCTATGAAAGTGGAAGAAGTTTTAAACAACTGCAGTCCCGAAGATCAGATCAGTTCTTATCGTGCTGGTGGTCTATTAACATTATACAGGGTGTTAAGGTACGTACTTGACTTATTTTATCCAGTGATTCTAGACATTATTTTAGTAAAAAGTATAAATTAAATTTTAGACTCCGGTCACAATTTGAATTTTTTTTAAAATTCAAACAAACAAAAAATTGGTAGATGAGGAGTTGGGCGATTATGTAGCTGAATCACCAGTGATGATGTATGGAAGATTTTTGTGGTCGTTTGGTTTTAAAGATAAAAAAGTCACCAGAGTTCAAAATTTCGTTCACATTTCTTACTCCGAATAAGATCAAGAATAACTAGTTAACAATTCAAGTACGTCCCTTAACACCGTGTATAACTGTAGAGTGTATCCGCGGGTGAGGATTTTAACAAATAATAAAAAATGACATTTTTCCATCATTTAAACTTGTGTAGGTCGGTAAATAATAATATTAATACGGGTAATAAATGACAAAATTCTTGCATTCATGAAAATGTACTCAAACAGTCTTCCTGGCAGTAGAAACCAAGATGTGCAGTCCATGAAAACCAAGTGATGAAATATCCCTCTAGAAGTATCCCGCAGGGGATTCTCTGATGAAATATCCCTCTGATGAAATATCCCGCAGGGGTTCTTGAACTGGGTTCGATCAAACCCCAAGGGTTCGATGAGTCAGTCTCGTGGGTTCGGCGGAGGTCAAGACACACCCTTGACTCATAAGATTCGGTTCGATTTTAAATTAAGAAGAGTTCGGTGAATGCGCATACGAAACTGGTGAGGGTCAATAGTGTCAATATCTCCAGCAAGGTTAACAACCACTGCTCTAGGGCCTAGGAGGTTAACTCTTGTTATTTTCTTTTCTTAACTAAAAACCGGTCATATCTTACCAAACATTGATTCTATCATCCTTAGAGTGGTCTCATTCGATTTAGTACGAATTAAAACATAGTGAACGATACCGCACTTGTCATAGTTTGTTAATGCGTATTTTTTTTAAATACTCCCCCTCTTCACCCCCCTAGAGGGGTGTTCCACTACTTTTAATTGTATAATTTATATATCCAACCCTATTTTACCTGTACTATATTACGTTACCTGTGTTTTAAATGAATATGTAATTAAAAGCATTTTTTTCTCTTGGAAACTTGCCACGGGGGTGAGGTGAATTCTGTGATTGAAAAAAAAATTCAAAAGGTATAATTATTATGAACGTCTTCTGTATATTTGTACATTTTCTTTAGATCGATACATAGGTACCTACTTTTTAAACACGATATCGATTATTTAAATAATTAATAAGTGGAATAAAGTTTTTTATTTGTTTTATTATAATCTATTATAATGGTATTCCACCAAGAATTTTCAGTTTCAAAAATAGAAATATTAAACATATTTTATTAAATGAAGTTAATTTACAATTTGGGAGGCGGGTATGGGTACCGCCGCCCCGGAAACCATTTATTGGATAACCAACACCTCTGCCATAGGTCATCTCAAGTAGTTCGGTACGTTTGGTGACTTAGCAGGAAGTGCCCGGGTTCATGGGGTGAGGTTTGTTCGTGTCTTGACGGCGGATGTTTCTGCCCACCAGCCGCATTGCAGGCTGGATCGTAAGAGAATGGTTGAGGGAGTCCCATTGACGTCTAATCTCGGAACGTCGCTTTGCACCACACCGGATGGATTGATAAGTACGTCACTCCTGACACACTGACCCCAGATTCCTACCATAATCTTTTCCTTCCCAGAACTTCATCTACTTCCTTTCCTAAAAAGATCCTTCACACAGTATCCCCAAAGATTACATAGGCCTTGAGGGGTATTATTTTCTTCAGGGCCTTCTGTGTGGAATTAATGTTTAAAAAATCCGCCAATACTAAAGCGAATCCAGTAGGAAAAAAAAAAAATATATATATATGGTTAAAAGCAACTCTATCTCTTATTTTAATGTATAAACTAAATTATTTTCCATTTAATTTTGAATCGTTTTTATCCATACCACTAAAAACTAAGAGAAGTGTAAAAAATAATATTATTCTTAAATTTTATTAATACAATGGTGAAGAATCGTTTTAAACATTATTATTTGCTTTAGTTTAGTTCAAAAGGTGCAAGAAACTATTATAATTAAATATTATCCACGCCTTTCAATCCAAATTAAAGACTAATGTTTCAGATGTTTTCTGGTCATTCTTTGGAATTTTTTCATTTCACTTATCAAAACTTTACCACGATTGTGTTTTTATAACTTCTCTTAACAATATGACCGATACGTACGAGTGTTGCCTAAGACAATAAAAACTACCATTAGTGGCATGAAATAGTACTTAGGTACTTATAATAACTGTATCGGTGCATTTATGATACACAACATAAAACACTATTATTTGATTGATTTCAATAGAATTGCTTTACTAAAGATTTTTGGAACTTTTTAGATAGTTCTCTTTAAAATTAGTCTAGCTAAATAGTTTTATAAGATAATCCCTGGTTTGCTAAAATATTGTTTATTTTATAAATATATCTATCTCGTACACTAAAAAAGCACTCACACAAAAGCATGTATATAATATGAATAGAAAAGCACAATTCTATTCCCCTTTATCTATTTTGTAAGCCCTTTATTAAGCCTAATTATTTCAGTTACTTGCGCCAATTAGGCCCACAAAACTGATTGTTTTTACATAATGATAGTCCGAGATGTTAAATGTATTTTTTACTGCCTGATTTCAGAAAACACACATATATTTTTTTTATTAAAAAAAGACAAACTTTTCCGGAATACGAATAATCTGACATTTGAAAATATCCTACTACCATCACAGAAAGCGGAAAATGTTGTTTGTGTCTTGATGGACTTAGCCAGCCAAGGAATTGAACACACGATGCCTACGTCTACGGGTGGGAACCAAATGCGATGCCAAGTAGGCCACTCACCTAACTAAACTAAGCTTAAATAGTTTATTGTCGATTATTTTCAACATTTAAAAAGTTATCGGTTATTTTATCTCCTTGAAGCGCCCTTGGGTTGATTTAGATAATAATAAATAAATAAAACTATTTCGGAATTTGGGGAGATTAGCGCTAACACAAACTTACACACATATTAATAGCGAAGGGAGTGTGGCGAAGCCATCGCCCAGGCAGTGGAAACACAGTTTGCAATAGCCATTCCAAGTTGAAGTGTGGGCCACCGTGCTCAGTCTGAATGATCTGGGGAACAGTGTCACGGACGGTGCCTCTGAGAAACAGGGCCGCATCTCGCAGTGTTTAGATCTTACCCAATCACTCGGGGCTCTGCTGGAGTGGACCTTATATTTCCCTGGATACTCGTGGGATGAAAATTGGAACATTCAAGGGGCCTTCGGGAAGCCTAGGAGATCTAAGACCATCTCCAAGAACACCTCCCTCATGGCTTCCAATGTGGGGTCTTCGGGTAACCAAAGTGAGTGGAGAGGAGAACTGAGAATACCTCGGTGGATTCTTCCTTCTTGGGGCGTTCAGGGAACTATGAGACAGAGGATAGGATAGCTGAGGACCCCAACAAGGACTCTTTGCTCTAGATTCATCTGGGATTTAACTAAATCAAATATAATGAGGAGTAGACTCATCCTTAGTGGGGTCTTCAGAAAACCTAGGGGGAGTGAAGTGGTGAATTGACATCGCCTCTTGGGGACCTTCAGGAAACCAAGGAGGAGTGGAAAGGAGAGCTGAGGCCACCTCCTCTCTTTGTTCTGGAAGCCTTCAGGGAATCTAAAAAAAGTAGGATTTCTTATGGGGAAACACTTACAGCTATAGGATTCTCCAGGGGATTCATTGGCGGGAAAACAGGGACCTTTACAGAACCCGGAAACAAACTCAAAGGAATGAGGTAAAGTGGAAGATGGGCCCATAACCTGAGTGATCACGGGATCTATAGGTATGCGTACCTTTTTTTACATTAAATCCACACAGGAGGCCCTGAGGAAAATAATTTCCCTCAGGGCCTACGTCATCTGAGATGCTATGTGGAGGGTCTTTTTGAGGAGAGGAAGGAATGAACATTGGTCATTAAGAGACCCATGATGTGGGAAGGAGGAAACACAAAAGGCCGGCAAATCGTTCCACAGCTAAGCTGTAGAACACAAGAACGAGTCGAAGAAGCGACCCGTTCTCATGTGACAAATGTCAACCATGTACATATGTTGGGCACGCGTTTGGCGTGTTTCCCAGCTCACCGGTGCCGAAGGAATTAATGACGCTAGTTCCTCGGAGCATCTTCCATTGAAATACCGGTAGAACAAGGATAGCATTGCCAACCGACGCCTGTGCTCTAAAACAGCGTCAATACATTCTCTAAAAAAGATTACGTATTACATATACACATTATAAGGCATAAAGTAAATAAGGAGAAAGATCGATTAAGAAAGCAAAAATAAAGTACTTCGTTTCAAAACAAATAACCGGTAGTAATTTTATTAGTTATTACAAAATTATGAGAAGTGCGTTGCAATTTAAAAATTCTTATTAGTTTAATGCATTTCAATATTTCCGCTGTCTATTACGTAATACCTTATATCTCTCCTTTCTTCCTAGCTTGTGATGTAACAAAATATAACTACGAGAAAGATACCCCAAGTATAAATATAAGTTATACTTTTCTAAATTTATAAATAATGAGATACCCACTTGAGAATAATACTCTTCAAGAATACGAAAAGTTTCTTCAAAATAATCATAAAAGAAAGCTGTATAATTGGAAACATTAACAAAATAAATATATTTATTTTATTTTCAGGTGATCTACGAAAGTTTTTACAAACTATCACAACGTGTAGGTTGTTTTAGAGAAGTTTCGAACCAAAACGTAGATTCTCCGAAGGCTGCCCTCTTTTGAAAATCGTTGCAACTCAAATCAAGTAAGAATTCAAATGCCAATAAAATTATGTACAGTTTTGAAGAAAGCACACTACCTACTCGTGGACTGAAAATTGTCGTTTATTTTGTAATAAAATCTGAAGTCTGTCTCTCTGAGTTATCTAATTCTTTTTAATTGTCTGTGTTCTTTTTCATATTTTTATTTAGATTTTTTATTAGTGTTATCTTATTCTTCAATGATATACATGTTTTAATTTATTTGGATTTTTTTTTACTTGTTACTGTTCACTAATTATTTCAAATATTGGTAACATTATTTATCGCATTCTGAAAATTACGTACCTAAATTATTCAATTTTCTTTAGTATAATTTATATGGGGAGGTCTGATGCTCTGAAGTGTAAATTAGATGTGTAAACTGTGCGCCTCGAGTTAAGTTTAGACTTCTGGTGTATTTTCTTTATTTGTTTTTGGGGTGTTATGCCGCGTTGCGCTACCTCTTTCTTTGGCCAACGTTTCGGACAGCGTTGCAGTATTCGCTAAAGAAGGAGGTAGCGCAACACGGCATAACACGACAAAAACAAATGACGAAACTGCTTTTGGCTGTGAAAATCTAAAAACGTATCTTCTGGAGTTCTGGAGTATTCTTCATAACTAAATAAATAATTAACCATAACGCAATTTCTCCGCAGGGGTAGGCAGAGAGGACTGACCGCAAAACAACTCGATCTTGGGGCACACTCTTTACCTCTTTCACATTCATACATCGTCTCATATAAACTATTCTATAATTCTGACTCTTGACATGGCCTGAGTCAAGTATCTCATTCACTTATGGTCGTGTCATGTACTTTACATAATATTTAAAAAAGGTCGAAATGTATCAATATTCAACTATTACGACATTTTTTAAATGTCAAAATGTTCATGATTTTTATGGAAATAATTATACCATTTTTCAAAAAGGTTTTTTAATAGGGGTCTTTTAGTTAGTATTGACCTTGGTTATAAAGGAATTGCGGGGAATAAATAGACAAAAACAACAAAGAACGCCATGGTTAAATGCTTTGTTTAATTTATCTAAACGCTTTTTTGTATTATAACCGAAAATAATTAATTGAACACCCTTTATCAGCACCTGCGTCCACAATAATCTTTAAAGTAGGTATCGATAAAAAATCTGTTTAAATTCGTGGAAAATAAAATAAATATTAAAATAACCATAATTTGTTTGCCTTATTGTGGATTAACAAAGGTGAAAAAAAGCATAGTTATTGAACCAATGTGAATTGATTCATTGTGGAAACATAATTATTAAATTCCTAAGCACATACATTCCGTGCAGTGGGGTATCGTGATTTTTAATGATTTTCCGTATTTTATTGTAATAGGTAGGTATTTTCTGTCTGTGACCTACGTTGTGGAGGGTCGGATTGGGAGTAATTGGTAGAGGGAGACCTTTTGACCTCTCCAGCGGCAACTTCTCTCTGGAGGGATGAATTCAAACGTCCACTCCTGAACACTGACCCCCAGATTTCTACCGAAACCTGATACCTTTTTTCTTTATCTCATAACTTCCCCTCCTTCCTATCATTAATAAGACCCTACACACAGCATGGTAATGCGCGTTTTCATCCCACAACAAAATATCCCCGTTAAAATATCCCCGACAAAATATCCCCGACAAAATATCCTACGGACAAAACATCCTTCGACAAAATATCTACTAAAACCTAACCTAACCTAACCTAACATAACCTAACCTTACCTAATCTTACCTAACCTTATTTTACATTTCACTATTTTTGCCCCATAATTTATTGTTTTTACCATATTTGTCCCGTTTTCTTAGGTTAGGTTTTAGTAAATATTTTGTTGGTTAATGTTTTGTCCATAGGATATTTTGTCGGGGATATTTTGTCGTGGGATGAAAAGTCGCGGAACCACACAGCGTACACAAAGATGAGAGCCTCTATTTAATTGAGGAGAGTTAATGTGAAAAAATACAACGAACATTGTAACATGATATAAAAAAATAAATTATTATCATATTTGGTTTCTTTTTATCTACCGTCCAAGCTACCACATACATAAATTAAAAACATGTATACGGATTTTCAAAGTAGATAACTTTAGCAAAATATATAATTTTAAAAAATCCGTACGCCTAGGTTTTAGTTCAATTTTCATTACTAAAAAAATGCACTATTTTGTATGTTAAATACAGTACTTGTTGCTACAGAAACGTGCTTTATACATAATATCGCAATATGCAAACAACCAGCTACACAAGTTAATTAAAGTAATAATTTGCTTCTTATTTCGTGCAATTTTGATAGCATAGTTAGCAAAACCAGATACTAGTACCTACATATTTCACAACTATCCTACGAGAAGACGCGGAGACTTTAGGCTTCCCAAAACTAAACTATCGTGCACACAAAATAGCGCGTTTTATAAAGGACAAAAACTTTTTAACAGCCTGCCAAATGCCGTAAAGGAAGCCTCAAGTCTTAGCACTTTTCGTAGGATGTGTGCATTATATGTGAAGAATGTTTTTTGATTCATAAAAATCTTTCAAATATTATTCTCATATCTGTTTCCTCAAAATTTATTTTTATTTTTGTAATCTTTTTTTTTTCCACTTAAATTGTATTTGTAAAAATGTAACTGTATCAATTGTATTTGTTTATATTTTTTTTACTAGATGTATGAAAAAATTTTTGCATACATCTAAATAAACATTCAAAAACAAAAAAAACATATTGCATTCCATTTGAAAAATTAAATGTTCAACCCTCTCTGGGTTTTGCACATTACAACTAACTATGTTGTATTAAAAAATTAGAGATTTGGTAAGGATTGTATTTGAGTGTAAAACATAACTAATTATAATGAACAATTGTATTAAATTTGAGCTTAGGGAAAATATAGCGAGGGTCACGATCCTCAGTAATGATGAAACAACTAAAAAAAGATTTTCTTCTTCCTTGCACTGTTCCAACTTATTGCCTACGTAGGCTGTTGGGGTTGGCTCTTCTCATTCTCAGGTTATACTCGTAACTTCTTCTGTTCTGGGTATCGCTTTCATCCAGGCCTTCTTGAGGGCCACCAGGCCTTGAGTCATCCAGGAGTTCTTTGATCTTAGCAACTTAGTCTTAACAACTAAGAAAAGGGTAAAACATTATAAAACCCAGAAGTTTGACGTATGATGGGTCCCCAAATATTATTTATGACCTTTCCGACAGCACTCAGATAAAGAGATTCGCGGCTTGTTTGTGGCGAGTAAATTTAAAACCATTGTGATTGGAGTAAATTGCGTATGTTCATCAAATTTACAACCTGATTTCTAAACTGTTAAACTTTTTTCGAATCTATCTTTGTGATTGGCATATTTATTGAAAATACGTTAATATAACTACGTTAACTTAAAGCAGATGATGAAAGTTGCCAAGCCTGAAGAAACAAGAACTCACACAGCTTTTTCATTCCAGAATTTCTAGATCAAATGCAAGTCATTGAAGAAGAAGATAACAATAATAATCTAAACGAAAATATGAAAGAGAAAAAAACGCAGAAAAATAGAAAATGTTTTTTGTCGCAAATGGGACTCGAACCCAGAACCTCTCGTCTAACCGGGACGTGCGCGTTTACCAATTCCGCCATTACCACCTTCTATCAATCTCATATGTAAAAAAATAGAATTAACAACATAATCTTCAATTAATTTTTAAGAAGATGCAAATGGCGGAATTGGTAAACGTGCACGTTCCGGTTAGACGGGAGGTTCTGGGATCGAGTCCCAGTTGCGACCATTATTTTTTTATATTTTTCTGTGTCTTGTTCTTTTTCATATTTTCATTTACATTATTATTGTTATCTTCTTCTTCACTGATATATTACATAGATTGATGGGTCTAACATTAAAAAGTTATAAAAATACAGTTTTTCTTATGAAAAATCAAATAAAAGTCTTTCAGTTCATGTCTCAAGTCGTTTCTCATCCCCAATTATGGTATATTATGAGGCTGAAGGTGGTGGAGAGAAGAATCTGATAACGGTCATCAAATACGGCAAAAGCCATTTCAAGCAACGTTTCAATTCCAAATTATGGTCTTGCACCGGGGCGATACTGAAAGTATCTTACACCATTTTTGTCAAAAAATCGATTATTTAAAAAAATTCCAGTACAAAAAAGATTAATGAAATCTCAGATAAAGTCAGACCCTTAAGCTAGTAATAAAATAATAATGATCTTAAACTCAGCAAAATGCTGATATGCTATAAGATTTATAAAGCGGTACACTTTTTTCGCAATCTATCGTATCAGTTATATGATCTACTTATTTAAAATACAATTATAATAACTGATAAGCAGCGGTCATAATGAACCCGGGACCTTCAACCAACAGATATGGACATAAAACATTAGCTCGAACAGAAAGTGAAATGCAAGCCAGTCTATATTCGTTTTTTACACGGTGATATAGACACATTGCCATGGGTTAAATTACTATATGAGCGTTGACTAGCCGTTACGAAATTAGGCTATTCAAGTACCTGTAACAATACCATGGTTAAAAACACTCGGTTAATATTGTTAACGGCCTGTTTGTGGTAAATGAGAAATGTTAAATAATATGCCGCCTTTGTAACCTTTGCCGTAAAAAGTCGGTAATCATGTAACTTTACGGAAATTGTGTTCGAACTGTTGACAATTAAATACTGGACACCGGGTGTTAAGAGAGGAAATAATTAATAATATGATATTAATGAATTTAAAAAAAAAACGCAATGAATCGAAAGTATTTTGACCAACGATTCCTGGAGTACAATAACTAGATGTCATTTTGATGTCGGATGATATTTTTTCAATAAATAGCTTTTTTTTTTTTTTTTCAATCACACGTCACCACTGATCACACTCCTACACATCGTGACGGGATCAAGTAACGCGCGTGCTATTTTGTGTGTTACCGTGCTGCTGGAACGAGACGGAGTGCTTATCACGTGACCCGCTAGGCTATACCCGAATTTTCAGTCGCAACATTTGAAAACCATTTATTGTATGAATTAACACTTTGTTTTTTAGCTCTTTGAGTTAGGTACTTTTTAAAACATTTACAGAAAATTGGGTTCTTTTGAGGACCGTCAGGTGAAAGGTATTTTCAGTATCACACTGGTGAAAAGACTATCATCCATATTCAACACATTAGCTATATGACTACGCTTCATGGCCAGATAAGAATAGCCAGGATCATTTAAGCAATCTTTTTATATTCCCCTTCGGGAGAATCTCTTTGTTAACGACTTTTGCCTCACATTCTTTCCTAAGAAGGGGATGTCATTGATCCACTGATTTAGAGCAGTCCAATACAAGAGTCGCATGAAAGCAGGAACATGGTTTTATGATGAATTAACACTTTGAAAAATATTAAAACAGCATTTAGAAAAGAGAACTGCAAAATTATTTTATTTACATCATTTGCTGTTACCCAAACTTGGTTTCATGATATACGAGTATATTCCGGCATATTTGTATGCAATATATAGATTTAGGGAAAATACAGTATACCTACTTATTCTGAAGGGGTGTGCAGAGAGGATGTACCGCCGAATAACAAAAGTGTAAAACACAAATATTTTCATTGAAAAGCATAAAGGACAAAATTACTTGTTTGTATACTATATATCTACCAGAATGTGAATGAAAAAAATCAGCCCTTTAAATAAATTCAATTGGTATCCATACCAACTTATTATTAAGGGTATTTTTGATGTCGATAGGTTTGAAATTAATAAATTATAGATTGAAATTAGTAATTATTTCAAGCATTTTACACAATACCTTGACAAATTATATACTAAAACCTTCCTCCTGAATCATTCTATCTATTGGTGAAAACCGCATGAAAATCAGATGAGTGGTTTAAAAGATCTAAGCGTACAGGCAGCGGGAGCGACTTTGCTTTATAGGTACTATGTAAAGATAGTGACGTACACCGTTATTGGACGATTTTGTTGTGTCCCCTCTCTATCTATTGTGTCCAATAAATAAAAAGAAAATAAAAAGTTTCCCTTTTGTTTCTATTTTTGGCAGACTCAAAAGAAATCCAACTTTTAGGTAGTGTAGGAACCTATGGATATACTTGAAAATATCTTAGTTCTATAAAATGAGATATCCATAGCTGGTGAAAACAATGTTACTATCTCTTCGTGCAAGTGAAGATCTAACCCAGTTATTCATCACGATTCATGATTACCATTTCCCGAATGGATGTTTACCAGTCTCCATGAATTATTTATGAAAATAATTATTGAGGTGCTACTGATGAAGATGTGAACGAACTTGCTGTATCTATGTAAATAGCTCCAAGTAAGATATGAACGGATAATATTCACGTTTTGTTGTGAGGTTTCGCGGAGAAAGTTGATAAAAGAAAGAGCGTTTGGAACCAGCCGGTGTCGCGTGCAACGTATTACAACAGCTTACAACTTATAACTTCAAGTTGTTGCTTTATGTGTAATACTTTTCCGGGGGGCAAAACCCTCTGAGCACCCGGCGATTTTTAATTAAAATAATATATATTTTTTAGATATTTCTCGTGACTACATTACAATAATGTACTTATACGAATTTAATACATATATAATAAACCTGTGGGTGGATTTTGGATCAGCTTCGCCCAGTTTAAGCGTTGATGATCGATGTTGATGATATAAATCCGATTGGAACTGGTTCCAAAAATAGCCGGATCCACTATGATCCAGTGACAGCTAGCCACCGGGACAAAGTAACCGCGACATGCAATGACGTAATATGTAATAAATAGCCGCCTGGTATTATTATTCAAAACTGCCAGTTACAATAATAATCACATTAAAAACTACAAATCCGTAATACTAACGCCCGCCAGGGGATGCTAATCACGATCTGTTAACGTAAGTGGTGCCATATTTTGGATTATTGGCTATTTGCTTGAATTCGGTTCTATTACAAAATTAGTTTTTCGCAGTCAGGTGCGGTGACAGTGATGTATTCGAAGTAGGATTCTTAAAGTTCAACCGCACAGGCATTAGCCTATTAATAACGTCCGATGTTATATTTGCAAAAAATAAAAAATATTTAAAAATGTTAAAGGTTGGTATGCAGAAGAGAAAAATTGAGAATATTTTCTAGTAGCTATTCCTCTCACAGATTCTTCCGAGAATTAATAGGATTTTCTTTTTGAATCTCATCTCAATGACGCAAAATATATCTAAATCAGAAGTTATTTGGTTCAGGAGCCATTTATTCCTTCCTATTGGGAGAACCTTTGGCAGGTTGGTCCTACAGGCAGGAAAATAGAATGTCAACTTTTATATTTCATGTAACCTATATTTGGATTCTTGTATTTTGACAACTATTAATTTTTATTGTAATTAGAAAAAAACGTACGTACTCCTTTATATGTAAAAAAAAACCTTTTGGCTTTCAAATATAAAAATAAATAAATGTGATAATATTATTTCTGAAAATGTTTGGATTATTACATAATACATATTTTTTTAAATAATTCAAATTGTAAACCACATGAAACTATTTTTTTTTTACATTAGTTCCACACAGGAGGCCCTGAGGAAAATAATATCCCTAGGGGCTTACATCATTGTAGGGAATGCTGTGTGGAGGGTCTTTTTATGGAAATGACTTGTGGGAAAGAAAAAGGTACGAGGGTGTGGTTAGGAATCTGGGGGTCAGTGTGTCAGAGTGACGGACGCATAAATCCTCCAACCGCGATGCAAGGCAATGAGTCGAGAGAGTCCGGCTGGAGAGGTCAATAGGCCTCCTTCAACCAGCCTCTCTCGATCTGGCCCGCCGTGCAGGAGGTGGGCAGATGCATTCGCCACTAAGACCCGAACAAATCTAATCTCATGAACCCGGGCACTTTTGCCAAGTCACCAACCCTAGCGAAGCATTTGGGGTGACCTACAGCAGAGGTGTTGGTTATCCAATAAAAGTATCCTGGGGCTGCAGTACCCTTGTCGGCCTCCCATATTGAAAAATGAAATGTTTATTACTTCTCTTTCAAAAAAAATTGTAACCGTTTTATTTTCCCGGCCTTTTGGCGTTTGGGCGTACAAAAGAGTAATAAATAAATAAAAATCAACATTTCCGAAGCGTTTTTCTATGACCTACCTAACTATAGATTGATTATTGTAAATATTGTTAACATATTGAATATCACCATGTGTGTGGAACGCCACGCTTTAAAAGTTGTGTTAGTATTTTTTGGCAAGTAAATCCCTTCTTAAAATAATGAGATTCAAACAATTAACATACAAGATGGTACCTACTCAGTTAATTTAAGAAAATTTTCAGTAAAAATAACTATTTAAACCAATCCACTGTGTTAGACAGTAAATATTTTTAATCGATAATTTAATTTAATCTATTCAACTAAAAAGAAGTTTGTTTAACATTTATTTTCGCACAAGACTTTAATTGCGTAAGAAATATTAGGTACAATCCAAATAAATTAAACAGATTCAATTAAAACTCCAACAACTAACAAACCAGTTAAATTTGGGAGATCAGTTAAATTTGTTGAATTGAAAGGGTTACCTTACTTTTGCTTTTACCATTATCGATACTCGGCTTGTGGGCCTCACAATACAGAAAACCGCCTACCAGATTGGATCTTTCATCTGTTAGCTCACACAGCAGTGAACTATTTAAACATTAACTCATAATCAATTATTATTTTAATAAATTGACAAAATGTGCAGTGTAAAAGCTTTGTTGTTTTGTGCCTTAAGTGCAGGAGTTTTTTGTTTTGCTGTCGACGCATTAAGAACGAATGTAAGTAGTGGTACTTACTAATTTGGTCGTTTTTTAACATTTAAATTAGTATTAAATGTTACCTTCTTTACAGAGGCGAAAGTTTAAAAGATTTTTTTTAGTTACATATTTTTTGTTTTCGTTTTTGAATAATATACTCAATTTTTTATTCGTGCGGTAAATTCAAATTTTCGCTACAATTTAAAACTTTATTAATGACTTCAAATTTAAAAATTGATTAGATATATAAAAGTCAATGAAGGAAATTTAAACAAACTGGACATTAGTCAAAATGGAGCTATGGGATGTACTCTTATACTAAGGAAAGGCAAATATTTATGTAAAAATTAATCAAATAAGTGAAGAGCTCAATTCGATTCCATTAAAAAAGAGACTGCCATTAAATGTGTTAGTTTTCATACATGAAATTATGAATAATCAAATACCAGCAAAAAATAGTTTTTAATAAAAATATACGTATTTATGTAGAATTAGATAGCCACTTACGAGAAAAACAGAGTCTTGATATAAGACTAAAAATGTATGATGAAATATCTGAAAGTCTGAAGAATTACGAAAGAGTGAATTTATTTTAAAAAATGTTATTATGCGTACTGAAAAAATATAATTTTACAAACAATGAAGTGTTACCCTGTACATATATTATACAAAAAATATATATTTACACATTGACAAAAAAAAACAGTTTTACTAATAGTTTAATCTTGAACCGCAAATTAAAAAAGATGTTTGTATGATTTGGTAAGTTTATCAATTTTCTCTGTATATATCATATGGTTAAACATAATGAAAAGCACCTCTGCTTTTAAGAAAATGTAGGTAAATATATACAGCCTTAATAAAAACGTGGTGTACCTAAATGTTGTACAATTGAAAAAAAAAACATTAAAAAAAACCTTACTGATTGAAACTAACATTTAACAGCCATAGACCAGTTCATGGGAATGTATTCATTGTTTATACAGCTAAAGGTTTTTTTATCTGTTGTATAAACATGTAAGTTCTCAACGAATTTTTTAGTACTTCTGAAGTATATGAAATGTGGGTAATGTATAATTCTTCTTTTTAAAGATATCGTAAAAACAAATACCATTTTAGAAACTAGATCATTTAGATTATTGTAATTGAAATATACTTTAATATTTATAAAATGGAACAATTTAATTTCAAAGAAAAACTGTACATATTTTTATCTATACATAATTGTAGAGAATACGCAATCACTTCACTTTTTATCTCTTTTATACAATAAAATTAACTAAAATAATTCCTAGACATTAAATAAAACAATTTAACCTTTTGCATTAATCGTTGAGTGCAATCTAAACGTCGATTTTATGGATTTATATATACATGCATATGCAAAAGGCAGACAATGTATTAAAAAAAACATCACTTGTCGTTGTCAGTCAAATAAAAATAATATGTTTGAAATAACCAAACTTTTTGAAGACGGTAGTCTCATGTGTGAGCCTGCCAAAATGCGGCGATGCCAGCTCTGTCGCATCATTGTAAAAGACCATTGACGTTGATCGATGTAAAAGACATTTATTATTAGCAAGAATTCTCAACAGAGCTTGTACAGTCTTTATTCAAAGTATAAGTAAAATACAGTTTAATGAATTAGAAGGTTTTTTTAATTAGTATGTAACTATGTTTTACAATTTACTTATAAAGGAAAAATGAAATATGTGTTTACTTGATGTATAAAAAGTAGTCATTTATTAAAAATTCTCACCTTTTAGTTGTGTGCAGAGTTTCTGATTTTCTGAAAAATAATGGGCATTTAAAACAAGAACAAAAAAAAGGAAAAGATTTTTTGTTTTATTACATAGTTATGTAGCTTATATATTATTTTTCGGTTTTTGAAACAACGAATCGCTAGTATTTACATCAAAATAAACTATTCAGAATCGTTAAAATTTTATTGAACTTTCAATGATGTACATAATAGCTTCAATTTATATGACATCTAAAAGCATCAAATCTCCGTTCATTAAATTTGCGAAAGTCCTATAACTTTGCACCGCGACACATTCTAATAATTTTCACCGGTCATTCCAATTAAAACGGTAAATGGCCAATTATTATTTGAGGTTGAAAACATTATTGCAAAACTGTGTAAGCATTTACCTACTCAAGTTCTTATAATGATAAAATGCTTTATACCTGTTTCTTGTGCACCATATTATTATCCACCTCGTTTCTAAATACTGAACTTTCAAATCCCCTAGTATGGTCCTGCCGCTGGCACCTGAATAATTGTAACTTTGCTTTATGTTAGGGGGCATGCATTAATTACATGAGCAGCTTTTCTTCCAATCTGGACCCCCCCCCCCTGCTGAGATAAATTTGGGCCCCTTCGTATATTCTTTTCAAGTAACGTGACTTTTTACTGGACCCCCCCCCATTGAGCTCACGTAATTAATGTATGCCCCCTTATGAGGAAGATGTTACAACGCGTCTATCGGAAGGGTGATTCTGTATCTTTTGTGTTATATTTTGCGTTAAGGCAGCGTTACGTGACAATTAAGACAAAAAGGCTAAATCCGTCGGATATCAGAAAGCGTCCATCGGGCGTTGTCATTCAGAAGAGTGATTTTTTTTAATCTTTAACCACAGCGTTAAAGATAAAAAATCTGGGCTGCTCATAACAAATAAAGGCTGCTCATAACATGCATGTAACTAATCGCGAAACGAACCAAGATTTTGGGAAAGGAATCAAGCAACAGCAAACGGCGCGAAACGCCACTTGCAGTTACTTCGTTCCTTTCGCATAATTCGTGGTTCGTTTTCGCGTTTTTTTACATGCATGTACATATACATACGCAGTCTACTGCATGCTAAATAGGCCGTATACGACACATTTTGACAGCTTTCATGCAGTATTTCGTATATTGCGCTTGTGTTCAGAGGTAGTCTCCCTAACGCCAGAGATGACGGCTCGTTTTTATAACATATTTCTCTCGAACACCGTTTTTAAGTTCCTAAAAAAAATACCTGTTTTTTTTAAGATAATATCTACAGGTACATTTGTAGAGCCGAAACAGTAATTATATGAAATTTCATCGATAATAAATCGCAAGTATGCTCCGAAAAATAATAAAAACACATTTTATTCTATTAATTAAATCTTTAAATGCAACTTAGTATTCAAAGACAAACAAATAGTATTTAAAGAAACACTGTGAATTTTTTCGTCCATATAACTTGTAAAAAAATTGAAAAAACGTGTTAATAATAATTTTTAGGAGCATAATTTACGATTTTTTTCTATCAAGGGAATATCATATAATTGCCGTTTCGGCATGGGGAATGTATAGATATTATCTTCAAGAATAACATTTTTTTTTCAAGTGCTTTAAAACTAAAGGGTGTTTAAGGTAAATATGTAATAAATCTGTAGAAATGGGAGAAGCCGGACCTTAACCCAAACAAAAATCACCCTTCAGATCGCTTTAGTAATTGATTTATGTATTGAGTTACAGTTTTGTTTGTAGTATTGTAATATGGGGCGACTTTTGAAACGGGGAATATTTGCATAATTATTACTACCACAAAAAAATTACATGCTTTTTTAATGATTTTTTCGGGGAACTTAAAAGTGTAAAATTACTTGGTTTTTAGTTTTATTAAAATATATTGTCGGCTGAAGTATGAAACTGTCTTTTTAGACACTTTCAGACAAAGAAAAAGTATTTTATAAATTCTTCAACAATTATAATGGTTTCATTTCATCTATATTGTTAATAATGCCAGTATCTACGGATGTAACTTGATTATCGAACCAGCATGTTTTTCGATTGGCGTACCATTATGATAAACTTATAAATATGGTAGATATGTCAAAGAGTCGCCCTCTCCGAAAAGTGACTTTGATTACCATGTTTTTTTTTAATTTGCCAAACAAAATAAATAAAAATATTTAGAAAGTTTAAATCATGCGCAATAAATATGACATAAAATAAACCGACATAATTTTTTTTAAAGTAATTTTATTTCAAAGT
Organism: Limnephilus lunatus; assembly: GCA_917563855.2. Taxonomy (NCBI): domain Eukaryota; kingdom Metazoa; phylum Arthropoda; class Insecta; order Trichoptera; family Limnephilidae; genus Limnephilus; species Limnephilus lunatus. Next base: position 93,696,863 of record OU830596.1, on the reverse strand, counting down.
TGAAAATTGAATAGTCACCCTATTTAACGGATGTTTTCTTTGTTCTGAAGAGGAAAATTTCTCAAAATCACTTGTTTTACAATTAATTTATTTCATACTCCCTCATTTTCTTTCCACACAGCATCGTCCACTTTCCACACAGCATCCCCGAAGATGGCGTTGGCCTTGTGGGAAATTATTTTCCTTAGGTCCTCCTTTATGGACCTGAAGTAAAAACATAATATTATTAACTTCTCCCATCCCTTATTGTTATATTTCTATCCATGCTTCTTATTTGTTTATTCTTATAATATATATTTTAAATTTTAGTATACAATTTGGGAGGCGGGTATGGGTACCGCCGCGCTGCCCCGTGAACCATTTATCGTATAACCAACACCTCTGCCATAGGTCAACCCATGTGGTTTGCTACGCTTGGTGACTTAGCAGGGGTCCCTGGGTCCATGGGGGTGAAGATTGTCTGGATCTGGTGGCGGATGACCTGGACACACTGAACCCTATATTCCTACCCACTTCTCACACCTTTTTCCTTCCCTGAACTTCTTCTCCTTAATTTGCTTAAAAATACCCTCCACACAGCATCCTCAATGATGACATAGGCCCTGAGGGAAATTATTTTTCTCAGGGCCTCCTGTGTGGAGCTTATGTAAAAAAAAAAATCTTTGTAGCCTTATGAAGGACATTTGCTTCTGATATATGTAGATATCTTTTTAATAGGAATTAAACATAAATATATAGAATAAAATATAAAATAATAAATGATTTAATAAAAATCTAAATATTGCAATATTTCCCACAGAGCTTCGGCCAGGCAGCATACGAGCCCGACTACTATCCCAACTACTACCCCCAGCAGCAGCTGTTGCAGGTGAAGAAGAAGCCCCTGAGGGACCACGAGAAGCCGCAGGACTTCAGCAAGATCCCCGGCACCCCCGGTGTGGATTATCCCCTGTACCATTCCGTCCCGCACACCAACTTCCACTGCAGCGATGTGCCGGTCCACCCGGGGATGTATGCCAACGTTGAAACTGGATGCCAGGTTATACACATATATAATTTATAAAACCTAAGTTTAAATATCTTACTAAGACCGGACTTTACTCAATTTTTGAGACACAAATTTCGTTACGCCAGTGCTCACCAGGCATGCGCACAAAAACTTATCAAAGTTTCATCGCAGTACAAAAAAAAACACTAAACAAATCATACCTCATACGGGAAAGATACTTTAAGTACTACGCAACCAAACTATATAACTGCATGCCCAACACACTGAAGCAACTACTCACTACAAATACATCTTCAATTCTTCACAAACAAACACATCAAAGACTGGATCAAACTACAAGGTATTCAATCTACTCAAAACATTATAACACCTAACAAAATATAACCCAACCCAAACATTAAAAAAAATATTAAAAAACTTTGTTTCGAGACAGAAAATACTACCACAATACTACTTTTACCAGTGGCGTGTGGTCCATAGAAAAATTATTCTTACCTGTTTATCAAGACAATTACGTATCTTAAACATAATCAAGATGCTAAGAATAACTGTATATAGATCCTGCTATTAATTTTTAATTTATGTATTCGATACTGCCACCATGGATCGATCCACAGTGCCCTTCTTGACAATATCAAGGAGGATACGGTTTTTCTTCTTATGTCGTCAGAAAACCATGGGATCAACATGGGAACACCTCGGCACAGGTTCGCCTAGTGAGGTGTTCACAAAATACGACTACTAACCTATTTACATACAGTTACGGATCATTACTTTTTTTTCTTCTTATTACTGAACTTATTATCTATCTAAACCAATATAATAATCTGTAAAGTGTATGTTCAAGAATAGAAATAAATAAAATAAAATAAAAAATAAATCGGATGAATAATTAAGGATATAATTTCATGACGCCAGAGCTCACTATTATATATAGAAACCATCGCGGGCATGCGCGCATAAAATCACCAAAGTATCATCACAATCGGATGAATAGTTTAGGAGCGCAACAAACAAAGAAACATTAATTTTTATATATTTCTATTTTATTTATTTCTTTTCTATTCTTCAACATACATACATATTACAGATAATTACATTGGTATACATAGATTTTAAGTTAAGTAATAAGTAAAAAAAATAAAATGTTACTGATACGTAACTGTATATAGGTAATTTTTCGAAGAAAACTTCTTCTAAAAGGTTGTCACTTTGTGATGTCATTATTTATTTATTAAAAGAAAATAACTTAGTTTACATCACTTTATTTATTGTACACTATCAACATGTTTCGTGAACCGTGTTCACTTCTTCAGGAATAAAAGTATACTAAAGTTAAAAAATTAATTATAGATTACATTTGGAGAGAAGGAATTGAAGGAGGGGGGAGGGTTGACAATAGTGGGAGTTTCGAAGAATTGGGGATTACCATGCTATTAGAAGTAAAAGGCCGGTTAAGTGGGAAGATATTTAAAACAGGGTTAATAAAAATTTTTTGCTTATTAATTATGTCAGCTTTGGAATTTACATTTTTTCTTATTTCTAAAATTTCTAAATTATTGATTTGCGATGTTTTATATCCTGTATGTAATATTTGAAGACCTGAATTTATGTCAAAGCTATGATCATATTTTAATAAATGGTCTGCGAACTCAGAATCGCTATTGCCATTTAGTGCTCTGAGGTGCTCTTTAACCCTAACCTCAAAGTTTCTATAAGTTCTACCTATATAAAACGAACTACAATCATTACAATTGAGTTTGTAAACCCCTGATTTTTTTGTTTTAATTTCGCTATCTTTATTGTTAAGTATATATTTCTTCAATTTGTTATTTGTGTAAAACGCTGGTTGAATAGTACCGGGAATATTTTTACTAATAATTTTTGACGTATCGTTGTCGACAAATAAAATTCTACGCCAATGTTTATTGTTATCTTTAGAAATAGGGTAAATGTATAATTTGAAAAAATTCTGTTTAATTTTTTTATTTAGTATTTCATCTATCAAATTAGTAGAATAGCCATTATTAATTGCTATTTGTTTTATGAGATTTAATTCAAAATTATAGTTAAGAGCTGACAAAGGAATTGTAATTAATCTATTAATCATAGAGTAGAAAGCCGCTAGTTTTTGAGAAAAGGGATGATTTGAAGAATTATGTATAACAATATCAGTATAAGTATCTTTCCGGAAAATATTGAAATCTATTTTAGTACCTGTTAATGTTAAATTTAAATCCAAGAAATTTAAACTCTTATCTTTACCAATTTCCAGTGTGAATTTAATTTTTTTATGTAATTTATTTAAAAAATTTAAGAAAATGTTCAATTGTCTTTCTGAACCTAACCAAATGCAAAATATATCGTCGACATATCTTTTCCAACAATACACATTTTTAAGTAATAACGCACCGCTATTAAAAATCTTATTTTCTAAATTATTAACAAAAATATCTGCAATCAAAGGACTCGTACTACTTCCCATAGCTAAGCCATCCTTTTGTTTAAATATTGTATTATTGAACTGAAAGTAATTCTGTTTAAAAATAACATCAAATAATAAAGTAAAATCATGAATTAGGTCTTTCGGCAAAGTTGAAGAATTTAACAAATTATTTATAATGGTTTTACTCTCTTCTATTGGAACACTTGGAAATAAATTAACTATATCGAAAGAAACCAACATAGCATGGTTGGGGATTTCCAAATCCTTTAAATAATTAACCAATTCTAACGAATTCTTAACGGTGTATGTTGGTTGGAATACATTAGTATTAATAATTACATTATTTAATGTTGATGCTACTTTGAAAGTTGGGGCATTACAATTAGAAACAACTGGCCTAATTGGTTTATTCAATTTATGAATTTTTAACAGACTATAAAGCTTAGGAATCTGTGGGTTACTTAAAATTAATTTTTTATCATTTTTCAACTTTACAAAAATGTCACTTTTACAATTTTTTACTGCTTGTTTCAACAGGTCTTGACACTTATTAATTGGGTTACTATGGATAATTTCGAAATTGTCTCCTTGCAGAAAGTCCATAGTCTTGGTTATGTAATCACCTCTATCCATAATAATAACACTGTTCCCTTTATCAGCCTTTGTAACGATTAAATTTTCTTCCTTCACAATTTTTGAAATATTCTTAGCAATATTTAAGTTCGCGTTAATACTTTGATTTTTATCACGATTTGAAACTGTTTTCATGTTTATGTTTTTTATCACTTCGGCACATTTATAATGGAATGATTTGGGTTGTTTATTTAACGCATTGTCCAAATCCACTGCTAATAACTCCAGTTCTAACTTATTTTTAACTTTTGAACTGTAATGCAAGTTATGATTAAGTCCTTTATTTAATAATTTTAGCTCTTCCTCCGCGAACTCATGATTAGACATGTTAATCACTCGATTATGGAATTTATATTGATTTACTTCAGTTTTTAATGCTTCCGGATTTAGTTTTTTATTATTATCACACAATTTTTTAATTTTTTTGTCTAGAACAAGTTTCTTTTTGTATGCTTTGATACTTGCAGTAGATCTAACTTGATCATCAAACAAGTCCCATTCCACTGGGTGTAATAAACTTGCTAATTCCATATGTAAGAATTTAAGTTGAAGTTTAATGACGTTTCGTTTTTTATAACCACTTTTTAAATCCTCTTTTAACCTCCTCTTTTAAAATCCTCTTTTAAAATATTACATACAGGATATAAAACATCGCAAATCAATAATTTAGAAATTTTAGAAATAAGAAAAAATGTAAATTCCAAAGCTGACATAATTAATAAGCAAAAAATTTTTGTTAACCCTGTTTTAAATATCTTCCCACTTAACCGGCCTTTTACTTCTAATAGCATGGTAATCCCCAATTCTTCGAAACTCCCACTATTGTCAACCCTCCCCCCTCCTTCAATTCCTTCTCTCCAAATGTAATCTATAATTAATTTTTTAACTTTAGTATACTTTTATTCCTGAAGAAGTGAACACGGTTCACGAAACATGTTGATAGTGTACAATAAATAAAGTGATGTAAACTAAGTTATTTTCTTTTAATAAATAAATAATGACATCACAAAGTGACAACCTTTTAGAAGAAGTTTTCTTCGAAAAATTAATATTTGCGAGTACGGCAACGAAGGCTAAAGTGTATAAAAAGTTATTAATTAAATATAGATTAATGTGTTTAAACATATATTTTCTCCGGACATGTTTAAAATGTCAAGTGATACCAAATTACGTAAATTTTAAGTTTAAATCATCTTCAAATTCGGCAAAAAAAGCCAAAGTGTGTTGGTTAAAAGAGGATTTAAAAAGTGGTTATAAAAAACGAAACGTCATTAAACTTCAACTTAAATTCTTACATATGGAATTAGCAAGTTTATTACACCCAGTGGAATGGGACTTGTTTGATGATCAAGTTAGATCTACTGCAAGTATCAAAGCATACAAAAAGAAACTTGTTCTAGACAAAAAAATTAAAAAATTGTGTGATAATAATAAAAAACTAAATCCGGAAGCATTAAAAACTGAAGTAAATCAATATAAATTCCATAATCGAGTGATTAACATGTCTAATCATGAGTTCGCGGAGGAAGAGCTAAAATTATTAAATAAAGGACTTAATCATAACTTGCATTACAGTTCAAAAGTTAAAAATAAGTTAGAACTGGAGTTATTAGCAGTGGATTTGGACAATGCGTTAAATAAACAACCCAAATCATTCCATTATAAATGTGCCGAAGTGATAAAAAACATAAACATGAAAACAGTTTCAAATCGTGATAAAAATCAAAGTATTAACGCGAACTTAAATATTGCTAAGAATATTTCAAAAATTGTGAAGGAAGAAAATTTAATCGTTACAAAGGCTGATAAAGGGAACAGTGTTATTATTATGGATAGAGGTGATTACATAACCAAGACTATGGACTTTCTGCAAGGAGACAATTTCGAAATTATCCATAGTAACCCAATTAATAAGTGTCAAGACCTGTTGAAACAAGCAGTAAAAAATTGTAAAAGTGACATTTTTGTAAAGTTGAAAAATGATAAAAAATTAATTTTAAGTAACCCACAGATTCCTAAGCTTTATAGTCTGTTAAAAATTCATAAATTGAATAAACCAATTAGGCCAGTTGTTTCTAATTGTAATGCCCCAACTTTCAAAGTAGCATCAACATTAAATAATGTAATTATTAATACTAATGTATTCCAACCAACATACACCGTTAAGAATTCGTTAGAATTGGTTAATTATTTAAAGGATTTGGAAATCCCCAACCATGCTATGTTGGTTTCTTTCGATATAGTTAATTTATTTCCAAGTGTTCCAATAGAAGAGAGTAAAACCATTATTAATAATTTGTTAAATTCTTCAACTTTGCCGAAAGACCTAATTCATGATTTTACTTTATTATTTGATGTTATTTTTAAACAGAATTACTTTCAGTTCAATAATACAATATTTAAACAAAAGGATGGCTTAGCTATGGGAAGTAGTACGAGTCCTTTGATTGCAGATATTTTTGTTAATAATTTAGAAAATAAGATTTTTAATAGCGGTGCGTTATTACTTAAAAATGTGTATTGTTGGAAAAGATATGTCGACGATATATTTTGCATTTGGTTAGGTTCAGAAAGACAATTGAACATTTTCTTAAATTTTTTAAATAAATTACATAAAAAAATTAAATTCACACTGGAAATTGGTAAAGATAAGAGTTTAAATTTCTTGGATTTAAATTTAACATTAACAGGTACTAAAATAGATTTCAATATTTTCCGGAAAGATACTTATACTGATATTGTTATACATAATTCTTCAAATCATCCCTTTTCTCAAAAACTAGCGGCTTTCCACTCTATGATTAATAGATTAATTACAATTCCTTTGTCAGCTCTTAACTATAATTTTGAATTAAATCTCATAAAACAAATAGCAATTAATAATGGCTATTCTACTAATTTGATAGATGAAATACTAAATAAAAAAATTAAACAGAATTTTTTCAAATTATACATTTACCCTATTTCTAAAGATAACAATAAACATTGGCGTAGAATTTTATTTGTCGACAACGATACGTCAAAAATTATTAGTAAAAATATTCCCGGTACTATTCAACCAGCGTTTTACACAAATAACAAATTGAAGAAATATATACTTAACAATAAAGATAGCGAAATTAAAACAAAAAAATCAGGGGTTTACAAACTCAATTGTAATGATTGTAGTTCGTTTTATATAGGTAGAACTTATAGAAACTTTGAGGTTAGGGTTAAAGAGCACCTCAGAGCACTAAATGGCAATAGCGATTCTGAGTTCGCAGACCATTTATTAAAATATGATCATAGCTTTGACATAAATTCAGGTCTTAAAATATTACATACAGGATATAAAACATCGCAAATCAATAATTTAGAAATTTTAGAAATAAGAAAAAATGTAAATTCCAAAGCTGACATAATTAATAAGCAAAAAATTTTTGTTAACCCTGTTTTAAATATCTTCCCACTTAACCGGCCTTTTACTTCTAATAGCATGGTAATCCCCAATTCTTCGAAACTCCCACTATTGTCAACCCTCCCCCCTCCTTCAATTCCTTCTCTCCAAATGTAATCTATAATTAATTTTTTAACTTTAGTATACTTTTATTCCTGAAGAAGTGAACACGGTTCACGAAACATGTTGATAGTGTACAATAAATAAAGTGATGTAAACTAAGTTATTTTCTTTTAATAAATAAAGTATATAGGTAAGTACCTAGTAGTATTTTGTGAACACCTCACTAGGCGAACCTGTGCTGAGGTGTTCTCATGTTTTGGAATAATTGCAATTCTGACGACAAAAGTAGAAACACCGTATCCTCCTTGGTATTGTCAAGAAGGAGACCGTGGGTCGAACCATGGCGGCAGATCGTATACATAAAATAAAAGATTAGTTGCAGTTAGGATCTATACATTCAGTTATACATAGCATCTAGTTTATGTACAAGATAGATAATAGTTTTGATAAATAGGTAGGTATATTATTCTAGGGACCACACGCCAATGGAATGAATAATATTGTGATTTTGATGTTTTGTCTTAAAACAAAGTTATAATTGCCTACTATTTCTTTTTAATATTTGTTTTTGGTTATGTTTGTATATAAATGTATCTTAGATACAGAGATAATAATAGAATACTGACTGCACTAGTGCCTAGGCAATCCGAATATTACGAGCAGTTGAAAAGATAGGCTTTATTTTTCGCTTGAGCAAATTATGCAAATTGTTATGCGAAGTGAAATTATTCTGTTGAAATAATTGTGGTTGAGGTGGTTTACCTGCATATTTCTCATTTGCAATTATTCTGATGCCGCTTAACAGATTAGTTGTGTAATTTATTTACGTTAACGCTGTACAAAATTTGACAAGAAATTCTCCAGACTTTAATTTAGTAAACTCTAATATTTCCGTGAAACTTTCGCACAGTTTTTTTTCACTCTTTTAAAGTTTCTGAAAATATTCGAAAAGATTACGTTAGAATAAAATGAAGTCCATTGTTATATCTAGTTTACATTTTCCTCTTGATACGCAACCATGATGAAAGAATACCTTTTTTGTTGGAAATTTGCATTTACCGAAACCAAGCACGGAAATAAAAAAATTGTGCATTCTAACATTGTCCGAATTTGGTCTATAAAAACTGTTATAAAACCTATATTATTGAACACGGTATTCTTGGATAAAAGTACATAACAAAATTTACAATATTAAAATAATTAAAATCTTATTATTTTTCTCGTGAGTTGCTCAGTTAACTGAGTGCAGAAAAAATTAATATGGAAAACGATTTTTAAGTTCTTAGATTAGGGTAGCAGAGCTGCATTATTATTTTTTTGCCGCTCAGGTCTTCGATGGAATATTAAATTTATTTATGTAAAATAATCTATTTATATAAAGAAGATGGTCTGTGGCGGCCGATGGACGAATTTTTATTCAAATCTATAGTTTTTTTCCGAGATTGATGAAATTTCGCACAATTGACCTTCAAAACAAAGGGTACCTACGTCACTGTCTTATATATTTTGATAAACTCTGTGTAAAGCCCGGGTAACACCGGTGACTTCAGATGGTATTAAATGAAAAATCGCTTATAGCAGTTCAGACGATTCAATTTCAGTTGATCAACTTTGATTTAACGTCAAAAATTGGTTGAAAAAGGTTCACATGTGTTAATAGGCTTTTAATTGTCAAGTTGAACAACTAAAATCAAACATACTGAACCCGCTAATAACGATCAGTGGCTTGGGTTGCGAGTGGATATGACTTAACACGCAGTCAATATAGTTATGAACAATCTGTGTGTTGAATCAACTTTAGTAGTTAAATCTACTTTTTTCCCATTATGCAATACTCGCGTCTAGCGACCTCAATCACCAAGGTCGTGCTATGTCAATGTATTTTATCCAAGACGTAAACATAAAAAACCTACCTCTTCTACAAGTGCATAGTGTCCCCGTAAAGTAAACCTCATGTAAACTATTATGAACGTAAATAAAGCGCAGAACATCCGATATGTTCGAAATTTAGAACTGTGAAAGCGGGAAATATGTTTTATTTTAATTAAAAAACAGTTAAAATATAACAATTTTTTTAACATATAAATCAGCGATCAAGTTAAACCCCCTTTTTTATATGTTTGCAAATATCTTTTATTATGTCTGTACTATTAGGGATACGGGCTAGTTTGCAAACAGTTTGTTTTAAGGCGATCCACTAGTACAGGAAAAAATCGAAATCGGAATTCACGCCCTTTTATGGGAGGAGTTTAAAAATACTTGAGAAAAAGCTTTTGGAAAAGTTGGAAAAGATAATTGAGATTTTTTTTACATGTTGATTTCGAAAAGGCCTGTAAAAAACATTAATTCCTTTTTTATGCATTGTTTATTGTAATAAAACGGAATTTTTAAATTGATTTCACGAAAATAAGCGGCGTGGAGCATAACACGTCTTCTCTCCGCTCCGTTCGGAGGAGTAATGACAGAAAATCGGGGCGACTGCCAGTCGTTCTTCGGTGGACGGTATAAGGTTCACTTTGATATAACAAATTCGTCGACTGCCGTATTGTCGCCGTGATGTCAAAAATACCAACGCGAAAATGCATATTATATTTTATTTTGTGAGGTTCGGGCGTAAATATCATTCTTTTTCGCGATAATTATATAAGAAACTGAATTTGCCACATTATGAAATAAAACCATATCCGAAAAAGTGTTTATAAGTAGGAGAGTTTTCAGTTAAAAATGTTTTTTATAGACCTAATACTTTATTTTTTTCTAAGCTTATTAAAAGATTTATTAAAAAAAATGACCAATATTTTTAAGGGTCAAGGTATGTTCTAACACGCAGTATTTAATTGAAGCATCTATAATACTTCTAAGCGGTCAAATTTTCAAAACTAAAACATACGATTTTGTATGATTTTGCATTATTTAGTATGGCTTCATCTGTACTGTATGTATGGTAACGATAATGGAATTTTGGCTTGACTAAATAATTATGAGAGATCTTTGTTGATGATACTCTTAATTAGTCAAGATTTTAAATTTGTTTACATTTTTTAATTATCTTGCTTTGTCAGATAGGTCATTGCATATATAGTAGTCGCAATGTATTTGAAGTTTATTTCTCTAAATGTTGTATTTATTTTAGTGTTTGTAAGAGTTCATTGGTTCCACGCCGCGGGTTTAATTTGTTTTTTGAATTTTCGGATTATTACTTTTTTGTTGATTTAAAATTTAAATAGATGAGTTAAAATAATTTTCGGCAATTTTATCGAACATCCACATGAAATTTATTGAATACAGTGCTAGTTATTACGGGGTCCTTGAAAATGATAAATTTAAGGTTTAATTTTGGAGTCTTCTATAATGAATCTACAGCTAATGGTGTTCTATCTCCTTATGAGATTATTTCATATACAAAGATCGAAGGGCAATTAAAATTCTTTACAATATTCACACAGTTTAAGTCGAGTAATCTAGTATTTTAAAAGAAATAAATTAATTAGTTTTTTCGTGATTAGTAGGCAATCTGCATTCCATTTAAGATGAGAATCAAAGTAAGACGAAGGTTTTTAACATGGTTTATTCGATCTAGGCAAGGACATTGACAGTATTTATCATCAGTACATAATCAGTCATGTACTTTAATTTCAATATCTTCATTAAGTTGGCCATTTTAATTGGCCGTTTTATGCGCTAGTGAGTTTTTAGTATTTATTTGCCGATTCTGCAATAATTGTCTACTACTTTAGATTAATTTGTTCAAGACTCGTGATTATACAAAAAAATAAATATTACTGATGTATTTCAGGCCTACCACACTTGCCACGATGGCCGCGAAGGGGAGCAGGGAGCTTCGTTCCTGTGCGCCAATGGAACCTTGTTCAACCAGGAGATCTTCTCTTGTGACTGGTGGTATAACGTGGATTGCGCGCATGCGCCATCCCTCTACAAGTAAGCAATACAATAAAACTAATTTACTAAACCGAAACATGGCGGTTAGATATTCCAAGTAAAATTCTGATGAAAGACTAACATTCAGTACCAAAACATTGTTTAACCCGTCTAATCACAGGAGACCCAAGTTGTTCCAAAACATCATAATATGTCGTTATAATAACAGGAGACTCAGATTATTCCAGAGCGACTGTGCATTATTAAAAGTTAGATGTCTTTCTTCCTGTCATGCGACTATTTATGATTTATTTTATGTTAGAAAGCGAAAGAAATAATGCTTCTCACTGCTTTAGGACTATACGAGCTATGTTGTTCAGATATTTTATAAACCCGATCATAAGTGACGGTTTTATTTCGCACCAATTTTATTTAAAAATAACACTCACTTTTCATTTTAAAATAAAATTGTATGGATGGTATAAAAAATGAGGTGACGGTTTTATTATTAATTTTGTAAAAAAAAGGAAACTCTATTTAAAATTTAAAGTTTATTCTATTTTAAGTACATTAATTCGAATATACGCAAGTACGCATCTTTTTGCCAATTTATATATCCAATATTAAAATGTTAATATTAGAAAAAAAAAATTGGTTTCTAATAAACAAATCGAAAAACTTATTTTATCAGGATTTTTGAAAAAAAAATATTTTTGCAAAAAGGTTTAAAGATAATCAATAAAAAGGAACATTTAGAAGGAAAGGAGTGTAAGGAGAATATATGACACAAATGTGAATGGTAGAAGAAGTCGGGGACGCCCGAGAAAGACATGGCACGACCAAGTGAATCAGATACTTGAGTCGGGCCATGTCAGGAGTCAGAATAATAGAAGAGCATGTATGAGACGGTGTATGAATGTGAACGAGGCAAGGAGTGTGTGCCAAGACCGAGTTGTTTGGCGGTCCGTCCTCTCTGCCTACCCCTGCGTGGAAACGGCGTGATGGTTAGTTAGTTAGAATACATGGGAAGAACCAAGAATTTTGCGTGCAAACCTTGAGAGGCAAAAGTTTACAGATATTATTTTATTATTACTCGAAGGGTTAAAATGGATTTTCTGTCTTCAGAAACCACATTCTAATAAAATTACAGATAAGCACTTACTAACGTGCCTTTTCCCCCTCTCTTTCTTCTACCCTCTCCATTCAGCGTCACAACAGGAAGAGGAAGGTTGGGATGTACTTGGCTAATAGATCAGGCTATCAAACACAGCTAAAGCTATTTTATGCAACCAACTTTTCAATTCTATATGATGGTCATTCACCAGGGTGAGACTGAGAATATCTACCTCTCTGGATAAATCAGTTTAAAAAATAAAGTACTCGTAATATCGGTAAAAATGTTCGTGTACATAAATGCAACTAAATCTAGGTAAACAAATCATGTGTTCTACATATCCAATTTGGGAGGCGGTTATGAATACCTATACAGGTACATTTATTGTACCTATATATAACCATCTCTTCTGCCATAGGTCATCCAAAGTAGTTCATTCACCCCAAGTGATTTATTTGGTGACTTAGTTGGGGAGCCCGGGCTCACGGGTTTGGTTAGTCCGGTGGAATGCATCTGTACACCAACATAGCACAGCAGCGGGAGAGATAATAATAATAATAATAAAGAATAATTATTATTAAATTATTTGTCAAAAAATTTGTATATAAAAATGCAAAAGTCGGTCATTTTAAATACATGTAGGATTACGAAAGATTTTTTAAATATTTATATTGAGGGATCAGTAGGATTTATCGGACCAGTTAGGATTTCATCAGAGCCGAACCCTCTGATATGAAAATATCTGGAGTCGGTGAAATATTTTCCCATTATGTTTCTGGTGGATTGACGTATTGTTCTTGTATTGTTTTGTATTTATTATACTTATATAGTGCACTTACATTGCGTGAATTTACTAGATATTCATTTGTGGAAAAGTGTGTGGAAGGGTTAAGTCTTTCATTTGGGAAAGATTAAACCCGGACATAAAATCTGGAGAACCGTAATAACTTATTTCAGATAAAAATTATACAATCAAACACATGTGGAAACTTTGACTGGCCAACTAGGAATGGATCCTGTTTTATACCAGTCAAATTGACAAATTTAGTTCATATCATAAATTTTACCTTACATTGTTTAAGTATATAACATATTATTTAAAGAAGGAAAAAAGTTTTACAATTGAATTCCTCATAAACATAAGCTTTAGATAAATACACAATTTTGCACTTATGAGAATTATCATATAAGCTTTAGATACCTAAATACACAATTTCGCACTTATGAGAAAAAGAATACCTAAGTGAAGAGAAAAAATGAAGAATGCTTATCTTAAATGTGAATGTTTTGGAAAATGGGAAGCGTAGTGATATACCTAAGTTTATAATCTAGATGGGGGATTAGAAAATAATCGATCGCATAAATTAATAAAGAATAGACAGTTATGTTCTGGAGTAAGTGTTTTTGTATTGTACGGACTCTAACAAATTATGTATGAGTGTGTGTTTTATTATTATTATTTTTTTCTATTTTTTTTTAATCCTCCATAGATTCACACATCAGTTAGTCGTGGACACACTGACCTCTAGATTACAAACTTTCTTTCCTCAAACTTTATCTCTGAACACCATCCCCAAATATGACACAGGCATGAGAGAAATTATTTCAACAAACCAAATTTGGAAATGCGAGATGCCATAATTAAAAAATGAGTAGATTCAAATTAACATTATTACATTTTCCAGCCTGAATGCTGATCCCGAAAAGAACCCCTTCGCCCCTAAGCCCAAGAAGCTAGAAGAAGAGGAACTGAAGAAACCAGTTTTCAACAACTTCTATTGAAAACAAACATATTTATTTATTTCTGATATTGTAAAATTCATCTATGTAAATATTTATACACAAAATCATTATTATATTATATTTCTGCTTTAACTTTTTTGGCTTTTATTTGATTTACTTGGGAAAACTTCTGATACAACTTAGTCTATTCGACTACATAGAGTCGGAGAAAACAATTCTCAAAGTTTGACTCCAAGGCTTGCATTTTGCTCAATCAAAATGATGATTTTAGCAAAACTTTTTGAAATTTAAAAAATAAAATTTCAAACTGTTCGTCTACATACAGCCAGAAAAAAAGCTCTCAAATTTCGACCCCAAGACATGCATTATGCACATATAAATATAGATTTTTTTTAAAATTTCATCTTTTTAAAATTTTCATACTGAATCCTCTTAAGGCCACTTCTTAATGAGAATTCAAAACTTCAGTCTGTTCTGCTATATAAAAATTATTTCGGCTATATAATATTCGGTGTAAAAAAATCATGAAATTCGTGTAACGTAATTTATGGATGGTACCTTACTTATATTTTGTGTAAATAGGCAACACACATTTTCCCTAACGCGACTGCACATTGTATATAAGTATGCCGGGGGACCAATTGTCGGCGGATCAACCAGTATCTCCATGAACGAAGGGCCTAGTAATCTATTTTAATTTTCTCACACTTGTAAATGTAATGTAAATGTAATTCATTTATCAATTAAGCAAAACAAATATTTATTTGCTTACATTTCGACAAAACACATTTGTTGACTCGAGTCAGTCGAATGAAACTGGTCACCACAAATTTAAAGTACCCCTACTCATGCAACAGCGTGATTATTTTGACAAAAATTGGCATCACCGGATCCGGTATATTGGTACCGGATCTGGTAAATGTTTAGTGATGCCGGAATACCGAATCCGGATCGCAATCCTTAATCATGATATAGAATGGAGGACTTAACTTAGAACAGATTTGAAAAATAACATAAACTAATATTTGCAATTTAATGATATAATTTTTTTACCAGACTTATACACTAAAATACATAATTTTTATAAAATATTAATATTTTAATAAAATGTATAAAAAAATTAAAGTTTTAACAGCACATACGTATTAATCTTTTTTGTCATAATATTATATACTTTCTTTCATAACTTCATTCAATTTGTATCAGAGGCATAGGTTATATTAAGGCAGAAGGGTGTTGTAGTGATGTTTGGTGTTGTTGGGATGTGATGGTGCTGTGTTGTGGTGATGTGGTGTTTTCAGAAGTCATGGTCCTCCACGGTGAATGGTTTCCAGTTGCCCAGCTTGACAAGGTCGATGGAGACGTCCCACAGTTTCTTGGCTGATTCGACATCTTGGGCTTGTCGACTGGGGGTCTTGGTGGCGCAATCACTGTTAACAATACAACAATTTAGTTTTGTTAAGTAATATTGTTATTCATTTAGCACCAATCAATTCAAATTCGTTGATTATAATATACGTATTATTATATTATTAACCCTCGGGCTTCAGGACGCATCTAAATCAGTGGTTCCCAACCGGTGGTACACGAGATCTAAAATGTGCTCCACGAAACATTTATTCATATAAAAAAATTAAATCGAAAGGTATCTAAAAGCTGATTCGTAACCCTTTTGGTATTAATGATGGAGAGGTAGCTGAAGAAATCTAAGAAGAGCACATTGGTCCCTGGTCAAAAAAAAGGTTTGGAACCACTGAATCTAAAGCATAAGTTCTCAACGTGGACAATAACACCCCTTTTTGGGCGTTTGAGACTTTCAGGGAGGCAGTAGAAGACGCAAACAAAATTAGGGGGTGTTGAGATTGCACATTTGGGGCAGGTAAAAATAAAAAAAATTAAACAGATCTATAAAATACAACAAAAAACACGCTAACCTCGTACTAATTAAGCAAAGTAAACTTTAATTTTTGGATAGTTGAATGTTAAGTGAATGATGAAAGATGAAAAAATATAATATTTTAAATAACATAGTCAGTGGTTATTTCATATTGCTTATAAAGATTGAGTTGTTGTGTTTATTGAAACATTATTTAGGCCTAAATAATTCAGTATAAAAATAGAGGAATCTCTACTAGTTTATCCCTATTATTTAAAATATATAAAAACTTTAAACTGTTTGAAAAAATCGTAAAATATGCAATATCATAATGCTACCTACTCCACGGCCAACTCTAACTTCGAAATCCAAAATGGTCGTCATCGAACAGCTGATCGGCACCGTATCTAATTTGCCTACAATAGAGAAGTCCAGTCCAATTTCTTTATTTTTTTTATGAATAATGACCTTCTAACTTAAATAACTGCATTTTTTTTTTTTAGAGTTAGTTTTAATAGTTAAAATAATTGTCAAAGTTTCAATTTTTCAAGGTCCCTCAAAAACCCGCCAAATTTAAGATGTATTTTGTGACGTCATCAACAGTTCACCTACTTAATAACGATACGCATTTTATGTTTTTTATGTTGGTCTCCTTGAATCTCACATAGATTTGCGCAGGCGCCGCCGGCCATCTTAACGCGTTGATTGGTCTATTTATGGTGTATGGGCAATGGCGACGATATGGCGACGGCGGGATCAGAAGCTTCGCAAAAATGACATGATGAATTTTACTTGCAGTTTTATGTTTTTGAAGTTAATTCAGTTTTATGTTTTTGAAGTTAATTTACGTTTAAATGATTAATTCACTGTGATTTTAGTGTAATTCATCGCAAGTACCAATGCTGCGTTACTTTTTTTTCATTTTTAGTCCTTTAAATAGTGTTTTGTTGGTGTATTTCCGTTGTACGATAGGTTTAAGGTTACGTCCGAAATTTTTTTTCAATGACTTTTCCGCGTGAATTTAATAAAACTTCCATAAAAAAAATATTATTTAATAATGTTAAAGACTAATGCATGTGTAAATAAATACAAAATACAGAAATCAACACATTAAATTGCGTAACACCGAATCCAAGATGTCATATTTTTAAAGTTATTTTTTCGGAATCATTAAAATATTTTTTTATCATTTTTAATTGTATGAACGAGATAAAAAGTGAAGTTACAGTTTTATTCCAAATTCATATAGTAAGAGGACTGTATCTTTAAAAATTTAAATTTTCCAAAATTTTTCGACCATTTAATAGATTATGTTTACAGTCAGCAGTTTTTTTAAATTTTTTCATTTTGAAACTTAAAATACTGCAATTTTCAAACGCGATCGTATATGTCAGATACAAAAATCTAAAAGGCAATTCTATTTAGTTTCTATAAAGGTATATGCTTTTACGACATCTTCAAAAATAAGAAATATATAGAACATTCGTTTGTGTCATACCTAAATTCCCATACAAATGACGTACAGCATAAATAAACCTGTCATTACAGTGATTACCATCGTGACGTCACCACACAGCATACCAACCTGACGCTGTGTTTTAACGAGAATATTAAAAATGCACTTTTTAATATTTAAAAAAAAACTGTACGTTTAATATTATTAAATAAAAGTTATATATTCAGAATCAGCGTTTATTGGTCTATATGAGCATATTTTTTTAAAGCCATAATATTTTTCACTGGAGTTCCTTATTGTGCAGGTGATGCTTCGTCTTCGATAATATTGATTTTAAAAGCTAAAAAAATAATCATTTCAAACAATTTTTATAATACCCTCCCGTAATAATATTGAAAAATATAATATACTAAATAAATAATTCCACCTAAATAACGTTTTAACTTATCGAATAGTATCTATCATACTTTCTTCCGTATAACTGTCATTCAAAATGAAAACCTGTTGAAAACAAAAATAACTTATACGTAGTGAGTGATGATGTCATACGATTCACTACACATACGGTGGTTTTCGGGGGATCTTAAAAAATTTAAACTTTGACAACTATTTTAACGATTAAAACTAACTCTAAAAATAAATAAAAATTTGCAGTTATTTAAGTTAGAAGGTCATTATTCATTAAAAAAATATAAAAAATTGGACTGGAGTTCCTTATTATGCATATTGAGTGTGTCTATCCTCTCTGCGCATTTCCCTGCTGAGAAACGGCATGATGTTCTTGCCAAGTTGTTTAAGTATGCTACCAACAAGCTGTTTTAGTATGTCTACCAACCTGTAATAGAGGCCAGTTTGTTGTGCGCACTTCTCGTCCACGGCGCAGTAGATGGTGGTCTGCGCGCCAGACTCTGGTGACTTGTAGAACAGCCGCATGGGCGACATGAGCGCCGTGATGCTCGTGGAGTACGAGTCCCCGAGTGTCCGCATTAGCTTCGTGTTCACCACGCCCGGGTGCAGCGAGTACACATTCACGCCCTCTATATTGTTTTCCTGCAAACAATAATTTATTAATCATAATATGAATAATTCTTTTAGGTAACTTTCTTTTTTTTTAGAAAAAACCTTTTGATTACCTTACTATAAAATACAACTATTTTCATTCGGGGCGATGGAAAATATTGTATTATTATTGTAATTCAATTACGTAATATGAAAATTTGCTTTCGTCGTATGATATATCGGCCATTTACAATAAATCTGTCATTTTGGAGGTATTTCTATGATACTATACAAAAATTGGCTGGTATCATACCTATCCAATCGCTTACAAGCCGTTAAGGTTGGAAATAAACTCTCTAACTTCGCAACACTTTCTTCAGGGGTACCCCAAGGATCCGTTTTAGGTACACTTCTTTTTAATCCTTTTTACAAATGATGTCGCCAAAATAATCAAGTCATTTGTTCTTTTGTCCCACTGCTACGCTGATGACCAGCAAGTTTATTTTTACTGCTCTCCAAACGATATCAATAGCCTCAAAATCCGCATAGCTGAATGCCTAGAAGCAATAACTCGTTGGATGTCTTCAAACAAGCTGAAGCTGAACCCATCAAAGACTGAGTTTCTCTGGGCGGCCACAAACAAACGTCAACATTTCATATACAATTCACTTATTTCCATTTCCGGCAACGATATTATTCCAAAGACAACAGTCAAACTTCTTGGCGTTAATTTAGATTCAGACTTTTTGCTTAAAAGTCAAATAAATAGGACAGTAGCACCGGCTTTTTTCACCTAAGACAACTCAAGTCAGTTCGAAGAAACCTTCCTACAGAGGCGACAAAACTACTAATCAACTCTTACGTAGTCTCACGGCTTGATTACTGTAACGGCATCTACGCTAGTCTTCCAAAATACCAAACTGACAAACTTCAATCCGTGTTTAATGCAGCGGCAAGGCTCATAACCAGGGTCTCTAAATATTCACACATTTCACAACACCTTCGTAACCTTCACTGGCTCAAGTGCCCTGAAAGAATCCAGTGCAAATTGTGCTGGATGGTGTTTAAATCAATCAACGAATGGCCCCACCTTACATCTCTGAATTATGCGTCCCGGAAAACACCGGTCCGAGGCAATTAACCCTTAGATCGGCAACTTCATCTGCTATAGGCAGACTAATAGAACCCAAACGAAAGCCAAATACTAAGTTCGGAGATCGTGCTTTCGGAGTATCTGGGCCTATGGCTTGGTATAGACTCCCTCCGGAATTAAGATGCATAAAAAGCCCAACAGAGTTTAGGTCCAAACTAAAAACCTACCTTTTCGGGCTCTCATACCCTTAACTTAATTTAAATTTACCTATCTGAGAGTATCATACTTGTACTGCCTACGATATGTCTTAATCACACTTTTCTTACTGAATTAAAATTACTCGAATCCTTACACATCAATCTGTCTCTCGGAAGATCAAATCCTTGTACTACTGCACCGCCCACATTAAATGTTGCTTTTGCTTTCCAAAATACACTCATTAAAGAATATATTACATATTAATATTAAAATATTTTCAGAATTAAACAACATGTGTTAACAATTATGTCCTCTGCGTGCGAACTCTATCTAATTTCTTTAAATAGACAATAAACAGTGTTAATTTCAAGCGACCTCCCAAGCAAGTAATTATGGTCCTGTATTAATTCATGTTTAGGCAGCATCGCTTTCATTGGTCAAAATATTGTACATATATTTTCGTATCGGTGATCAATGAACCGGTGTATGCAATTTTTAGCCATAAGTTGTTTTTAATTTTTTGTCTAGCTTGTAGTCTTTCTAGATTTTAGGCATGTATGGTAAGTTTGTACAGCGCCCTTGAGGTGATTTTTCACAAAAACGGCGCTATATAAATCGTCCAAATATTATTATTATTAAAGATACCATTTAATTTATTCAAATTAAGAGCGCGCAGGAGCGCCGAGAAATTTTAACGATAGGTATTTGTAAAAATTATTTCTATTTCGTTCATCTCAGCGGGGACAGCAAAAGCGCTATCGGTGTATTGGTGAACCCCAATGCGTGTGTGTGCGTGGCTGCAGGTGTTGGAAGCACGAATCGCCGCGCCGCGCCCGCCAGCGACTTCGCGTTCTTATTATTTCATTTACTGTTATTCATTTATTCCAAAAATTAAGTAGGTGCCTAGGTACATATTCGTAATAAAATAGCGAGGTCTACATTATTTAATATTGTATTGTACTTAACTTTATTATTATTATTACTTACTACAAATACATGTGACTGCCAGCTCCGAGCTCATCTTCTGCACACGCACAAGTCAATGAGACTTGTGGGTGCGTGTATACAGGTTGCTGCCTGCTGCAACAGATAAGTCAATACGCGTCGCGACTTGAGCGTGCGTATTCCTATATAATAGATATCTTCTGCGCTCATAGTTCATTCATCTTGTTACTATTAGTAAAGTAAGATGCACGCTGTTTTGGTTTAGTAATATCGGGAGATTCATACCATCTTTTTTTATAAAACGGCAGCATAGGCGCAGTAGGTACATCACGTACTTTGTGATTGTATAGTGTTTTTATTTTTCGCTGGCTGCATCACTCTACTGTTTTTGACTAGCCTTTTTACTGGAAACTATTCTACGTCAAATACAGACCTTCGAATTTTGACCCTGAAACCCCCTTGAATATTGAAATCTGTTTGGTCATTTCTCACGATTTACACATATAGGACATATGGTGAGTAGATACCTACTAAACTATTCATAAATTATTCATAAACTATTATTATAAACATAAACTATTCATTCATAAAAACTCAATATTACAACACAATTTCCTTTTTTAATTAAACATATAAATATCGCTAAAAATGTTGTTGTTTTTTGGCTCTCCCTGAATAACGTAAATTCATCAGTTTTGACTGTATGCATAAAGTGCATTAGTGCAAGTCGGTACATTTGTTAACATATCTAGTAACCTATAATAAATATTATTCTACGTCTTAGGCTGCGTATACACACGCCAGCCGAACAACGGATTATGGGAAAGGAACGAAGCAAAAGCAAACTGCCCGAAACGCTGCGCCGCTTGCGGTTGCTTCGTACCTTTACCATAATTCGTGGTTCGGCTCGCGTCTCTGTCCGCAAAGAGTGGCGTGCACTGATTTTTCAGTGGGCTAGAATCCTAAGATTGAAAATACGACATTAATGATGTTGTCGAAGCTGAAAATTATTTTTTTTCCGAAATTTCAATTTTCAAATTCTGTGCACGCCACTATTCGCAAATATATACGTAGCATAAGATATGTGTATTTAGAAATTGAGTTACATAAAATCGACTACTATATTACCTACCTTCAACTCAAAAATTTTTTTCTTACAGATAAATAATGGGTAAAAGAAATGGAAACAAAGCGCGTTTGTTTTTATCTACTAGACGAAAAAAACCGATTATTAGTATCAAACGACAGATTCATGTTGCACCACGTTCGACATCTAGGTAAGTCGAAATATCGCTTTCCTGTCACTCTTACTACTGAACCTTCCTAAGGTTACCTTTACGTACGTAAAGTTTTTTTTCCCGTAAGTTGCTCACATAAGAGAGTTATGGCAAAATTACCAATGGGTATCGTTTACATTGATAATTTTGCCATAACTCTCTTACGTGAGCGACTTACGAGAAAAACCTAAAGATTTATGCTATGAGAGCCGTGTATTATGTAGCATGTATAACGGGAAAATGGGATGGACAAATTTAAATAAATAAATCATTTGCATTTACAGGGATATGGATGTCATCGATACTACTTTTGGAAACTTAACTACATCTTCACTAATGCATGAAACTTCCATGGATGAATCATTTGCTCCAAATATTGACGAAAACGCAAGTTCATCATCATCAACAACGCTTGATGATTTGGTGATAGAACCAGACCATATTGATGAAACCGATAATTTCGAAGGTCGCAGAATTGTGGATATAAAATATTTGTTTTCGGAGATATCAAATATAAAGCACGAACACACCAACTGCACATTTTCCGATTTAAAATTTATGAAGGAACGACGAAATGGTCTTCTAAGCCAGTATGTTTTCGAGTGCAAAATGTGCAAGAAAATAGAATACATTCACTCCGAAGACCCGAAACGGAAAATGTCTATAAATACTGCTGTCGTCGAAGGAGTGATGTGTACAGGAAATGGGTATTCACAATGGAATGAAATTTGTGGGGTTTTAAATATGCCAAATATGGATTGTAAGACTTACACGAACATAGAACAATGTTTAGCGCCAACAATTGAAGAATGTGCCTTAGAAGAAATGATCGCAGCTGGTGAAGAAGAAAAAAGGCTAGCCATTTTAAACGGTGACGTAGACGAGGGTGGCTATCCTTTGGTAACGGTGGTTGCAGATGGCTCCTGGGCAAAGAGGTCGTACAAAAGTGGATTTAGCTCCTCATCTGGCGCAGGGTGCATAGTTGGACTACGAACTAAAAAGGTTTTATTTCTGGGAGTGCGAAACTCATACTGCTGCATATGTGCTAGAGCTACTAAACTACACATAGTTGCTTCTGAGCACAGGTGCTTCATAAACTAGCGTGACAGTGCTAATGCCATGGAAGCCCACATTATAGCAGAAGGGTTCTCGAGAAGCATGGAAATGCATGGATTGAAATTTAACAAACTAGTTGGTGATGGCGACTCCAGCATCATGAAAAAAATAATGCAACAAATGCCATATGGTCCTAACCTTATAGTACAAAAAATAGAGTGCAAAAATCACTTACTCCGCAATTTTTGCAACAAAATGAAAGCACTTGGAAAAAAAACCAACAACGCTAAAGGCTTTGTACCAGTTCATATAAGGAAAAAGGTTGAAGCAAACGTTTTACGCATGAGAAGAGCTGTAGTTGGAGCAATAAATTACAGGAAAGAGCAAGAAAACACAGTACAAAGTGATAAAATAAAAAATTTGAAAATGGACATAAAAAATACCGCAAATCATGTGTTTGGTGATCATAAAAATTGTGCATCGTACTATTGCAAGCCGGAGAAGTATACTGATGATCCAAATTTAGTAAGCGATCTTCGAGATTGTGGAATATGGACTGATATCCAACAATTCTTATTGTCTCTAATAGCAAATGCAGAAAGTCTTATTATTGACGTGACAAATAACACTGTGGAGCAATTCAACAACGTTATCGCCAAATTTATAGGTGGAAAAAGGGTAAATTTTACTACAAGAGGATCTTACCAAGCAAGATGTTTTGGAGCAGTAACTTCGTGGAATAGTGAATTGGCAACCCATTCAAGAATACAAAAGAAAATCCAAGGCCACAGTCCCGGCAAATACACGAAGCACCTTATAGAGAGAAAACGACGTTCGAAGGAGAATAAACAAATGTGTCGAAAAAAAAAACTAAAGTATAATGAAAATACGACAGAAAATAGAAAAAAAGTTACAGGGCCCGATGAAAATTATGGTCAATTGGAATTAGAACCAGATATGCCACCTGAAATATTTGAAACGAAAAAAGAGGAATTTCTCAAAGAATTATCTTCAACCAATAAGGAAGAGCTCGAACGGAATACGGTAGGCCAAAGCAATAACAATCTGTGGGCAATTGAAAGACGTAAGCGGATAACGGCGTCTAACTTTGGAAAAATATATAAGCTTCGGCAAAAAACTTCAGTTACGGGAGTACTAAACTCTTTACTGTACTCACAATTCAAAGGAACTATGGCCACAAATTATGGAAAAGAAAATGAAAGCCTAGCAATAGAGCAATTTTCAAAAAAAACAAGTTTTCAGGTATCCGCTTGTGGGCTATTTATCGATAAAACCAAAAACTTTTTAGCGGCAAGTCCGGATGGCCTTATCGGTGAGGATTCTATAATTGAAATTAAATGCCCTTATAGTATAGCAAATATGTCACCAGAAGAGGGAATTGCACAAAAGATAATTGATTACTGTAAATTGGAAGACCATTCTTTAACATTAAAACGGAATCATAATTACTTCTACCAAGTACAAGGCCAGTTACATATTACTCGTCGTAATTATTGTTATTTTGTTGTGTGGAGTCCAAAAGGTTTGCTGTATGAAAAAATTGAGAGGGACGATGAAATCTGGCAAAAAATCGTTCCACTGTTAGAAAATTTTTACCACCAATGCCTTTTACCAGAAATAATTGACGGTCGCATACCAAGAAATTTACCGGCGAGGGAAAGGTCTGGACCATAAATTGTTTTAATTTCATTGTGTAGATGTTAAACAGTAATTTTTTTTACAATAAAGCGTTTAAAAACAAAAAATATTAGATCATTGAAGAAGATTGAAAATGTCAAGTGATGTAGGAGGTATTCCCAAAAGTGCATTTTTCTGTAATAATATAACGTATTAAAAAAGTTAAATAAAAACTAAACTAGTTATGTGTATGTACCTAATATGTAGCACAATAAACAATATGGTGCCTCTTATACATAGATTTCAATATTCATTTGTATAATATGATATTATAATAACATAATCGATTCAACAACATGTGGTAGATGCATGTACCACTGAACATACGCTGTACCAGCATTCCATCAAACGATCAGTGGTGTATGTACTTACCATCACACATTTTCTTGTAAAATATAATTTTTTTGAAAAAAAAATCTAGAACAATATATTTAGTCAAATATAAAAGTTTTTTTTTGGTTCGGTAGTTGTATCTTAAAAAAAGTGTCCTATAAAGGGATAATATTATGTTGAGTACAACCTTCAAAAGTTATCAAAGAATATTTTAATTAATTTTTGTGTTCCATATCCAACTCGGCAATACGGAACGGAATCATCTCGGGGTCTGTCTGTAACAGGTGTTTTTTTTTCAATTTTTTTCCATTAATTTATTTGACGTAAACAAATTAAATTTGTCACAATAACTTTAGTAAATAAGCTCGGTAAGTATTGGCACACTCAAAATAAGTCACCAAACAGAAAAATAATTTTAAAAAAACATCGATAACTCGGGACATGACAACACTAGTGGACTAGTGTATCGATATAATTATTGAGAATGTCACATCACTTCGTTGACTGTATACGTATTCAACAAAACCCTCTCCGCCCCCCCTCACCCCCGAATACTGAGAGAAAGGGACACATGCACCTCAGCCTGATAATACCTAAATAAAATTGTCAAAATCGAGGTTTTGTAGTCCTCATTTTTCTACTCCAAAACTGAACCAATTTCCAAGATTTTTTTTACCAAATGTATTGGAAGAAAACATTCTATGTCTGTACCTTTTGCTTTTTTTTAAAATACATCGTCTAATTTGTATACTGAACGTTTGTTGATGGCGTTAAAAAAAGGCAATTTTAACAATTTTTGAAGGGTTATAACTCCTATAAAAAGTAACTTATCAAAAAAATCAAAACGTACCGACACGCTTGCGGTCAATATTCATATTATGTAAAAAAAATATTTTCTCTAGTGTCAAAATTCAGAGAGGGAAATGAGGAATACGTTTGTATGGAAAAAACACCACCCGGTTTCCTCTTAAGTAAGCATCTTATATTATATGATGAAAACGAATTTTCATTTTAAGTACTTAATTGAAATTATATACATTATTAAGTATTTTCCATCGTTCAAATGCGTGTCTTTTATAGTAATTAAGGTGAATTAAAAGGTTTTTATAAAAATATATTCGTATTATGGTTATCCAGCGATTTCAAAGTTTAAGTTCCTTTATTTCAGACTAGATGCAGGGTAGCACATAATAAAATAAGTAAGGAAGGTAATAAATCAACATTTACAACAAATGAAATTAATAGAAAAATATTAAGTTACATCAATGGAGCATCAAAGGAATTTAGAAGCATCTGGAGTTTACCTTATTGTGTAAAAACAATTTACTCTAGCTGATTTGTATACCTAAGCATTTTGTTGGCACTGCAAGACCTCGGTAACTAAAAATATTGTCTGTAAGCGTTGTTATATTGAACTCGGTGACCCGACAATTCGTCCGGTGACAATTCATCCGGCGACAGTTCATCCGGCGACAGTTCATCCTGCCGACAGTTCATCCATCTGACAGTTCATCCTGCCGACAGTTCATCCGGCCGACAATTCATCCGGCAACAATTCATCCGGCCTGATCATTTAGAAGATTTTTTCTTCAAGTAAGTATGCAAAGGGGATATACGGCCGTATAACCAAAATCGATATACTTATATCTGAAGGCATCTTTGGAAATCCGCTGTAAAAATATTTTACTAACAATAATTTCGACTCTCCGAAGAAGCATGCGTGAATAACAAAATACGACATACTTATACGTGCAGTTGGCTTAGCAAAAAACCGTAAAGATTCCTACTTGCATATAACATAACTTTTTATCTGAAATTAACACCATCTTTTTAGGGTGAATTGACTAATTTGTTAGGTTGGGTTAGGTTAGGTTAGGTTACAGAGCATTTCCACTCAAGATGCCTTCAGATATAAGTATATCGATTTTGTTTGTACGGCCGTATATCCTCTTTGCATACTTAATTGAAGAAAAAATCTTCTAAATGATCAGGCCGGATAAACTGTCGCCGGATGAATTGTTGCAGGATGAACTGTCATGGAACCATTGAACTCTTATGGTATTCCACTGTGCTTGGGTACAGTGTATCAACTAGAGGTGCCATGAATAGTGATTTTACTGAATACCGAATATTCGGCTAGGCTCTCGGCCGAAGCGACGAATATTCGGTGGCCGAATATTCGGTGACACTTAGTACATTTCACGGGTGATAGGTTCCGACCTGCATCATTGAAGTGCGTGCGTAACCATGCCGTGGGCGTATCTGTTTCATTTGCGAGTAGGTCGTGCCACAACATGCATTTTTTGTTGATTGTTACATCAAATTGTGTTACTTATATTTTGTATATCTTAAAAAAATACATTGAAACTTGTAATGTGTATATCTTTAAAAAAAACATGAACACTGTTCGCCTAGTTCGGATAGCAGACCCTAACAAGTGGTGGTCAGCAAACGCAAAACAGTATACAAGCCTAGCAGAATTTGCTAAGATTTATTTATTTACCGGGAGCAGTGTAGCAGTGTAGTGAGCGGATTTTTTGGGAAACAGATATAATTTATGATGAAATGTGCAATCGTTTGCCATCAACAAATGCTGAAAAAGATATTTTCATTCATCATACCTTAACACCGATAGATTTTAAGTGTGAAATATGCAAATTTTTTGTTAAAATAAAAAAAAAAAAACTGTGGGTGATATTGGGCGTTTTCTTTTTCATGATTTGGTATTCGGTATTCGGCCGAATGGTTCGCAATATTCGGCCGAATACCGAATAGTTAAACAAGTAGCCGAATACCGAATAGCCGCGGAATATTAATGGCATCTTTAGTATCAACCTCAAATGTGATGTAATTTCAGTAGATTCAGTAGCCGCTTGTACTTATAGTTTCCGGATACCATGTATAATTAATGCATGGACAGAAATCTCTAAAGAGTGATCTATACCGTTTAAAAAAAAACTTAAGTTGCTGATTCATTTACATAGGTCCCAAACACTCCAAATTGTGTATGTGTTCAAGAAACAACTTTATATTTTACCCAAAGTAAGATAAAACTAAGCTTACTTTGAGCATGCATACATGCCCACGACATACTTCTATCAGTTTATGTCTTCCGTGAATATACTTCTTCTCAAGTAGGTTCCTCATTGCTAAGGATCATGACCCCTATTTCAATGTACAGGTGTAATTGGTCACTCCAGAGCATTGGTGACCTCATCTGCTTCTTCTGCCAAACACTTTGACAGTGAATATGAGTTTCTCCTAGTCGGAATCCTCATTTGGCGAGCAAAATATCTTAAGATACATAGTAGACAGATAGTTGAAAGCCTATCGTGGATAGATAGTTGAAAGCCTATCGTGGGTAGATAGTTGAAAGCCTATCGTAGATAGATAGTTGAAAGCCTATCGTGGATGCCTAGCACCATATTTTGAGGGCGTCTATTAATTTTTTTTCACTGGCTCTAAATGTCCATGTTTCCACACAGTACAGAAATAATGCAGAGTCTCACCTTGGTGGTCTTCATGATGCCTTTATCACTCCATATCTTTGCATTTTACTCTATGTGAATCTTTATCTTTATCTTTACTAAGTATAAAATGAAGTCGCTCACGCTATATTTGCGCTTGTCTTTATATGATATCTTTTAAACTACGCAACGGATTTTCATACGGTTTTCACCAATAGATAGACTGATTCATGAGGAAAGTTTTTAGGTTTATAATTTGCTAAGGTTTTGTGTAAATTGGTTGAAATACGTAATATATCTGGCCAAGCGGCAGAGGGCAGCATGGTGTGGATTTGATTTAACAGACGGCGTTGGTTATAAAAGTTTCGTTAGCGCAAGGTGTGGTCGGGTCTGCTAGTATACTAATAAACTTATTTTACCTGTAATTTCCTGGCCAATTCTGCGGTGAAGAGAATATTTGCGAGTTTGCTCTGGCCGTACGCACCCCACGGGCTGTAGGATCTCTTTTCAAAGAACAAGTCATCGAAGTCCAACACACCAGCTGAAAATAGATACGGTTTAATTATTTATTGAACGTTCTTAGGGCTTTTACAATGCTTGTCGAATGGATAATAAGATAAAATGGGAGTAGGTACATTAGTTAGTTTAACATTACCAAAATAATACACAGTAGAAACGTGGAATTACAAAAATTCACATTAGATTCATTCAGAACTCAAACATAAGATACATGCGAAACTCTCCCCCTCAGGCCTCGGCCATATTTTCTCAGAAAGTGAAAATATTTCCGCTTTTCAACAACATCAAAATATTCAATTTTTATAAGAAAAACCTTCTTTTTATACTTTTTTGAAGGTTATTCCCATCAGTGAAAATTATCATATTAGAATAAGTTAACAATAATAATCTAAACGAAAATATGAAAGAGAACAAGACACAGAAAAACAGAAAAAGACAATGGTCGCAACTGGGACTCGAACCCAGACCTCTTCGTCTAACCGGGACGAGTGCGTTAACCAATTTCGCTATTGCCACCTTCTGTAAAAACGTCAAAATTGAGTCCCAGTTGCGACCATTGTCTTTTTCTGTTTTTCTGTGTGTTGTTCTCTTTCATATTTTCGTTTAGATTATTATTGTTAACTTATTTTATATGATAAACATCAAAATAAATTGAAACGTTACTTGAAATGGCTTTAGCCGTGTTGGTGACTAGATCTAAATAGCCAGATATTTCCCCACCTTCGTCTTCCCCATCTTCTTTCCCTCCCTACTACCTTCAGCCTCACAACATACTCCAAATGGGTATGCCATGGTCTCACAGGCTCCAGATGGGAGCAGCTGAGACTCTTGTGAGGTATTCATATAAAAAAAGGAATATTTCTGAATGTATCCGAAAACTAAAAACTGTTTTTGAAAGGTGATAAAATAAGCTTTTAGATTCTATTATTAGAAATGAACATGTATTTTTTTAATGTAGGTAAATATACAACAGTTTTAAAAATGGCTCAAATTACGGACTTAATGTTAAAAAAAAATATTTCAAATTTGCGGAACTTTGGTTTTATAAAGGTGTACATTTTAATTATTTTGTGGTTAACTTTCAGATTTGAATATAAAGCGGGTGTTTTCTTTTTCTAGAACCATTGAGATACTTTTAATCGACATAGATCAGGTTTCTTGGAATTATCTGTTCTGTGACATAATTATATTATAGTTCCCGGCATGCGTCGCAATGCCACTTAATAAATAAATTGTTTCTCCGTGTCCTTTCCCGTTCGTCCCGTTCCCCTTCCGTCTCCCCTTCCTCTCCCACGTCCCCTTCCCCTAACGCGTTCCCACTCCATCTTACCACTCCCGCTCCCCCGTCCCGCAAACCTCCCTCCTGCATTCCATATATTCAGTTCCGGTACATTCAGTTTTCAAACAGCTAGCATGTCACATATTGCATTTTTTAATACAAATTTCATAATGCCAGACTCACCAGTAGGAACCTTCGCAGGCGTGCTCACAACAACTCACCAAAGATTCATCGCAATCGGATTAATGATGTAGGAAATTATTTCATGATGCCAGAGCTCACTATTATATATATAGAAACTATCGGAGGCATATCCGTATCATATCCCCAAAGTTTCATTTCAACCGGATGAATGGTTTAGCAATGCATAATCTCATTATGCCAGAGCTCACTATTAAGTTTAAAAACCATCGCGGGCATGCGCACACCAAATCCTTAAAGTTTTATCGCAATGGGATGAATGGTTTAACAATGCACAAGGAAAAAACATACATACATGCAAGCAAGCAAGCAAACATTGATTTTTGTAAATATAGATAATACCTTTAGAAATATATTTAAATACATATTACATGTAATTTGAAAGACTTGTCTTGTTTATGATGACGGAGCTACTCCATTTGCTTGTTGACAGTGCGTATTAACATTATTATTGCGATTTTTATCACTCTATTTTTAACTTTTGGCTGCTTGGAAATTAGTGTGATATAATTGTCTGTTCAATGATTCTAATAAAATATGTTTTTTTTATAAATAAATAAGCATTTTAAAAGTAATGACTTGTTGATTAGTTATTAATAATTTATTTATTTATTTATTTATTATTGTTATACGCCCATAGGGGCTTTTACATAGATTATAAATAAGTTTTACAAAAGTTATCGAGTTAGTATTTATACCAAAGTTATAAAAGTGAAAAATTTAAAAATAGTATATACAAATAATCATATTGTTTCTTCGCAGGAGGAGGCAGAGGATGGACCGCCACACAATTGTGTTTTGGAACACAACCTTGCTTCATTCGCAATAATATATCAACTCACATATACACTTCTGTTATTCTGACTCTTGACATGATCCACCGAAGTATTTGTACATTAGCATCACATATTCTTCTTACACCCTTTCTCAAGCATCAGCACCCTTGAGACGATTTTTCACATAAAACGCGGCGCTATACAAATCAATCATCAGTTTTTATTATTATCTGTTAACCACTCGAAACATCGCGCTATAAAAAACATTTTCTCCGATTGCTCGCGGTTTTTTGGTGACGATTTTGAATATTTTCCGCCCACATTAAGAAAATCATACCTCCGAATTTCAATAACAATAATAATAATAATGTGGTATCCTCACTGGGATTTCCCGTGCTGAGGATTTCATTTACATATTATAATTTAATTATAAGAAATTAATATGAATTAGTTATAAACATATAGGTTTCATGTAGTATTTTTTTAAATAGTTAAAAATTAAATAAAATTGTGTTTTTTTTATAATTCAGTTCAGTAGATTCGGTTTTAGTCTGTATTTGATATCAGTATATTTTCTATTTCTGTTCTCCCTATATTTAGTATCCAGCTTTTTATTTGAGATTTAAATGTTATATTGTTGAGGTTTTTAAGTGAGAGTGGTATTTTATTGTAAAATTTAATACCATAATACAAGAAGCTTTTTTGCCCAAATGTTGTGTTAGTAGTTACTTGTTGGATATGTTTTTGACCATGAGATCTAGTGTTTCTAATGTACGTGTAAGTTGCTATTTCTCGAGTTTTGTACTTATGAATGTAAATGAGTATAGTTTTAGAATACAGTTGTTTAATTGACATGATGTTAAGATTGTTGAAGATTTCGTCAGTGCTAGTTCTTACAGGAAGTTTCAGTATAATTTTCATTATGGATTTTTGAGTTTTAATTAGTGGATTTAGTATGTTTTTATTTGCACTGCCCCATACGATAATACCGTATTCTAACAGTGATTGGCAGAGAGCCATGTAAATCTTGATTAAGTCTTTTTTTCTGATAGTTTTGAAAAAATAACTTAGTTTTCTAATTTTATTATTTAAATAGGTAATATGGAGACATAAAAGCTCATTATTGTGCTATACAGCCAATGAATTCACCTATATTTGACCAATTATTCTATATTTTTAGATATATTATTAAAAAATCTTTAACTTTATAAATGTGCGAAATTGGTGGTTTAGTGATTTGAAATTGCCGCTAGTAGCAGTTTTGAATATGTATATATATTTTCGTTGTTAGTTTTTGGGGTGTTATGCCGTGTTGCGTTACCTTCTACTATAGCCGACGTTTCGGACAGCGTTGCAGTGTCCATCATCAGGGCAGATCCGGTAGATCCGACGATGTGTAATTGTTAGTGTAGAGTGTGTGATTATTTACTTGGAAGCGATACCGTGTCGCCAGCTTCAATTCACTATGAGCTGGTAGGTATTTCAGGAGAAAGGGAACTGCGATTTTAGTGAAAGCGCAGTATTTACGTTAGCCTGGGGTCCGTCCATGTGAGAATTGCCGACGAAAGTGGCGCCATCGTTATTCTAGAATCAGACAACAGAGTAACTGTTGTTCTGGAATAACGATGGCGCCACTTTCGTCGGCAATTCTCACATGGACGGACCCCAGGCTAACGTAAATACTGCGCTTTCACTAAAATCGCAGTTCCCTTTCTCCTGAAATACCTACCAGCTCGTAGTGAATTGAAGCTGGCGACACGGTATCGCTTCCAAGTAAATAATCACACACTCTACACTAACAATTACACATCGTCGGATCTACCGGATCTGCCCTGATGATGGACACTGCAACGCTATCCGAAACGTCGGCTATAGTAGGAGGTAGCGCAACACGGCATAACACCCCAAAAACTAACAACGAAAATGCTTTTGGCCGTGAAAATCTAAAAACTTATCATGTATATACATAGTTCTATATTGAATATTTTCTAGGTTATATGTTCTCAATGGCCTGTTTGATAACCACAGATGTAAGTATATACTAGAAACTAGATGATACTAGAAAAAGATTTTTTTATATTAAGTGCAAGACGTGTCAACATTGAAATCACTACATTAAACGATTAAAAAAATTTACATTAGGAAGATACATTAACTGCCTACAATTATCAATAAGAATAGTCACTGTGTTGGCTTTGTTTGAATGATTTGATGAATTATATAGAGAGTCTATTTCACGATGTCAAAATCATGGTGCTACTTTAAAATAATTGTAAATTAGAACTGGAGATTTGTAACCATGTTTTTATATTGCGTGATAAAACAAAAAATAAGGTTTAAAATAAAACATATATCGTAGATATACGTATTGCCAATATTTCAGGGGGATACTTTGAAAGTTGATGAAATCTGCCAATATTCTCAAAAAAACACGTCTGACAGCTACCTTAAGGGTTACACAGGGTTAATGGAATATATGTAAAATGATGATGATAAAACTGTATATTATATCAAACCCTTTGTATGAGCGTCGATTTGCTAAAAAAATCATAATGATAATTTTATATCTGGAGTCGGTGAAATATTTTCCCATTATGTTTCTGGTGGATTGACGTATTGTTCTTGTATTGTTTTATTCTTATATAGTGCACTTACATTGCGTTCATTTACTAGATATTCATTTGTGGAAAAGTGTGTGGAAGGGTTTAGTCTTTCATTTGGGAAAGATTCAACCCGGACATAAAATCTGGAGCACCGTAAAGCAAAGATATAGAAAAAAAAAATAGTGGAAGGGAAAATAAATGATAGAACAAATAATTGATTTATTTATTTTATTTAAGCTCTAATAGGTTTTAAAATTAATTTAATTAATATTACAGTTGTATGGTTACGATGGAAGAGCAATATATCGATTTAAACATTGTGCCTCGATCTAGAGTGATACTCTCAGTATCGCTCTGGTAAGAGACCACCATTCAGAATTGAATATTGCTTGAAATGGCTTAGTTATGTTTAGTGACCTGATCTGAAAAAGCCTCTTCACAGCAAAAATTAAAAAAAATATATAATTAAAACATATAAATAAAACGAGTTATTTAATGTGCACAATAAACAAGGAAAATGAGAATAGATACCTGTGCATTTGTTAACATGCATATTTCAATTATCAGAATTGAATTATACATATTAAATGTCCACCAAACCTTATCAGATAGAACCGAAAGTCGAACCTTTGAGGACAACATAACATAAGATGTGAGTATGCGGACAGAAATGACTTGCTCCAGCCATCCAGGCCATCATAATTAATGTTCAAACAAAGTTAATTAAATTTATGAATAAGAATTTCACAATTAAAAAACAAGAAAGGAAAAAAAAATACCCTCATCAATTTTATATTGTAGTGTGATATGGCTCACGCAATCATAGCATAAAGCCACATCACACACATCACACTTTGTGAGGGTCCTTTTAAAAATGTTATTTAAGTTGCACCACGCACATTTCACCTTTTTCCCGCTAGGGACCACGAAGTGGTTGCGTTTCAAGATAGATCGCAGAGTCTTTCCTTCAGCTATTAGGCCAATGGTCCTTACAGTCGTGTCAATTTGACTACGACAGAACAGCAGAAGGAGATTCTCTGCAACCTCACTTCTGAAGTTTTTGTACAAGATGCGTTAATTTTCCTTGCGGAGCTTTGAACTGTACAATATACCTATACGCATTATGCACCGAAACGCTTAGTAGTCTCCTGAAAAGCTTCTTGTACAAGACCAGGTTTCGCTGTCGTTCAATGGGGAAGCCTGTCAAAAGCTGATCTTTTCAGTCATCTCCGTCCATTACTTTGTTATAGTCTAGTACCAGTTGGGGTTTGTGTGTCTAGATACCAAAATTTTCAACTGCCCCGATTTCTACCTTATGGTGGGTGGACTACCTACTTACCAGGTTTTTGTCCAACCAAACCATAATATTGAGGTCCCCGCAGTTCGAGTATACGAGCTCACCTTCCCTCAGTTTTGTTCGGAGATGGAATTTAAATGCAGAGGGCATAAATTTTTGGTTTAACCGCAATGTGCCCATGCAGTCCATCCCATTTCTTTTGAGGCATCGCGCCAATAATGGGCTATTATAAAAATTGTCCATTATTAGCGTATACCCCTTGTTAAACAGAGGGCTGGCCAGGTCGTATACTATCTTTGCAGTGGCCCCAACTGGGCAGATATTGTGAGCATCCGAAAAGTTGGCATGTGTCATATCTTCCGTTATGTCTTCCTTCATGTCTTTCTGGTCTGGATTTGTCGATTTAGCCTGTCTGGAAATGGTCTTCGCCGTATAAATTTGGAATTATCAAAGATAACCAGACTTGGACTCACAAAGCTCGTAAGACTTTATAAGTTTTGATCATCTGGAGTATCTGGACGAATCCCAAACGGCTTTTTTAGCAGAGTCAGGATTCATCCAGAGAGATGTCTTACTCCGGCAGGTAAAAAGTCTCAAACTTATTTGGGAGGTGGTCCAAGACAGGCTGAATCTTTTGTAACCTTCGCACAGATAACAGTACATCAGAAGAAAGACTTTCATTATTGGTGAAATGAAGGATTTTTTTCATTAGAAGAAAACGATTATAATAATAATAATTATTGGATAATTTTTATAGCTCCATTTTTGTGAGAAAATCACCTCAAGGGTGCAATCCATGGCTTGGCATTTAAGGTATTGAGTTGATTTTTTTTTTAAAAGAAGTAGTCTTTTTTAACGGGAAGGGGACTAAATATTGATGCATTAAAATTGCCAAGAATACGCACATTTCCTCTTTATTCATGGGAGCTCATTTATTGGTACGCGCATGGCGCTTAAACTGTTTTTTCGCAATCCATTGAACTGCATACCTGTTCGTCTCTCTCGCGATCAGTTCAAAGAAATCTGCGTAGAAGATTTTTTAAATAGGCATCCGCAGGTTTGCCAATTTCATCGGGATTGAAAGTTGGTCCTGGTGTACCTGTGAATGTCTCCCTTATCCCAGTAAAACGTGAGATATCTTTGGACCAATCGAAAGAGTAACCATCAGGCTGCAGAATCGAACGCATTGCCTCACTATCTACCTGGTCATGTCTACTAAAGTCTATGGCCATAGCGGAGTTAGGTGAATCATTGATAATATTATGATAAGGTATTGGTGGCATGCATAAGGTATCCTCATCGCTCTCTTCATGGTTGACGTCGGTCGCTTCGTCATCCACGTCACGCGTTCTGTCCGTAACCATTTCCGAAACAACAGAAAACCCAAATTAATTTAACGTGTCTACATTACGACTACCCACTGCCTCTGGTACAACGTTTAAAAATAATTAACTCTTGGTACGATAAAGTTAATCAAATACTTGAGGCGGGCAATGTCAGGAGTCAGAACAGCATACAGTCAGGTAGGTATGGATAAATTTGAAAGAAGAAAAGAGTGTGTGTGCAAAGACCGAGTTGTCTAGCGATCCATCGTCCGAGAAATGGCGTGAAGGTAAGTTAGTTAGTTTTATAACTCACGGTTTAAAAGTACAGACTCTTCTTGATAGAGAGCTGCTTCTTCCACGTTGCTGGTTTTGCCCAAGTCTGACTCTGAAATAATAAAACACACAAATTTACAGTAGAATTCGGATATAATGACTTTGCATTTAACCGCCTACCGTTTTAAGCGACGATAATGTAAACTCAAGTTAGGTTTCATAGCTTTTAGTAGAAAAATGTATCCGTTTTAAGCGACGAACTACTTAAAACGACCTATTTTAATGATAATTCGTCCGGTGAGAACGACGTTTAGCGTTTTGTTTATAAAACCCACGCATCAATACCTCACCGCCCCCCGCCTTGCTTGTGACTAGGAAACTCGACACAATGAGTTCCGTGAAGCGAAAGTGGTTTTTCAATTGAATAAAAAAGTGCTGTATTACTATGTGAAACTGAGCTAGGGATATCAATATAAAATCATCGGAAGTTACGTCTATCTATCCGATATTGTAAAGTTATCGATTTTACCACGCTAGAGCCCCTGGTATGACACATCAGAAAATAAACTCACCGGTCCCAAACGCAGACAATTTTTGGTAGAACGGCACGTCCACACACAGCCCGCTATGGTAGCTGGCCTCCAGAGAGAAGAGTTTGCCATACTATAGTTCCCCACCCTGCGATATTCCAGGTAACGGCCCCGGAGATGCTGCCCGGATTGGTGCAGCAGGCGGAATTGGTGCATTGGGAGTCGTTGATTGGGTCTGTGCGGGAGTGGACATCCACGGTGGTGGAACGGGCGATGGCAACGGTGAAGGTGACCCCTGTGAAAAGGGACACGTTATTTTCTCCGGAGATGGAATTCTAAAAATTCTGATATGAATCTTTCTCATTCACGCGTGAAACAGAAGGTACAGTAATTGAATAAACAATAAAATTAGTACTCTGTACATCATGCACAGTATGTGCATAATACACAGAGCGCTGTTCCAACCAACTCTCACTGTAACAGTGGAACGCTGTCGGGAAAAAATAACAATATTGTATCATGCATGTAAATACGATAACTTACTTATGTTTAGGTTTTCTTGCAAGTGCGGTGGGGAGCAAAATGCGCTCCATCTGTTTCTTAAATTTTGGCTTTCCAGCTCTAGTTGGAAGGAAGCAGGTCGGGCCCTAACAGGTTTTAGAGTCTTGAAGCGATCCTCCCGGACCAGTAGCAAAGCAGGGTCACTGTTAAAATAAAAAAAATGTATGATGAGTTCAACGGCCACAGCAAAGTACTTTCATAAAAAAACATTAAAAAATACTAACACTCCAGACAGAGCTGCAAATGCAGCTCTGTGTTGACTCCCACGTCCACGTGTAAGTAGTTCGGCACCAGCTGGTGCTCCTTCTGCAGCTGGTACCCCACCTCTCCCTCTTCCTCTGCCTCCTCTTCCAGTCATCACTACTTTATATATTTTTAATTGAAAACACTTCATTCACTTAAATTTTTAAATTTTGTTAAATATTGCACTAATATAAATTTGAAAAAATATATTTAAACCTAGATCGTGGAGTACTCCCTTTCCCTGGACGATTTCTGTTTCTGCACAAATTTGGTAGAAGCAAATAAATTTATTAATTATACAAAGAAATAACAATTTTTTTATTGTGTGACGGAAGCTTTATATCAACATTCTCAGCTCTGTCACATGTCGAACATTGGACCGATCGCTCTTACCATACAAAACCTGATCCTGACTGTTGTAAATTCTTGTTGTGAAATCATTCTACAATGATTGTTTCCAAACGGTCAGAAATCATATATTTTACCGATGTACTACTATCGGGTATAGGGCGAACTCCCAGTTTTAGACACTGTGACGGGGCTCCCGAGACATAATAAAGTTCCATTGTAAATTGTTCTTAAAAATGGCTAGACTGATTTTTGATAATGAAACAGTATTTTCTGATAAAATTAATAATTATGTATCTTCAGATAAAAAAATTGTAATTTACTAATGAAAGACTACACGAACCTAAAAATTTTTCACCATAATGTTCGATCCATAAATAAAAACTGGGAAGAAATATTCACTTTACTGAATAATCTAAAGGTTAAATTTGATATAATTATTCTATCAGAATGTTGGATTAATGAACTATATGTACCAAAACACCTTCCCGATTACACTCACTTCTCCACAAAAACCCATCACAATCAGAATGACGGCATTATTATATATGTGAATAATGTACTGAATGTTCAGACTTTGGAAATATTAATCCCGGGTGCAAATTGTCTACAAATATCGTACGGTGACACATGCATCTAACAATGTATAGATCTCCCTCCTACCACAATATAACCCCATTCATACAAAGCCTAAAAGAAAAATTATCACAACTTGCGCATAAAAAACACTTAATTTTAGTCGGAGACATTAATATTAACACTTTACCAAATAATTCACACCCACAATGCCAAGATTACTTAAACCTACTGAGTTACCATGGTTTGATATCTACAATAAATCACCCGACTAGAGTCACCATAGAATCCAGCTGTTGTGTTGACCACATTATGATAAAAACGAATAATCCATATAAAACACTTGTTTTTGAATCTACTATTACTGACCACTATGCAACTATGATTTAATTAAACACACCACCAAAAAATACAAAAATGAAACACAGTTATTGCATAAAACGAGTTGATTATGAGAATCTAAAAAAATCTTTTTCCTGTAATTATTGGCACAACTTACTACACATACCCAACGCTGAAAATGCATGGTCTTTCTTAATAGACAAACTACAAACTGAAATAAATAACAACACTAATTCTATAGTAAAAACAATCCCTCACAAATTTAAACCTCTAACTCCCTGGATAAATAACACCATTATAAATTGTATAAGAAAAAGAAACTTACTCCATAAAAAAACTTCGTTGAATCCTTCTGACACTATACTTAACAACTTTTACAAAAGATATAGAAACATATGTACAAAAGTCATCAGGAATGCTAAGGAATTATATTACAGACATAAAATAGAAGAAAGCAAAGGTAATCCAAAAGAAATGTGGAACATTTTATGCGAAGCTACTCATTCTAAGCCTAACTTAAACACTGACCTAAAACAATTCAATATTGATGGACTGACTGTCGACTTCTCAAAGAATCCGGAAAAAATTCTAAACCATGCCAATGATTTTTTCACTAATGTCGGGAAAAAATTAGCAAACAAAATGTCCTCCCCGAATTCTAATACAAAATTACAGGAAAAACCACATATACCCCATTCTGAACAATTTAAATTTCAAACGGTTACACATGACGATATTAAGAATACAATTAACTTATTAAAAGACACAAAGTCCGCCGGTATGGATGGCATCACCGTAAGTTTACTCAAGACACTTGTTCATGAACTATTGGAACCTCTCACTTACATAATTAACCTCAGCATATCACAGGGATTTTTTCCTAAACAATTAAAGCAAGGGCTCGTCATTCCCATATACAAAAGTGGTCTAAAAGTGGACATTAACAATTATAGGCCCATAACAATACTTAACTCACTCTCGAAAGTAGTTGAAAAAATAATTAACAAACAACTGAAAACATTTTCGGAAAGCAAGCAACTACTCTCCGAAAATCAATTTGGCTTTCGGTCAAATAAGAGCACTGCTAATGCTATTATTGCTGTTACAGACTTTCTTGTTTCAAATTTAGATAAGGGTAAAAAATGCATTTCTATCTTCCTAGACCTCTCAAAAGCTTTTGATACTATCTCCCTTGACATCCTTGTTAATAAACTAAACACAATTGGTGTAAGAGGGAAAGACCTATAATTTCACCAAAGTTACTTAACTAATCGAACTCAAAGTGTCAAAATCGAAAACAAATTCAGTCAACCCCTCCCTATAACCTACGGAGTTCCCCAAGGAAGCGTCTTAGGCCCTACTTTGTTTCTCATATACATAAACGATCTTTGTAACCTAACGATAGATGGAAAAATTGTAAGTTTTGCTGACGATACTGTGCTACTCATTCAATCCGACACTTGGTTAGACGCATACAAAATGGCCGAGAAATCAATTAACTCTGTTAAAAAATGGCTAGTTATTAATTCTCTTGCACTTAATACTACCAAAACAAAATACATTACTTTTAGTATTAATATCGTTGGCCAACCTAATCAAGATGTTGAAATAAAAGTACATGAATGTTCTTGTATTCATGATACATTCTGTCAATGTCCTTGCCTAGATCGAACGGACCATATCAAATACCTTGGCCTTACATTTGATCAATATCTTAAGTGAAATACACATTGTCAACTCATCACGAATAAACTTAGAAAACATATTTATTTCTTCAAAAACATTAGAAACATACTAGATTCCAAATCTATGAAAATGGTTTATTACTCCCTTTGTCAATTAATCATTGAATATGGAATAATTGCATGGGGAGGTGCAACACTATCCGCCATAGATTCATTATCGAAGACACAATAATTAATTATGAAAGTTAATCTTAAAGTTCCCATAATAACAAGTACTGTAGATATATTCAACAAATCCATTTATTAGATATTCGACAAATTTACAGAAAAAAATCTTAATTCATCTGTTTAAAAATAAAACAAATACATTTTATGAAAATACCCAAAATATTGTAAACACGCGGCACAAAATCAAAGAACTCATACAAACACCTAAAACAAACACAACATTCGGTCGAAAAAATTTCAAATACATTGCGTCTAAAATATACAATAACTTACCTGACAAAACAAGACAATCGAATAATATTAACAAATACAAAATTCTGATAAAACAATGGATCATCGAAAAAGGTCGTGCAATAATTAGTCACCTCACCCAAATATAATCCTCTTATCCCATTATTGTTACCTCTACTACCAACCTGAAATTGTTTGTCAAATATTTTTACTTTATTGAAAAATGTATTTTATTTAATATTTAAAAAAAATAATTTGTAAACTAGTCTGTCTCGACACAGGATTTCCTAGTGAGA
The DNA here is from genome assembly GCA_917563855.2 of Limnephilus lunatus. NCBI lineage: Eukaryota > Metazoa > Arthropoda > Insecta > Trichoptera > Limnephilidae > Limnephilus > Limnephilus lunatus. Next base: position 93,654,829 of record OU830596.1, on the reverse strand, counting down.
CAGGCAAGGGCAAAAAATGTTAACTTTATTGTATAGATGCATAAATAAATAAAATAAATAACATTGACGAGAAAAGTTGTTGAGTTTTTGACAAGTGATATTATGGCAGTACTTATTCACAATACTTTCACGCATATGGTATCCCCGATGATACAATCGAAAACTCTCCGATTGCTCCGAAATGACGAAGCAATTTTTATTTATTAATTTTTTTTTTCTTTTATTTTTTCCCAATTTTTACATTTGGCATATACAATATTATTTAAAAAAATAATGGGAACCCACTAAGGCGCAGCCTGTGCGTGGGTAATATGGTTAAATACATTATATTATTGTAGGTACCTAGAAATAAACAATACAGTGGGCATATAAAGAAAAATCATGATTACATTTTGTCTGAACAGCTTGTGTAAAAAGTGTATACACTAATAATTATGTGCTATAGGTACATATTTACATTCTTAGGTATTAGGTGAGAAGGCAAATTTTGGAATACTGTGATGAACATAATTTGAAAAATTATTTTAAAATAAAATAATATAAACTTAATTTCGACAGATTCAAGAGCTAGAAAACAGTTGTTAACCTTCGGCATGCCAAGATGCAAAACGAAACGTTGGGTACTATGAGGGGTCGAGCCACAACCCCAGGGATTTCATCATTTCAATCCCACTTTTACCATCTATTTATAAGTTTGATGGCAAATTACTCTTATGGCTTACACGTTTAATGTATTTAGGTTAAATAATTATCATAATATAGTTAATTTCATAATATAAAACCTATTCAGTTAGTTTCATACAAAATCATTCATCAGCGAACGCTCTGGCCGCGACGGCTTTGACTTGTTTCCTAGTCGGTATTTTGGTACCTGCCGGCCGGCATGCTGGCGCGGTCGCAAATAACTGGGTGGTTCCAAAATAACAAAAATAATATTATCAACAAAAATAAGATTTTTTTAATATGATAATTGATTTACACTCATAAGAAAATAAACAGATTCATTACAACAATAACATAAAAAAAACTTAACAATTTAATCATTTATTGAAATTAAGCATAAAATAATAAAAATACATATTAATTATTGATTTAAATCATCTTCTAAAACAGTTATTTAGCAAGGTACAAGAGGGGCAAAGTAACACAAAAAAGCAATGCAAACAATCAAATAAGTACTAAAAATTACAATATCTACCTATACAGTGGTGGTTTAGAAGAAAGAAGTAGAACACTTTAAATACAAGATAATTATAAGTTAACGTATGTTATATAAAATTACCTACCCTAGAAACTAATTGAGAATGTTTTTAAACTGTTTTATAAATCGAACAATTGAGCTTGTAAAAATCTAAAAATAATTCTTCATCAGTTAGACCCCTTCTTGTCATTATGAACACAGTTATTGAAACGCAATGTCACAAGAATGACACAATTTACCACAAAAATCGCACTTCAAATTTTTAATTATTGAACTTATTTTTTTAACGTCCGCTGCAGTGTTTCGGCACGCACTGTATATAATCCCCAATAACACAGCTGGTCGGCTCAGCCACACTGGCGACGCCTTAGCAAATGACACTATGTCCTTACACCCTTATGCAGCTTTAGATGTAGTGCGTGGGAACGAGATGCCGTAAATTGCCGAGGTGCGAAAGGAACAGGGGAAACATATCCATAAGCGAACTAATGCGGGAGAGAGATGGAGTATTTCTCATAGTTTATTTTATCGTGGATTTGGTTCCAGTGAGCAAGAAATATCATATGCGGCAAGGAATGATACCTACACATTAACAAAATATTTTTTTACGCTTTTATCAAGGACAGTTTTATTTTTTTTAATGACCGAATATGTGTTTATCGGTTTTGTAGGAATACAAAAAATATAAAAATAACTCTATTAAAAATTCTACATGGAGAATAGTAAATTTAGAAATTTTGAGAACCCCTTTCAGAAACGGGAGGGTTAAAGTGAAAACAAAAAAATAGTCCTAATCAAACCAAACTTTATAAACAAACTAAATACCAGAAAATATTCGATTTTTTTATATTATTTAAATAAAAGATAAAATTTTCCCAATATTTAAAAGAGGAAACTTTTCAGTTATTATTTTAATAAACAGATATTAAAAAATATATATTTTAGTATCGTTGTTCTGCAAGGTAACATATTTACAGCAGTGGTATGTCGTTTTTATCTTGTATGCGAATTACTGGAGAATCTTCGCTTTTCCTTAGGACAACATGTCCGTTCTTGGTCCAAATATATTTATATCCAATAGATTTCGTAGACTTGGCTAGCCAGAGAAGTTCCTTATTTGATGGTGTTAGTTTTTCATTAATGTAAATATTATCTGTGGAGTCCGAATACTTTATTTCTTTTGGGCTCAATAATCCTTTAGTTTTTTTTTTATTAATAACCCGGTCCTTTGATTCTTTTGAATTGAATTGAATACTTATTATATTTTTAGCAGGGTTGTTGTAATAATTAATTATGGAGTTGTTTTTTACTAGGTCACTGCAGTCAAGAGTCTTTAACAGAAGTTCTATAGGATTTTTAATGTCTTCATTTTCCTTAACAGAAATTCCTTGGATTTTGATAGATGTCTCTAGCGTGCGCTGTAGAATGTTATTGACAGACGATTTGAGATATTTAATTTCTTTTTGCATTTCTTCCATTTTTGTGTCATTATTTTTAAGGTAATTTTTAGTTTTTTTTAGTTCGCTTTCAAAATCACCAATTCTATTTGAGCAGGATTCCACTTTCTTGACCAGATATTGAATTTCTTTCGAGATGTCCGAAATTTTTTTATTAAAATCATTTGTTAGAAAATTTGTTAGTTGTGCGTTTATTCTTTCACTCATTGTTTGAAGTAACTGTTCCTTGAAACGATAAAATTTTTGTTCGATTGAAGTATTACTTTTATCAATTTTTGGACGCATTGTTATTATTTAAAAATTATATTTTAATATTTTTTTTAAAACTGAGGTGACATCTATCGACGAAATCTTCTTTAGAAATAACTGTGACCGGTAGGCAACTGCTGAAATGTTCATATAATTCGCTAGGTGGTTGATATGTAAAAACTTTAATTATTGAAATTTTATTTTATTTTCTTATTAAAGCATCGTATTAAAAAGATGCTGATGATTTGAGCACTCGAAAATGTTTTGAATATCACTTTATACTTTATTTGAAGCACAGAAGGTTTTGTCGAAATACCGATTGAGGTCAGGAAGAAAAAATGATGTTTTGTTGAAGAACTACGATTTAACAGCACAACAACATGAAGATGCACTAGCGTATCATTCTTTGAATAAGGTTTATTGAAGTAACTGCTTTATATCATCCAAAAACTCACAAAAACTTATTATTAAAATAACAGAAATGTTTTGACAGCTGTTCACTTCTTTAGGTAGGTAGGTAGATTTTTATTACGCTTCTAGTACTCGATTCTCCCGGTTTTGCGTGCACTTTACCTCTCTACCCGTTCGCACGCGAACGCATATTTCTTGTAAATACTTTTCTAAATAAAAGTTAATATCGCGGACAAATAAGTGTTATCAATTGATCATCATCATAATTATAAGTTTCTGAACACCGGATCACGGCTTGGAAGTACCGTGGTCCCAAGGAGCATTTCAAACCTCTACATTGGTAAAGTATGAAGGCTACCCTGCCTGACGTGGAGAGGATCACCACACCAAACACTCTCCATCCACTCCCACACTAGCTAAACAAACACTTCCAACAATATAAATAGTTGGATAAGCAAATATCTGGATAAATAATGAATCAACTAAAATATCTATTTAATTATTTAAGTATCTTTTTTATCAATCACTCTAATAAAATAACTTTATTTCAAATACGAAAGTGCAGTATTCATGAATATTATTGTAAATAATAAAAAAAAAAACAGAAGACGTCTTCAGGTGACGCATTTTTACAAAAAAAACTTCCACCAAAACAATATATTAGGAGCAAACGAATTAAAAACAAATTTCAAACATTGATAATTCAATCACAATTACACTGATATATAATTATATAATGCGTTAAAAACCCATTAAATGAATTACTTACGGTTTGCGGCATATTAGGTCGAAAGCAAAATCCGTTGACATTTGAAAAGTTTTTTTTTGATTTCTGACAGGATGCTATTAAAAACCGCGAAAACTCATTAAATAATACTTTAAAGACATTTCATTTTATCAATTATTCAATAAAATAAATGGCTGGCCATGGAAAGGTTTTAAATAATTACAAGAAATCTTCTACGAATGATAGCCAAATCGGTCCATTTTTCGACCGCTATCAATCGCAGAAAAATAAAAATGGTCCATTTTTCGACCGAAATCGCTCCAGTGGTTAAATATGTTAAAATTTACCTATGTGCTCCTCTTATTTCTAAATATGACCAAATTATTGGAAAATCCCTTTAATTCAACACAATTAGTACAAGAAACAATTATTTAGGTTGCCAAAATAGGTACTTTGTTTTCACTTTAGCTCCGCACAGGACTCCCTGACGAAAAAAAGGGCGTATGTCCTCTTAGGAAATGCTGTGTGGAGGATCGTCTTAGGAAAATGAAGTAGAAGAAGTTCCGAAAAGGAAAAAGGTGTGATGGGTGAGTTGGAATCCGAAGGTCAATGTGTCTAGGTATGAATTCGTACGAATTCATCCCTCCCACTGCGGTACAAGGCAATGGCTCGAGAGAGTCTGGCTGGAGAGAGTGGAGAGGTCAAAAAGTCTCCCACACCCAGCCTCCCCCGATCCGCCCCACCTAGACAAACCTCACTACATGAACCCGGGGTTATTCAAATAATTTGTGAACATTTCATCGATCGATTGACACGGAACCTTCCGGCCAATGTCACATCATTAAACATGGCGAATTACTTTGATTTCAAAAAAATGGAACTCTAATATATTTATTTTTCTAAGTTATTTCCCCCGAAAATTGTGGTTTCTTGTAGCAATTAAGTGAAAACAAAGACTTATTTCGATAATTTGTTTTAAGAAATAAGCGGAGTTAGACCCTTGCGTTAGTTAAGCTTTGTCCATTGCGCGGTCAAACGCCAGACTTTTGACAGTCCAACACAACAATCAAGGTCATAAATGTTTAACAATTTTTGCCAACACTCAAGGCCATAACTTTACACCAACATCGTTTGGGGTGAAGTTCGCGCGGTCCACACAATTTGACAAGTGGTCTGAGGTACGGACGTGTCCACGGCACGCACACTTGACGTTTATATCAATATTAAAATGCGTTCTGATGACAAAAGAGATGCATCAGGGAGAAAACACAGATATTTTAATAGATATTTATTTATCAGGAAAAATTTCCGACTAATACGTACGACCTAAAGTTACTATTTATTAAGCATTTAGATTGAATACGTTTTGTTGCTACGTAAATAATTACGTAGCATCAAAAATAGAATATCGATTTACAATGGTCAATTTCTCCCGTGTCTCTGAAACCGATTAATAAATTAATAGACTTTATTTACAAGTGAGTTCACGAAAGAAATAATCATCCATTACGACAGTGTGTTTATTTACAACTTAAAATCATAATTATTAGGTCCGCGTACCAAAAAAATTGACGTTTATCGTTTGCATAAATGTTAAAATGCATTCAATGTAGAAAAGATGCTACCTGCATCAGGAAGAAAACACAGATCAGGGTTTATCAGGAAAGATTTCCGGCTAATATTGATTATTGCACCAATGACATTATTGTATAATAACGTCATTTTATTGCACGACCTAATTTAGAACTATAGAATCTAAATTCTATTTATCTAAAATCTAATTCTACTCTAAAGTACGTAAATATTTACGTCAACAACAGAATAATTATAAATATTTGATATTATATTATCAAATATTTCTATTATTATATTATATTTAGGTATAATAATATTTTAAACTCGTTATTATGTTCGCTCATACATAGCACATAACCACAAAAATCCGTTCCGATTTTTCTACATACACGGACCGCACCGCGCGACTTCTGTCAAAAAATGAATTCTCCCCCCCCCCCCGCTGGACCCCGCTTGCCTTCCCGCTTCACCCGGGATGAGATGTTTAAGTTTTGTTTTCCGCCGAACACCGGAAGCACAAACACTGCGGCCTTGAGTGTTGGCAAAAATTGTGACCTTGATTGTTGTATAGGACTGTCAAGCAAAATTCTGGCGTTTGCCGGCGCAATGGACCCCGCATTAGACAAATATCAAAAGTAACTTGCATCTGTGCGCGTATGAAGAGACATTGACAATCCTGGCCGGCTTCGATTGGATAATCCTCGGCAGCAGCAGAAGGGTGAAGAGGAAGGGAGCAAGGTGGTTAGTTCCAATCTGAGTCTCAAAGCCGTCCTCTGTCTTCCCCTGCGGACACATCATGCCAGCGTTGTTGATGAGAAGGTGGATATTGGGCTCGATCTGCAGGATGTGCTTGGCCGCCTGGCGGACAGAAGCCAGGGAGTTGAGGTCCAGCTTGGTGACCACGATGGATCCCAGCCCCTCCTGACCTTCGCACTTCTTCTGGACTTCCTTCATGGCGATCTCGGCTTTAGCCGTGTCACGACATGCCATCACAACGTGGGCACCTGGAATTTTTTTTTAATAATTTCGACTCAAGAAAAAAAACTTAGTAAGCTTTCAGAATGACTGAAAAATCTTTTGATTCATCTTAATTATTAGACAACTATTCGCATTAGATGGAAAACTACTAGTAGAGGATCCGCACTAGAAACGACGTGCACCCATCTGTTTAATGGATGAAACTTATTTTATATAAAATTTAATATAAGTATTAGAAAAAATATCTTGAGTGGGTTGTCTAAAAAAATCCTGGTAAGACTATGATTAATTTAAAAAATATTAATATAAAGCGAGGGCGTATGCTATTTATTCGTGCAACAGAGAAGGATAGCGATACATTAGTAAATACTTTAATTAACTACTCCAAAATAATGCTCGGTATCGCTATCCTTCTCTGTTGCACGAATAATAGCATACGCGCTCTCCTTCAATTAATATTTTTGAAATTAATTATAGTCTTGCCAGGAATTTTTTAGAAAACCCACTCGAGATATAGTTTCTAACATATTAAATTATTTATTTATTAAATTTCGACTTCCATAATACGTGCATGTGCCTAGCGTGGTAGTCGAATCACCTGTAAAAACTGCATAAAAAGAAATATGATGAATAAAAAGAATAAAAATGTATATTTATATAATTAATATAAAATAAATTTCATACATTAAACAGATGGGTGAAGGTCGTTTCTATTTCGGATCTTAGACTATACGCTTTATATGCAAATATGAAAGTTAACCGCAAAGTAATTAAAATGTGCATCTTTATTAATCCAAAGTTTTCAACCGCAATTTGAAAAAAAAAAAAGTGAAATTTTAGAAATTTTTATTCATTTTTTTTACATGAAATGTCAAAAAAGTGAGTTGACAGTAACGTTTAAATACGTTTGTCTAATAAAATATGAGTAACAAATTTTTTTTTCGTTATCAGTAATTTTAATTAGAAAAAAACATAAGAAGAGGCATTTTTAAAACTTTTTATGATTGCATTGAAAAATTTCATATTTAAAAAATTATATGTTTATTTCGAATTATGAAATTTGAAAGCGTATTTCATCTCCTTTCAAAAACAGTTTGTAGTTTTCGGATGCGTTTAAAAATATTCGATTTATTTGGATTGTATTGCAAAGCGTAAATATTTTGGCCTTCCGACAAAATAGGCCCAAGGACTGAGGGGTTAATTAATATTCTAAATAATTTGTATCGAAATTTTGAATGCAATTTTTTCCATTGCCCCTAATTAGGGAATGCAATCCCGCAAGACCATGTCCATCCAGGTATTTGCGGAACTAAACAATCTTAGTCCCCCTGGATCCAGGTATTTGCGGGATCCAGCAGGGTGGACTTAGATATCTAATCAATCGTATAATAAAGTCCTAATACCTCTATCTGCTAACCTTGTTTTTAGAGTTTTAAATTTATTCCTGATCAAACAAGTTCTTTGTGACATTTTAAAACACAACGTTCACACGATAAACAATATTCTTGTACAATAAGCATCATTAGTTCAAACATTATTTTGGAAATACCTTCGTAAAAAAGTTAAAGTATTAATTGTGTCGTCTGAAAAACGGCTTCTGATATTGGACACAAGGTAGCCAACGGCTGAAAAAGCTCGTTTAGCTTCCACGCTGGTTGGCACACTAGTCATTAGCGTTGTAAGTGAATTGAAGGTATGTGCCTTTTAATCCACCGGACTCAAAGTAATTCATATCCTTCTTTATCAAAACCTCAAGGTTGCTCATATTGTCAGATCTAGGTTGTTGGGCTATTGATCTTGAACTCTTCATACTAATCAAAGTAAGCTCGAGTTCGTCTTGAAGTGACATCTGTGCTGCTGGTGCTGCTACGTATGTCTCCAGATTAGCGAGAGGAGTCTACGCGCCGCCGCGCGCAGAGTGACACGTATGAACTACGCTTCTCTGTAATCCCGCCAGTCCAGCGGGATTCCGCAAAATTTTCGACCGAGATTAGTCCCGCAAAATGTCTAAATGATCTCGGTATTTCGGGATTCCGGTAAACCGGGATTGCATTCCCTACCCCTAATACAAATGGTTGTCTTTTATGAATCAAAAGATTTATTTTTAAAATATTGTCCATCATCCCAAAAGTTTGATTAAAAAATTTAATTTAAAATTAACAGAACTATGAAATATTTCATCATCTACAACAATATTATACCAATCAATAATGATTTCATTTTTTTTATTTAATTTAATTTTCGTATTTATTTTTATCTTAATTTAATTTAATTTTTTATTTTATTTTATTTTATGTTTTTTTATATTGGAGGCACTGCTGAAAACCAGCTGCATTCCAGGAGAAATCCTGAATGGTAGCTAAGCAGTGACCTTTTCAACAATATACCAATAAAATAACAAAATGTGTAATACTGTTAAAAAATCTATTGATGAATAAACGTTTTTATTATTATATTTTGGAGAAAATATATACATTTCTTACAAGTTTTTAAACTTTTTTTTAATGGGCAATTTACCGTAAAAAAGTTTTATAACTTCATCAATAAATATAACAACATTCTCCAATAATTATTACACTAATACATACGATAATGAAAACAAAATTTTTAGTAAGATGCTTTTATATTTTAAGAATTAGTGTTAGATACCTATTTTAGTGAAGAAATATTAAAAACAATTAGAATCCACGTATAAAATCAACAAATTATTCAACACCTTTTAACAATATTATATCGACATTGATGGGTTAGAATTAAAAATACTACAAAATGGCAGCTGTCGGGAAATTGCAAAAAAAAAATGTTTTTCTTACAAAGAAATGAAAATGTAAAAGTTTGAAGAAATGAACTTGAAACTAAGTCATCGATATTTACACCACAATAAAGTATTAATAAGTTCATGATATATACTGAAAGAAATGATCTATGTAAACCGTAAATCAATCATTCTAGAAAAATATTTCGTGCTCATTTTAAATGTGCCTACTATTTAGAATTTCTATATTTTTTTTACAATCTCAACGTAATATTAGTAGATAATTAGGACCTGTTAATTATTTCAAAACAAATGGCAAATATTACCTCTTTTGTAGAAGTCCAGGACTGTTTCCTTCCCTATGCCCGTGTTGCATCCTGTGATGACGGCCGTCTTCCCCACCAGACGAGCCTTGCTGTGACACTTCCCATTGAATACCGGCATATTAAATTTTATTATTCTGGAATATGGATACAATATCAAAATAATTAAAAAAACTCAATGACACCTTACTTCGCTGCCTCTCTCACAAAAACCTCGATGACACTGACGAAACGATAAAAACATAACTCTGTTGATCGCGCAAACGCTACTAAGTACCTAGGAAGTACAAAAGCGGCAGTGACGCATATCGATTAGCTCAAATTTTGAATGCCTTAAAAAAATACAATAACTTTATAATTCACAAAACTTATAAACTACCTAACTTCAGATATAGCCTTACAAAGTCTAATTATTATTAGATTGATGAAATGGTGATGACTTTTTTTTTATAATCCACGAAACTCACGATTAGTAATGTTATTGATTAAATTCGTAATTGACAAGTTCGGGTTGACAGAGAGCGCATAAATAAACAGAGTATGACCATTAGAATAATTTTGAAAGGTCGTTTGAAGTTTGCCGGCTAGTAGTTTCAGGGTTATCATGATTGGTTTATTTGGTTACTAGTTACTACTAGTTACTAAGGCTAGGCATGAATAAACCAATCATAGGCCTTGGGTTGGAAAGGTTGAAAGGCCGAAAGAAGCGCACTTCACGTAATACATTACCGCAATGATTATCTTTTTATTTGAAAAATAATTATTTTATGACTGCATTTTGTATATTAATATTAGGTACTCTAAAATAATAATAGGTACATTTAAAAAAAAATTATGAAACACATCGCATCGTTTTTTTTGCATTATCTCACATTTACAGATAACAAGGAGAATAATCTAATCTCCCATTTTGTTTATTTTTCGCAAACGTTAATCAAAATATCGCACTCATGCGTTTTACAAAAATGATAGTTATGCAACTTTGTGACAATGACTTGCAAAATATGAAGACACCACTCATCCTTCGTACGTCAATGCACTCATCATTTAAAAAAATTCCTCGCAGACTTCCAAATCTCGTAGGATGCTAAACATACATGACTCATTTTATTATTATGGAAAATATTTATCAGTCATCGTTACTCCGTGGTAACGGCAAGATTTGTCATTTGACAGAACTGAAAACCCGTTCAACGACAGTAATATTATGTCATAATGTATTGGACAATTGTTATGTTCACATTTTATTTGTTAGTACAAATATTTAAAAAAAAAGCAATTAAATATGATGGATACTATGGGATGGAATAATGTGGAGTACTTATCTATCATCCGATAGCGTGTATCGTTCTTAGTCAGAAAAACGGATATATTTTCAAATCAATCAACTTGGAAAAAAATTACCTACATTTTGTTAAAGAGGGGGAGATTTAAATTTGAATTTCAGTGTTATCCGCTTTCTCACCCCGACCCACGATAGGTCCTAATATAAAAATATTTGTTTTGTATCATTTAAGAAGAAGATAACACCAATAATCTAAACGAAAATATGAAAGAGAATAAGACACAGAAAAATAGAAAAAGATAATAGTCGCAACTGGGGCTCGAACCCAGAACTTCTCGTCTAACCGGGATAATAATATTATATTTATTATAATCACTATATAAAATAATATTATATAGTGATGTTCGTGATAAAGGTATCGCATATTGTTAGTATAACCGAACGCTTCGGAACGCACCCGATCAGTGCAAGGCATGACAACGAGCGGCGTGTGTCGGGGGCTCGGCCCGCCATTCCTTCTATTTTGTGAGTTTCATTTCCAAGCCTATGAAGTCTTTGGATTGGGGAATTAATGAAATAGTTTGTTTTAGACGGATAAACAAAGAACAGCTCAGGAAGTCTCGTGTCACGATTAGGTACTCGGAAAGTTATTAGTTTTGTTAAGTCAGGTGCGTCAAGTGATCCATTAACTAATTTGAATAATAGAAATATTATAAAAAGTAATTAGTTCTCTCTTGTTCGAGATTAACGAGGACATTACAATACATAATATTCATTTAGACTTTAATAAAAAAGTCATATGTTCCATATAAATAAAAACGGATATATACTTATCCGAGACGCTATCTAGGTTACAAACTAGTTCTTAGAACAATTGTTTCCAATAAAAAAGGTAATTGCCTATGATATGGAAAAAAATGTTGAAAATAAATTGTTCTATTCTAAAATTTGAAAATATGAGGTTGACAATTATGACGGTTTCTTAGAAGGTCGCAATGGCTGAATTGATAAAAGCGCATTTTCCGGTTAGAAGAGAGGTTCTGGGTTTGAGTCCCAGTTGCGACCGTCATCTTTTTCTATTTTCTGTCTTGTTCTCTTTCATATTTTCGTTTAGATTATTGTGTTATCTTCTTGTTCAACGATTTATTACATTGATGGGAATAACCTTCAAAAGTAATAAAAAGAAAGAGGTTCTTATAAAAAATTGAATATTTATTTTGATTTAAATTCACATGACAAAGCTTCGAATAAAGTCTAAATGTTGGATTATAAATTTGTTTTGCTTATGAAAATGCACACGAACGTCAGCTTTTTCAATTTGGTTGAAGTTTTAGTTAGTGTATTTTTCGCCAAGACCTGGATAAACCTCACCTCATGAACCCGGGCACCCCTGCTAAGTCACCAAACATAGCGAACCGATTGTTTCTATTATCTTCTATTAGCTGAATTATTATAAAATTCAGATTTTCTGTTTGTAGTTTGTTTTTGTTTTTGAATATTTATTTAGATGATGTATGCAAAATTTTTTTCATACATCTAGTAAGAAAATTTAAACAAATACAATTGATACAGTTACATTTTTGAAATACATATTAAGAGGAAAAAAAGAAAAGATTACATAAATAAAAATACATTTTGAGGAAACAGATATGACAATAATATTGGTACGATTATTATGAATCAAAAAACATTCTTCACATATAATGCACACATCCTACGAAAAGTGCTAAGACTTGAGGCTTCCTTAACGGCATTCGGCAAGCTGTTAAAAAGTTTTTGTCCTTTATAAAACGCGCTATTTTGTGTGCACGAAAGTTTAGTTTTGGGAAGCCTAAAGTCTCCGCGTCTTCTCGTAGGATAGTTGTGAACATTTTCGTGAAACATAATGTTACTCTTCAGATAATTTGGTAGCATATTATTTTTCAGTTTGTAAATCATTGTTAATACATTATATGTTATATGTTGTTTTGTCGTCATCATATTTAGATTTTGTAACATAATTTTGACTCTTGTAAACATATTGTATTTTAAAATCATCCTCATCCCCCTATTTTGTATAATATGTAGTTTATTATTTTGGGCTTCGTTACATAGGAATAAAACACTAGAACAATAATTTAAATGCGGAGTTACAATAGAATTGTAAACAAGGCGCGTTGTCTTGAGATCCAAGTTATTTCTGACCCTTTTTAAGAATCCAACTTTTTTAGCAAATTTTTTTTGTTATGTATTCTAAGTGTTCGTCGAATTTTAATTTATCATCCAATATTACACCCAGATATTTAATACTGCTAACCCTTTCTATGTTTTCGTTATCGATTGTTAGTATTGCCTGCTCCTTTCCGCCTAAGCTATCCACAATTAAAAACTTTGTTTTAGTAACATTCAATTTTAATTTGTTTTGGTGAAGCCAAAGCGCTACATAATTTAAATCAGTTTGTATTTTTTCAATGGCGTCCTGTAAATTTTTACTGGCAATGTATAACAATGTATCATCAGCAAATAGTTTAATTGCACAATGCTTTAACACTTTGATAATATCATTCATGTATATAATAAACAACAATGGACCTAAGACAGATCCCTGCGGAACGCCTTTATTAGTACTATGTGGTTCAGATGTTTTACCACCATATTTTGTAATTTGTGTTCTTTCTGATAGGTAATCAACAAACCACTTATTTTCTTTACCATTAATTCCAATATTACTTAATTTTTTTATTAATCTATCTCTGTCGATTGTTTCAAATGCCCGCTTTAAGTCTAGAAATACTGCAATAATTTTATTTTTTTTATCTCTAAAATTTTTCCACTCATCTATTACATAGTTAGTAGCGGTTTCACAAGAACATTTATTTCTAAAACCAGATTGTTGTGGAACTAATATCTGCTTGGCCTCAATATATTCTGTTAATTGCTCCTTTACAATGTATTCCAGTATTTGTTCATATTTGGGTAAACAATTGATCGGCCTATAGTCATCAAATTTTTTTGGGTTATCAATTTTCGGGATAGGAGTTATTACAGACGTCTTCCAAGTTTTGGGGAATACTCCACTATTCAAAGATTCATTGATAATTTGGACCATCGATTCGCCAATAATATTTATAGAGTCTTTGATTATATTTATTGTAATACCATCTGCAGATTCCTTCGATTTCATATTACTCAACACCCTCTTTAAGTACGGTAAATCCACATTTTTAAACATAAATTCTTTATCAGTGCGTATAGGCTCGTCTAGTTGGTTCTCAGGATGTTGTGGAATACTTTCGATTATAAGATCTATGCTCGAAATAAAATGCTTGTTAAATTTAGTCGCTATCTTCTCTACTTCTTCTTCAGTTCCATCTGGGAAATCAATTGACTTTACAATTTCTTTTTGTTTACCCTTTATGATTTCTTTTAGTGTTATCCAAAGTTTTCTTGGTTCATTCTGTTGTGTTTCTAATTTTTGCTTATAATAATCGCATTTATGTTGTTTAATTTGTTTGGAGTATATATTACGAACTTTTTTATATGCATTCCATTTTTCTTCTGATGGTTCCAATTTTGCCGCTTTATATGCATTATCTCTTTGTTGCTGAAGGTTGTGTAATGGTTTTGAATACCATTTATTCGTATTTTTAAACTTAACCCTTTTCATTGGCATAATTTTATTGACTGCTGTAGTCAAAATATTGACGAAGTTTTCTGCTTTGTCGTTTAGGTTATTTGATTCGGTAACTTGAGAAATACTATTTTGTAAAGTTTCACAAAATTTTGTTTGATAATATTTACTTTTATCTCTATATGTAATTTCCCTTGATTCATTTTTAATTATACTCGTTTCAAATATTGTTAATATATTTTCGTGGTCTGATATTTTTGGAGTATCCACAACATTAACATTCAAGTAAAAATTATTTGTAATAACTAAATCAATAATGGTTGCTGATGTATTTGATATTCTAGTTGGTTTGGTCACAAGTTGTTTCAGTCCTAGATTATTTACTAAACATTGAAGTCTATTAATGCAGGTATTTTTGACTTTCATGTCAATGTTAAAGTCACCGGTTACATAGAACATATCTTGATTTTTCATGTTTTTAGTACACCAACTTTCGAAGAAATCCAAAAATTTTGAATGGCTTTGGTTTGGTGAGTGATATAATAAGTTAAATCCCCCATCTCCTTCCCCACCCCTATACCTTCAGCCTATTCAGCCAACTCCAATTGGGGATGCCTTAGTCTCACTGACTCCAGACGGTTTGGAGCAGCTGGGACTCTTGTGCAGTATTCTCACAAAGAAAAGTTCTTAAGGCTGATGTATTTTCGATAGAGCATCACGACTAACACCGCGTAGTCAAAATTAAACATGTGCCTACTTAACTCACATTTTCTTATTTGAGTAAAAGCAAACTATCAGATCATCAAATTGAGCACCTAACATTAAAAAATAAAATCGTCTTTGCGAAAACATGAGCCGTCGGAAAAGCCAACGGCTATAAATATATGTGGGTGCGGAATGGCAGTATTCTGACGAAGAGGAACGATCTCTCGAGGGTAGTCACCATTCGTTGTGAGGAAGACCTTCATAAAATCATCACACATGATCAGCAAAACACGTGACTCCTACTTCAAACATTTTATTTATTTCTTCGATGCCCGCTTTCTACCAGTATTCCCTACCCTATAATTTGTTTCTTTCAAATCTACTTTATATTTTTGTTTACTGCGCAATGTCCCTATAATTTTATACAAATTTCATTTTTCTTGCATATTCATTCACATTCTAAAACGTTAACATGTTTTACACTCATTCATCTAATAAGTAATCTATGTTTATATGTAATTTCGAAGCCTCGTATGTCCTTCATAATGTATCACTCCCGCGATTGTGGTATATGTCAAAAGACACTCTTACTCCAGTGAAATGATCTCATCATCTATATCCGTTTATTACCAGAACTGTGGTGGTATTAGGACCAAAACTCAGGGACTACTAATTAATATATTATCGAATAACTACGACGTTATAGTTCTAGTTGAAACATGGCTTGTAGCAAGTGTAAATACGGCTGAATTTATAGATTCGCGATACACGGTGTTCCGACGAGATAGGGACCGTACACATACTGGTAAGATGGACGGAGGCGGTGTACTGGTAGCAGTACGCAAGGAGCTCGCGGCTTCCCGGCTCGATGACTGGGAAAACTGTAAAATCGAACAAATCTTCGTATCTATTCCGGTAAAGACTTCCAATCTCATCATATGTGCAGTATACATACCTCCTGTCTCGCACCCAACGTTTTATGATATTTTCTCCAAAAATCTGGAATCTTTATTTTCATCTGAACCAAATAATATGTTTTGTGTACTAGGAGATATGACTCTACCTACTCTTACTTGATCATTTTCCGAAGGCTGCAGTCAAGGTCTCGTCTCCTCAAACACGGCTGCATCGCAAACTTTGCTTCAAACAATGTCATTGATGAACTTGTTCCAATATAATTGTATACCTAACCATAATGATAAATACTTAGACCTTATATTCCACAGTCGCGAAACAAATGTTACACGTAGCAATGGCCATCTGCTTTCAGAGGACAGACACCTCCCAGCCCTTGAATTTGATATATCCTTCGTAATTCAACCAAAAATCAAAAACAAAAAAGAGCGTAGGCGCAATTTCAGGAAAGCTGATTATGCTCAGATTAATAATGACATCAATTGTATTGATTGGTTATCTGAAACCGCAAGTTTATCAGCCAAAGAAGCAGTTGATCGATTCTATTTAAAAATAAATAATATAATTGATAAGTTTATTCCAGTATTGGCACGACGAAATGACAAATTTCCCATATGGTTTACTCCCGAACTTATTAGGCTATCACGGAAAAAAGATAAAGTCTGGCTCAAATGGAAGACATATAAAGGTCTTTCTGACTATCGTGAATTTTCCTTCTTACGTGCTACATACAAAAAATTGAACAGAGAATCCCGAAAGTTATTTTTTGACAACATCGAAAGTTCATTGCGAAATAATATCAAAAGTTTTTGCTCATACATATCCTCATTAAAATCATCTGATGGATACCCTGCTGCTATGTCCTTCGAAGGACGCAAATCTAACTATGCCCAGGAAATTCGTAATATGTTCTCTGAATTCTTCAAGTCAACATTCGAACCCTCCTCTATCAATGACACAATTAACATCGACCAACTTGAAGCAGTTCAGGACTCTGGACTTACGCATATTCACACCATTGAAATAACGGAAAAAGAAGTGCAATCGAGTTTAAAGTCACTAGATATTAACAAGGGTGCGGGTCACGATGGAATACCGGCGTTTTTTCTTAGATCTACTGCATCGTCATTGTGTGTGCCGCTCACCATAATATTTAATAAATGCCTGAGTGACGGGGTTTTCCCTGATAGGTGGAAGTTGGCCTATATTATACCGATTCACAAGGGTGACTCACGTCACAGAGTGGAAAACTATAGACCAATATCCATTCTCTCGGCGATCCCTAAACTTTTGGAAAGACTTGTCCATGATAATATATATCACCAGCTTGTCGCCAAAATTACAGAGCAACAACACGGGTTTGTAAAAGGCAAATCTACCATGAGTATTTTACTCATTTATATAAAATTTCTTATTCAATAGCATGGATCGAGGCCACCAGGTAGATGCAATATATTGCGACTTCAAAAAAGCTTTTCACAAGATTGACCATCTTATTCTTATTAAAAAAAAATATGTACAACGGAATTAGGGGTAACTTATTATGTTGGTTTGTCTCGTATTTAACAAAAAGACAGCAAGCTGTATCATTACGAGGACATACTTCTAAGTGGGAACCAGTTACTTCTGGCGTGCCACAGGGGTCAATCCTGGGTCCGGTATTATTTATACTTTTTATTAACACCGTTACTAAATGTTTAATGCATTGTTTATTTCTTTTGTACGCTGATGACATAAAAATATTCGTCATTGTGAGAAATTTAAACGATCGTCTGCTCATGCAAAGCGATTTAGTAAGGTTCGAAGCATTTTGCAATGAAAACAAAATTTACCTAAGTTACAACAAATGTAAAGAAATAAGCTTTACTAAAAATCACAATGCTATCATACACAATTATTGTATTGGTAACTATTTACTCGAGCGCGTTTAAGTATAAGAGATCTGGGCGTACTTTTTGATTCCAAACTACATTTCGATGCGCACATTGAGAATATTGTGAATAAAGCTTACTGCATGCTAGGATTTGTCATCAGAAACAGCCGCGTATTTCGAAAACCTGAAACCTATCTTCTTCTTTACTACACGCTGGTCCGTTCTCAACTTGAATACTGCTCCCCCATATGGACTCCACTTTACGGTATCTATAAAGACAATATTGAATGTATTCAAAAGAAATTTTTGCAATGCCTCAATTACAGAATAAGCGCACCTAAACGGGGCTACATAAATATTCTCTCGAATTATAACGTCTCTACTCTATCTAACCGGCGAACATACCTTGACCTCATGACTCTATAAAAATCTGCAACAACGTTATTGACTGTCCTGACCTACTGAATCTAATAAACTTCAAAATACCACCCAGAGTAACAAGGCTTAACGACTTATTCCACATTAGCCGGACGTGTACAAATGCTGGTGTCAGGGATCCAATCAGAAGAATGTGCAAATCGCTTAATCGAAATCAAAACCTCAAGGATTCTGACTTATTTTTCGATACATGCGGTACTTTTAGTAGAAAATTGAAGGCTGTTTTCCTACAAAGTACAATAACTTAGACATTACTTGGCTTATAATTTTAACTACTTTTCTTTTTTTAAATTTCCGTGTAATATTATTTTTTATCAATATATATGTTTTTGGACTTACCATCAAAATTTTTCCAAAAATAATTTGTAAACTTTTAAAGGGTTATTGCGCACTTTTTTCATCTGTCTATTTGTAAAATAATATTTTATGTTTACATACTTCTTTTCCATATTTAAAAGTAAAAATATTTGTATATTTTTTTATGTTATCTGCTGTAAATTTTAATTCGTGAGAAATAGTTTGGGTGCAGGTGAGTTCTCTAGTTATTGTTTTGTATATTGTTGTCAATTGACATCTGTATCTGTATTTTCTCCTAAATAAAAAAATAAAAAAAATAAATAAAAAATGTTTTTTGTCATTTACATTTATCTAAATCTTTACGTACGCACGTGGATTACTAGTTTTGCGAGATTTTAAGTTATTAAAATTATACACAGTGTTACGAAATGTATTTGACTCACTTTAACCAGTGATTATTGTGATTATTTGGAGTAAAAATGAAAAATAAATTTTGTTCTTCGGTGAAATTTTTAAAATTTGTTTACCCTAAAATCAATTTTATTTTCCACAGGTCCCTAGTGACTCGGTCGAGTAACCAACCAAGCCCTCACCGCGATTCTAACTGTATACCAACTAATTTTTAAAAAACATCTAAAATCCATTATCACCTTCCACGCGCACACTTCAGAGCGACCGAGCCCCGTGCCGCTTCAGGCCACCGCGCAGAAAAGTCTCACAATGGACGAATGGGCTGCGTTGTAAATCGTCATCTTGCATTTTGCTATCGGTCTTTACTTTCATTTACATTTTTGAAGTAAAACTTCTTTACGCACCCTCGACACTTGGGGCTAAAATGATGAATACGTTATGTAACGTTATTTATTTATTTATAAAACACATGATACATAATTAAGACATTTACATAGAGTGTAGCGGGTAGCTACCGCTGTATTATAAGATGACAACTACGCTACTGTGATACCCTGAGGTTGGTACGCCACAAGCAGCGGAGAACATGAATACAAGTTTGCCCCGCAATCTAGAGTTGTGAAAGTACCGTTCGAGAGGGTGGAAGTTGCTGCTGTGCCGCTGGTGGGTGGAAGCTGAACTTGGAACACGTTGTGAGACAAATGAATTAAACGATTGTATTTTTGATTATGGGTTTACTATTAGATAAATTTTGCCAGGATTGCTTCCTTGGCTGGCGCCCTTTACTTTAATTAGAAGGATCATAGTTTTGACGGCATATTAAAGAATTATTATTGCGTCTTCAACGCACCATGATACCACATTGTTACTAACAGTAATTTCATTATTTCTGTCACGCCCTGACTATAGAATCTATTGCTCTACCATATAATACATTATTATGTTGCACCTCAATAAATGTTAATTCCTATTGCAGACTTTTTATTTAAATATTGTGTACTACCCACATGGCTAGTAAGCATGTTACAAAATGGCGCCCAACGTGGGGCATAAGGTTCATACTTAACTTTTCCATAATTGCGTCACCATTGTATAATCTCACGAAGAAAGAGTTCGCGGGGAAAAAGTTTAAGTGGAATGAGCAGGCGCAAGCTGCTTTCTTAAAGTTAAAGAACATCCTGGTGAACGCGCCAGTACTTGCTTGTCCTGACTTCGACAAACCGTTTACCATAAGCTGTGACGCGTCAAGCATTGGCCTCGGGGCAGTTTTATCTCAGGTGGATGATAATCAGATTGAACATCCTATTTCCTTTATTTCGAGAACACTTTCAGCTCCGGAGAGAAATCACTCAACAACCGAAAGGGAGTTGAATGCCATGATTTTCGCGTTAGAAAAGTTTAGAGGGTATATCGAAGGCTCTCCCATTCCGGTAAAAGTTATCACGGATCATTATAGTCTTAAATGGCTTACCAATTTGAAGTCACCGTCGGGAAGGCTCGCTCGGTTGGCAGTCAGACTACAGCAGTTTAATTTTGAGATAATACATAGAAATGGCAAAGACAATGTTATTCCCGATGCGTTATCCCGTGACCCCTTGTTGGTAGAATCTATAGTTCAGAACTTTGCAACCTCTGATGAATGGTATGTCAAATTGAGGGAGAAAATCTTATCATATCCCGTGAAATATCCGGCGTGGAAGGTTTCGAATGGCAAGATATTCAAACATATCCAAAGTACGGAAGCGCTCCACAGGTCTTATGACTGGAAAGAGGTACTTCCCAAAGAGTTAAGAATTAATGTCATAAAAGAGTACCATATTCCGCCGGTTTGCGCTCATTTCGGCATATTGAAAACCTTGAACAGGATCAGACGTAAGTTTTATTGGCCTAAGATGGCGGCAGACGTAAAATCATACATTGGTAAATGTCAAGTTTGTTGAGGTTACAAAAGCTCGAATTTGTTACCTCCAGGTCTTATGGGAGATCCTAAATTGGTCCAGCGCCCATGGCAGATGATAGCGACAGATTTACTGGTCCTTATCCTAGTTCCTACAAGAAAGGGTATACATATTTGTTGGTAGTGTCAGATTTCTTTTCGAAGTACACCAGACTATTCCGACTTAGAAAAGCTACGGGTAGTATTATTGCGTCGATTCTGGAGAACGACATTTTCTACAAATTTGGTGTTCCGGATACTATAGTCTTGGATAATGGCCCTCAGTACATTTCTCGTGACATGAAGGCGTTGGCCAGCAAATTTAGCATTCGTCACCTGTTTTACAACTGTAGGTACCACCCGCAGAATAATCCAGTCGAACGCGTCAATAAGGTTTTAGTTTCAGCTCTTGCTTCATACGTTGGCTCTGATCAGAGAACTTGGGCAAACTATATTCCTGAAATTGAATTAGCAATCAACACTGCGGTTCACGAGATTACAGGTTATACTCCGTTTTTCCTCAACTTTGGCAGGGAAATTATCATTTCAGGGAAAGATTATTTAGGTGCTGATTTCAATGAAGAAGAAATTAAATTTTCAGAACGTGACTCATGGGCACAAGATTTGCAGGAATTGAATGACATTTTTTCGCAGGTGCGCACGTCCCTGAGACAGTCCTACGAAAGCAACAAACGTCAATATGACCTGCGTCGGAGGGATGTCCAATACAAAGTGGGTGACACTGTGTGGAGACGGTCGTTTGTTCTGTCTGATGCTAGTAAGCATTTCTCTGCAAAATTAGCCCCTAAATTTATTAGGAGTAAGGTGATAAGAAAGATTTCCCCTGTTGTCTACCAATTGGCTGACATGAACGGGAAAGCATTGAGTACTTTCCATATAAAAGACATTCTGAAGTCGGAAAACACCGGTTGATCTGCGGTGCATTTTTTTTTCAATGGAAAAGCAAATCTACATGAGAGATTGCGTTCCTGTATGTTACACTAGTTTTAGTTTTGCATGCTTCTTCCACCGTTGTTATGCAATTATTTGCCTTGGCATTCAAAGTGAGGACACGACTTGACACTTGTGTCTTCACATTGTTTGTGTTTGTTGTTTGTTGGGCTTGTGTTTGTCTGTGTATTCCTATGTGTTGGGGTATGTGTCAATTCAAGATTTAACGCGCGAAGATGATTAATTCTTATCTTCGGGCATTGAATTTTTGTTTACATGTTTTAATTTTTTATTTTAAGATGATAGTACGTAGTAGAGGTATATTGACTTCCTTGCATAGGAAGATGGCTTATCTCTATTCCCTGGGGATAAACCATATTTTGTTCTCATTAATATGTATCTGGTACGTACTTAGTATTTATAGTTATTTTGTCCTAGTTGGTTGGAGTTAAATGTTAAGTAATTACTCTTGTTTAAGATTACATTAGTGCGTAGACATTATAACATAATAATACTGGTTATTCGCTATAACAACTTCAGTCTTTTAGGAAAATTTTCCTTGCATTCATTCAGGCGAGAGTTTCAGAAACTAATAATAATCTATTTTGAGTTTTAGGAAACCCACAAGCAAGGTCAGTTTTCCGGAAGAGTGTTTTCATAATTGGTTATTTGATAAAAAAAAATACTCTGTTGTCTAATATCATTATACAACTTTACAAGAATTAAGCATGTAATAGCTTAAAACTTCAATTTTACATTTTATATTATCTTCCCACTAGCTGGAGACTGAACTTTTTCTATTTTTATTAGGAAATTTTTCCTGCATGGAAAAAAAATTATTTTTTTTTACAATCTTATAAGAATAAGGTTATTCTGTTTGGCTTTATAAGCTATCGTTTTATAATAATTGTCAGTGTTTAATGTTTCATTTTGAGCTTTCGGGACCTGCCTTTGAGCTCAAGGCACGTCTCCAGACCTGATTATGCAATATTGAATTTCTGGTCGGTTAAATTTTGTTAATTCAATGAGCATTGCTTCTGCAGTTTGCAGCGTAAATTACAATTTTGAAATGGTTTGGATCTCGGGTTATTCATTCCTTGCTCAACAGATGGCAGTATTATACTTATAATTAATGAATTAATAGCCATACATTCCAAATATTGTTTTAGTCTGTAAACATTGGTGAACATAAAATATAATTACATCCTAGTTCACATTATTTAAAATCAATGATTGTTTTCCTTTTAAATTTGGATTAATCCTTTATTTTCAGTATCTGATGCTTGTTTACGAGTTAGGGTTTCTATAAATTTAATTTTGGGCGTCTAGTCTCTAGTGTTTGAGGGTTTCAGTTTTATTATTCAGGATCAGCTTTGAATTCTATTTAAATGTTTTTTTTTGGTTTTGAAATTATTAAGTTCATAAAGTTAGGTGATTTTCAGTATCCCAGTAACCCAATATGTAAGATTTAGTTCAGCTGTTAGTGTCTTACCACGTGTAACTTCTCCGCTTCTTCAATCAAGAATTTTCTCCGCATCGCTGTTGCTGAATTGAAGCATTTCATGTTGGGAGGAGTTTCGCAGATGTTTCTACATGGACCCCGGACATCATCACTGCGATGGCATTATATTATCATTTTATAATTCTGAAGAAGAACACTGACACTTATGATGCTGTTTGCTCTCTCAAGAATATTCTTCGGTTCAGTCTTCTGTCAACGCTATCGGGCTATATCCACAATTAGGTTGCAGCGAAGCATGCAGAAGACAAATTGTGAGGCCGTTCTCCGGAGACATTCCTGTAGCTGCTCCCCACCAGCATCACTTTGGAGAAACAGTTTTACCAGAGGTCAACCTGGTCCTGAAATTTCATTCTTGCCGCTTGCAGTCGATGGGTCATTACTTCACCATGGACTGAGGGTTTCAACGTTTTCCTCTGGACATCGTTTTCACACACTGCGGAGACGCACCAGTATCTTCGGTCAAAGAGTGTTCTGGATCGCACTACATAGGATTTGCGTGTCGATTACTTCTCCTCGAGCGCCAGGAGGCTTAATGGAAATTTCCCCTGGGAAATTTCGGATTGGTGGGAGGGTATTGTAGCGGGTAGCAACCGCTGCATTATAAGATGACAACTACGCTACTGTGATACCCTGAGGTTGGTACGCCACAAGCAGCGGAGAACATGAATACAAGTTTGCCCCGCAATCTAGAGTTGTGAGAGTACCGTTCGAGAGGGTGGAAGTTGCTGCTGTGCCGCTGGTGGGTGGAACCTGAACTTGGAACACGTTGTGAGACAAATGAATTAAACGATTGTATTTTAGATTATGGGTTTACTATTAGATAAATTTTGACAGGATTGCTTCCTTGGCTGGCGCCCTTTACTTTAATTAGAAGGATCATAGTTTTGACGGCATATTAAAGAATTATTATTGCGTCTTCAACGCACCATGATACCACATTGTTACTAACAGTAATTTCATTATTTCTGTCACGCCCTGACTATAGAATCTATTGCTCTACCATATAATACATTATTATGTTGCACCTCAATAAATGTTAATTCCTATTGCAGACTTTTTATTTAAATATTGTGTACTACCCACATGGCTAGTAAGCATGTTACAAGAGTAGATATATAAGATCACCATACTAGGCGGCTGCCTGTTTCATGGTGACCAATGGAGTACTGTTACTTTGTGTTAAATATGAAGTCTTGTGTAAATATATAAATTTAGTATAAAGTATGGTAAAAATGGAAAACATTATAATTAAAAAGTAGAAAATAGAAAGGGCAAAAGAAGTAAATTTGCATTAGTTTATAAAAATGTACATAACTTTTTTTTCATTATGTGTGCATGTAAGCACTCACTATATACGTAGGTGCACACATCTATACAGATATAACATACGTGCATAACTTTTTTTTCAATATGTGTGCATGCAAGCACAACGAATGCGGTGCACACTTACATATTATACAAACGTGCACACATCTATACTCGGACAGGTATAAACATACATATACATATCATAACATATAAAAAATACAGT
Source organism: Limnephilus lunatus (assembly GCA_917563855.2). Classification (NCBI taxonomy): domain Eukaryota; kingdom Metazoa; phylum Arthropoda; class Insecta; order Trichoptera; family Limnephilidae; genus Limnephilus; species Limnephilus lunatus. The sequence goes on along the minus strand of OU830596.1, from coordinate 93,629,679 downwards.
TGTTCTATCTGAGAACGAGAAACAGGCCACTGGCACTGTTACATTCACTCATCAAAAAATTCCTAATCGCTTCCCTAAAAGTGTGATATTGGTATACCGTCTTTATTTCAATTGGTAGATTATTAAAGATTTTCGGGGCAAGGAAGTTAAACTGTGACTGGGCCATTGAGGTTTTTGTAACTGGAATAATATAGTTAGATTGTTTGGAATATCTTGTACTGTAGTTTGATTCAAAAAAATTTTTTTATATAAATTTAAATTTGAAATAGGAAGATAGGTATTTGATATACAAGGATTTTATGTTAAGCACTTGGAGGTCACTTAATAAGTCCTTCGTGGGGTGAATGTAATGTACTTTGTAAATAGTCCGTATTATCAGTTTTTGAGCTTTTATAAACAGATCTAATATTGTTTTAGAGCATCCTCCCCAGACAATAATACAGTAAGATATTAATGATTGACATAGAGAAAAGTAAACTGTTTTAGGTGTATTTTTGTTTAATATATTTCGTAATGATCTAAAGATGTATGCCAGTTTCCGTATACGGTTTGTGACATTAATTACATGGTCTTCCCACCTAAGTTTATTATCAATTATTACCCCTAAGTACTTAATGGAATCTACTCATTCCAGTGGATTGCACATACATCTAACGAGATCTTTACAAGAATTTATTTTTAGTACATGATTAATTGAGGGTTGACTTGGGTTATTAAGGTTAAATGTTAGATGTTTCGTTTTAGATATGTTTAACGTAAGTAGATTATCATCCAGCCACTGTTTGATATTATTTCCGCTCTACGAAATGTTTCTTCCCATGTTTTAATTTTTAGTACTAGGGCAGTATCATCGGCAAAAGTGATTATATTACCATCAATTTGTAATCTACATAAATCATTAATGTATATGAGAAAAAGTATGGGACCGAGTACACTTCCCTGTGGTACACCAAAGTTGATTCTGGTTGGACGGGATGATTTCAGTGATGGTAACTGAACACATTGCTTTCTATCTGTTAGGTATGGTTTGAACCATGTGATGGGTCGAGCCCTTACTTGGGTTTTATTACCTCTCCTCTCTTGCGTTTCGATCTCCGGACGGTAGACCCTTCTCTCGTACTGTTTGATTCGCCAATAATGTCTTGAATCATGACTCGTTTTTCCCACCCCTGTGACTGAACACAGCAAAAGGCTTTCTCCTTCCGGGAAAACTTTACAATAAACCCTTTCCTTTACGTTGTGTATTTTTTGTTTCAAAGGTACTAGAAAATCTAGAATAGGTATTAAATGTCTATATGTGGTAACTTTTGGTTCTTTTAGGTAAGGTGTGGAAGAATTTCCCTGCATCTTTTGAACGTATGAAGGATACTTACTGTCTAAATCTATCCTAAATATGTCCCCATTACGTCCCTAATGATGTACGCTGCTTTAATACTCTCGCCGTACCCCCTGTAGTTCTTGGAAGTCTATAAAGTTGATTTTTGACCCTAATAGACGTCCTAATAGATTTTAAAATACGTACCTAGAATATTTCGTTTAGTTATTTGGCGGCTCCTTTGTATCGCTCTCCATGGCTGGACCCTATACATAATTGTGATAATATTATATTGTTAGTAAACGCAAAATTCGTACCTAAGATTGAAGGGATAAGGGAGGGATGGATAGAATGGATCATGCATTTTTTGCAATCTAGTACTGGCTCCTCCACTTGACCAAATTGACCAGGTGGTCGGCTCTCCGGACACAACCTCCCGACCAAAGCATGTCAAGGCTATACCCATGGCACCCAGAAGATCTCTTGACGATCAACCAGATACCCGGACCCTTCAATAACCAAGGAAGGACGGCATGCCTTCAAACCTTTCCCGATCAACCCCAGTATCGAACACCTCCGGGACTACGTTACTGGCTCTAGAAGGGGTAATCCAATTCGTCCCTTGTCAAGGCTCTATTCGCGAAAATGTGGCTACAGCTTGTGATAGACAGATCCATCCTCCTGCGAGACCGGTCCAGCGTATAAACCACCTCTAGTAGCGAACATACAACTTAAGTATTGTCTAAGCGCTATGTTTGCTTCTAGGTCGATAGGATTAAAAAATGTGCAGGCGCTGCAGGGTTGTTTCCACAAAATGAACTGCTTATGCTCCTCCCACACTACCTTGCCGGTAACCCGAGATGCTTTTGGCCAAGACGCCTCCGTCAGCAAACCGCGTCCTTACATACCGTTTGGCAACTCATTTCATATCCGTCTCGTCACGCCCATTCTCTCGACACGGTTCCGCGAAAGGGAATTACTTCCAGTATCTCGCGTGACCCGATCAGTCTATGGTGAGCATCCTCTCCTAACAGGACAATGTGGGAAGACCCTTACCGATGGACCAGACATTGACACATATGTATAGCCTCGGTGTCATCGTCACATTGTTCAACCATAAAGTTTAAAAGGCGCAATTCAACAAATAGGAATTCAAAGGAGTGCCTGTTAGTTTTAAATTTACGTTTCACTCTCGGAGTGTTTAGGTTGCAGGCGGTCGCTTTCTATTGGGTATGTCGTATACCCCGATGGACTCCCCATTTGGTTGAGGGTACAACACTCGTTCATTTTTTTGCTCCCCCGCCAGTGCCATCAGCTGTCTGAAAGAAAAGGTCACTGTCCTTGGTGATAACACCGTTGAACATATCCTGAAATAATATTATGAAATTTTGTCATTTGTTTAAATCTTCAGTTTCACGAGGCAGTTTCGGTTCTGTCATCTCTGCGTCGCGTTCCGGGATGGCCTGAGAATTTAAATTAGGTATAACAACTTACCGAGTACGTAATTGCTAAAATCCCGGTCGGAGATATACACGACCAATTCTTAATTACGTATGCCGTTGACCTGTGGAGAAAACAAAACTTCCTACGAATTTCGTACTTTTATTTGTAAACTAAATATGGTAAATAACCGCTCGACGCCGTTTATGTGGGCTTTCGCAAATTGACCGTTTTCGTAGATTACTAGATGTGTTCTAACTATTAAAATTAAAATATACCAAATTCGATATCATTCCTGACTCCCGAACCCTTGCTGAGATTATTTAAATCTAGTTAAGTTTATTATTAATTTCGCTCTTTCGCGGTCTATCACGACATTTTTATAAAAGGGAGGAAATTTATTATTGCAAAACTGGGGCCATTATTGTAAACCTAGAACGACTGTTTATTCGCTATTACTTCAAATTAAGTTAGTTAAGTCCCTCCCATCCGAATTAGCACCATTTATTATTATTTTTATTAAAATTCAAGGCCGATATTTTTATTTAGGGTAAATATTTATAGATATCTTTTCTCTCTCTACATAATAAACGATAACAATCGCGAACTTTTACCGACGATTATTTTTGTGAATAATTAACACAACACCGGATAAGATATAAGACCGTCATTCTCATAATACGTATTTACTGACTTTTATTTCGTCCAATCGATAGGTTAAATATTATTATTAGAATTTATTTATTTAAGAATTATCCTCTTTCTCGTGAACTAAGTCATGTATTTTCCACTGAATCTAATTCATTAACACTTGCAAAGCATAATCAACGAAGTTAGTTTAACACTACACAGTCTCGATTTTTTCTAAGTCCAGCCATCAATTCCCGATACACGCACGATTTTTTACAGTTCTTCTTCCCCCGAAATCTAGCACCGAACTCCCCCTCCCCGACCAAATTACGTCTTTATACCCCGTTTCTCCCATCAATCAAATTTAAATTTTGCAATTTACAACCTTATAAACGCGTAATATCGTCTTTGTCCCATACCACATTCCTATCCCGCCGGTTACTCCCTTTTCCTTCCAACGTCCTGTTCCAACCGACCTCCTTCCTACGATGGCACTCCTCTGTCGCAATCGATCAGGGGCGTATTTGGGTCTAAACATCTAATTCCCACTCGAGTCTCCGCATGATTAGTGGATATAATCCACCTTTTATCGTGTGAATAATTAATTCAACTTTTCTCGAAAATCTATAGTGTTCATTCTATCCTTTTTTAATTCGCTTCCAAATACGGTGTATCCTGAATTTTCTATATAACTGCCCTACTTTCTTGGCTTAACCCAAATCCAATTTCAACTCATTAACCTACAACATATCCCGACAGTTATCTATTAAGCATTCATTATTATAAAATTCTCCCAACACGTCACTGCCTAGATATTCCGACGTTTTAACATTTGGCTATGGATTTTCTAATAAATTTGTGACTGAATATCCTTTATCGAACGTACCGCTAGTGTGCACACTCAGCTATGTCCGTTTCCGGCTATATGTCGCGTTTCTTGTGTTCGTATACAATTTTTTTATTTCTCGCGTTTGCAAATGCTCATGGGAAAACTCTATAATCACTTGACCCACTTACCAGCAAAGTCGTGATGCTCGTAGGACCTTATTTTATAACAATCTAAACTTTTATGACCTCGATTCTCCTTTCTCACGGGCTATAACCACTGCCAAGATCCCATTCCAATCCTGCCTTCGAACGTCTTTTTCCTAGTTCCTCCTACATTTTACATCCTTCTCTGGTACCAAAACCGATAAATCTCCCGTAGTTACTCGCCTAGAGGTCAAGAAAATACTTGAGTTTTCAAATAATTTAAAATCCTGACAGGTCGTTAAATTTTATGCTTTTTCACTAATTTCTTTCTCCTATCATCTGTATGTAAAATCAAGTGGTGATTTCAGCTTAATGCGTACCTAAGAGACCCAAAATCATGTCAGATGTATCGCACTCGAGACCCACTTAAAGAACAAGAGATCGTAAACCTTCCCTCCCCTCTAAACTAACGGACAAAAATCCAATACAAAATCTTAGACTTCATATGGTCACTAACATGAATTGATTTCCCTCGACTACCTCGAAGAGATCGGCTCCTGTGGGTTTTCCACGTCTAACACTTTCCCCCATCGTCTACCTGCAGAATCTGCTAGATATTTGTCTGGAAAAAGCGGTTAAGACGGTCAATGTCCACTCCCGTTTCACGATTACTAAGTAATCGAGATCGCTTGCTACTTTAGTTAATCAGTGCATGATCTTTGTCTTTTTGAATTTTCCGCCACCGAGATCCCCGCAAAACTTCCCGATTCCAGACGTGAAATCAGCTGTTGTCGATTCCCTCCTGCTCCCATAAAAATGCGATTTATGACCAAGTTAGAAGTGGTTCTATCCCCTTAAAATATCTGCCCGACCAAACCGTGAGATAATCTTGGAATCTTAATTTTGCAAATCCCTCACCCCACGCCCCCGGCCTGTGATTGGTTTAAGACGCACCTACTGGCCTCATCTCTATTCTGATTGGATAGTCGTTGTTTTTTTTCTAACTACTTACACCCCTTCGTGGCAAAGAAATCCCAAAAATTTAAAAAAGATTCCTTTAATATTGATTTTAAAACCACCCGAAAGATGTCGATAGTGTGATCATATTCTCTATTTAAAAAAAAAATTTACCCACCTATACCGGAGTGAAATAGGTTCATCACAACCATTCAAATGCCTTATTTTGTATACCGATTTGCCGTAGCTTAGCTAAAAGGATTGGACGAGAGACTGTGTCAAATGCCTTAGCTAAGTCCAGAAATATTGCCAAACATTTATCACCATTATCTAAGGCTTGCGTTATATGAGATGTTAATTCTAAAATAGCAGAATCTGTGCTTAGCCCTTCTCTGAAGCCAAACTGGTTTGACGATAGAATGTTGTATTTTGTAAGATGGTCGATAAGTCTTTTTTTTACAATTTTTTCCATAATTTTGGATAGTGATGATAGTATAGAAATAGGTCTATAGTTTGTTATGTTTGTACGGGTTCCAGTCTTAAAAATTGGTTGAACTAACGCAAGTTTAAGTTTATTTGGGAATACACCTTTGTTGAGAGTGAGATTAATGATATGTACTAGTGGTTTGTTTATAAAAGGTTCAATTGTTTTAAGTATTTTTGAGGATATTTTATCTTGATTACATGAATAAGAGGGCTTTAATTGTTTAATGGTTTGTGAAATTTTAGCAGAGTTAGTGGGGTTTAATATGAGTATGTTGTTTTTTTTTTACCAGCAGATTTATTGATTTTGTCGGAAAGAACATTTTCATTGGTTGAAGTCTCATTTAGAATTTGTGATGCTAAATTTTTACCGATATTACAAAAATATTCATTTATGTGATTGGTCACACTATCAGGGTGGTCTTTTAGGGAAGTGTCTTGTCCGTTGATATTTAGTTTAGTAATTGATGGTGTTGGGTGGTCAGTGTCAGATATTTATTTTATAATTTGCCAGATTTTTTTGTTATTATTGCAGGCTTTGGACAGTTTGTCTTTGTAGTAGTTTTCTTTTGTTTGTTTGTTTTTGAATGTTTATTTAGATGTATGCAAAAATTTTTTCATACATCTAGTAAAAAAAATATAAACAAATACAATTGATACAGTTACATTTTTACAAATACAATTTAAGTGGAAAAAAAAAAGATTACAAAAATAAAAATAAATTTTGAGGAAACAGATATGAGAATAATATTTGAAAGATTTTTATGAATCAAAAAACATTCTTCACATATAATGCACACATCCTACGAAAAGTGCTAAGACTTGAGGCTTCCTTTACGGCATTTGGCAGGCTGTTAAAAAGTTTTTGTCCTTTATAAAACGCGCTATTTTGTGTGCACGAAAGTTTAGTTTTGGGAAGCCTAAAGTCTCCGCGTCTTCTCGTAGGATAGTTGTGAACATTTTCGTGAAACATAATGTTACTCTTCAGATAATTTGGTAGCATATTATTTTTCAGCTTGTAAATCATTGTTAATGCATTATACGTTATATGTTGTTTTGTCGTCATCATATTTAGATTTTGTAACATAATTTTGACTCTAGTAAACATATTATATTTTAAAATCATCCTCATCCCCCTATTTTGTATAACCTGTAGTTTATTATTTTGGGCTTCGTTACATAGGAATAAAACACTAGAACAATAATTTAAATGCGGAGTTACAATAGAATTGTAAACAAGGCGCGTTGTCTTGAGATCCAAGTTATTTCTGATCCTTTTTAAGAATCCAACTTTTTTAGCAATTTTTTTTGTTATGTATTCTAAGTGTTCGTCGAATTTTAATTTATCATCCAATATTACACCCAGATATTTAATACTGCTAACCCTTTCTATGTTTTCGTTATCGATTGTTAGTATTGCCTGCTCCTTTCCACCTAGGCTATCCACAATTAAAAACTTTGTTTTCGTAACATTCAATTTTAATTTGTTTTGGTGAAGCCAAAGCGCTACATAATTTAAATCAGTTTGTATTTTTTCAATGGCGTCCTGTAAATTTTTACTGGCTATGTATAACAATGTATCATCAGCAAATAGTTTAATTGCACAATGCTTTAACACTTTGATAATATCATTCATGTATATAATGAACAACAATGGACCTAAGACGGATCCCTGCGGAACGCCTTTATTAGTACTATGTGGTTCAGATGTTTTACCACCATATTTTGTAATTTGTGTTCTTTCTGATAGGTAATCAACAAACCACTTATTTTCTTTACCATTAATTCCAATATTACTTAATTTTTTGATTAATCTATCTCTATCGATTGTTTCAAATGCCCGCTTTAAGTCTAGAAATACTGCAATAATTTTATTTTTTTATCTCTAAAATTTTTCCACTCATCTATTACATAGTTAATAGCGGTTTCACAAGAACATTTATTTCTAAAACCAGATTGTTGTGGAACTAATATCTGCTTGGCCTCAATATATTCTGTTAATTGCTCCTTTACAATGAATTCCAGTATTTGTTCATATTTGGGTAAACAATTGATCGGCCTATAGTCGTCAAATTTTTTTGGGTTATCAATTTTCGGGATAGGAGTTATTACAGACGTCTTCCAAGTTTTGGGGAATACTCCACTATTCAAAGATTCATTGATAATTTGGACCATCGATTCGCCAATAATATTTATAGAGTCTTTGATTATATTTATTGTAATACCATCTGCAGATTCCTTCGATTTCATATTACTCAACACCCTCTTTAAGTACGGTAAATCCACATTTTTAAACTTAAATTCTTTATCAGTGCGTATAGGCTCGTCTAGTTGGTTCTCAGGATGTTGTGGAATACTTTCGATTATAAGATCTATGCTCGAAATAAAATGCTTGTTAAATTTAGTCGCTATCTTCTCTACTTCTTCTTCAGTTCCATCTGGGAAATCAATTGACTTTACAATTTCTTTTTGTTTACCCTTTATGATTTCTTTTAGTGTTATCCAAAGTTTTCTTGGTTCATTCTTTTGTGTTTCTAATTTTTGCTTATAATAATCGCATTTATGTTGTTTAATTTGTTTGGAGTAAATATTACGAACTTTTTTATATGCATTCCATTTTTCTTCTGATGGTTCCAATTTTGCCGCTTTATATGCATTATCTCTTTGTTGCTGAAGGTTGTGTAATGGTTTTGAATACCATTTATTCGTATTTTTAAACTTAACCCTTTTCATTGGCATAATTTTATTGACCGCTGTAGTCAAAATATTGACGAAGTTTTCTGCTTTGTCATTTAGGTTATTTGATTCGGTAACTTGAGAAATACTATTTTGTAAAGTTTCACAAAATTTTGTTTGATCATATTTACTTTTATCTCTATATGTAATTTCCCTTGATTCATTTTTAATTATACTCGTTTCAAATATTGTTAATATATTTTCGTGGTCTGATATTTTTGGAGTATTCACAACATTAACATTCAAGTAAAAATTATTTGTAATAACTAAATCAATAATGGTTGCTGATGTATTTGATATCCTAGTTGGTTTGGTCACAAGTTGTTTCAGTCCTAGATTATTTACTAAACATTGAAGTCTATTACTGCAGGTATTTTTGACTTTCATGTCAATGTTAAAGTCACCGGTTACATAGAACATATCTTGATTTTTCATGTTTTTCGTACACCAACTTTCGAAGAAATCCAAAAATTTTGAATGGCTTTGGTTTGGTGAGTGATATAATACAGCGTATGTTCCTTTAATCAAGTTTTTTCTTATTTGTACTGCCAGTATCCATGTATTTTTTTCATCAAACACTTCATTTGATATTATTTTAAAAGATATATTATTTTTAATAATCATAACGACTCCTCCCGTATGCCGACTAAATGAATCGCATCTTACAGTTGAATATCCTATAAATGATACTTCAGAATCGTAAATATCACTAGTTATACATGTTTCACTTAACATTAAAATTTCTGGTTTGAGTTCTTGTAATAATACTTCAATTTCATTTAAATGAGCCAAAAGACTTGAAATGTTTAAGTAGTATATTGTTGCTTTTCTTTTTATCCTAAAAAATCAATTTTTCTCTTCTCCGATTCTATATTTCTTTTGTAAATAGGACACTCTTTGCTCCATGCATGGTGATTATCATTTAGGTGTAATGAAAGTTTATCATTTGTGAGTTTGCAATTCACACACTTTGGTGATTTTAATGAGATTATTACATATGTTTCTGTATTTTTTATAAAATATTTGTGCTTGTATATTTGGATTGTTATGTAGGTTTTTGTGGAGCTTGTCCCGTTTTTTAATACAAACAATAAGGCCGTCTGTAATCCATGGTTACAGTTTTTTTTATTTTTTTTATTGTTCAAGGGGGATTCTTCGGTGACAGCCTCAATATGTTGCAATAGGGTTTCAGAAAAAATATTAAAAGCAATATCTACGTCTGCTGAATTTAGGATAGAGAGTCAATTTTCTAATTTAAGTTTAGAAGTTAGTTGCTCGAAATTTACCTTTTTCTTTTTTATATTATCACATGATGTTTTGGAAATGGGTATTTTATTCATGAGGTCAATTATTATTGAGAAGTGGTCAGTTATGGTTGATTGATATACAGTTGCTTACGCATTTTTTTTTGTTCTTACGAATATGTGGTCAATGCATCATTTGGTCGTGTCTGTTACTCTGGTTGGAGCATTGATATAAGAGATAAGCCCGTGTTGAGTCATTAGATTTTTATAATCAAGCGTTTGTATTGACATGGGCTTAAGTAGATCAATGTTAATGTCACCGATTACCATTAGCTCTTCGTTTTGTGTAAAGTTCAATAATGCCAAGTCTAACGATCTGAGGAAGGCTGAAGTATTTTGTTGTTTAGGTGACCTGTATAGTGCAAGAATTGTGGTTTGGTTGGTTTTTATTTTAAGGCAGTTGGCATTTTCGATGAGTAATTCAGAGATAATCGGGTCTAGCTCGGATTTTACATACGCCTCCATCTGACTGCGTTTTATTATTTTGTGTGTTGAAAACTGTAAATCCTGCAATGTTTTTGTGAGTGTAATTTGATTTGATCCAACATTCAGTTAAAATTATTACATCAAAAATATTATTCAAACCGGCAAGTGTTACAAGTAGGTTATTATAGTTCTTGTCAATGCTCCGAATATTAGTTGAAAATATTTTTAATCGTTTGTAGGGTTTTAGAATATCTATACACATTGAGGCATCATTAGTTTCAGGAGTAATTATGTTTCCATGGTTTTCTATTTGTAGATTAATATCAATCATTTCGTTTTATGAAAATTATATAAAAAATGAAAACTTAAGTAATAAGACATGACATTACAATTTGTGACAGTAATTATGTTAAAACTAGAGTAATCTGTTAAAAAAAAGTATGAATACATTATGTTGGGTACATACATCGTTAATGGTAGAGTAAATTATGTAATAACATTCGAGTGAAAAAAATATGCATGGAATGATCTACCGATTTCTTAAGGAATATTAAAAAGGCTTTGGCCAAAAAAGGTAAACTACGGTATGAATAATTAGAAATTGGATTACAAATTATTATAAAAATTATCCTGATAAAAGAAAGTAAGAATACGTTATTTTGAGTATATAAATGGTTAATAGTTGTATGACTCATACAAAAATATGCAAGGAAAAAAATGTTTACAGAATGTTCTACTTTTTTCTTAAATAATATTAAAAGAGCGTTTGTGTGGATGATATGAGGTAGAGTATGGTAATATGTTTAACAATAATATTAGCAGTTATTATAATAATTATGCTGGTACAAGAGAAATATACTAAATAAGGTAAGAACTCATTATTTTGAATATATACATTGTTAAGAGTGATACGATTCAAACAAAAACTTGCAAGGAAAATAATATTTGTGGAATGAACTAATTCGAAAAAACTTGAGCTCCAGCTAAAGGAGATAAAATATAGTAAGAATAATAAGTAGTGAGATTAGCAATAATCACAACAATTGTGTTGATACAAGAAAAAACTAATAAGGTGAGTAAAAATGCATTATTTTGGGTACATATATTGTTGTTAGTGGTACTACAGGTACAAAAAATTGCAGTGAAAATGATATTAGCTGAATGATTATTGTTTTGCAGCACAGTAGAGGTTGATATACCTTTTTTCATCTGTCATAGTGGTTGACGCTTTTCTCGATCAAGATCAAGGACATTTTTTATCGTAATAATTTTGGAGGTGTCCGTTTGTCTAAGTAGAATACGCCCAGAAGTCGTCCAAGAATGTTTGTAGTTATTATCTCTGGCAAATTTTTTGGTTTGAGAAAGAAGAAAATTTCCTTTTTGTGTTAAATGTTCGGACAAGTAAATCCGTTTGGCTTATGCGAAAGTCCCAAGTCCGCTGTATTGAGTTTATTTGCGCTGGTGGTAGTGGATTTTTTATATGCTTTGATTTTGTTCAGGAAGTCATCACGGGATTTAATATTATTGAAAGACACTATTAAAGATCTGGGGTTCTTCTCGGGCAGTTTCGGTCCTAGCCTATACATTTTTGTAATTTCTGATTGTAAGGATATATCTCCATAGTCAATAATTTTTTAATTTTTTTTTTACTATTTCAATATTATTTTCAGTGTTTGATTCTGGAACACCTCTTATGTCGACATTGCATATTTGGGTCAGGTATTCTAGGCGGCCAATTTTATCTTCTTGTTGGGTAATAGTATTTTGAAGGACAGCATTATGATTATTTATTACCAACATATCAGCATTGACGGTTTTATGGGATTTTTCAATATCATTTATACGCTTTTTTAGTTCATCGTGTTGGTCCGATATAAATTGAATTAATTTTATTATTTCTTGGTTTTGTAAGATGATCGACACATACTTTTGAGTATATGAGTCAAGTTTTTGTTCGACAATATCCATTATACTTTTTTTTAAATTGGATAATTCCATAATAAACAAATCAGATGTAAGTAGCCCTTGGTATGCACCATCTGTGGTTGTACTTGGTAAATTATCTGTGCCTTTCGACTGGGTGGGTGCAGATTTTGGTGATTGAGTCACCTGATTACGTTGTTTTCCGGTAGATGGCTGTTCATCATTTAATAATATGTCATTTCTTGTCGTCTGTTTTGGCTTATTTTTTAGATGTTGAATGCATTTTTTACACTTCCATTGTGTGCTCCTTGCACTACGACTGGTGGATTCCACAATTTCTGCACAGCCGAGGTGATAATTGCTTTCACAAAGACAACAGCACATAAATTTTGATGGGTTATCGATATTTTTTTGACATACGATGCATTGTGTATTCATTTTAGATGTTTTTTATGCAAGCTCTCCGTAAAAAGTTATTGTTATGTGTTTACTTAGGTAAGGTTCCGTAAAAAGTGATTGTTAATGGCCGAGTTTTTTCCGAAAAGATTGACACTTGGTGACAGTTTTGTATTTGAAGTAAAAACACTAAAATACGCAACTCTGCGAGATAAGAATACACAGGTGTAATGCGCTTTCCTCAATTTAGTATAATTTTAAACTTTAAACTTAGTTCGCAATCGTTTTGTTTGTTGTTTTCTTATTTATTTAATGTGGACATAGAATTACGTCAACACTAGACTTGGTTATGTGGGTAAGCGTTACAAAAAAATATGAAACGTTACGAAAAAATGTGACACGCTAATCAATATTAAACGTTATCAATGTGAAACGCTAATAAATGATATGAGTTGAGAGCTGAGAGCTGAGAGCTGAGATCTGAGAGTTGAGAGTTGAGTTGAGTTGATGGGGATGTTGAGGAATGGGGATATTTTTATTCCTGTTATTGTTATATTGGTAATGGACGGCATAAGTAAGTGAAGTTTTACTTCAGTCGTGTGGTCTAAAGCACACTCGTTTTTTTTTTACTCCAAACAATGTCAGCAATCACTGGATAAATAGTTAAGTACGTCCCAACACACTTTATACCTAAGTAGATATCTAATTATCCAAATACTCATCTCAATGCGCGTCGTAACAATCAAGGTCGTAAGAAACAAACCTGTTTTCACGTATTTTGGTCATTCAATCTTTTTTATCAAAGGTAAATAATTATCTCCGATTTTTTTTGAAAACATCTTTACGCACGCTTGACCTGGGGAGTAAGCTGATGAATGCGTGCCGAGAGCGTTACGAAAAGTGTGACCGGGTGAGGTGAACAGAAGTTGAGAGGGAGATATAAGTTAGTGAAGATAGAAAGAGAGAGAGAGAGTTACGTTTCGTATATTACTGTAGGGGCAAGAGAGAGAGGTGCGAACACAAGTAATAATTTATTGAATAACCATGCCAAAGGTTACACCAAGGTCATAGGTCACCCCAAGGTCATAGGTCACCCCAAGGTTATTGGTTATCCCAAGGTCATAGGTCACCCCAAGGTCATAAGTCACCCCACGGTCGTAGGTCACCCCACGGTTTTAGGTCACCCCAGGGTCATAGGTCAACCCATGGTCATGGACATATTTTAAAAAATTACCTTTGAATGTAAAACCATTTCTTTTGTTAGTTTCTATACCTAATCAAAATCATTTTCATTGCCATTTGTGCTGTATTTCCGTAGATTCTTACTTGTATGGCGAAGTTCTAACTTCAAGTTTTTAAAGCTCCATTTGTTTTACAATCTTCTCTGTTTTACATCACTTTGAACCTTTTGCAATTGTCATTTTGTTTGTATCTGCCAGTTGATCACAGAGTAGTTCATCACTATAATTGGATATGATTCTACCTTCGCCTTTTTCTTACATTAGCTCCACAGCTAGAGGTACCCAGGAATACAGGTTCAATCTCTCTGGAAAAAATTAAGCCAGAACAGAAGCCCAACAAGGCCACGGGGCCAGATGGGATCCCACCTCATATCATTATCTTATTAGGAAAACATTTGTACAATCCAATTTGTTTTATCTTTAATCTCAGTATTACCACTTCCACTTTTCCTCAATCCTGGAAACTTACTAAGGTAAGCCCAATTCACAAATCAGGGACCAAAAAATAAAATGTCCAGAACTACAGACCAATAGCGATACTATCAATACTTCCTAAAATATTCGAAAAGATAATTTGCGGAAAGCTGAAAATACAAATTCAACCATTTCTTTGGGGTAATCAACACGGATTTTTACCAAAGAAATCAACCATCTCTAATCTTCTCGAACTCTCGCAAAGAGTGGAAAGAGGATTAGATGCGCAACAACAAACCGATGTGATCTACACGGACTTCGCTAAGGCGTTTGACCGAGTCGATCATGATGTGTTATTACGGAAATTACACAGAATAAGTTTCGATAAGCCTCTTCTAAATTTTTTTGCCACATATCTGAGAAATAGAAAACAGTGTGTATGCATCGATGGATACAGGTCTAGGGAATTCTCTGCATTCTCTGAAGTACCACAAGGGTCAAACCTGGGACCTCTACTATTTTTAATTTTAATGATGACATTCAAGAATGCATCAAACATTCCACTTGCCTGCTTTTTGCTGATGATCTGAAATTACTTAAGAGGATTTGTGACGGGCAAGATTGTGTCAAATTACAAATCGATTTAGATTCAATTTCATCATGGGCTGATGAAAATAAATTATTTTTTAATACAAAAAAATGTGTCGCAATGTCATATACACGTTCAAGAAACCCCATAAAATTTGATTATAGTATTAAAACAGATATATTGTCACCAGTAAAATCCATTAAGGACCTAGGGATAGTCTTTTATCCTAAACTTATATTTTCTGACCATATATTTCAGTTGACAACATAATGCTACAAGCTGCTAGTGTTTGTTATAAGATCATGTAAACAGTTTTCAAAACCTGAAGCAATGATGGCCATGTATAACTGCATTATAAGGTCTAAAATTGATTACGCCTCTACTGTATGGGCCCCATACCAGAAAAAATACACTGAGAAATTAGAACAGATTCAAAAAAAGTTTCTTAGATACCTGTATATGAGAATGCACGGGGGGTACCCGCGATTCATGCATCATGAAGATCTGCTCACAGAAACGCATTGCCAAAGTCTCCAGTCGAGGAGGAGTGGGACCCTTGCAGTAACGGCGTACAAAATCATAAATAATTTAATAAATAGCCCATACCTCCTGGAGTGTTATAAGTTGTATGTGTCGAACAATTATAGCCGGGGACGGTACCACGATCTACTATGTATCCCACATAGCAGAACAGACGTAATGGCTAGGCATAGCATGACACGAGGTATGGTGTTGTTAAATAACGCTTCCAAAACTGTTGACATCTTTAACAGTAGAGGCATTTAACCCTTAGAATGGCAGGAGACCATATTTGTCCCAACGCACATAGGTCTCGTATAAAACGCTGTAACTCCCTTATTATCATAGTGAGAAATACGTTCTAAACGGTGTTAGAAAGGGAAAACACCACGCTTTATATTCCAATCTAAAAAATAGCCACCAAAATAGTAAAATGTACACTTTTATGTATACAAAGTTTTGAAATGCAAATTGAAAAAAAAATTTTAAACTTGGGGAATTTTTTATAATTTATTTTTACATAGAGCGATAAAAAGTGTGATGATAATATGTGTTTGTTATACGCTTGTCTAATAAAATATGTATGCGTTTTTTTTTATTATCTGTAACTTTAGTTAGAAAAAACGTAAGATGAGCCATTTTTAAAACTTTTTTTGTTTGTGTAAAAAAATTTTATAATAAAAAAAAATATATGTTTATTTCGAATTTTATAATTTGAAAGCGTATTTCATCACCTTTCTAAATCAGTTTTTAGTTTTTGAATGTGCTCAGAAATATTCCAAATATTTGCATTTTATTGTAAAGCGAAAATATTATGATCAACCGAATAAGTGTTATTTTTATATCGTTTTTGGGAGATAATAAAAGGTAGATAATTATCCACTTAAGTAATCAGATTTTAGTTAAAATAATAAAAATATTTTTTATAGGAAAAAATCCAACGAAAACAACTGCCTTTTCAATTTTAACATTTCGCTTTGGTGCATTTTGGTACTATTTTTTACCGTAAGCGTCTCAACTTATGAAACTGATTTGATAAGCTGTGATAAGGTTGGAAGTTCGCGCGAAGATTAGACCTGTCAAAAAACTTAAGAACAACACTTCTGTAACTTACTAAAAATTACCTGAAGTGACTTTTGGTATCATTTACATTGGTAAGGGGGCATACATTTATTACGTGAGCTCAAAACCAAGTGGCCCAAATTTTTCTCACCAATGGGGCGGGGGGGGGGGAGGGGGTCTAGATTGGAAGAAAAACTGCTCACGTAATTAATGTATGCCCCCTAATTTGGTCATTAGTCGCTTACATGAGCGACTTATGAAATAGAATAGCGCTGTATTGAAATATTTAGTTCATTTAAATGTGTTTAATTATTTATAGTTAAATGAGTGAACGCTGCGTTGACTATATGTTAATATTGTATGATGGATTATACAGTTTGTAACAGAAAATCGGCTTTTATTTGAGCTACTGGTACACGAGCAACTCTTTTTGTACAATTTTTTTTGAGGTTAAAAATATTCATCGACTTTGTGAGTTTGGACATGAACATGGAGAGCATAATTTTTTTTCTTCGAAATAAAAATACATGGAAGAAAATTTGTCAATTTCGCACGTAATAACAGGTTAAAAAGGTATAAATTTACATTAAATGTTTTTGTGTGACTTGATTGTTAAATTCATGTAATAATGAGAGTAGGTATTAAAAAACTACAAATGAAACATATCATTCTTTACACGTGTACACAATATAGAAATAGAGGGTATTGGATACAACAAATTTGTAGTAAGAGTCAAGGGGTACCTACGCAGGCTCAAAAATGTTGAAAACCACTGTTCTAGGATAACTAACATCACTTTTGTGTTCTGGAAAGCGGCATCTTTGTTATTTTTCTCTTAGAAATTATCTATAAGCATGAGACAATCTTGGAAATTTGGAGAATTTACCTCAACAAACTTAGCAAAGTTAGATTGGATTGTAACCTCACTGAGTGTAAGCAATAAGACTGAAACAAAATGTTCCCCAAAAAACATAGATGGCGGTAGCATTCTTAAATACCTGTTAATTTCAAAGCATATTTTTTTTATTTTTATCATAATTTTTACTATAAAAGGCGATTGTATAAATTTTATAAAAAATAAATAAGATTCACTTCAAGTGAATAAGTTACACTAAGGAAGGGTTGTTTAAAAAAATTTGAACAATTCGTCAAATTTTTTAAGTTAATTATCACGTTCTGTGTGAGTTCCATCCAAGTTCTATTATTATATAATTATAGGCTAGTTGCCTTATAAACCTGAAATAATCACAGAACTTGAATAAAACTTATACAGAACGTGAAAATTAACTTAAAATATTTGATGAATTTATCTCTTATAATATGAAGAGAAAATAACCGAATAAACACGGTCTCCTAACTTCGGAATCTCGTAATCACTTTTTAATTTTGGGTTTTCGAAGTTGCAATTTTTTGGGTAAAATTTGGAAAAAAAGGTCGCTAGGGGTTAATATCAGCTGTATTATGTCTAAGACGATCGGGTATAGGATTTCCAACAATTCTAGGAGCTTCATTAGTTTATCTCAATTAATTAATAAGACAGTTATTTTGCAAAACGGACGATATTATTCAAAATATTGTACAGGGTATCCGAGGGTAAAGTGCATTAACTTCGGGAGGTGATTCTACATGATGGTGGGAGTAAAAAAGATTAACAACTTTTTCCGAAATTCCAAATTTTTTTTCCCATACAAAAAGACGTACCTACTAAAAATCCTTAGGGTGAGGTACGATCTTACTTGCTGTGAGCCTGCCGGGCACGATTGTGGCAATAATAATGGTTGTGATTGGTCCGTATTGTAACAGCGGAAAATAATAAAGTTGGCCGCACACGCTGGTCTAATTTCATCTTTTTACCACAAAACTACCCCTAAAAGTTGGAATTTCGAAAAAAGTTATTTATCTTTTTTACTTAGAATATCGTGTACAATCACCTGTATATTGACAGCTTATATGACACTCTAGAGAGGGCGCGCTTAAATTAGTCAATCGTCGGTCGGAATACCTCTTATCAATTGTTGACCGTCCTCGCAAGTATTGATAACTGATAATAGATGAATAATTTAGTCAATATCGTATTGATATAGGGTTTTATCGATCGTTCGTCTTAGACTTTTTGAACTATGTAGCCTCAATTAAAGTTACCCACCTGTGCCAAACAGGGTGAGAAACACAAGTACTGTAGGATAGGCTGGAGGTACCAACCCAAGACATAATTCGTTGCGTTCAGCCGCGCCTTGGGCTCGAACCTTTTCAAGTGACATGTTCAAATACAAATGTTCAACACGTCCGTTACAAACACCTTTGGTTTGCTACAAAAAAGTGCAAAAAAACATTCTCACGGTGTTCTATCTGAAACCCGAAGTGACCCTTTTTCATTTATTTGCCGAAAATAAATGTTAAGCTAATTTCATTTTAAAATTTAAAGAAAGCTTGTTTGAAGAATAGGTTGGAATCTCAAACATGAGTTGGTTTTGAGAAATCCCGGAAATTGGAAAGAGTCACGCACGCCATTTTTATTACTCACTAATTGTTTCCAAGACATGTTTAGGAAACGAACAACGTGAATTCAGCGTATAAGATTAACATCACAAAATATCGTGTGATAGTTACTCGTGTATCGTAAAAAGAGAACATTATAATGTTATTTTATAAGAAACATGATTAGAGAAAGTAAAATGACAATCAACGAATATAACTGGTCACACAGATGAGTAACCACCCAACCTCGACCCTAAATGTCCAATATCTACTGATTTAAAAAATGTTTATTATCATCCTTGACCAAAACGTATTTTACTCCTTTACTTTTTTTACTCTAAATATGGTCAGGAATCGCTGGTTAAATTGAGTCAAGAATGTCTCTTAACTCATATTAAATGTAATGAATAGTTGATTCCTTTTATTAACTTCGATCCCAGAAGAATGTGTTAAACTAATTTTATCCGATCTAGAGATACTTAATCTCAATTAATTTACCATTGGATTTTTTGATTTGTTACCTCACCCTGAATTTTTCTTCATCGAATTTACGAGAATAATATTTATGATATTAATATTGATTTGAAATCACTCACAACAATAAATTATAGTAATGAGTATCGCGCCAAATAAAGAGAATTATTAAGAATTATTGAATGAAGTGATCTTATATGATGTGCTATTCAACCAATATAAGTACCCACTCGACAACAATTTTCATAAAAATGTAAGTAACTAAACAGCAATACGGCAGGAGGCTGTACTGTATTGTAATGTAGGAGGAGTGTATTTTTATATGGATAGAACACAGAAGCCGGTAATTGGTGATTAAGAGAAATATAAGGAAGTAAGTAAGAAATATAAGGAAATATAAGTGATTAAAAGAAATAAAGGCAAGATAGAGGGTCGCCGAGGGCCTGGTAGGAGACAAATGTCTTGGCTGCGAAACATACGAGAGTGGACCGGCATTAGAAGTGTGGAGGAGCTATTCCGGGCAGCGCAAGACAGAGAGACCTTTTCAAGAGTGATCGCCAACGTCGGGGGGACCTGATAAGAATAAAGAAGAAGAAGATAAGGAAGTGACGATAGAATATTATGAATTAGTTTTAAAAAAATGATAACAATCAGTTTAACGGAACTTAATATAAAAAATGTAAATGGATAATAAAGATATTTATTATTTTAAAAAGATAACTGTAGCCGTCTCGATTAGCCGTATATATATATTCCATTCCAGATAATGCTCCCAAGGACTGAGAAACAGTGAAAGATTTCGTATACATATTCCATTGTTTATTACCCTTGTACAACGTTGGAAACATTATGTACCCAATTTAAAAGCGCCATGGGCGGATAAAATAGTAAGTAAATAAATAAATGCTCCTAGGCTCGTCTATAAGTGATAAAAGAGGCTGTAAAGCTAAGGATTTGTATGACAAAATACACTATGAACAAAGAGCAAAAGATGAGGCAAGACCACCAAGATGAGACTCATTCGTGCTCTGATTGTATCCATGTTTTTCTATACGGTATAAAAACATTAATACTAAGAGCCGTCGAAAGAAAGCGGAAATAGGGCCTTTAAATGTGGTGCTGGATAAAAAGTTCAGGATTCTATGGATAGCCATACGCACGAATAAGTATATTATATATATGCTGGAAGAGCAAGGCATCCACAATAGGCAATAACAACTGACCGCCTGCAGCGTATTTTAAAATACTTTAGACACGTTGCTCCCTGAACTGAGGGCTCTTACCTAGAGAAACTCAATTTCACTACAAAGTGTAAGGCAGAATAAGAAGAGAAAGGTCACCATTGCGATGGAATGGCGTCTGATACGTCGGCGTCGGTATCCTTGTAGTCTTTCCACGCGTCACGATCCTCAGCAATGAGGAACCGTCTCAAGAAGAAGCCATTTCGAGAGTAAGGTATCTTAATTGTAAATGATAGTTTCTCACCAAACGTCTTCCCATTATTGTTTTAAGTCGGTCTTCTTGCATTTTGAGTACGACAATTTCAAGCCACCTCAATTGCGACTTTTGTTTGAAGAGTTGCAGATGTTCGAAGTTAATTCATAACATAGGAAAGACGTTTTATTTTCTATATTGTGGTTTCTTGTTATAATTGTTCTTCTGAGTTATATTAATATTGTTAAATCGACCTGCTGACAAACTGCTCTGGCAGTTTAGCGGGTGCTTAAAATGAAGAATAAAAAAAAATAAAAAAAAACGTCTAGTGCACCGCCCCAAACAAAGTTTGTAAAATCAACTCGGGTCCAGGAAGCAACCAAATGATGAAGTACGAGGACATAGACGCCTGGAGGCGATGGGTCACCGACTCGAATGGGACAAGGGGAATAAGATGCGTTGAAAATATAACGTTAGTTTACAAAGAGTTTTTTTGCTCTTATTTTTTAACTCAGGACATCCGCTTCTGGAGCCAAGATTCTCGTGTCTTCTGATTTTAAATTAACTTATCAAAAATGGTTTGGTTTTTGCAACTATGATTTTATATTGTTGTTCTTTGCGATTGCCGGTGGTTTTTGAGTTTGATTGCGTATACATACGATGTACGACTTGTGATAGATGAAGTCATTTCATCACAAAGGTTTTAGCACCAAAACACTACCATTTATATATTGATTACATTTTTATTTGTTTTTCCTTAATACGTTGATAGAATTAATAATACCATAGTCTAATTACATAGTTTCGTCTCAAGATGCGTTTCGGACAGCAAAACAGTTGCTAAAAGCTAGATTTTTCGCTAAAAACCATCAATTCATTGGGAAATACGAGGATATTGGTTAAAATAAAATTGTCAAATTCTAAACATGTTTTCTGTGACAATCTTTAATTCATTGGAATACTAATAGATCTCTCGAGAAGGTACTTAGTCATTTCACAAGATTCTTATGTAACTAGACCACAATGAAACGAATAAAGACTTTTATAAAATAAAAATAAAAGACAGATTTTAGATGTTTTTTTATTGTTTATTTAATTTTTTTTAAGGAGAGACAAACATTCCCGGGCTACGAATAACCTGTCAATATTTTAAAATCTCCTGCTACCACCACAGTAAGCGGAAAATGTTGCCCGTTTCGAGATGGAGAACTTAGCTTAGCTTAGACTTTGTGAAACCCAAACGCGATGCCAACTCAGCCACCGACCGGTAATGTCTTCAGTATTAGTGCAATATCTATCTATCCAGGGTTTGCAGAAAACCATTTTGGAGAAGTTTGTCTGTAAACAGTGCAAACGCCTGTCTCTTTTTGTATACCTACGGACACGAGCAGAACACCCGTTCACAGTAGATGTTGGCTTCATGAGAACGAGTGTTAATGGATTCGGCGCAACCACCCCCTCCCACGATAACATAATATCATATGGTTTGGAAAAGGGTAAAGCAGACCTTTCTTAGATTTTGCAGGCCAAAGATGAACCTAAGAGAGCAGAATGTATGGCAGAGCTTACAAAGTTTTTTACTGTGACATAATTGCAAAAATTTATTTTAAAAACTTGACATCACAGTAATTAACATAATATTATTTTTAGACAAGTCATGAGTCTGCAAAAACAGAAACAACAATTAAGACTGCTTTTTTATTGAAGTTACTACGAATTTCTCACAAAACTGATTTTATATTAGGTACCTAACCATTATTACACTATTAATTTAAAAATATTTTAAAACTTTAAAACCAGTACTTCTTCTAATTACAACAAACTTTAATCAAAAATATACTTAAAGCAAGATGATTTATTCGCAAAAGAAATCCGAATGAGGAAGACATTAAAGCGAGAATTTCTAAATGGGTGCAATTATAAACCAATGAAAACAATTAGACGAATAAAAACCGTGGAATTAAAAATACAGAACCTCGTTTAGACGTCGCGTTAGATAGGCGCAAAGCACCGCGCATCCATCGCACAACGCATACCATTAATGTGTAACAACTCGGTCAGTCGCGACGGGATATCATTTATAAGTGAATCCAATTCACTTTCGCATCAGGCGGTGTGGAAGAACGGCCATCAGGTAAATTCCTATCCGATCTAACCCATTGGTTCTTAAATTGTGTTTCGCAAATTTGTAAGATGTGTTCGGCGAAATGAAAACGTTGTACTAGCTAGAAAACCTGACTGACATTAATAGGACTTTTGCGTTAAAAATGCAGACAATTATTTTCACGTTCGAGAACTCGTAAGTATGACATGGAAGGTATATAATTGTTCATTGTTTAGTAGGACACTTGGTATTTAAAAATAATATGAGTTATATTTTTCTCATTGAATTACAGTTATTTTGATAGGTAATCCGTTAGTAATAATTAAATATCTTCATGGAGCTTATGGTGAGAAATTATATTAAATACAGAGAAATCCTTTAAATTTCCCAAAGACCTTTCGAGAAATTTTAGATTTTTGTCCATATTCAAAATTTTGCTCTCTCCATAAGTAATCTGCGTAGCGATTTTATGTCTTTTGTGGGATTGTTATCGAGATAACGGATGTGATCTCCTGTCATATTTGTATGATTTTTACATATTTACTGCCACATATTTTGGCTTAGATCGTTTTAAAAACGAATTCCTGGAAGTATGCATGATTATTTATTCATTTAATGTACCTAAATTGTGCATAGAAAAAGCAAATAAATTACACAAATCTGACAGGAGATCACGTCCGTTATCTCATAACGACCCTACAAAAAATATAGAATCGCTCGGCTGATCTAGCTCATATTCACAATTGGAATATAAATTAAATTATGGCATTAAAAAATTGCTAACGAATTTCCATTTTAAGCTTTATTTTTTTATTTATATATGATTTATAATTAAG
The DNA here is from genome assembly GCA_917563855.2 of Limnephilus lunatus. Lineage (NCBI taxonomy): Eukaryota > Metazoa > Arthropoda > Insecta > Trichoptera > Limnephilidae > Limnephilus > Limnephilus lunatus. The sequence goes on along the minus strand of OU830596.1, from coordinate 93,605,946 downwards.
GCATTTTTATCCATTGAATGTATAAAATTACCAAACTAAGCGATTGCCTGTTTCATGTTGACCAATGGAAAATAGTTGCTATGTAAAGACACTTATACAAATAAGTCTAGTGTAAACGTATGATGAACATTATACCAGTTTTAATGGAAAGTAGAAAATATAACATGACAAGCACACACATAATATATATATTTTTTCTGATACACACACATATAGTTATAAATATATATGTACATTAAATATATCTAATCTAATGTAATAATAATCTCATGAAAGCACTCCAAAACCCTTAAATAAACAAAAGCGAAAATGTCAAAAACCGTCCCACATTCAAACAGAAATGCACACACCTATACATACATAGGTATTTCTGTTTACATACACATGTCAAAGTCGCAAATCCGCAAAAACATCATTCGGAGATTTTTTGGTTTGAAGTTTAAAATTGATAAATCGGTTTATATTATTACGAAACCGGCTTAAATAAATCTCTTATTCATACATGATTAGCAGACCCGGTCACACGTTGCTATGGCTAACGAAACATAACGTCATCTACTGACAACGCCATTCCCCAACCTTTATAACTAACGCCATCTGTTAATTTGCATACATATCAAATCCGCACCGCCCGCTTGCCAGTCCGCTCCCTTCATTATTATATATTTCAACCAATTTACACAAAACCTTGAAAAATTATATTACAAAAAAAATTAAAAATTATATTATTAAAAATTAAATTACCTTCCTCATGAATCTTTCTATCTGTTGGTGAAAATCAACCGCATGAAAATCCGTTACCTAGTTTAAAAGATCTAATCGTACATATAGCGGGAGCGACTTTGCTTTATACGAGTACTATGTAAAGATAAAGATAATGTATTAATTGTTTTTGTGTTTAATTCGTAGAACTCCATTTTAATTTTTAGAAATTTAATTAAATTTAAATTTGATATGTTATTATCGAGTTCTGCAAGTATTTAAGGATGTATTTTAGTTACAGCTGTTTCGACTTGTAAGGTCATTTTCAAACTGTCCCGTTTGAGTGTTCAGTTTGAAAATGACCTTACAAGTCGAAACAGCTGTAACTAAAATACATCCTTAAATACTTGCAGAACTCGATAATAACATATCAAATTTAAATTTAATTAAATTTCTAAAAAATAAGGATAATGCGTTCTTAAAAAATAAAAACCAGGGTGTGCTGAATAAAATGAAAAAAATTAAACGAATTATACTCAAAACCGGCAAACATGCGGATTCGCCTATTTGGCAATGGATCGGCGATAAATACAGTTTAGTACGACATTTTACTATTAGGGCCTTCGCTCATGGAGAAACTGTAATGAAACCAGTTGTCGCCGCAATCGCAATCAAACTCTTGAACAAAATCCGATATTTTTCTGAGTGAAGGACCTTAAAATTTGTAAACAAGAATAGTGTTTAAATTGTTTAAAAATGCTTTGCTTTTTTGCTGTTACATTTTCCGATTTTCTTTGCGCGTTTATAATTAAAAGTGAACAGTTTAAGAACCACTGAACCATTTGAATTTAGATCGATAAATACCTTTACTCGTTTCCTCTCCACTTGTTACGTGGATCTAGAAGGTAAATTAGATGTAATGCGTTTGAATCACGATCGTTTTAGCGCAATCTTGTTAGCTCTATCTATTATGTATTATGTACAATTCAAGTTTATTTATTTCTCTCCTTTGCATAGCAACAATAATAATAATTAGAATGTAACCTTTAGTTAGTAACCTTCGTTTAAGTATTCACGCTGTATTAATTTATCTTCGTGTTGCGTTTGGAGAAAGATTAATATTTTGACGCTCCCTTAAGGGTTTGACAACACATTTTATGAGTTTTAGTTCGGATTATTTCACAACATTTAGAATTCAAAGTATATAGTCGCATTGGGGCATTTTCGCTTTATACTTAGCGTTTTTGATATCTCCCTAGGGTTTAAATGGATTTTTAATGGAATACTGGACTGCGTTGCAACGCCACTTAAAGAAAGAAAGTGTTTTTGTTTTATTACTATTTTTTATGTACTTTTGGATAGGTATACAACATTTTTTTTACTCTGGGCAGTACATACTATCGGAGTTAGTCCCTGAATTTCATTTCAGAATGAATTGAAGATATCCATTTAAGAATCCGCATTATTACCGTCCATAAGTAATCTAGACAGTACATACTACTTAGTCCCATAATTTCTGCACTGAAAAAAAATCTTGCGTGTACAAACTGTGCGAAAAGGCCAAATGATTCATCTCATTAAAGTTTACTTTCACCAGTGTAAATGTTTAAGGAATCTTACAATTCAATATTGCAGGATTAGGTTGCACGTTAAAAATATTATGCAGTTGAAATAAAGCCAATTCTTACGCCTATGTAATGTATAGAAGCTAATGAGAACGGTTAGTTTAATGAGTTCATTCGGAGGTACAAGGAAGTAATCAAGAGAAGATGAAAACTAAATCGGTTGAAAGATCACTTCAATTAAACGCTTATAATTAATTTGAAAAGTAAGTACATTCAGTGGAAGTTAAAAATGCAAGGTTCGAACCAGTTTATTATAATGAACACTGATGTTAAACGATTATGCACATATTGTTTAAATGCATCCGTTTAGAAAAATATACATAGGTATCTTCAAAATTCAAAAAATATATACTCTAAAATTAATATTTTAAATTCTGTGCCGATTTTTCTGATTTGATACTGATTCGGTGATCATGCTTTTGGAGAGTCAGGACCAAAAGTCTGGAATGAACTGCCTCACGGTTTAACCCCTCAGGCTAATTTGTTCGCTTTTCCGAACAACTCATATAAGTCTCATAGAAATCGTTGTGTCGTTTATGTATTCAAACCTAAAAGTAAACTTTAAAAATGTATGCCTTTTTAAATCATATTTTCATCTTAAAGTTTTCGCTTTAAATCATAAAGCCGGAAAACTTTCACCTTCACAGTCCACGACCGCTAAGTACCTAAATAACTAAATGTGTAACAAAACGTAGAAGACAATCCACAATTTCGTGTTGAATTTCTATGCTTTTTAAAGTCATTTTACAAAAATTCTTTTCTAGTCTTAAAATTAAGCCAGACCTTGAGGGCCCAGAGTTATTTGTATCCTATGTCGCTAGATTGGATGGTTTTCTTGAGTTTTGATTTTAAATACAACATACATTTCCTAGCTACTGAGTTTGTAAATCGCAAAATTCAACCTATCATGTCCAAAATATTACGACAACTGAATACAAAATCAAGAAATTCTTTTCTAGTCTTAAAATTAAGCGAGACCTGAAAGGGCCCAGAGTTATTTGTATCCTATGTCGCTAGATTGGAATGGTTTTCTTGAGTTTTGATTTTAAATACAACATACATTTCCTAGGTACTGAATTTGTCAATCGCAAAATTCAACCTATCATGTCCAAAATATTACGACAACTGAATACAAAATCAAGAATGTCTAACTATTGAAAATCAGTTGATAATAATTATTATTGTAAAAGCATGTGAATTCCTTTCCAAATCTGTTTAACAGCACAAAACCGCGTAGTACAGCGAACAAAGTAATTCATACCTTCAGTTGAAGGCCATATTGTAATAATCGTTGTAGAAGTATTAATGGTAGATCAATGAAATAACTTGGTAGGAAACAGGATGAGGTAATAATAAATAGGCGTTGGAGGAAATCTGGACTTTAAATCTAGCCACTGAAAAAGTCAAGGTGATTCTACAGTCAAAGGTTGCGTCACCTTTTGAAGTTCAATTATTCACCTTTAACAACAATCAGTTTTTTGTTTGGTCAGATTCGTTATACTTTTTGGGCTTGCTTAGTTTCTGAGAAGTTCTTGGGATTTAGTATATTATTTTCTGATAGGTATAATGTACACAGGTAAATTAGTATTTGGGAACTAAAACTGGAAGTAAATGATCTCTACAGAGCTAGCAAATACTTCGAGAGTTATGAGATTGAACTCATTGCCGATACTTTTAAAATCGTCAAACGAACAAGGATGGAAAGGGTTAAGGTAGGGAAGCACTTGGCTTTTTAGAAATTTTTTTTACGGGCCTATGTCATCTTTGGGGATACTGTGTGGAGGGTAAGGAAGGAGAGGAAGTTCTGGGAAGGAAAAGGGTTATTTCTGTACTAGTATAATTTTAAGTACGTTTAAAATACTATCACTGAAAAAGAAGACAAAACTAATAGAAAACATGAGACATACACAAAAAAAAAACAGAACAAAATACAGAAATATAAAAAGGTAACGATCGTAACTGGGAATCGAACCCAGAATCTCTTATCTTACCAGGACAGCGCCGCTTTGTCGATCTCATATTTCAATTCAGAAAAAAACAATATTATCTTCAACTATTTTTTTCCATATTTTTGGCTGCTTTCTTTTTAAATGATTACAACGTTTCAATTAATTTCTTTGCACCCCAAAGTTTTAAAAACCGCCGGTGAATCGGGCGTAACGAATGTAGTGAATTATAACAAAACTAGCAGACCAGGCCACACGTTGCTGTGGCTAACAAAACACAACGCCATCTACTGACAACGCCATTACCCAACCTATGTATCCAACCTGTATAACCAACGCCATCTGTTAATTTGAATACATATCAAGTTCACATCACCCGCTTGCCAGCCCGCTGCTCGCATATATTATATATTTCAACCAATTTACACAAAACCGTGACAAATTGAATACCTAAAAACCTTCCCCATGAAAATCGCATAAAAATCCGTTGCTTAGTTTAAAAGATCTAAGCATTCAGACAGCGGGAGCGACTTTACTTTATACTATTTAATAATAAGTAACAAATGTACATTAATAAAATCAGCTCTTCAAAAACAAAATTTAAATCACGTATAGCACGTGCTAAATTGGAGTTCATTGGACATTTCTTCGCCGGATGTGAAGGTTCTGCCTTACTTTACAATATAAAATAACAATGCCTTAAAATGGTCGTATGAAAATGAATTATTCATCAGAGTGTATCGAAATTTGATGAATTATTTCTAAAGCCTTTGATTTGGCAGGATTTGTATGCAATACGCAAATGAGTAAACGTCGAATGTGAAATTGAAAAATAATTGTAATGGGCTACTTAGCCACAAGCAGACCAATATATTTGTTTGTTTATATTTTTAATGATTATCAGGCGAAACTTAAAGCTCTATAGTAAGAAAATAAAAAGAAGAAGATATGGTTTGAAAGGGATATGTGTATTTAGGGAAGTTAGGGAAGCTCGCTAATATTTAAAAAAACGTTTATAATTAAGCGAAAATAAAGCAAAAATCTCCGGGAAAATGTCTAAAGTAGCATTTAAAGATACACTGTGAATTTTTTTTATACCTATAATATTTTAAACTAACTGGATCCCGGCATGCGTTGCAATACCATATTCAAATAAATACATTTTTCTCCCTGAATCACCTTTCCCGTGCGTCCCCGTTACCCTCCCGCGTCCCCTTCCTAGTTAACTTTATAATTTATAGAGACTATGTTACCCGAGATAGTGTAGCTTCCCAACAGTGAAAGAATTTTTCAAATCGGTTCATTAGTTTCGGAGCCTATTCAATGCAAAAAAACAAACAGTCAAATCTTTCCTCTTTGTTATAGTGTGTTAGATAACAAAAAAAAAATTATGATTTTAAAAATTTTCGGTGTTTGTGATTTTTTTCTACCGAGGAAATTTCAAATAATTACCGTTTCGGCTCACCAAATGCACAAATATTATCTTAAAAAATAACATACAATTTTTTTTAAACTTAAAAATATAAAGTATTCAAGGAAAATATATGGATTAATCGAAAGAAATTTGGAATGCCGGGTTTTAAATATTTGTGAACAAAAATTTGAGACGAGATCTTTCTCGATGCGATTGATACTCTCTATCGCGCAGTTGTTACTTGAATTACAACTAAGCAGACGCAAAATTTATATAATGACTCAATATGCCCGTCACTTTTAAATTGGTGATTAACGACGGGCTAATCTGAAAACGTATGAATTTAAAACACAACGACTGGACCCATTATTCTATTGTTCTGCCGTGCGAGTTTGGGAACGCAATTTTCTAGAAAAATCTCATATTTTTCTGAACGAAAGGAATACATGTTGGTACATTTCGCTAATTACTTTCACCTTATCTGACTTTTACTTTCTTGTTAATAGCTTCAGTTTTTTTTCCTTAAATACATTTATCGACTGTAACTAAATACATGCGTTTGAGTGGTAGCATTATGACGTTTGCTTATTTTCATTGCACAATATTTTTCTAATTGATTTACGGGCGTTATGTAGTTTACAAAATAAAAGTTTGGTCACGAAGCCTAACACGTTATATTTGTGTGCAGAAGAAGTGATTTTACAGTAGGTACGTTGATATTATTTTTAACCCCCGACGCAAGGAGCAGTGTTATAAGTTTTGACGTGTATGTGTGTCTGTCTGTGTGTCTGTTTGTAGCATCGTAGCTCCTAAACCAATTGACCGATTATGATGCGTTTTTTTGTTTGAGATACTTCTTAGCTACAATTCATGAAAATCTGTTTAAGCGTTTCAAGGTTATCAGCTCTTTTTTTGTGTTGAGGTTTGTTTAAAATTTTGAAAATTTTACTTATTCCTCTTTAGATTGATGAAATTTATTTGTGTGTTGTACGCCCAAAAAAGCTATAAATATACCAAAATTCAATTAATATTTTAACGATTGAATTATACATATAATAATCGATTTCCCAGCTTGCGTTGCAATGCCACTTAATAAAGAAATTGTTAATCCCTGCGTGCCCTTTCCCATTCGTTCCGTAACCCTTCCTCTCCCGCATCCCCTTCCCTTCACACGATCCCACTCCGCCTTCTCCGCTTTCCCTCGGCCCTCTCCCGCTTCCCCCGTCCCGCGAACTACCCTCCCGCGTTCCCCTCCCCCCTTTCGCGTTCCCCTTCCCATTCCCATGGAATGCGCACATCAAATCCCCAAAGTTTCATCGCAAACGGATGAATGGTTTAGCAACGCATAAAAAACATACATACATATAAGCAAGCTTGTTTCGATTTTTATATTTATAGTTTCATTAGCCGAAGGTCTTAGTATGTATTATTACCGAGTTAATGCGTGGTACACTGCATTTGGTGACTGCATGGGTGTCCGGGTTCATGGGGTGAGGTTTGAATAAGTCTTGGCGGCGAATGCGTTTTGCAAAACTACTGCGAGGGTTACCGGATCGAGAGACTGATTGAGGGAGACCTAACCTAGACCTCTCCAACCGGACTCTCCAGTTTCAACCACTCTGGAATCTGCCGCAAATATACTACTATAAACGGGTGTTGAAGCGCCACCTTGTTGAGTTGTCATAGAACCGTATTTTTATATATTAACCATTTGTGAAAAACACAAAATAATCTAATAAAATTTTCTTGAACCCGCGGCCTTCGAATGCATAGTCAAGAATCGTAACCACTTAACCATAGATGCAGTCAAAGTGAAGGAATTGATCCCTCAGCTCCCGAATTAACGCGTTTAAATACGTACACTTACTACTTAAAATCACCGGCTATAAATAATATATATTTAACAAGAAAATAGAAGAAGCGATACAAAAGTCAACACAATATAAAGATTTTCAGTTTAGTTAACACAACAATACCCGGATACGCCCATCGTACGCTATGTTCGTGTTACCAATAAGCGGGGAAATGTTGCGTTTTCCACTAGCGCGTTTGCTCTAGAGGTAATTAAAAATGCTTCTCTTATGCAGACTTCGATAATTAAACTGTCTTGTTGCAGAAGTAATATGTTAAAGGTCCGTCTATATGCAGCGATTTGTATTCGCAATAGTTTGTACAAATTGTGCACAAGAGACGCTGTATATTGCGCGGTATACATACGACAGCGACTTGCATGCTCAAAGTGGTTTGTACAAAAGTCGCAATCGTTTGTCATTCAAAAGTATGCAAGTCATCTGCGCATTATACAGTTTTCCGTCTTCAAGTAGGTACATGCTTACGTGTTCAAAATAGAGTTTGCCTAAATGAACGTTTGTGCAAGCCATTTGTACATGCTTACTTGTGCAAATTAGAGTTTGTGCAAGCAAGATTGACCGTGTCCCCTAACCTAGACAAGCACGTCGATAAAGGCTGTATCGGTATTGTCGACAGATGGCTAATGAACAAATTAATATCAGAATGAATCAAGTTCTATGTTTAAAACCACTTTATTTTGATTTATATTTTTCGACTATTTTCGGTTGACCTCAACCTACTTCAGGACAATAAACATATAAACTTATACGTTTATTAAACATTTAATTGTTTATTGGGCTGATGAAGGTTGAGGTTGACAAATACGAATCAAAATAAAGTTGTTTTAAACAAAGAACTTGTTTCATTCTGTATAATTTCAAGCCACAAAGTGTTTGATTTATTCGATAAATTAATATTAGTTCAACGTAGAATAATAAGCATATTTATTTAACTTTTAATTATTTGTACGGGTTAGATTGTCTGTTGCATTAAGACGACACTATACCCTAAAATGTATTCAGAAGCTTAACGACGTAAGTAAAGGAGCCGGGTATACAAATTGCAACTCGCGACACGTGTATTGGTCGGACCCACTGTCGAATTTGCCTTATCAAAGAAAGAAAAATAATGTGGGACGTACGGTCGAATTCACCCTAGTAGGCCTGGAGATTCGACCTTTCCGCCGGCTTCATTTTAATTGATTCTGCAGAACGTGCTACTAATATTTGAGATATTTCTAAATGAATAACCTCGCGAAGTTATTAATTCGTCGTCCAGAAAAATAAAATCTGGTACTCACTGCTAACTTTAGTTGTTCAACGTATTACAATTTTTTAAAGGCGTTAAAAAAAATGATGGCAACGTACTGTTTTTATTAATCTAAAATATGAATAACTCGCATCCCGTGTGAGGCATAGAAATCAAAATGATAATTCAATTACGGATTCGACGAAATAAATTAAAATGTGAACCTCGGGCAAACTACCGATAAACGTGGTTATATCTCGCCTTAAAGCTTTTACGGAAATATCAAATGAATGTAGTTGGAAATTGTCAGGCATTTTAAGCTTTTATTTGAAACATTACATTATTATGGAAGGTATCCATAGAACTAAAATACAAGATACAAACTCTCTATTGTTATTTAATCTTTGAGTTAGACTTACGCTTATTGTTTGTGTTCCGGGACGGATCGTATTATTATTAAAACGTGCAATTATATGCATCGCATATCGCGGATGTGTCTACTGCAATATTGCATATCTGTTTACTATCAGAACTGTACAATACACACAATTTAGGCTTTAGTGAGGAATCTTTCCCCAACACATGAAAACATAATTCTTCGGAAAACTTGCGCCAAATCGAAATGTTTAAAAATCTTAAGGCGGACGGCTGCTCGGCCTGTTTCATTTAAATATTAATTTTTAGTTTTGTGACCAAAATACGATGTACTATTTTGTTTTATTTGTATTTTAAATTATAAAATATAGCCAATAAAATTTTCAATTTTCACGATTTCAGAGGCAACTTTATATTTGTGAGTAAATAAAAAATATTTAAAAAAATGGTTCCATACTTTTTATTATAAAAAATTGATGAAATATGAAATTTAAAAAATAAATAAATTGTTAAATAATTATTTTTACGGGCTTAAATCATTGACGTATGATATAAAAATATATGAATATAATTCAAATTATCTCAAGGCAGTGTATTCAGATACCAGCAAAATCCTTCATAGCTTCATACTCTCAAATTTCGGCATTATTTTGCGAAAATCTTGGGACTTTTTATAAATGATTTCATAAATATATACTGCATTTACTATTATATTACAAAAATATGGTTTAAAGGATTCATAGTAACTTTTAAATATACTTAGAAATAACATTGACTTTTTATTTTTAATATTTTGTAAATATATACTACATTTGTTACTACATTACAAAAAATATGGTTTAAAGCATTCATAGTAACTTTTATATACTCTAGAAATAACCCCTTAACCTTTAACTATGGACGTAACATTTTTGTAACACTACTATGGACGTGCGGTCTCACATACCGCTATCTTTAAAGGCCGGAATCTATCTAGTTAAGTAAGTATTGTAACTAAATATTTTTTTTATTTATTTACAGACTTTATCAAATGTAAATACAACAAGACGTTTTAATTAAAATATATTTATTTTAAACTAAAATCTTACCATTTAACAATCAAAGGCAATTTTCAGTCATTTTTACTCGAGATCACTTTGTAGGAACATCATCCCTGGAAAATTACTTTTTCAGTAAATTTCACCAATCTTACAATAAAATATAAGGAATAAAAAATATTAAAAAATTAACACTAAGTTCTTAAAACAAAACATAAAAATTTTGACAAAGGCCCAACTTGTGCATATTTATTGGCAATCTTTGCATAATGGCTTAGAACATTGCAGGAATGTTGGCTGTTTACAGCCTTCACAAGTGTAAATTGTCTTTCTTTTTATCTTTGATGGGCATAGTTTACTTGTAGATGTACAAGGTTGATCGTTTTTTGACATTTTTAATTAATAAATCTAGAGCACATAAAATCAACATGAGCTCAATTTATTACACAAACGTGGACGCGCGGTCCCACGGACCGCAATCAAAATATAAAGCGAAATTACTCACGCAAAATACACCCAGCGACGTAATTTTCACTCTCGACAGTCGTTTCGCCACTAAAACTGAAGCTACTGAGGCGGACAGACGCGTACGGTACGTAAGAGGAGAGGGGTACGCGATTCACAAACTGCAAGCGGCCTGTGAGACCGCACGTCCATAGTTAAAGGTTAAAATTAAAATTTTCAAAACTTTGAAGTGAATTCGGAGGAAAAATATCGTATCAGAAATTTGAAACACGTTGTTTTGAACCCATTTGGCACCCTTTTATCGCTCTTAGAATTTAAAAAAATACATTTTTTATATGACCCACCTTACTACAGATTTAGGGACACCGGTCTCGTTACTATGCACAAATGTTTTTTAATAAATTTTTCGAAGTAGGTATAGATAGACAAAACAAAGTACAGACAAATCCATCCGGTAGGTATTGTTTTCAGCAATATAAGTTTCCCAGCTTTATTGAAAATGTCAACACGTTTGAAAAAGGTACTATTTTAATTATTGAAATGTTCAGGCATCGAATGCGTGTGAAAATATTACTTTTGTTTTCATTACCAGTAATTTACCTCTGTAAGCTCAAAAAGCAAGAATAATGATTTCACCAGTCACCGTGAAATGCTTACCTGGTTCATTACCGCTAAAGTGGTGTTTACTTATGCGCTAATTTCTCACAGATTACGAGTAGTTAACATACGCATACCAACAACGTTATTATTGGAAGCACAATGTTACGCACTGAAAAAAGATTAATAATTGTGTGAGAATATATTGTATTTCTTCAGAACTTAGCCAATTGCTGTTTTATATTTAGGTATAATCCCATTATATCAATATTGGAAAGAATATGGCATTATTATTTTCACATCTAAATTTTAGGTTGCTGTAAATGTTCCTAATGAAATAAAATTAAAATAAAATGTTAATATTAATACTATTAAAAAAAAAACTTTATTTATTTATTTATTACACGCCCTGATGGACTTTTACATTATAGTTTATACGCTGAGTATCAAACAATGAAGAAAATATAATACAACAAGAAAAAAAAATACGTAATACAATGTAACAACGAAAGCACATAATTAATTAAAAAGTACATATGTAAAATGATAAGAAATCTCAATTTCAATATAAACAAAAATTGCAAAAATTATGTTAATCTATTTGTGTCTAGAAGAATAAAAGTGATAGAATATACAACATTTATACTGGTTAATTTTAAGATGAAATATATCACCTAGATTAGAATACTTATTTCCGAGACTGTCAACGGAGAATTTTGATAAGCTAGTGTCCTGGTGTTATTGAAGTAAAAGGGTAATAAATGTCGACATGATTTTTTGGGAACATGGATATTGAAAAAAAAAATAATTCAGACAGTCAATTTTGTAATTTTATGTAACAATAGATATTAAATCTGTGCATATTCTTCTTTCTGAAAGTTTCAATAGAAACATTTTATCCGGGAGGTAATTGTAATCAATGTTTAGTATAGGAAAACGCAATTTATAGTTTAAGAACTTTATAAACTTCCGTTATATCTTTTCAATGTTGTCTGAATGAATATTGAAAAAGGGAGACCATAACGTAGAGTTATATTCAAGTTGGCATCTGACAAGGGTTTTACATAACTTAATAAATGTGCATAAATCATTAAAAACATTTGCAGTTCTTAAAACAAAGCCAAGAGTCTTTAGGGATTTGTTGATAATATTATTAATATGACATACAAAAGTGAGTTTACTGACGAACATAATGCCTAGATCCATTATTTCATTAATACAATTTGAATTTTCACCATTTAATAAATACTGAAAAATGAATGAACTGTCATTTATGTTTAATGCTAGTTTGTTGATAGAGCAACATTCAAAAAGATTTTTTTTTTTTATTTTGAAAAAAGTTAATATTTGCAATAAATAATAATATATTACATATCACATCAGACATCACTTTTTTTGGTTACCTAATTAGTAGAGAAATATTATCGGGTCTAACTGGGGAGCTTGTTTATGTAATGATATATTTAGAACTGCGTATAGATAATAATATGTATAGTTACAAAAATGGAAAAAAACATATTTTCAAAAATACTGCAAAATATTGCACAATAAGGTAAATTACATATAATTATAGAAACAGAAAATCAACAAAAATCAAAAAAAAATATTAGCAACAGAATAGATCTGAAAATCATCGATAAAAGTAAGTCAATCTTCTCTGTAAAAATACAACATAAGTTTTTATTTTATTTAAAATTTTAAAAGTTTTTCTCACTTTTTATTATATCCGGTAAATCGTTTAATAGCTTTGGGTTTTCGATATGTTTCTTAAATTTCATGTTACTTTCTATAGTGATCCCTAGATATTTAACATCTGGGGTTTTTTCATTTATTATCGTTACATTCTCCTCCTTTACACGAACGACATGATAAAAAGGTAAACATGATGTTTTTTCTGCATTAAGATAAGTAAGTTATCATCAAACCATTCCTTCAATATGTTAATGTCAGCATTCGCAGCTATATTCACTTCTGTCCATGTTATTCCTTCGATTATGATGACTGTGTCATCCGCATATGAGATGACACTTCCTTTAAGAGGGAGAGTGAACATGTCATTGACATATATAAGGAAAAGTATAGGCCCGATTTCTGTGCCTTGTGGAGTTCTACATCCAGAAGAGAAGGGTTCACTTAATGAAGTATTTAGTTTAACGTATTGTTCTCTATTTTTTTAAATAAATCTGGAACCAAGAATAGCTTAACCCTAGCTTAGCGATCGGCCTAGAATGCGGCACACTATCAAAAGCCTTTTTTTAGATCGATAAATATTCCCAGACACTTCCGATGTCTATCCAAATTCCAATATATCAAGTTAGTTTTAAGTGTAATACAATAATAAATATGGTTAATCTCTTTATATGTCATCGGCTGTGTTAGTAAATATATCAACAATATCATTTATAAATATAATAAACAAAATTGGCCCTAAATGGGAGCCTTGCGGCATTCCCCTTGTTGCTATAAATTTGTAAGAATGTGTGCCATTTATTTCCACACTAACACTTCTTTTGTACAAATAACTAACAAACCAAATTAATAAGCTACTGTAAACTCCAAGATTCGCCAATTTATTGATTAATATTTTATGACACACCTTGTCGAAGGCCTTGCTAAAGTCAGTGTATATTGAGTCAACCTGGCATCACAATTGAACAACTTATATTTACCTATTACACAGCCAAGCTTATTGATACTTTCTTTTAAATAATAATATAATTTATTTATAAATAAAAAAAACCCTTAAATAAAAGTGGAGTGCTGCAAATCAAACGTTATACCAAAAAATCATGTATTTTATTACATAAGTAGCGAGTACCCGACATGCGTTGCAATGTTATTCAAAGAAAAGTCTCCTTTGTTCCCCTTCCACCTTTTCCTCCTTCCCTCCCGCGAACCCTCTTCATGTCCTAACGTTCCCCTCCCGCATTCCCCTACCACCTTCCCCCCTCCCTAGTTTCGAACCCCTTCTCTCTCCCTGGTCCCTCCCGGATTTCCCTCTTCCTCCCGCCTTCCCTCCCTGCCTCCAAACTATTTGAAATTTACACATTTTTTTAAACTCGCGCGCACCTCTTATTAAATTTTCATACAAATTTCGTAAAGCTGGAGCTCACCATTATATATGAAAACCTTCGCGGGCGTGTGCACAATAAATCACATATGTTACATCGCAATCAGATGAATGGCATAGGAAATAATTTCACAATGCCAGAGCTCACCATTACATATAAAAACCTTCGCGGGAGTGCGCACAATAAATTAACAAAGTTTCATCGCAATCGGGTGAGTGGTATAGGAACACATACGGGACAAACAAAGAAACATGAATTTTGTTATATTTTAAGATTATTTATCTACCGATTTTAGAATTTCAGCTTTCGGGAATTCGGTGTTTTTTTTACGTGAGCTCCACACAGGATCTCTGAGGAAAATAATTTCCTTTGGGGCCTATATCATCTTTGGGGATGCTGTGTGTAGGGGTTTTTTATGGAAAGGTAAGAGTGGAAAGTTCTGGGAAGGAAAAGGTTTTAAGGGGTTGATAGTAATCTGGAGTTCAGTGTGCCCTGGTCATCTGCCTCCAAGACCTAGAAAAACCTCACCCCATAAACCCAGACACCCCTGCTAAATCACCAAACGTAGCGAACCACTTTGGGTGACCTATGGCACAGGTGTTGGTTGTCCAATATTAGGTTTCCGGGGCGGCGGTACCCATTCCCGCCTCCCAAATTGTTGGGGGAAATCAAAGGGAACATCACAGGGAACCCAAAGTAATAGAGCGTTTCAAAATACCAGAAAAAGCAATGCTAAAGTATTCGCATCGAAAATATTCAATTGCGCATTGTTTTTAAAGACAATGACTAGCATCTTTCTAACGTATTCAGTATTTTGTATTGCCAATCCTTCAATCAGTTTATGAATACCTGCTCAACCAAAAATTTAATAAAAAAAAAACATTTTTCTATAGATCATTTAAATAAAACAATTAATTTATATTTTCAACCCAAAGTTAGGCAAATTATTATTATTATAGAGCTTAAAATGTATACGGCGGATTTATCAATTTCTGGTTGTAATTTAGCAATCTTTACGCTCGAGCCAATTTCGATCAATTAATCTAAGAGTGAAATATTGCTAATAAAATTCATAAGACGAAACTGAAAACTAGAACGGCTTTCACTGGACAAAATAAAATTAGTCTCGGCTCATAATATTAGTACTAATAACGTACATTTACGTTATTTTGATTTAATATAAAACGATTATAATCTACACAATCAAATCATTAAAGTTACCGCATGGTTAGTCACATAAAATCAATTTAAATACATCTCTTCTGGGAAATTAGACTCAAAATATTCACATATTACTAGTGACTGTATGAATTTAACATGCGAGAAAATATCCACGTTTCTGTTGAAAGTTTAACGACCCTCCCCATACAAGCAATCGATTACTTGAATCTTGAAGACAAGTAAAGTTTCATTTTTGTTTTTTAACCCCCCACGCAAGGAGCGGTATTATAAGAATGACTTTATGTGTGTCTGTCTGTGGCCTCGTAGGTCCTAAACGAATTTTCCATTTACGATGCGTTTTTTTTGTTTGAAAGCTGACACGATCAAGATGGTTCTTGGCTACAATTCATGAAAATTTGTTCATGCGTTTCAAGGTCATCAGCTCTTTTTATTATTGTTGTTAGCTCCTGTAGGGATCTTAGACGCATAATGGGTACCTATTTACTTTATTTTCAAACATTTGAGTGACCTCATATTTGAAAAATAAATGTGTGCTGGAACCACTGAACAACTCTGATGATGGAGTTCGGAGGTAAGAGATAAAACCCTGGATTGCCTATTAGTAAACCCATAAAGTTTGGGCTCATTAGATACTTCTTAACTAGTACTGTTCATTTCTCCTAATGACGAAGACCTGATGCTGGAACTGGAAGGTGGCTGTACAATGTGTGAAGGGTTCTTTAAAAAAATTAATTTTATCACCCAATTATTGATTTAGAACTTGATTGAATCTTAGATGACTCAAGACTTCTACAAGAACTTAGCCACTAGTGTGGAAGTCAGTTATTTGAAATAGATAAAGACTGAGACAAGGTATCATTTACTGCAGTGGCAACAAAGAAATACGTTCCTTAACCCATTAACCCCGTGAGAGCCAGTGGACAGCACAGATTATGCATAGGTCATGTATGTATATTGGGTAATTGTTCCGCTATTGAGTCTACGCTCAAAACACACTTTAAAAAATTAAAATAAGTTGTACTAGGTAGATAATAGTTAGTAATAAGTAATTCAGTAACCGGAATTTAAAAATATTGCGTTTTAATGATTATTTTGTTAACTTTAAAAATGCGAAATGTCATTTTTCAAGGACCGCCATGTTATTAATAACGACGATGAAATATGCACTTTTAAAAGGAAAAATCACTCTCTGTCAGTTACACAATAATAAGTACGAATTTCAATCTTCGAAAATGATAAATAATGCGTATTAATCATTATTTTGTTAGGTTTCGTAAATTCAAAAAATCATCACTTATTACGCGTGCATGACGCGAGACGCAAGCCTATATGAAATGTGAAACTGTTCCTTAAATATACCAAACCACCCACAACTGTTCCATGTGAAACATGTTTTACATGCAATTTGCAAATGAGCCAACCTAAAAATAAAAGAAAGCATTCACGAAACGAGTAGCTAGAAGCGATACATAGACGATATTATTACGAAAGTACCTGATTTGCCAAATTAAGTATGTAATTATTTTAATACCTAAAACGGCAATAAATAAAAGAACACGCACGCGTTTTTCTTTTCAATAACACCCAAGTTTTGAAAGGTTTGTACTGCAAGTAGGATTAGTATTATAGACAAGTTTGTACCTGTATTTATAACAGAAGAACATGGAAATAAATGTCACTTTCTTTTGTATCACAAACCATGTTACACAAACCTATCGTAGCCGCTAAACTACTTGAAAACTGGGATGTTTTTCTTGCTTTGACGCGAGCAGGCGGTATAAAGGGGCACTTTCTTTTGTATCACAAACCATGTTACACAAACCTAGCATAGCCACTAAACTACTTGAAAACTGGGATGTTTTTCTTGCCTTGATGCGAGCAGGCGGTATGAAGGGGCATTTTCTTTTTTTATCACAAACCATGTTACACAAACCTAGCGTAGCCGCTAAACTACTTGAAAACCGGGATGTTTTTCTTGCCTTGACGCGAGCAGGCGGTATAAAGGGGCACTTTCTTTTGTATCACAAACCATGTTACACAAAGCCACTAAACTACTTGAAAACTGGGATGTTTTTCTAGGTAGGTTATTTTACAACAATTAATTGTTATTATATTATTTGAAACAACTGGTTACGTAAATGTTTTTGAATTTTTAGGTTGGTAGTGTGTATTTACAATTTGCGTATTGCAGTTTCACACGGCACAAGAATGGCCTTCTTATTTAAAAAGATGGCGGTCCTTGAAAAACGACATTTTGCATTTTTAAAGTTAACAAAATAATAATTAAAACGCAATATTTTTAAATTCCGGTTACTGAATTACTTATTACTAACTATTATCTACCTAGTACAACTTATTTTAATTTTTTAAAGTGTGTTTTGAGCGTGGATTCAATAATGGATGGTGGTCCTTGAAAAATGACATTTCGCATTTTTAAAGTTAACAAAATAATCATTAAAACGCAATATTTTTAAATTTCGGTTACTGAATTACTTATTACTAACTATTATCTACCTAGTAAAACTTATTTAAATTTTTTAAAGTGTGTTTTGAGCGTGGACTCAATAGCGGAACATTTACCAAATCAACATTTCGTCGAAAGAGGTTCTTACGATCGTACAGGGCGGTTCCAATGAGAAAGATTAATTACTCTCCGTACCAGCTTTTTAAAATTTTAACTCAATATCGATTTTATTTCATTCCAAATTTGCTTTAATTTATACCTACATCCATAAATGCTGAAAGGCGTGTTGATAAAACCATTAAAATTATGTACTTTTTGTAATTATTTTTTGATTATTATCATTTTTCAATTATGTCTCTAATAATAAAATAAGAATGTAAAAAAAAAAGAAATATATTAGTCTGTAAGTGCGCAAATAAATACACAAACGGACCTATTTTCGTCAAGAAACACATGTACTTATATATTTTTTTATGATTTTATTTAAACTAAAATTAAAATTCTGTTACATACGTTTACCAGATAATGTATTGATTTCTTTTACTACATGATTATATGATTTGAAATGGGTGTTGTATAATAAATGTACTTTTTTGAAAATTTAACAAATTCGCCAACGACCTATGGTATAACTTTATTATACTAAATATTATCATTTTTTCTGAAAATTTTAAACATACGTTTACTAGATAAAAGAAAAATCATTCGAAACCAATTAATAATTTTTTGTGGAAAAGGGTCAAAACGTCTAAACAGTGATTTAAAAATGACATTTTTCTGGTGTTCTTTGGTTGTACGCTCTTAAGGTGTTGGAAGACAAGATGTCTGAAAGACAGAAACAGTCCTTTACAGACTAAGTCCAGGATTTACATATAATGTGCTGACGGACCTGAAGTGTGACGGACCTGACGGTGCTGACGGTCAGAAAGAAGTTGGAGAAGGATTATTGGGAGGCCAAAATCACATGCAAGTTGTGCTGGACAATGTATTCTGAAATTATTTACCTTTTAAACCAATATTCGAAATACTTTATTTTTTACATTAGCTCCACACAGGAGGCCCTGAGGAAAATAATTTATCTCAAGGCCTATGTCATCTTAGGGGATGTTGTGTAGAGGGTCTTTTTAAGGAAGCGAAGGATAGAAAGTTCTGGGAAGGTAAAAGGTAGGAGGGGTGGGTAGGATTTTGAGGGGTCAGGGTGTCCAGGAGTAACGGACGTATGAAAGAGATTTTGGCTGGAGAGGATAAAAGACCTCCCTCAATTAGTCCCTCTCGATCCTACCCACCAAGCAGGAGGTAGGCAGGCGCATCGGCCTCCAAGACCTGGACAAACCTCACCCCATGAACCCGTTCACCCCTGCTAAGTCACCAAACGTAGCGAACCACATGGAGTGACTTATGGCAGAGGTGTTGGTTATCCAATAAATGGTTCCCGGGGCGGCAGTACCCATACCCGTCTCCCAAATAAAGAAACTATCCATTAATATCGCCTTCCATCGATTCTAAAAAAACTGTCAATTAAATTCATTAGAATCATTTTGATTTGAAGGTGCAAAATTGTGTAAAATCTTGTATACGAGTAAGTCTTAAGAATAAATAATTGTAATTGTTCACTAAAGTGACCACAAAATGCTATTTATTTAAAAGTAATGGAAGGGTTAAAAAAACACTTTTCTCTTTTAAGAAAATACAAAATAAAACGCTTTGCGAATTTTTTCTAGTGTTTTTATTAACATTTTTTTAATAAATTAAAATCTGTGCACAATATAGTTAACCGCCTAGCTAATATTAGCAAATAAGAAAGATTAGAATTGATTATTTTTTAATGCCTAACTTGTGTTGGAAAGAGATTCTTTTTGTGCCTAATGTGAAATTCGAACTCGATCAAACTTTCAGCCGCTTTCCCATAAGGCTATTGACTACTCTACTTAGAATCAAGATACACTTGAAAACTGGATTTTAAAAATTTATTAATGAACCATACTATGAAAACATTTTTATCAGAAATTTTCTAAATTGGCTTGCCTGACAAAATAAAAGCACTTAACAATATGTTTTATTTTTTATATAATTTTTTTTATTTTAACTTTATGAGTAAAACCTCAAATTGTAACATTTAATTAAATGAAGACAATGTAAGCGAAACTCAATCGAAAATCTGGAAACAGAAAAATCAGAAAAAGATATTGGCACCTCTGGGACTCGAACCCAGGACCTCTCGCTTTCCGGGCGAACGCGCTAACCACTGCGCCAAGGTGTCGATATCTATATGTTTTAAATTATTAATATGTTTTAAACTATTACCGACTAATGTCATGATTTTATATTTTACATTAATTCGTATTCTAAAGAAAATGTCAAGGACATAATGCAGTCTCAAATATATTAATTTATTTATTTTCAATATTTTATATAGTACTACAATAAGATACCAACAGCGTGTGAAAGGTTGTTGTATTGATGGGCTCATTTTTTGTCATCTAATGATTTTTGAATGCCAACCAATTTGGAAAGCAAATTATTGCATAATATATTACGTGCCTACTCAGAATAAATGTATCAAAAACTTTTTATTATGTATTTATATAACGATAAAAGGGTAACTAGCTACCTATTGTATAAAAACAAAGCAATCTAAAACCCATTATTTGTTTATGACGGAAGATTATAGATCAAGATTATAATTTAGCGTAGAAAGTAAGTAAAGTGAAAAGTTATTGAATGTTCGGGTGGGTACCTTGGTGTTAAGTGTGGTAAAATGCTACCTGCGTTGGAAAAGTGTAGTATGTCTTCGATAATTATGAAATATTATTAGAGGTTCAATGCCCGGATTTTTTCTAGGTCTTCTTATATACATTATACTTATATATTCTCATTATACAACATCAAATAAATATATCTGATTCAAGGATTCTACTGATTTTTTCTTTTTTTTTTCTTTGTTTTACAATATTTTAGAGAAAAATGTGTCCTCACTGGGGTACCCCGTTCGAAAGTCACATTGTAGATTTTTTCGTATTTGAAATATAAGTAAATATCTATGTTAAAATATTACAAGAGGAAAACTGTAAAGTTATATCTAAAAGAAAGCAAAATACAAGCATTAATCTTTATTAAGTTGCAAAATTGAATCTATTTTCTTCCATTCCGTGTAGGGTTACCATCTTTCCGGATTAATCCGGACTTCTAGCCTTTCGTCCGCACTTTGTGCGGCCCTTTAATTTGTCCGGATTTTTTGGTTTATATCTTTAGACGGAATATGAATAATAAAACTTACATAAGTAATATCAAATAAGTCTTTAATCGTCATTAATTTCCCAACCATCTAAAAACATAATATAGATCTTCTTTAACAATCAACTCATGGGGATCAAACAATAAATTCTAATTACAGTTGCAAACAATCGACAAGTTCAAAATAAAATATCTTCTCAAAATTTAACACTTGTTTTCGACAAATATATAAATTTTAATATTTTTCAGCGCCAGAAACATAACGGAGCAGCTCCCGTTCATTCAAAGTTCTCTTATAGAATTCTTCGCTGCTCATAGTTTAAGGTTGAATAATTGAATCGCCAACAAACATCTGACCGAGGGTACAGATAAAATCTATTACGCTATTTTGTCCACTTTGCTCCCATTAGAGAAAACACTCTTTCTACACTTGCGTTTTGAGCTTGGATAGCAAAAATGAACTCACAAATACTCAATGGAATGGGCAATCTGGCGATTGTGAAGTTTGTTAAAAATGGTAACCTGATGGTAAAGTGCATGAAGCTGATATTTGCATTATGTAATTAAAAAGTCCGGACTTTTTTTGGACTGTCGGGCTTTTTGCGACTTTTCTATTTTCTAAATGGTAACCCTAATCCCATGTCCATAATCCATATCTAAATGCTTCCTTTGAAGTCAGTTATTTTTTTATGGTTTTTATTGAAAGAGGGAGTGTATTAAATAATTTTATAGAGTAGTATTGCATATTTCTTTGTCCAAAAGTAGTTTTCGTTTTAGGTTAGTGGAATGTATGTTGTAATGTTGTTGTAATTGTGAATCGGCCCGAGTTTGTCTGTGTAAAGTTATCCTGGTTTTTGAAAGCGTACATTAGAATAACTTTTGTTGATAATTGTTTCAGTGACATTTAGGAATGAAACACTGGAATGGTACTTTGATGGAACTGGAGGTGTTTTATACACAAATGTTTTACAATTTTCTGGATTGTCTTAAAAATCGCCTGACGTATAGTGTCCCTTTTTTTTCGTTTTATGAAAATTGTGTTATTGAACCGTTTATAATAATATTTATTTGTAAATTATGCTGCAATTTTTAAAGCGCTATAATACATTTTGTGGTACGAAGTTTTCCCCGCAAGGGCCGTTTTTCGAAACCATGGTATAGTTACAAAACGAAATTCTAATAAATACAGACACAAGATAAGATGGACGCAATATCTACCCACAGAGAACCTTTTTTATTTCTCCACGCCGGAAGCATTGAGGATAATAATTCCTACAACGGCATTTCTTTGGGGATGCTGTGTGGAGGGTTTTTTTAGGTTAGAAAGGAGAGGAAATTCTGAAAACAAAAATGAGGGGTGGGTTGAAATCTGGGGGTTAGTGAATCCAGGACTGACGGTCATATGAGGCCATTCCTCCCACTGCGGTACAAGGAGACGTTCAGAGAGAGTCCTGCTGGAGAAGTCAAAAGTTCCCCCTCAACCAGTCTCTCCCGATCCAGCCTGCCACGCAGTTGGTAGGCAGATGCATCGGTAACCAATACCCGGACAAACCTCACCCCATAAACCCAGGCACCCCTGCTAACCACTTGGGGTAACTTATGGCACAGGTGTTGGTTATCCAATAAAAGTTTCCCGGGGCTGAGGTACCCATATCCGCCTCCCAAGTTGTATTTACGAACTATTTTAAATATAGATTTATAACATAAATAATTAATTATTAATTGTTGTTGTGTTTCATTCGTAGAACTCCAATTATATTTTTTATTATTTAATTAAATTAAATTTAATAATAAATAAATAACTAATTTAAATATAATTTTTCTATTTGCGTTTTGTTATACAGGATGTGCTGTGCAGCAGAAAAACTTGACCAGAGATAAAAAAATATATAGAAATTAAACCTAATTCGAACAACCAGATTGGTACTAAAAATTCTGCATGCTGTAGGTACTTTAGTTCTAGAACATTTCTGCTACTGTTAAATTTAATACTGGATGACATTTTCAAAAAGCTTTCGAATAGAAATATAGCAAAGATTAATCATTTTATTACCACAGAACAAAAAACAACCTTCACAGAAGCTGTTGGGTGCATCTTTGCAGAAGTAAAAAAGTGATTATTCACAATGCCTATTAAGGAATCCAATTTCCGGTTACGTTTGCAATAAATTCATGTAATTGCAGGTCGTTTAGGTTCAATGCAAATTAAAGGCTAGTTTTGTAATCTGATATATAGCGTTCATGCTGATTTGCACTTAACTGATTAGTGCGAATAAGATTAAAATTGAAGAAAAAAAAACAGTTTGTGGGTAGGTTTATTTTAGAATAGGTAAGACCGCTCCAGACTGAACAGGGGAAATCAGTTTCAGAAGCTGCGCAAGGAGATACTGGACCTACTGGAACGGAGGCTGCTGATGAAGGCCAGAAATGGGACCACAACCCCACAGACGATAAGGAGAATAAAATGAAGACATTGAAAAACCTCATAAATTTATATAAATACGCAGAGAGCGGAACAAATTCTTAACCTAAATACATAAAAAATTAATGTTTATTTGTGTCTCTTATGCGGTCCCTAAGCCTATTCATCAGATTGCAATGAAACTTTGGTGACTTATTATGCGCACGACCGCGATGGTTTCTATGTGTAATGGTGAGCTCGGGAGTTATGAAATTATTTCCTATATAAGTCATCCGATTGTTTCAATATATAATATTGTTACCAGTATCTTGCGTTACGAAATTTCCCTATAACATTTTACGATAAAGGCGTGAGTTGTTTGAAAAATGGAAGGAAATCCGGAACGAAGGAAAGGTGGTGGGTAAGCGGGAGAGGAGATGAGGTAGGGTAGAAAGTTGATGAACGTGGAAGAAGAACGCGGGAGCGGGGAGGGGCACCAGGGAGAGGGGAAAGAGGGTTCGTGGGAGAAGGGGACAGGCGGGGAAGATGCAATAGGAATGCGGGAAAGGAATGGAGGTCGAAAACGGAGGCGGGAAGGGGACGCATGGGAAAGGACATGCAAAGGTGGGGTGACAGAGGGGTGGGAGACGAAGGTGGGGTAGAGGGAAAGATTTCATAGGGTCCATCGTAGCAATAGAGGATAGCAGGAAATAAATTGGCAAAATTCATGCACATTCTTCTCACACCGACAGCTGTTAGAGATATGTGTATTTCATATAGTTTCACGGTAGGGTGGGAAGGAGGGATGTGAGGGAGAATCCGGAAGGGGGGAGGGGAACGAAGGAGGGGGGTCCATGTTTGACAATCCTTGCTTGCTCACTCACACGCGTCGGAAAAACAAAAATATTGTGTATCGAAAAGCACTTTAATAAACAGAATTAAAACTCCAAACACTTTATTTCTTTGAGTGGCATTGTAACGCATGCCGCGACTTGCTAGTTACGTGAATAAATACGTGTATAAAAATATTATGATTAGGCATAAAAATGGCATGGGAAAGATAAAAGTAGACTGAATGTTTTATAGATGAGATCAGTGAGTCGAATAGGTGACGAAACAATGTACGATCCTGTTACAAATGAGGATATCAGGTAAAAATGCAAGACTAAAGAAAGCAAGCAGCTTAGATTTTTTGGACACGCGGAGAGGATGAACGGAGGAGGGTGTTTATATTTGCACGAGTCGCCCGAGGAAGACATGGTACGGCCAAGTTGAAGGGGTTACATGAGTCTCGTAGCCAAGAAAAAAAACTTGTATTCTAGGTTTTCAAAAATGTAAGGTATGAATTAATTTATTCGAAGTGTTGAGCACATAAAAGAACAACTTTTCAACATTGATATACATAGATGAGACATTTAGCGAATAAATTGGTTCAACGGAATCGTAGGTTCGTACCTCCATTTCTCTATATTAGTAGTTCTACAACCGTCGACCGTGGCTGGGGTGTGACGTATTAAATTAGGATGGAAAAGGGTGAAACCATGGGCTTGAGTAAAAGGAAAGGACGGTCTGACGGCCGAACCTTCCGACGCGGTGGCTTCAGTTAGAATTCACTTTTCCGAAGGTCTGTTTTAGGCCTGAGAATTATGTACGGGATAGCGCCTCTATAGTATATGCTTGTCAACTATATTGAAAAAAATTGTCATAAAAAACTTCGGAAAATTCAGCTGGTGGGGCCTGGTTTCCGCGAAGACTCCTAAAAAAGTGTCCTCGCGGTATGCTGGATAACTCATGATAGCCTCCTCTGAAATTTTTTTCTGTTAGTAGGTAAGTATAAGCTGTCCCTGAACGAAAAAATTCTCAAAAAAAAAATAATTTTTTGCATAATTGTATTCAAGATAATTCAATATTTGGTACAATTTACACTTGTAAAATTATTTGTACCTACTCGAAAAAAATCCTTCGTTTTGGGATTGATTAATGCTATTTTGAAGAAGTGTACTAAATTTCAATGAGATCAATGCATTTGTTACTGAGAAATCGTGCCTACCAACTTCAAAAATGGTGTTTCGAGATAAACGCGATTGAAGTTGCAGGTATCCCGGTCTTTCTCAACGGGCGGGGGATTGGTAAAAGCTCTCTCTTCTAGAATTTTACTCCGATTGACTTGAAACTTTAGGAGTATATGCTAGACATATTGTACTTTGAGATAAAGGGAGATTTTTTAAAAAAAATTTTGACCCATGTAACTCCTTAATGAATCGAACCGTTTAGTCGGATCATATCAAGAGTCAGAATAATAGATGGATTTATGAAAGAAGCATTTACATATGTGAGGGACGTTGCACGAATGTGAATGAATCGAGGATTGTGTGCCCACAGAGTTGTTTGGCAGTCTATCCTCTCTGCTTAAACCTCAGAGAACGGCGTGATGATTGATTGGTTAGTTACTTAGTTAGTAAAAATAAATAAATTTCGCATTTACACTCCGCTATGTAAGCGTTTTAAAATAAAAGATAGATTTATCGGCTTTGTGTTAAAATTATACTTCAAAGATCAACGTTGTAAGTCGTATCAAAATTTTGCTAATCAAGATCCTGTTTCTTTTACCCCTGACCTCGGCTGCGATTGATTAACTGTTAATAAAATCCTGCCGTTGAGAGGTTTTTTACTGTTACATTCATTAGGTATAATTATTAGGAGCTCTGAGCCACAGGCATTAAGCCTATTTATCACTTTTAACAAGGTATTTCCTTTTCCCACCTGAGTTAGATTTCGTTTACGAAAAATCTCTAAAATTTAATTAATTTCACAAAATAAAAGTATAACATCGCACGAGTAAGACACCCAGTCATTACAAATCATTGAAAACAATTATCTAATGTCTAAAACATTCGATTAAAAATTATCCATAGAAAAAACGAGTTAGAGCATCGCTAGATGTAATTTAAAATAACAAACGAAATCGAACCCAAATTGCGCAATTTGCATTAATTAAAATAAGTACCTACCAAATCTCCAATAAATAACCTTTTTTTTTAATAATTCCCTTTTCCTTACCAGAACTTCCTCTCCTTCCTTTCCTAAAAATACCCTCCACACAGCATCCCCAAAGGTGACATTGGCCCTGAGGGGAATTATTTTCCTGCTGTGTGGAGCTAGTAAGCTTTGGTATTTTATGCCTATTATTCTACCTTTTTTTCTTTTTTCGTATAAAAAAAAGGTTTGCCATATTGGTGCAGGGTCTCTCATTCATCATCACCAAAAAAATAATTCCAATGCATTAGACGTTTTTATCAAAGGAATTAAAAAGGAAACCATTTTTGTATAAAGTGCATTTTAATAAAATACCGATAAACAACTGAAAATGGAGTAACTAACTGAATCAAAAAGATGCGCGCCGGATGCCAATTTGCTAAAAATGGCGGTTACCAACAGAGCAATACCGGAGAGAGATAAATGACCAATATTCTTATACGATTGCATCTATTGTTAAAATGGTTTTAAGTAGTAACTTATTAAACCATTTGCACAACGCGTAACGCTAACCTTCTACCAATATCAAACTTTTTACTTACATACCTATTCTGCACCACAATAATCGACGTTTCGAAATCGACCCCTATTACTTAATTAAGAACATTTTAAAAGTGAAACACATTCAAATATGAAGGAGAATCGTATAAGAAAACATCTTCAACGAATTCATTCTACAACGTATAATAATGTTGTAATTACTGCAAAACATTAGTTGAATTGAAACACTCTCATCAAATGGCAACCTAAATGAGATAAAACACTATATGAACATCACGATTTTAATCTAGATTTATAATAGTTAGTACAAAGCATTGTTCATACGCATACCATTGGTAGGTCCGTTGTCATCTCTCCCGCTTTCTCAAAAACTATATTTATGAAAATTTTGAAGTAAAAACTTCGTTAGTACTATTGTGATTTGAAACTCGATGAAACGGAAGCGAGCGACACTAGCGATGACTAAATGTATTGCAAAATGTGCATGGAAATTCGACGAGAAAAATATGGATAAAATTATCCTTCAGCGGCAACGCCGCCGCCCAGGGAACGATTTATTGGATAACCAATACCTCTGCCATAGGTCACCCCAAGTGGTTCGCTACCTTTGGTGGCTTAGCAGCGATGCCCGGAATCATGGGGTGACGTTTGCCTAGGTCTTGGCTGCGGATTATTTTTCCCACCTACTGCGTGGATATCCGGATCTGGAGAGACTGGTTGAAGGAGTACTTTTGACCTCTCCAGCAGGACTGTCTCGACCCATCGCCATCGTGGAAATGAATTCATGCGTTTGTCACTCCTGAACACATTGACCCCCAGATTACTATCCTCCCCTCATACCTTTTTCCTTCATCTACTTCCTTTCCCTAAAAAGATCCTCCACCCAGTATCGCCAAACATGACTGTTTGGCGATACTGGGCCCTGAGGGATTTTTTTTCCTCAGTTTGTTTGGGTCGGGGACCCATCGCCTCGATAAGGCGTCTCCTACGGTCCTGAATTCCTTCGGCCGACTTCGACGGCCTAATTGCTTCCCTTAAATCCAGCGGGACAAGTTTTTAATTTTTATGTTGATTTTTTTCAAAAAACTGTTTTTTTAATAATGAGAGCAAACTTTTTAGATTATGTAATATTTTCAAGTAATTGGTGTGAATTATTCAATGCGTTTGAATATCTGTGATTTATTTGGGTTATAAATTGTTTTCTAATTGCATTCTCCCAACCATCGAAATGTTTCTAATACCTATAAAAAATGAGAAATTAAATATACTCGTTTGTTGGGTAACGCAAAACAATTATAACGTTCTCTTAAAATTATACCATACACTTTTAAACAATGGAAAAAACGGATCCCAAGTGTTGAGTGTTTCTAATAATTTGCTTGAATAATAAGTGGTTTGATAGTAAAATTATAATCACTATGCAAACAACGATATTTCAACAATTCGACCATATATTTCGTATATATCATAATAATATATCAACAAATTTACGATATTTAAACAGTAATTCATTAGACATTAAATGACGTTTTATTGAACAATTTTTGTCATACAAACCGATTCGTTTTTTTTTCGTTTACATTAACACCACACCCGGGGAAAATAATATTTCGGGAGCATTTGATCAAATACAAAGCTCGTGTACTTCATTAGAAAGACACGTAATATAACAATCGCACAGTCGTTCGTGTAAAGGAGGAGAATGTAACGATAATTATTGTAAAATCCTGAAAAAAACCCCATATGTCAAATATCTAGGGATCACTATAGAACGTAACATGAAATTTAAGAAACATATCGAAAACTGTGTAAAAAGATTTAGAAAACTTACTTACATTTTTTTACGATTAAGAAATATCCTAAATCTTTCAAATATTAAAATGGTTTACTTTGCTCTTGTGCAGTCAGTCTTGCAGTACGGAATAATTGCATGGGGGGGCATCTACAAGAATAATCTGTATCCGATAGTAACAACACAAAAAATGATCATCAAAGTTATTATTAAAAAACCAAGAATTTTTCCAACCAAAGAACTTTTTGAAAAATTTAAGGTCCTACCGGTTTCAAAACTAGTTCAAAGAAATGCTATTTTAAAAGTTTTTAAAGAATCTGAAATGTCCTCAACGCGAAGTATAAGACCTAGAACTTCTGGGAACATATATGTACCTAGATGCAACACGACAGCTGCAGAACACCATTATGAATATGTAGGCTCAAAGTTATTTAACGATTTACCGGATACAATAAAAAATGAGAAAAACTATTCTAAATTTAAAAAAAAACTTTCGTTGTATTTTTACAGAGAAGATTGACTCACTTTTATCGATGATTTTCAGATATATTCAGATATGTTGCTATTATTTTTGTTGATTTTTTGTTGATTTTTGTTGATATTCTGTTTCTATAATTATATGTATTTTTCTTATTGTACAATATTTTTGTAATATTTGCAGTATTTTTGAAAATATTATTTTTCCATTTTTGTAACTATACATATTATTATCATCTATATAATATATAATTACATAGACTAGCTCCCCAGTTAGATCCGAGAATATTTCTCTACTAATTGGGTAAACAAAAAAAAGTGATGTCTGATATGAAATTTAATATATTATTATTTATTGTAAATATTTACTTTTTTTCTAAATAAAAAGTAAAAAAAATATCTGAAAGTCTAGTATGCTCTTTGGCAATCACGAATAGAATATGGGTTTATTGGATGGGCTTACCCGAAGCAGTCCGCATCGGAACAGGAATCCCTAGTGAAGATGACTGTGAATTAAACTTATTTACTTTGTGTTTTTTAAATAGTCAATAATATAAAAAAAAAACATAAATAAAATCTACAGCCGGGCTACTCATAAACGAGTAACTATTTAAAAAAAAACTGAGTGTGCTTTAGACCACACGACTGAAGTAAAACTTCACTAACTTAAAAAAGAACATACGACATTGGGGTGGCATTGACATTGACATTGACATTCCAGACAATATGGTTTATTGCATTTCGCACAGTAGTACACTCTCATGCGTCTTTTTTCACTGGACAAAAGTTGCACATGCTTCATTTCCTTTTTTAATGACATTGATTCCCGTTCGCATCGATTACCGTTTGCATTACACTTTTCATAACAATCACCACTTTTCGTAACGCATTCACCAGTTTACCCCCAAGTGCCGAACGTGTCAAGTGTCCCCGTTACTTCAAAAAGACCCATTCGCAAGCGCTAAATGTTAACCGTGTACACATTTCACAATCAAAGGGATCAAACAACTCGTGTTATCCAGAGCACCTACCTTTGATATAAAGGTAGAAAATAGAATACACACAATATCATCGCCTCTTATAAAGATTGCAATCATACTGTTAAGATATGTTCATTGATAAGTTTAGTATCCTAAGCGTTCTATTTTAATAGTAGTATTGGCACATATTATATCCTGCAGTTCATGCGTTCTTCTATGTTGTTATGCAACTCAATATCTACGTCATCTCTTCAGAAAGCAATTGAGGCATATACATATTATTACAACTTACCCCTACGAAAAATGACATTATAAATCACACAACTTTATAATTACTCGCTTACTGTCTTGCGTGCAAGCATTTTCACTATAAATATAAACGATCTGCTCTGTAAACAGCAGAGTATTGACTAATAATAAATCTGAATTGATTGCCCGGTCAGTGGTACCGTAAGCAAGAAGACACCCACTCGTCTGCCGAGGAAATAAATGAGTTCAATGGAGTAATATGTCTTATTATGAGGTAACTGGACAATGTTTCAAGTCTCTCTTCAAATAAGTAACGTAAATTAACAGGAATACATCGATCATTACATTTATTAACTACAAATTCTTAGATTCACCCGAAAATAGTTAAAAATTTCAAAAAATCGAAATTGGAACATCGTTCCTCAACATTTTTAGTGTCGCGACCCCCAAAAGCCAAAAATTTTTTTTTTTTTCTACAATGGGGGTAGGAATCTGGGGGTCAGTGTATCCGGGAGTGACGGGCGTATGAATCTATCCCTCCCACTGCGGTGCAATTCGATGTTCCGAGAGAGTCCTGCTGAAGAAGTCAATAAAGTCTCTCTCAACCAGTCTCTCCAGATCCGGTGGGTAAAAGCATCCCATCGCCAAGATCTAGACTAAACTCGCCCCATAAATCCGGGAGCCCCTGCTAAGTCACCAAACGTGGCGATCCACTTGGATTGACCTATGGCAGGGGTGTTGGTTATAAAATAAATCATTCCCGAACGGTGATACCAATACCCGTCTTCCAGATTGAAATTACTATAGCTTCTAAATATATTGACAAAAATATGAACTTGGAAAATACTGTTGCTAATGTCGTATTGGAGAGCATAAAAAGGACAATATTCTCAAAGTGCTTATAATGATTTCTCTAAAAGACGGACCGGTAAAGTGTGAAGAAGCCGCCGCATGCCGCTACACTTTAAATAGGCATAAATTTTGTAAAGTAAACTACTTTTAAACTTAATTACCACAAGAAGCATCGGTTTCAGTCGTGATAGACAGAAAAATATGCATTTAAAATACGATATTCATTCATAGTTAAAAATTGCCCATATAAAACATCTCCATAGCCACCATGTTTTTTTACATTGATTGACATTTGCGAAGTTTCGTTTCAAACTAAATACGCATGAATTACTTAATTTACCTAAACTAAGAACCTAATAACCTATTTTGTGTACGTAAATCGTTGTTTCTTGTAGTAATTGTTAAAATGAAGTGTAATTTCCATAATCTGTGCTTAAAATAATAATAATAATATTTGGACGATTTATATAGCGCCGTTTTTGTGAAAAATCACCTCAAGGGCGCTGTACAAACTTACCATACATGCCTAAAATCTAGAAAAACTACAAGCTAGAAAGTGCGGCGGCTTATTCACAAATTAATGACGGACCCTCAATGTATGAAAATCTCCTACTACCATCACAAAAAGCCGAAAATGTTGCTTGTGTTGTGATGGAGGACTTTGCCAGCCGAGGAATTGAACACGATACGCCCGGGTGGGACCCAAGCGCTATGCCCACTCAACCACTGACCGGTCGAAAATGAAAATGTTGTTCCAGCTGCCAAGCTGTTGAGACTCTTTTTTATGTGAATACCGCACAAGAGTCCCAGGTGCTCCCGTCTGGAGACGGAAATACTATGGCATCCCCAATTAGGGTATGTTATGAGGCTGAAAGTATGGGGAGGAGAAATATATGGTGAAAAAGAAGGTGGGGAAGTACCTAGCTATTCAGATCTGATCACCAAATATGGCTTAAGCTATTTCAAGCAACGTTTCAGTTCTGAATGGTGGTCTTACACTAGGGCGATACTGAAAGCACTTTCCACTCTGGAACTTACAACAACTAATTGAAATATCAGCTAGAATTTTTGTTTTATTTAGATTTTGTCTGTGGTGTACAGTTAATTCCTCTGATTAAAAATACAATTCTCTTGATTGGGAGTTTTCAAAAATACTTCGGTTCATCAAAGATTACGAGTCTTATTTATTATCGTATTGTATTTACAATCAATATCTAACTGGACTTTACATCCGTTCTAAATGATGCTCTATGTTATTCTGCCGGCGCGCGGGAGATCCTCTCACTGAAGATGCCCGCCTGTAGATCTGATATGATCGGCTATCTTCGTATCCGTTAGGGAATTAGATCCAAACGTCCGACAGTTGTCTCTATCTTGCTATACTACCAATGAAACCCGTTGAGACACCTCAAATCTACACATGACTACAACGACATCTGTTGAGAGACATTTGAAAACATAATATCGACCGGGTAGTTGATTAATCAGATCCGAAAAATCGATAGATCTTTGGCGGTGTTACTCATAAACAGGACATACTCATAAACTCTCTCGGAACATGGCCTTGAATCGCAGTGGAAAGGATGGATTCATTCATACGTCACTCCTGGACACACTAACGCCCAAATTACTACCCACCCCTCAAAAGTTTTTCCTTCCCAGAATTTGTTATTCTTCCTTCCCCTTAAAAGTCCCTCCACACAGCATCCTCAAAGGTGAAATAGGCCCTGAATGGAATTCTTTTCCTTAGAGCCTCCTCTATGGATAATTGTTCAAAAAAAAATTATATGAAAATATTCGGCAGTTGTTCGCCGATATCTATATATATGACTAGCTGGGTTACCCGGCTTCGCTCAGGACATTAAGATAGTGTTCTGGAATGTTGCACAATGATGTTCCCGATTCCCTATTCCTGATCATTCCACGACATACTCCGCCACTCCTTCCACAACTTTCTACAACTCTATGGAACCTTCTAGAACTTTCCGGAAGACTGTTCTAGAAATTTCAAGAGGGCGAAACTTTCAGCCCTTATATCTTTAAAAGCACGCCCTTTAGGTAAAAACGGATACCCTTATTCCCTAGGGGGGATAGAGATCTACCACACCATATAACTCCCTTGATTGAACCGGGACTCGTTTCTGAGTTTTTGCGAGCTGCACGTTTTTTTGGACTTTCTTTTATAATATATGCCATATTCAAATAAATAAAATGTTACTCCTTACATGTCCTTTCCCGTGCGTTCCCCTCCAACGTTCCACTTCCACCTTTCCCACCACCGCTCTCCCGCTCCCCCGTCTCGCCAACTCCCCTGGCACTGCATTTCTTGACTCCTCTCCCACCCGGCCCGTAGCCGAAACTTTTTTCTAATACTAACAATTTTAAACTCGTGATATCTTTCTAATTAAATATCCGAATTGAAAAATTCAAAAAGTTAAATAAAGGTATTGAAGCTGTCTTGAATATAAAGTTATTATTTTGATAAGGATTAAAACCAAGATACAAATAAAGAGCCTTTTCAATCGGCAACATTGAAATTAAATTTTTAAAATAAAAGAATACTTATTGTGGCATAACCATAATAGTAAGACATATGCTGTGACCTTTTTTGTAAATAATGATGTGTTATATAAAGTCGTAGTACGTTATTTTATTCTATCATCAATAGTTTTCGCAGCGCACGCGATTTAAAGAATATTTTAGGTAATTTTTTTACACCCTTGGTTACATTATTGAAGTTTTAGTAAGGATGCCTATTTTTTTTAAGAATATAATATAGCCTATGTCACTCAAGGATAGTGTAGCTTCCCAACAGCGAAAGAATTTTTCAAATCGGTTCAGTAGTTTCGGAGCCTATTCGATGCAAACAAACAAACAAACAAACAAATCTTACCTCTTTATATAGTGTATAGTAGATATAACACGTCTCATCATACGCTCCTAATATCAATTAGACCAAATTTATCGCCCAATATTCCCAAATATAGAATAAGTGAAATTTTGTAAGATCCGACGTGAAATGATACTAGTATATCATCCTTGAAAACGAGACGCGGCCACAGTTCTCATATAACAAAACATGTTGAAATTTGTCATTAATTTTGATCGGTTTTCTACACACTCTCGATATTATTATTCTTCTCAAATCCGTCACTTAGTACACAAGATTAACGAGCGGTAACCTGTGTTTATCTCGAATTTTCTCACAGTAGTAAAGTGGTCTGCCGATGAGAAAAAATGCTGCAACGCTCTTTTTGAACGTTCATGTTCAATATTCAGACATTGCAGGTGCAATTGAAACGTCATACTGCTTTCATAAATGTATTCGATCGTTCGTTTTACTGCAATTTATACGTTTGACCCAATCTTTGTCTTTTCTACGACTCAAATGCCAAAGTATATATATTTTTTTCATTATCGCTAGTGTCCGACCGGAACAAGACTTTCTACCGAAACCGGAACCGAAACCGAATCTTCGGTATCTATCTCATTTTCGACCAAAACTGAAACCGAAACCGAAACCGAAACTTTTTTAGGCATGTTAAAAATCTATTGTTTAGTGAAATTTGGCATATTTTTTACACGCATACAGACATAATATAATATTTGAAGAAGGTATGTGAAAAAATTAATAATTTTTTTTTGATAATATTACCATAAAACAAACAAAAATTATAAAAAATAACAAAACACGTTAACTATTTTTTGGAACAAAAATTTGTCAATAATCAACACTTACATTATAAAGAGAGGACCTCATTAATTGAGTATTTTTAATTTAATTGCGTCTACAATCACAACATTCTTATAAGACGTGTTAAATGAAATAAAAAAACAATAATTTAAGTATGTGAAAAAATAATTAATTGTTTTTTTGATATAGCTGCTACAAAAAAATCAAAAATTATATTTATATTACAAACATAAACTATCAAAGCGGACCGGCCGGTGAACTCAGCTGATGATGGCGGGTGACACAGGTGCCACGAACTCACCCAGGTCAACCGAACGACGCGCGATAATTCACGAACAGAGAGTTTCTGTGCGGTTGAAGGTTCGGCAGATTTTCTGCCAAAACCGAAACTGATGCCGAAACTAGATTTTTCTGCCGAAACTTGCCGAAACCGAAACCAAAACCGAAACCGAAATCGAAACCGAAACCGAAATCGAAACCGAAACCGAGCCTTCGGTCGGTCACTAATTATCTCTACATAGGAGGCTGCGAGGAAATGCTGTGTGGAGCATCTTTTTAGGAAAGGTAGGAAAGTAAGTTCTAGGAAGGAAAAATGTATATGAGGGGTGGATAGGAATCTGGGGTTCAGAATGTTCAGATCATCCGCCGCCAAGACCTAGACAAATCTCACCCCAAGAAACCCTGGCAGAGGTGTTGGTTATCCAGTAAATGATTCCTGGGACGGCGGTACCCATTTTCGCCTACCAGATTGACTTGATTTGATGTACCTATTATTTGATGTTAAATAAATAAAATAATATGGCTTCTACGAACAGTTGTAGGCGTGATAGCTGTTTGAATTTTACCTTGATAAGGTAATATTAATAATTTCTGAACATGCTTCACCTAACACACCTTATCTTACCTTTACTTTAATCGAACCTTTGCCTACAATCTACCTTAAATGTACACTAGCTCTGTATTAGGTAGCGCTAAAAGAGCTACCAACCTCGGTTCAGAAGTCGCTGGAAAACCAGACGAAAACCAAATAAAATGTTATTAATTCACATAGTCTATCTACATAATGATATGATAAGAGATTTTCACGGCCAAAAAATGTGTTTTTTGGGTTATTATGTCGTGTTGCGCTATCTTATTTTTGGTCGCGAAAATCTCACATCATATCTTTTATGATAGACGCTGCAATGCTGTCCGAAACGTTGATAAAATAAGAAGGTAGCGCAACACGGCACAATAACCCAACAATAAATCACCAGTTTGCCGCTTGTACTTCTGCGTTTCTGGACTGTGTATATTGCAATTATGCACGGTCCAGAAACTGAAGAATATATTGAATGTGTATATTGCTTAAGTTTATTTAGTAAATGAATATGAAAAAAATGATATCGACATTTTTAACAAGACATTCGATGTTTATAACTTACTTAGACTATGTTTTCATGCCGAATTATTATTTATACTTGTGATAGTTGAATATTTAAGTTTTTTTAATGTTATTAAGCAAATATAGACGAAAAAACTAAAAAAAGGGAACGGGCCGGATCGGAAGAGAATGGTTGAAGGAGACTCAACCTAACCTCTCCTGCCGGACTATCTCGATCAATCGCCTTGCACCGTAGTGGGAGGGACGGATTCATACGTCCGCCACTCCTGGACATATTGACCCTTGTCTGATTCCTGTACACCCCTCATTCGACGGCCGCCGTGGACTGGGGGTAAGGCTCTTGACTCACAATCTGAAGGGATCTATTCCCGGGGTGGGAAAATAAATTGTATTGAATAATTCAGTTATTTCTCAATTAATTAATTGAAAAATAATATATAATGTTTTTGAGGCACTTTCCAGAGTGGAAGACACTCTCAGTAGCGCTCTGGTGTAAGATCACCATTCAAATTGAAACATTGCTTGAATTATTAGATATTAGATCTGAATTAGTATTTCCCCACCTTTCCGATTCCCCACATTCTCATTGGCTCCAGACGGGAGCAAAAAAACCTTTATCCTTAACAGAACTTACCTTTCCTTAAAAAGACCCGCCACACAACGTCCCTGAAGATGACATAGGCCCTGGGGGTTTATTCCATGATGGTCTCCTGCGTGGAGTTATTGTAAAAAACAAAAAGAAGAAAGTGTTATGGATTTGCATGCGATTTTTCAGTGACATTTTTAGTATAATCAGATTCTACAGATATTCCTCAAAATTTTCTCCACTGCAGTCTCATTTACTGCACCAATATTTCTTAACATCGGAAATATTATAAAAAGCAGGTAATTCATTTCTCAAATTGGTAGCATAAATAAAAATGTTAGGATTTCCATTCACGATTATCTGCACTATGATTTGGTTAGTTTTTTTTCAATCCTACGCAACAGTAGGTAATTAGGTACCTGATTAATAAAATTGCCAAAAACTCGTGCTGAAAACCTACAGATATATAGCTAATGATAGATAAAGTTATTTTATATATTATTATCAATAATATCAGGTTTAAGAGCTCCAGCAAAAGTAATTATTGTATGTGCACAACTCAACTCAGTTATAGTGTAATACAATCGGCTATAAGATACAAGTCCTTGAACGAAACCATTTGAAAGAGTGAACCTTATTCCATAGTTCTCAAAATGTGAACCTAGTTATTACATTATTATTATTCAATTCAATAATATTATTTCAAAACAATTATTTCAGTAATTGACTTATCCATTTTATCCGCAGACTATTACGTTTCGATACTAAATAATTAGCACTCTGTTCCATATTATGTGAATTGAGTTGATTGATACTGAATACACTAGAGAGGTTCCTGTAATTGTAAAAAAATAGCTTATTTTGCAGTTATACATTCTTCAGCAGAAGCGATACTTTATCTATGTGTTTTAGTCCTAGAACCACGCAGCTTTTGGGTGGATTTTAATTGGCTGCAGCTTGGACAGGCATTGCATTTCGTGGGCAGTTCCCATTTTTTTTTTTTTTTTTTTTTTTTTTTTTTTTTATTTTTTTTTTTTTATTACATTAGTTACATTTATACAGCAAAATTACATAATAATAATAATATTTCAAATAACTGTAGATATTAAAATGTGTACAAGTGTTATTATGTCTTGTACGTTATTAGTTCCTAGCTAGGCAGATTGCCTGTTCTAAGGAACCAAATGCTGGTGAAAAATGCCAAAAATGTCTTCTGTAAAAAAAAAGAAAAAACAAAATATTGTTTTTTTTTTTTTTGTAGATTAAATATACATATACTAAGTTTAAATATACTATACTAAGTTTTTACTGATTGTGCCATTAATAGTTAGCCATGTGTAATTTTAAGTTTTAAATGACATTATTTAATAATTTTTCAGACTCAATCCTACCTAAGTCTATCAACCATTTAGTTATTGTTGTACCGATGCATGCCATTTTACATGTTTTAATATTTAATTCTGGTGGGATTTTATTATACAATTTCGGTCCCAGATATGTATATGTCTTTTGAAACTTTGCCGAATTGCTCCCTGGGACCACGAGATCCTTTCTGGTGTGACTTCTTGTTATATATTTATGGTCAATTTGCTTAAGATTTTCTACATTTTTATGTACGTGGATAATAACCTTTTTTATATAGTTTTGACGAACATCAAGTACATAAAATTTTTTGTAGAGATGATCGCTAGAAAACCTATAGGGTTTACGCATAATGACTCTAATTATGGATTTCTGGGCCTTCACTAATGGATCTAAAATTGTTCTACCTGACGCTCCCCAACCAATACACCCATACGTTACATAATACGTTACGCCATTGGGCACATAATACCGTTTCCCCGTTTAACCCTAGAAGCCCAATCATATTTTTTTATCCAAAAAGTCCAATCATAGGTCAAATTTACCTTCATGAATAAATACACTTGTAACAAAGTTTATTCTGTGTAATTTATAATGTTTTATCATTATTAATTCGTTTTAACTATTTAGGAAATGAAAAAAGTGTAATTAATTCACTTTATTAGACGTTCAAAAAACAAATATTACTAATAAATACAAAAATTTGGTTCAAAATGAGATCCTTTCGGTTTGCTTCTTTTAAACCAAAAATATTTAAAAAAAAACAAACAATCAAACAATATCTTCTTTTTTCTACTAACTAATAAATGTTTTATAATAATTAAACATTTTTGTATAATTATTTATTCTTTATAAACACTTTTCACACACATCATCAAACTAGAAAAAGCCTAAACATAGGTCAAATTGACCTACAACAGTACGATAACTCCAATATGAAGGACCAAGGCAAAGCGCCGTCTCCTGTGGGCTCTTGGCGGGTACTAAGTTGGTTCGATCAATCAGGGCAATCGATAGATTTGTTTGCGTACAGATAAAAATGACCTAGATTTGGCTTCTAGGATAAATAAGTTTCTCACAATAGAACAAGCGACAATAATCCACAAATTCTCATGAAGGTGAAAGTGAAAATGATGAAAATATCAGCGGGGTATCCTTTCCTCGTATAAATAAATTAATAATTTAATTAACCCAAAAAGGTTGGCAAATTACTAAACGTCTTTAGAAATCTTATTAATGATTTTTTTAACTAGGAACGTGGTGCTTCTGTCTACTAATAGCCAGAAGCTTGTGGTTCTGTACTTCCGCCAATTATTATAGCCAGCATCCTGGAGAGACTTGCGGTGACCAGCGAAGTAGGAGGAAGAAGATTAAGTGAAAGCTCACTTACGAGATTAATTTCACATAAACACTTCAAAAATTGATGGGTAGAAGCAAAGGTTCGTTGATTTTTCTATTTCGTTGGCGACATTGAGAATTGTTTCATTGAAATTATCAGTTTTTCAATATTATTTAACAGCTGTGCTGTTTATTTTTATGCTACTACTATTTTTTTCTGGGCGGTTTTTGGTTTGGCTTCGCCCAGTTATTGTTGGTGACCATTTTATAAATTCAATAGGAAATGGTTCCAAAAATAGCCCATTCCTCGTATCCACTACCATCCAGTGTACCTAGTCATCGTGACAAAGTAACCAGACAGGCAATGACTTAATGTATAGCCGCTTGATACAACTATGCATTACTGTAAATCTTTCCATATCCGGAGAGATACTAGATATTCACAAATTGGTAGCAGTTATACCTAGGGGGGAAACGTCCCCATCTGGCCTGCTGCCGGAAGTGGTGACATCTTGTGACGAATTCTTGAATTCGAAACCGAATTACAACGGTAGCTATAATTGAAATTCCAAGTACGCAGGTGTAATTTGTGGCCCGGCGCATATGGCTTGGCGTCAGACATGCACTCAAAGGCGGGTTCTGAAATTCAACCACGCAGACGAAAACCTATTAATACTATTCGATTATTTTATTTAAGTTTAGCTGAAGAGTTAAGGCATTGGATTCCCCACATCTATCCAACAATCTCATTTAATAATGAAGTTGCTTTTTTAAATTGTGTTAGGCTTTAATTTACACTTCAAAACAACGGGATTTCTTCAGGGGAAAACATTGCAAAATATAATAAATATTAGTAATTAATTTAAAACATAAACTATTTTCCCGGCCTTGTGAATATCACATAATCACACCAGCAAGAGGATAGTCCACCGAAAATATCCACCAGGATAAAGTTGAAGATGATGAACCACACTTGTTTGGGAGTACCTTCCTAACCTGGTAGTCTAGTTGTAAGATAATGCATAACGTCTTTCGTAAAATGATATTCCAATGCCAATCTTGATAACTTTATGTCAGTGAGATAAAGGCTTTTCAGACCAATTGTAAAGAAAACAAAATGTGGGTCACTGAGTTCACAAAGTCTTGAACTATTTAATGTGACTTAACAGTAGGTATTATGTGGGTGTGTGATAGATTAAATGATAATCATTTGTTGAATCGAGAACCATTTAATTGTATTATTTGAAGCAGAAGTTTTACCATGATATAAATTTGAAGGAATTTGATGACACCTAACCTCGCAGCCACAATAATTTTTATAAAACGATATATTTTTTTATTTATTTATTGTTGGAGAAGAATGTTAACAAAACTTTATACTTTATAGGTACGATGATATTAACAGTATTGCATCGATGGTGTTTAGCGCAAATGCTATAGGATCAGTGGCGGCTGGTGTTCATAAAAATAGGTGGTGCGCTAAAATAATAATAATAATGGTCTTTATTTCAAGATGTGAGAAGGTGAGTGCAATCCCACACATACCATAGAGGTATCCCATAAATCTTGGACCTACCTACTCTAATTAAAATAAATTCAATTATGAAAAAATCCTACCTATTTGTAAATTAGGTCGATCCTCCATTATCTCTGGGTGCATGCAACACGTTGAGTCTAAATTAATTATATTTATTAAGATAGATTAAATTCTTTTAAAGTTTAACAACATCGTTCAATCTAAACAGATGTCATAAGGATTGTGAGGAACAACTCACTGAAAAAGCATTCCATATTCCATTATTAAAGAGTTCTAGTAAAATAAATATTGATCCATCACCATTTGTAAAGTCGCCGCGATTGTAAATTCAAATTCAATAACAGTTGACTCCTATCCAGAAAATTGTATGTAGATACTTATTGGCACGAAAATCGAGTTAAAAAAATGTTCAGTTTATCACACATCCGAAAGTCTTCCTTACGCTCCGTAACTCCAATGAAATATATACTGTCATAACTCATAACAAATAATGTCCGCAATGTTTGTTGTTATGCTGTCGTTGGTCGATGCTGAGTGAAACATAGCATGAAAAAGAGTAGATATTAAAATAAAGACACGATATGGATAATAATATGACACAAACGTGCCCCCGTTTAACATGCTACAGAACGAACCATTCCTTTTGATGTGTTGGAAATTTTTGGATCGTCACCCTCGATTTCGTAAAATTTGCAAAGCATTCAACCTACCTACGATTTTGGCTAATTATAGAATTATAGAAGAACTCCTGTGATCGCTTTGCAAAATGAACCACCACTCTGAATATAGGCACACAACGATCTGCTTTGTTTCGCGCGCAGTCCAGCAGGCACCTATATCGCAACATTATAACCGAGTGTATATTGTGAACTGTGATGAGGCGTGTCGAAAATAAATATGTTTTTTGGCGCTCGGAAATTTTTAGATTTAAATTAATTAATTAGATTAGATTTAAATTAATAGATATATTTTGGGAGTGCGGCGCTCCTCCGCACCTTAGAGCTGGCCGCCACTGTATAGGATAACCTAATATAACCAGTAAATGTAGATATTTTCGTCATTTGTCGTTTTTTCGTCATCTTTATCTAGCTCACTTTGAAAAATTACATAGGTTCGTTTTACTTTAAAATTAGATTGATTTACTTTCTTAGTGCCTACCTAAGAGTATCAAGCAACTAGTGAAGAGTATGTTTTCTATAAAAAATAAAAAAAAACGTTTTCGGAATTTTAATAGAATGATGTAACCATTCACCATTTTGATTAAGTTAGACAGATTGGAAATGTGATAGACATAAGAATAAGCGAGCGAGAGTGTAGGTACATGTAATTATTCAATGGAAGAAACTAAAAACTTACCTAAATGGATGAGCCTATACAGCGTGTAATAAGAAAACAGTAGACGGTACTTATTGCTGTGCATGATTCACGATAAAATAATAACACCTTCTCGAAAAAGCAAGTGAATTTATTGTGTTTAAGCTCTTGTAATGATGAGGAGTGTACAGGACGGCCAGGAGGCTATTGTCCGTTTTCGTAGGCTATTATAATCTCTCAATTTCCATGCCTTGGTATCCAAGATACAAGGGCGAACCTATAAACTACTGACATCTATTGAAGAACTCTATAAACTTTATGAACTATCAACATTAAAGCCATCTGTGGCGTACAACTCGAACTATTAAACTCATATTTTATTGATAAATTGAGTAACATAAATGAAATTATTTTGCGGTTTTCAATTATTGCAGCAAATTAAAATACAAATATTTTGGAAGGTCAATTAATATAAACGACAAATTGTAAGATCTGGGCGAACCATTTAACTCTAAACCAAAAACATGAAGGAATACATCAAGTTTCTTCCAGGACTTGCATTTGTTATTATACTCGTTGATTCAGACTCCAAACTCATTCTAGAAATAGCTCTATCTGTTGGTGACTAGGTCTGCATCGTACAAGATTTTTCGATTACAAGCAACAATCGCCAGCACAGTACAGAATTAATTTCTTCTATGGAAGAATTTTCTTCAATTTCCTTTTACGAGTGAACCACGTTGATGCATTTAAGTGCACGCACGCTGGGTTCGTGTTCTCCCGGAGTCTTGTGGACATCCGCGTCCGTCTTTGTTCCCTACCACACAGCCATGTTTATTGTTCATAGCTCTGCTTGTGGCGATGGTCTGTGCGCTTGTAAAACCTCCGGGTGTTAACTATAGTAATACCGGCTTGATTAAACGGCCTTGTTTTTATATCTAATGATATGAGAATTATTGTAAGCCTTATTAGTTTTTACTTAGAATGTGTTGGAGAGTGATTTTTAAGACAATGCCTTAATTTTACGATGGGCCAACTTTTTGCATATTAAAAAAATGCCCACCCGGTTTATTATTTGATTATTCCCATAAAATGTTCCTCTGCTTCCTTTAAAAATACTGCAACAATAATTAAAAATGAATATATTTACTACAATTGTATTAATTCTTTAAAAAAGGTTTCATGCACAAATTGCCAAATTAAAATTTATTGACTTAAATGAAGGCATTGTAATCAAATTCTGAAATTGATTACGAACTCCATGGCAGAATAGTGAGAATTTTGATTCTTGGTTTCAGAGATCTTAGTTTCAAATCGATGTGAAATGCAACCCGATGTATGAGTTTTAATAGTTTTTTTTAAATACCTGTAATTGAAAGAAAGAG
This sequence comes from Limnephilus lunatus, assembly GCA_917563855.2. Lineage (NCBI taxonomy): Eukaryota > Metazoa > Arthropoda > Insecta > Trichoptera > Limnephilidae > Limnephilus > Limnephilus lunatus. The sequence goes on along the minus strand of OU830596.1, from coordinate 93,561,847 downwards.
TTATCACATGTGATTTTAGATTTTAACGGCCAAAAGTATTATGCCGTGTTTCGCTACCTTCTTTAGCCAACGTTTCGGATAGCGTCCATCATCAGGTCCGATGTGTGGCAGATGTGTGGTATGTCACGTTGTCCGAAACATTGGATAAAGAAGGGGGTAGTGCAACACGGCACAATACCCTAAATATAAATCACTACAGGTTATCTTGTGTTTATTTGCACTTTGTTTCAGAGACAGTAAAAAACCCACTATCAATCGAAATCTAAATACCATTTTAAATAAATCTACTCATGTACGTCTTAACCTCACCATTCCACTCTTCTGTTATTTATTGCCATTTTTATATAAGGCTGATAACATCTCCAAAATAAATATGCTATATTGTCATTGACTCTTTGCGATGACACTCGCGCAGTGTTTCATAAAACAGTTAAACATCAGCAAGCTCGTATCCGATGCATTTGAAAGACTGAGTTTTCATATTGTGAATGAATACGATGTTATTTGTTGCGAGGCCCACGCATCAAGTCGCCGCCGGTACAGTGCACCTATGCCCCTTTCTCTACAACTGTACTGGAGGGGACCACTGATCGCCGAATGGCCTTAAAAGCTTTTCCTAGAGCGGGGCCTATTCACAAACGGTCGGATATTTGCCGACCTAACAACCATAACCTAACAACAAACAAACCGATCAAAAAATGTAAATATCCTTCATCCTCAATTATATTTTTAATACAATAATTTAAAGGGTTTTAAGGGTGTTTCGTGACAGTTACAACAATGCATGTCAAGTGTTTAAAAAAATTACGTTAAAAAATCAAATAAGGAAGTGAATTTTTGTCAATTGTGTGAAAGTTCTGCGATTTTTTAAAGAGATAAATTCAGTGCTTGGAGTAGTAACGAATTAACATATATTTTTCTGTTCCAGTTGCAACGGAAATTAACCTCTATACATCAGGGTATAGTGTTCAAAATAGTGCATCTTTGTGAATCGTCCTTTAATCCGACGTGAAAATGAAAACATCACTGCAGGCGTTTGTTGTCTTCGGTGAGTGATTTTTTTTTAATACAATTAGTTTATTGTTATCAACTAATGTCTGCTGATCTTTGTTTAATATATCATATATTAATACAGATATAGCTTTGCCATTACCCTTTTTAATGAGATAAACTTACCACAATATGAAGAAATTCTTTTTAGTACCAATACTTCTATTGATATAAATAACCATTGCAATTTAATTATAGATAAAGTTTAGCTTTCGTGTAAAGCGTAGCTGAATGTGAATATTATGCATTCGTGTGATAGTGTAAACAGATTGTCCCATTTACTTTAGAGACCTTGCAAAAGTGCATTAGAATGGATACAATTTGTTCTATAATGCTTCGATCTACATTTATTATTATGTTATATATTGTGTTGGTTGAAAATCCGGAAGCATCACAGACATTCCTTGTGAAGGAAAAATATGTAAACCATTTTTCGTACTAATTTTAAAACAAGGGTAGTAATTAATTGTTACAAGAATAAAAAGATAAAATTGTTTGAAAATCTCAGATGATCTTTGACAGTGAAAGAAAAATGGGATAGAAGAAAGAGAAAATTAGATTTTGGGAGCAGTTCCTCATAAAGTTAAATTTCCAATTGGAATGGTGATCTTTCAACAGGACGATACTGAAAGTACCTTCATATCCACAAACTTCATTTTTATACTTTAACTAACTAAATAGTGTAGATAGTAATTCCATTATTTTTGTTTTGTTATCTCTCCACCTGCAAGACTAATTTACCAATGGTCATGCCGGTGGGAAGAGCTATCGTTTTGTTAATTAAAATCACTTCAGATGTTGAAAAATTTACCATCAATGCTAAAATCTGCTTACCTCGTGTACTAACGCTGATCAATATTCTCTATACAAACGAATTATACTTGTCTTTTGAATGTTTATAGTGAATAAAATGATTGAATTGAATTGAACAACCTAGTAAGTTTGCAACCAAACTACATAACATCCTTCCCTTAGACATAAAACAAATATATAATTCTAATGAGTACAAATCAAGAGCAAAAATATGGCTGAAAGAGGTAAATGAAAAAACCTTAATGAAGACACTAAAAACGACATAGAAGACAAATAAACTATATTTAAATAACTTTAGTATGCCTCGGTACAAGACCCTCTAGTGTAGGGTTGCCATTCATCCTGTTTTCCCAGGACGTGTCCTGTTTTTGGGGGTGTCCTGGGCTGTCCTAGATAGTTTTTAAGCATCGTACTGAGTTTTTAAAGAGTCCTGTTAAGGACCTATGTTTTTAAATTCGCGCGCCACTACTCTCTCCAATCGTTGTGCATGTGAAGGTAGTTGACTCTCTTTTTAGTGCAATATGACTATAACAATTAGGTACTGCTCTTATACATATATAGTCCTGGCTTTAAGCCGAAATGTCCTGGTTTTTTAACCTTCAAATCCTGGATTACAAAGTTTTGAGATGTCTAGTGAGGAGGACTAAGAACACAATATCTATGCTTAAATTTACCTTAATTCTAATTATATTTTGTATATACAATTATTTTATATAGTCGCTACAATAATTTTTGTTTTTAAAGTTAGGGTTCGGAGTAAAGAGTTGTCTCGGGTAGGTTTATAAAAACATATTACACAAATTAGGGTATTAATCATTGACGTATTGGTCGAAGGTATTAATGAAAAACATGGTGTTAAAAACTTCTAATCAAAAATTGATTGATTTTAAATGGAATTATGTGCGACATATTTTCAAACTTCCTTCCATTGTATTAAAATCAAATTAGCGAAAGACAAAGGGACCTAATATTTTATCACTTTTTTAATAAATGTGTTTCAATAGATTGTATTTTTTTCAACAAAAAACAATGGAATGGTTCGTCTTGGGAATATAATTTGTCTCAGACGTAACATTGAAAGAACAATGGTGACTTGTAATCACTGCGTTGTATGTGCACACAATTAGATAAAAAGAGAAATAAAGAACATCGATCAATCGGAGTGATAGCACTCATTGTTTTTAAACTCACATTTAAAAATCCATTAGAAATGAACAAGAATCAGCTTCGGTTTTGTTAAAGTAAAAATGACACTAAATATTCTACACGGATACGACATTTTATGATTCAGCTTCATAATGACCAGAAAAGATTCATATTAATAATACTTCATTTGCAATAATAATATTCGCGCCATCTTTGAATTATTTTGTTAACGTATCTACTACATGTACATCGAATTGGTAAAATAATGTTTCACACAATAACAAATTCGTTAAGCACGTGACTTGAACTTGAATTTTTCACGAAAACGGCGCTAATAAACGGCAAAAATTAATCATCATCATCATTAAACATTATAAATAGGCTAGAGACTGTACGGTTGAAATTTAAGAATGCGGCTATGAACGAAACTCTGATGCCGCGCCACTTACGTTAACAGTTTGCGTGATTAGCATCCCCTGGCAGGCATAAGTACTACGGATTTATAATTTTATGTATCCCTCCACGAATGGAGAGGACGATAAAATGATTATTATTGTAACTGGCAGTTGTGAATAATGAAACCACGCGTCTATATGTTTTCTATGACGTCATTACATGTCACGGTTATTTTGTCCCGGTGACTAGCTGTCACTGGATTCTTATAAATTTGTATTAATATGATTAAGAGTGTCTGTGGCTGGTAGACGTGTGGTGAACATGAGCGGGCGGCAAGGATTTGATTTTTATAAAAATCTACAGTTTGATTCGGACATTCATGTAAATTTTGCACACTCAACCTTCAGAACAAGTTATTTGAACTCGTAAAACTGTAACTGTGTAAAGCCCGAGCAACACCGGGGACTTCAGCTAACAATCTAACAATCTTTTTACCATACCCTCTGAAAAGGGTTGTCTTTAGATTTCGTAGCCGCTTTATTTATTTCGATTCCGCCACGTTTCTAAAGCATTTGAGTTACATAGGAATGCCTCAAAAGAACAAACAAGGAATTAATTTTGTGAGTCACTTACCGTTAAAATTTTTATTTTTCCCCCTTTATGATAGCAGGTTTGTGTTAATTATTTTATAATGACGTGAATAATATTAAAGACAATTATTGTCGTTCTTCAACACACAAATTTTCATTGAATTTACACTGCATTTCTACAGAAAATTATAAATGATTTATTCGATAATCGAGCATTGCTTGCATTATTAATATTTAGGGTTTTACTGCGTGATTCTAGAAGTCGAAAATTATTTCAGTGCAAAAATTCTGGAACTAACTACTACATATTATATACCCCTCATTGCTCAGAATGCTTCTTTATTTTATTTTTACATTAGCTCCACGTAAGAAACCCTGAAGAAAACCATTTCCTTGGGGTGTATATCATCTTTGAGGATGCTGTGTGGGTTTTTTTAAGGAAAGGAAGGAGAGGAAGTTCTGGGAAGGGAAAAGAATCTGGGGGTCAGTGTGTCCAGGAGTGACGGGCGCATGAATCCATCCCACCTACTGCGGTGCAAGGCGATGAATCGAGAGTCCGGCTGGAGAGGTCAAAAGGTCTCCCTTAACCAGCCTCTTCCGATCCGGCCCGTCACGCAGTAGGTGGGCAGACGCATATGGCGCCAAGTCCAAAGACAAACCTCACCACACGAACCCGGGCACCCCTTCTAAGTCAGCAAACGTAGAGACCCACTTGGGGTGAGATAGAGCAGGGGTGTTGGTTATCCAATAAATGATTCCCGGGGCGGCGGTACTAAGAGGCGCGTACATAATTTAAAATGTCAAAAATTTGTGCTTTTTTGAATCTACCTTGTTGAAAAAGCTCTCTCCGATGTATCTAGCATTACAGTCGGTATGGTCACATTTTAGTTCATAATGTGTACTAATGTGTTCATAATGTGTCATTTTAGTTCATAATGTGTCATAGTATGTGCCACATTTTTAAATATTAGTATTAATAATTTTTTAAATGAAAACTTCTTTAGCACCGTTGTAATTAAAAACTCGATGAATGGAAAAATAGCGACATTAAAAAGAGACAAACACATACATCTATCGGATTGAGCCTGCGAAAGAATGAGATACAATGATCGGTATCCTCTTTGTGCGGTGCTTCGTAGTCTCCCCACTTTAGTTTACTGAAGGTTTCACTTCTACCGTTAGGCTAAAAACCACCGCCCAAAGAGGAGACCGATTATACTAGCTCATTCTCTCGCAGGCTATCTATATTTATAATCCTAAAGATAAATGTGTGTGTCTCTTTAGTGTCGCTGATTTTTGTTTTATCGAATTTCAAATCACAACGGTGCTAAGGAAGTTTTCACTTCAAAAATCCCATTCTTACTTCTTTCGCAACATTTAGTAGGACGAACGGAAATAAATATGTGAGTTATGCGTTAGATATCACCCTTTAGAAATACATAGAGTTAGTAATACGAACGTCCATTCCTTTCCTGAGATAATATTGTTGTTACATTCATAAGATCTCGATTCGATTCGTGTTTCTTCGCTCAAGAACTGGTTCTAGTCGTTTCGGCAGGACTTTAGTTTTATATCTCGTGTCGCGTACTTGTCAAAGTGAACGTATATTATTTAACGTTCACGTTACTCAACCTCCGTCTGCCTGTCACGAGGAATCTAGACTCTGGATATTTGCCAACAAAGTCGCATTTAATTAAAACGCCGGTGCGTTACCATTAATGACATTGCGAAAAATAGGTAATTCTAGAGTCAATTGTAACAACGTTAATCTCATTAGACGAGAAGAATTGAAGCAACGATTCACGCTGTTTCATTCTATTGTCGTGAATTATAACAATTGGGCAATCGTTTTATTTTATGTACATTTAGAGGACTCGTAGCTACGAAAGAACGACCTTGAAGTTTATTTGTTTTATTTTAGGGTGTAACGAATTGTAATGAAGGTAGAATCGATAATAATACGCCTTTGTCTGTGTTAAGTTAGATATTGACAGTTGCCTTGCCACGTCTGTAAACTGGATGCATGTGTTGTGAAGGTTTTCAATGATAACTCTTGATTAACGCGAGTCAAATATATTTACATTGAAACTTTGTGTTACAATAAGTAAGCACAGATTTAATAATTATCTCGCTTAGAGGAAAAGCAGGTGGATGGAACGAACGTTGAAACCGGAATAAATTTGAATTATCATGCACTTGGCCGGAGAGCGGTGCCCGGTAATACCAGTGTATAAAATCGGATTTGAATAATGTTTTTATGGTTGTTGATAAAATTGAAAAATCAAACAGTATTAATAGCCTAGAGACTGTACGGTTGAAATTTAATAATCCAGCTAAGAATGTAACTCTGACGCCTGACGTTTTCGTAGGTCTGCACAAATCTAATTTTGTAATATAACCGAATTAAAGCAATGCCAAAATATGGCGCCACCTACGTTAACAGCTAGCGTGCGGAGCTTCGACTGGCAGGCGTAAGTACTAATGGATTTGCCATTTTGTGAATCTCTCAAGATAATAAACTAATATTTCAATAACCATTATTATAAATTCATGATGAAAAGAGAAATAGGCCTATTTTGCCCGGAGCTCTGTATTCTAATATTTCAACAAGTCATCTCTACGGATATGGGGAGATTGACAATAATATGATTATTATTGTAACTGACAGTTGTGAATAATAATACCACGCGTATATTATATATGACATCATTGCCTGTCGCGGTTACTGTGTTCCGGTGACTAGCTGTCGCTGGGACCCAGTGGTCCGAGGAACACCGACTATTTTTGGAACCAGTTCTTATCGGATTTATAAAATGGTCACCAACATTCAACTCAAACTGGGCGAAGCCGAACCAAGCCGCACGCAGGGCCTAACAGCAAAAACCTGTGGAGTGGGTTTTCAGCTGCTAGTATGTATTATCATATATTATGAATAAATATTTATTTGACAAAATAAAAATAAAAATTATGGTGCTGACTGTCGTCGCTGTGAAAGTTATCAGAAGAATGAATGAAATAAAAGCAAGGAAAGCGGTTCAAAAAGTTGTGTCGTTTATTTTTTTTTTAATCTTATTTGTATTTTCATCTATACAGCTTTGTTAAAAGTTAAAAGGGTGTTTGATTGCGCTGGTTTGGTACCTACTTATAAATTAATTGGTTTGATAATTGTGTTTGAATTTTCTAACTCTAAATTATGCATTCCACATCTTTTAATCCAAAAACTCCTGAGACAAAAAACTATAAATCGAGCCCCTCCCCCCCCTCCTCAATACTTGAAAATTCAAATTTCACACGGAAGCAATAATAATCTTTATAGAAAAATATTTATCACTCAAAATGTGGAACTTCTGAAACACGCAACTAGCGGCAAATAGTATAATATGCAAATACTTAAAAATCCGAATAAAAACTTGTGAAATACTTCTTCAATCATTGCAAATTCTAATTAAATGACAAAAATTCATTTGTTTTCATTTACTTAACAACTTGGTAACGTTAAACATCCAATTATTAATTTTTTTTATTGCTTACTTGCAATGAATTTTATCGACTCATAATAATTATAGCAAACCAGAAAAAATTTGCATCATGGATAGTCCAGTATAACACATAAATTAAATGTAATTATTAACACTCCGCTAGGCAGTAGACATACTTAAAAAAACTTATCTATAAACTAATGCATTAGTCGCAAAAACCCGCACAACACCGTGTTAATGGTTTCCTTTGCTGTTTTGTATCAAATCAAATGCTACTTGCTACAATCATAACGACCGATATCCGTTAAAAACAATAATCAACAACTCAACGTAGGTACAATATTTAAATCCTGTATCCAGTTGTGACAGAATAGTATTACCGTTTAGTATAGTCTATTAGTGGCAAACTACCTAGCTTTTTTTTGCATAATCGATGTTTTAGTCTAGCCTGGCTGTTAAGAAAATCATGTATTGGTTAGCCTTGGAATGAACTAAATATCAAACGGTGATTCGTGAATGTTTATCTCCTCTATTGTAATCAATTGTACGGACAATTAAGTACGTTTTTGGGATGAAAGTTGATTTTATTTGCAATAATTAATTCCGCTCAAACTTAAATAAATCGTGATGGTCTTGCTAGACTATATCTAATGGTAAATTAATAACAATGGAAGGTGTTTAGAAGAAGAGCATCATCATCATCTTTTCCCCCTTATCCTATTCGGGTCAGGGACCCACTGCATCGACAAGGCGCCTCCATTCGTCCCTGTCTTGCGCTGACAGTCCCGTCCTCTCCTCACACAGTTTCTGGAGTTGCCTCGCTTAACTGTGTCTGGGGCGGCCCACTGGACGTCTACCCTCTGAAATCGCACTCAGTATTTTCCTAGGAATTCGGTCATCAGACATTCTTAGTTCGTGCCCAAGCCACCTCAGTTGCGATTTTTCTATGAAGAGTACCAGAGGTTCAATGTTTAGATAGTTTCGGATCGTCGAGTTTTTTTTATTTGATCCCATTTCGTAGCTCCTGCCAATCCTTTCAAGTACCTCATGTCGTCACTAGAAGAAGAGCAAATCATTAAAATGTTTTCTCCTTAAAAATGGTAACCACTGTGGCATATGGGTTAGGGTTATCGTGCGTCACAGGTTCAATTCCCGGAGTGAATTTAAAAAAAATTGTATAAAAAAAAACTCACCAAATTAAAAAAAGAAACACAATGTGAAAATGAACAGTGTTTAAAGTCACATTTACCATATCAGAGGCTAATGTATAATATAAGTACGCAGATTGCATAAATATATCATTATAAAGATCATCTGGTTGATAAAGAATAGCTCTCCCAGCACCTTTAAAGGTTAATCTTTGATAACGATCTACAACCGTTAATCTCAATATACTAGTAGTTAAAATACACAATAGTTGGTTTGGTAAGTGCAAATTATAACATTCCCGAAAGACATAAAAACAGCCGTGTTTTAACCACTTTTTATAATTAATCCATATTTGAAGTTGGATGCTGTGCACCTGATATTATTTTAACAACTACACAATGACAAATCACGTGATTTTACAATTGTAGGATTTGTGAAGCTGAACGTGTCCATAAAAAATATATTTACCTCAAGATTACTGCCTTTCAAGAGATGATCATAAATTTAACCTCTCGAAAGAACATAGTTAGTAAACTTGAATAAAATATTTAAAAAATATTTTTGAAATCTACTTTATCAGTTTTTTATGTTAACCGCACAAGAGTCCCAACTGCTCCCAGTCATCTGAAGTCAGTGAGACTGTTGTGAGGCTGAAAGTTGTGGAGAGGGAAACGAAATGGGGAAGAACAAAGTGGGAAAAAACTGGATAAAACTTTTAAATAGTTCCACTCTGAAATGACAATCACCGTGTATATTGTGAATCATGTGACTGCAATCATCTTGTATATTATTTGTAAATTAATAAATTGCAAATGAATCAAACTAAATTTACTTGCGCACGCCAGCATTTGAACGCGCGACCTCCGGAATGCTAGTCGACAGCCTTATCCCTCAACCAACCATCAAAATCGCTGAGCGGAATCGTTCCCACAATTAGTTCCGATTTTGAAAATCAAAGAAACTCTGTATTCTAATTATTCAACTAAATTTCCACACCGAAATTATTATTTTTTATATTAGGTACCTATCATGATATTATTATTATATTAAGCGTTAAATCACAGGTTTTTATTGACAAATCTTTAATTTTTTTTATTTAATTAAAACCGGCAATTACTTTGGATTTGTTCCTGAAATACTGGAAAGACAGCAAGAGCACGCCTAATTACTGAGTCAATTGAAGATCACAAAAATCCCATTAATATATAATATAATAGGTACACCGGTAATTGACGGCTTCATAAAACTAAAACGCAAAAAACTACTTAAAATTATTCTATAATACCAACTCGTAGAGAATTGGACGATCTCGAAATGTGGTGCTAGAGAAAAATGCTCAGGACTCCATTGACAGCCAGAGGCACAAAGGTGTCCATTCTGGAAGAGAGCTAATCATCCACAATAGGCCTTCAACTATATGCCTACAACGTACTTAAGATACTTTGGACTTGCCCAAACTCCAACTTGAAGAAAATCTTAGTCACTGGAAAAGTGGATTGCAGAGAACGGTCACCAGTGATACTCTACTCGGTCAAGGAGTGACCAAATCACTGTGGATGTGGAGGAGCCTTGTCCACCATGAAAATAGGAGTAGAGGTCACGATCCTCAGCAACGAGGAACCAACATGAGAAGAAGAGGAATGAAACTGACAGCACGGTATCACATCTACATATATAAGCATACACTTATAATCTACATACATAAGTACACATCTTGCCCTGATGGTAGACGTCCGAAACATTGGCTAAAGAATGAGGTAGCGCAACTACTAGTAAGACTATTTTTTCCTCTTAAATACAACTTTCATTGCATCTTTAACTCAACAAAACATATCCGGTAAAGAGCCATTTGCATACTAGATTGCAGTTAAGAAAGTAACGAAGCTGATCCAATTTTAATCGATGTATCTGGAAGGCAATGAAAAATTGTTATAAAAATGAAAGTGGTCTATTGCGTGATGAAAGACAACAAACTACAATAAGCTACTTATTGACGCATAACATTACATTATAATATAATATAATTTGTAATGATCGATTTATTTCAAATTATCGGTAATCTCATGTTGAATTTCTAATTCATTGTGAAATCAATTTCTCTAACCTTATTCTAGAAAATGTTAACAAGTTATCACACTGTCTTGACAGTTCACATTATGATAATCATTTAAACAGATCAAAATATACTAATACGGCAATGCCATTAAGGTAAGAACTTTTTAGGTTTGGAAATGATCCGTGGATAGATAAATGTGTTATGCATATGAGATAAAAAGAGAAGAAAGGAGTATAATATATTCTGTACACGAGCAATATATTTATATATTGTGTTTTGTTAATGCTTTTTGTTAAGTCTGTAATTTATTGACTTTTTTATGAGTTAAACTTATTAGCGAAAAGTTGTACATATGTGTTACCAACACTGACTACTTTGACACAAGCGAAACTTGAAATTGTTTTAAAAAACTAAAATTGCACATGCTTGAATAGTCAGTTTTTTAAATTCAAAAAGCTGCATGTTCTAAGAAACAAGTCAGCAGTGAAACTGGGGATTTTTATTTATAAAAAGTGGACAAGTTCTTTTGTGATTAATTTCGTGTTTTTTTAGATAGAAAATAAATAAAAAATTCAGTCACTTAAAATGCCATGCATAGATGTCTCATTTTGAGACAAAGAATTTAAGATTGGTTAAGAATCAAAAGTGTTGTCATTCTAAATTTTCCCAGTTTACCAATTGACATGGGAATCAACACGGCACGCTAACGAGCGTTGGAAATCTTATATCTTTTTATATGTGAATACCTCACATGACTCTCAACTGCTGTCAAGTGTCTGGAGCCAGTGAGACTACGGCATCCCCAATTCGGGTATGTTGGGAGGCTGAAGGTAAGTGGGGAGAGGAAGGCGATGGATAGGAAGTAGATGAAAGTACCTGGTTATTCAGATCAAGTCCTACCGAACACTTCTTAAGCCATTTCAAGCAACCTTTTAATTCTGAACAGTGATCTTACATCAGGACGATTTTAAAAATGGAACGCGCTGCAAAATGATTAAATTTTGATAACACAAATCAATCAAATAAAATTCACTTTACCCGTGACCTCCGGATCGCTAGTCGAAAGCCTTGCCCCTCGCCCACGGATGCCGTCATCTACCTTCCAAATATATGCTTTTCAGTTGGGGAAAAGAGACATGTGCACACCACAAATGAGATGACGATAGGCGAATATCGGTATATATTCAGTTTGATTATTTGTGGTTGACCTATGTACAAATCTGAACGTTAGAAAGACAGTAAAGAATAAAAAGTTGCAGAAAAACGAGGAAATTAAATCAAGAAAACATCCGCTCTTACTTAAGTACAACTAATCTATTAGTATTCAAAATTGAAGATCATTATCACCTAAGAGCAGTAATCCATGCTGGCATGAATAATTCAACTATTCACGTTCAATTCACCCGCAAACGGCATTTAAGCAAGGTACATAAAAGCATTTTCACCGCTTTAGTCAATTACTTTTTTACACTTAACATCTTTTCAACCGGTAGTTTTTCTACGAATATTAGAAATACGAATGTGTCCGTATTAATCCGATTGAAAGCACGCAATACAAAAAGAAAGTGGAAAAGAAATGCACTTTTACTTTTTATACATTTAATACGTAAAAGCAGCATTCTTATTAAGTAAAGGCACTTGGTATTTTTGTGAAATCTATGGCCATGCTGTATATTTAAACATATATTTGGAATTCGGATGAAACGGAAAGACGATTACTACATCTGCGACGCATCAACTGCGCTCATTGGCCGCTTTGATTATGATGTCACTTTTCAAGTATTTTTTTTAAAGATGACTCTAGGTGTCCCTCCCTTGTAAATTAAATATTGAAACATTGTTATGTACATACCTAATCAAATATAATGTGATTGATTGATGATATTATATTTTGGGAGGCGGGTACAGCCGCTCCGGGAACCATTTATTGGATAACCAACACCTCTGCCATAGGTCACCCCAAGAGGTTCACTACATTTGGTGACTCAGCAGGGGTGCCCGGGTTCTTGGGGGTGAGGTTTGTCAAGGTCTTTAGTGGCTGATGTGTCTGCCCACCTGTCACGTGGCGGGCCGGATCAAGAGAGATTGGTTGAGGAGGTGTTTTGACCTCTCCAGCCAGAATCCATCGACTCTTCGCCTTGCACTGCAGTTGAAGGGATAGTTTTGTACGTCCGTCACTCCTGGACATTGAACCCCAGATTCCTACCCACCCCTCATACCTATTTCATTCCCAGAACACCTCTTCTCCGTTTTCTTAAAAAAACCCTTTTCACTGCCAAACGCATTATCGTGATTAATTTTTGGATTATTTTGACGTTTTTGTAGATGTGATATCGTATTGCAAGCGTTAATACATAGATTTATTAGAACAAATCCAAAAAATTTTTCTAAGGTATCTTTATATGAGAATGCATGGTGAATACGCGCGATTTATGCATCATCTAGATTTGCTATCTGAAACGCGCTTCGAAAGTCTCCAATCTAGAAGGAATGAGACCCTAACAGTAACAGCTTTCAAAATTATAAACTACTACATTGACAGCCCATACCTCTTAGAATGCTATAAATTGTTCGTACCGAACAACTACTGCCAGGGTCGCCACCACGACTTGTTCTATATCCCACGTGGCAGAACAGACGTTCTGGCCCAACACTGCATGACAAGAGGTATGGTACTGCTAAATGATATTTCTAGGTCTCTTGACATTTTCAACATAAGTCTTGAAGGTTTCAAGAATAAATTTAGGCAAGGACTCTAAAATATGTATTATTGAAAAAAATTATGTATATATGTTACGTGTATTGTAATCGGATTATATTAATCTGTAATGCACAAAAAACAAAAAACCTCTCAATGTATTTTTCTGAGTTTAGTTTTGGTATAGCCATCTAATACAAATCTAATTTAATACCACATCTAATATCAAGAATTATTCAGCTTATTCCCTTTATCCCGATTGGTATTTATGTTTATTGACTTCAGTTGCCTCTTTAATTAAGCGCACTAGATGCGATTTGGGCCTTCCCAGATCTTTCGGAACAAATCAAAAATGCTCGGTGTTTCGATGTTGTGTGAACATTAATCCCTTTGAAGGTGGTCCGTTCGAATCAAAGATATTGTAATACAAGAGATATGCCGACCGACCGTTGGCGGACTACCGTCTAATGGATTGAATACGGAAAAAAATCGTTCATTAAGTTGATTTTTTTAAGATTTGCAGAGTATTAATTAAAAGAGAAATACAGTCCCACCCAGAAAAAACTGCCGATAGAACATCTCTCATATTTCATTATCTTTGGTTCGAATATATAAACCCCGCCTCAGAAGGTTTTCACTGTCTTTCCTCGGTATCCTGTGAACGAAGGAGGAAATGCAATGCGTCCTAATAACCCAAAAATGAATACCAATAAAACATACAGTTTATGATTTCATAAACCATGCCTATGTATAACAAATGAATTTCAGAAATCCATTTTTTATATCCAAAATGTCACAATTTTAGTATTAACTTTAGGAATGTTTTTTAGTGAGAAAAGTTATGAGATAATGTGATAATGACTCTGCCAGCATTTTCAAGTTCAAAACTAATGCCGATAAGTTTCCTTTAATGAATGAATTAAAGAAATCCAGTTTCGAAGCAATACCAGTCTGCAACTTCACATTAGGTTAATCTAATTAACTAGTTAATCTGGTCCCTACGTAATAGAATCTGTCAAGTAAAAAGAAAAACTCGACAATCCAATAATTTCTTTAAACGCGTTTTATGAATTGTAATTGAAATGATCTCGACAATCCAATAATTTCTTTAAACGCGTTTTATGAATTGTAATTGAAATGATATTATTCCTTGTTAAGTAGAAGTATGTCTGAAGTTTATCACGTACGGAGACAATGACTCGACCAAACCAACGTGTGCTGAATATTCTATGGAGAATTCTCTAATAGAGATGTGGTACACTGCTTCATGTATTTTTTAAATAGTCACCTGTCTAAATGCCGATTTAAAGAAATAGTCGTTTGTTTGTTATTTTGATTTATATGTAATTGCGACCAATTGTACTATAATTGGATTATTCCGTTGTATATATGATCATTCACAAATTAAGAATAGTGGGGTATTTATACGAGTGGTTTAAAAGTTATTTAAGTAACAGGCAATTAGCCGTTAAAATCGACGGCTTTACTTCATATATATTTATCGCTACTAGCGGCGTTCCGCAAGGGTCACATTTGGGACCAATTTTATTTTTGATATTTGTGAATGATGTTCTTTCTATTTTCAACGATGTTCAAGTTTTAATGTTTGCGGACGAAATGAAAATATATAAAGCTATAAGAAATATTAATGACTGTCAAACATTGTCTAATAACTTGTTCAAACTTTTTGTTTGGTGCCAAGAGAACTATCTACAACTTAATTTAAGTAAATGTCTTATTATGAGATTTCATAGAATAAAAAATCCAATAATTTATGAATACTCCATTAATGATGTAGTACTAACAGCTGTAACCGAGGTGAATGATTTTTTTTATTTATTTTTTTTTTATTTTTTTTTATTTTAGCGACTATATAAAATAATTGTTACATACATGGTGAAATATACACATATAACATATTATAATGGTGAAATTAAGTATAAATTATTGTATTTCTTAGTCCTCCTCACTAGGGGGTCCTGTGCCGAGGCGGACTAAAGTTATTTAAATATGGTTTATTTGTCTTCTATGTCGTTTTTAATGTCTTCATTAGGGTTTTTTCATTGACCTCTTTTAGCCATATTTTTATTCTTGATTTGTATTCATTAGGATTTTTTATTAGTTTTATGTCTTGGGGAAGGATGTTATGGAGTTTTGTTGCAAAGTATGTATAGTTTCTTTGTCCGAAAGTGGTTTTATAACTTGGAATATTTTTTATATCGTTTTTATTCGATCTTGTGTTATGCATACATGGTCTAGTAGAGGATTCATTATTTTTGAAAAGCTTCAATAATATATTTTTGGCATATATTTGCTGTACATTTGGTACGTCGAAGCTATTGAAAATTTCAATTGAAGGCGTTCTAATTGGTACTTTCAATATGGTCTTTATGATTCCTTTTTGAATCGTATTCAGGTTGTGTAGGTACGTATGTGTAGCAGATCCCCATCCTATGATTCCATATTCAATTCGAGAATGACACAACGCGTAGTAGACCTTTTTCATATCATTTTTATTTACCACGTTTCTTAGATTTTTAAAGAAATATATAAGGCTTGTGAGTTTTTCCGTAATACCTTTAATATGTAGGTCCCATCTAAGATTTTCGTCAATTATTACTCCGAGATATTTTATGTTTTGCGTTTTTTCTATGACGGGGCAGTTACATTGTATATTATTTCCATGGCATTCGTGTAGTTTTAGTTCTAGTGATTTTATTGGTTGGCTCCGTGCGTTTATTGAAAATGTTATAAATTTAGTTTTGCTTATATTAAGGGTAAGCGAGTTGATTTTAAGCCAATTTTGAAGTGCACTAAGCCCTTGTTCAGCCTCATTAAATGTATCCGTCCAATTTTCTTCTTGAAATAATAAAACAGTATCATCAGCAAAACTGATTATGTTTCCTTTAATGATAAGGTTATGTAAATCGTTGATATAGATAATGAATAGAATCGGTCCCAGTACACTTCCTTGAGGAACGCCATAGTTTAAAGATAGTAGTTTGCTGTTTTGTTTACCAATTTGTACTTGTTGTTCTCGCCCTGTTATATATGACTCTAATAAGTTCATTGTTGTTTCGGCCATTCCTATTTTTTTAGCTTAGTTAGTAATATTTTATGGTCTATTGTGTCAAAAGCTTTTTGAAGATCTATGAATAAAGCCAAACACTTTTTCCCATCATCTATGTTTTTTATGGCTATGCTTGTTAGTTTTACTATGGCATCATTGGTGCTTAGATTTTCCCTAAAGCCATATTGGGATGGTGATAATAATTTGTTTTGTTAAAGAAATTGAACAATTTGCTTCTTCATTACAGTTTCCAAGATTTTTTAGAAGGAGCTTAAGAGACTTATGGGTCGGTAATTATATATATCCTTTTTGTTACCACTTTTATGTATGGGTTAAATTTAGGTTATTTTTTAGGTGTAAACTTTGATCAAAAACTGAAATTTATAAATCATATTGAAATTACATCAAATAAAGCTTTGAAAATGCTGGGTTTTGTAATAAGAATTTGCAGCCAATTTAAAAATATTCAAACCATTAAAAAATTGTACATGTCATTGGTTAGGAGTCAAATCGAGTACAACTCGACAGTATGGGCACCTAGTTATGCTAGTCATTCAATCACGATAGAAAGAATTCAAAAAAAATTCTTAAGATATATTATTTTCAGAATGGGTATTACAAGCGAATGTATCAACTATGATTATCTACTATGTCAACTTAATTTATTTAAATTATCCGAACGTAGAATAGTATATGACCTAACATGTTTACATAAAATCATAAATTCAATAATTGACAGCCCTGAACTTTTATACTTGATTTCTTTCCATATACCTCGCAATTCAACATCGAGGCACTATCTACCATTCTATTGTGACAACTCCAATACCGAATCATAATTGTATACCCCCGTTCGCCGTATACAAAATTTGTGTAATGACTATAAAGATGTTGTTGACATATTTAACACATCATTAACTAAATATAAACAAGCCATAGTAGAATTTATATCAGAAAGAAGAACCACAAATCTCATTTATCCAACTGCATAGCTCTGCTTCGATTTATTTCATATGTATTGCACTTTTCCCAGTTTTCAGTTTGTCCATCTAGCATGGTGGTGTGTTTTGTTTTTATTTCAATTTGTTTTTTACTCTATTTTTGTTTTAGATTTGATATTTGATTATGATTTTGATTTTGATATTGATATTGATATTGATATTGATATTGATATTGATATTGATATTGATATTGATATTGATATTGATATTGATATTGATATTGATATTGATATTGATATTGATATTGATATTGATTATGATTTTGATTTTGATTTTGATTTTGATATTGATATTGATTCTGATTTTGATTTTGATTTTGATTTTGATTTTGATTTTGTTTTTGTTTTGTTTATGATTTTGTTTTTTTTTATTATTTTGTAATGCACATTTAGATTTAGATGTTCTTTGTTTAAAAAAAAAATGCATGTAAAAGCCCAGCCGGGCGTGAAATTCCAAATAAATAAATAAATAAATCAATTCCAAAATAGTCAAAATATACGATACAAAAGATACACTTTACGCACGATAAGTACGTGAATCTTGGCTAAAATTTATAGCATGCTAATTCGACCGCTCAATCCTTGCTACCCGCAAACGAGTAATTCCATTGACACATCTGTCAAATTTGACAAATAATTGCATGCTTTCCTCACGCCAAAATTGAACGTAAAAATTCTTCCATTATTCTTTTGTTTGTACAAAACATGCTATAACGGGAATCCTCCTAGTTGGACATTAAAAAAAATATAAATAATGTATTATCCAATGCCAAATGTATGATTTTGTATTAAATAAATAAAAATATTTTTTAACGCCTGATTTTGGTTTGATATGTAATAGGTAAATGATTATCACAATCTCAGCTGCACATAGATTCTATTTTTATACAACCCCTTGTATTTAAATATTTTCTATATTATATTTAATCCTACCCTGGGTCTTGAAATACTTTTTTTAATGACCTTCTTCTTAATTTTGTAAAGTCATTTTCACACCTACAAAAATTTCCCATTATTATCAAAAATACAGAATATTAAAGATTTAGTAAATTGTGGACGAGCTTGCTGGCCAGCACTGTCTTCACCTCCTGTTTTAAAACTGATGAACGGAAAACACTACAGTTAAAACTGTATGACTTGTGTTTTAATTAAATAGAGGTCATTAGCGTCGACAAAAGGTATTTAGTTCCTCCAAATGACAAGAAAACCATTTTCGCCAACTTGCTCATTATTATGTATGAAATGTTCCTAATACGGATAAACTTTCATTGTTAGTACAAGAATGGTTTTAATGCTTTCTTATGATGAAGGAATTGTTGACATGGGAAGCTATTCAAGGAATAATGATGTTAACTGTCTGTAGTCAATAACAGTAATCAAATCATGATCATCAATGATCTTAGATCTTTTTACGGGTTGCATTTTTTTTTACAGTTCATACCGCACAAGAATCTCAACTGCTCCCGTCTGGAGCCAGTGAGACTATGGCATCCCCAATTGGGGTATGTTGTGAGGCTGAAAGATAGAGGGGAGGGGAAGGAGGTGGGGAAGAGGAGGGTTGGGTAGTACCTGGCTATTCAGATCTGGTCACCAAACACGGCTAAAGCCATTTTCAAGCAACGTTTCAATTCTGAATGGTGGTCTTACACCAGGGCGATACTGATAGTATCTTCCACTCTGTATGCAAACTTTGGGAGAATATAAATATACTACCGTAGACTCGTGGTGGAATATCATGGGATAGTCTGAAATCTTGACATATCAGTTCCAATTTCAAAAATGACAATTATAATAATTTTCTGTAAAAATATTATATTTTAGGGAGGAGAAATATTATTTTTTTCTTGACCACTTGTCGGAATTCTTAATACAGTTCCAATTTTGAAAATGGCATTTAAATTCAAAGCATTTACGATTTTTTGTATATTTTGGAAAATAATTTTCATCAGGGCCTATGTGATCTTTGGGAATGCTGTGTGGAGGGTCTTATTAGGGAGAGGAATGAGTTGAAGGATGCAGGACGCACAGATACCGCAAAACCATTCCACAGCCGAGCTGTTGAACTCAAGAACGAGTCGTAAAAACGACCCGTTCTCATATGAAACAGTTTTCAATCGGGTACAACTGTTGGGCGCGCGTTTGGTGTGTTTACCGACCATATAACTAAATTTCTCACAATATCACGCCGGTGAAATAATTATTATAAATTAAATAGCATGGAATGGCTTTAGTTAAAGTGAGCGATTAGCTTTATACCTACTTCTCAATCATCATCTATCCTTCTCTTTTCTTTCTTATGCAAAATTCCATAACAATGGCTGTCTAAAACATTTACCAAATTATACCTGTCTGAAAACTAGGCAATGTAAAAAAATTATTAAACAACGTGAGGCTTATTCGTAATATACTCGTAGGTAAGGTTCTTCATCTTCATAGTTGGAGTCGGCTCTTCCCGTTCTTATGCTATATCTTCTTCGGTTATCGCTTTCGTCCAGGCAGTTTCTCTGTAATATTTTGGAGCATTGAGTCATCCAGGAGTTCTTTGGTTTTCCTCTGGATGACTGTCGATAAAGCTCCATAGACATTCACTAAATATAGCTAAGCCGTTCCGGATATAATATTGTTAGGAAACGGAAATATTCATAAAATGGAAACATTATGACTTCACAGTGGATTTTCATTTAAATTTTATCTATTAAAAATAAGTTCCTGCTCTAACGAGTGTGATTAAATTAGCATAATTTGGTGTTTCAAATGATCAAGTGATCGTTGGTTATCAAGATATTAATACTTTAGTTTACGGGGAAAATATTAATACATTGGTTATACACGGTGTCCGGAAACTCGTAGTAGAAGCGGTAAACTGGTGAATCAACATTCAACATACATCACATAGAAATCCAAAGTACAATGTTTACTTTCTATCTGAGCAATCGATTCTCTTAAATAACGTTTAATCCGTTTTTTGTAACAATCAGGCTAAAAATTTTTGGAACCCAATCAACGTTTCGTCGCATCAAAATACATTAAATATTATCTGATATTAATTTGATATTTTATAAAAAAAATCAATTCATTCAAAACAAAATAAAAAAAAGTTATACCATAATGTCAACTCAAAATGTGAAGTAGATTTACCTGTTTAAAGCTTTTTTTTACATTAACTCCACACAGGAGGCCCTGAGGAAAATAATTTCCCTAAGGGCTTGTATAATCTGAGATGCTGTGATGCTTGTGATAAACCCCCCCCCCCCCCTGCTACGAAGTAAAACCTTCCTCTTGATTTCCAAATGCTGCTACAGTGCTACAGCTACAGGCGCAACCCCGTCCGGCCTTTAAAACTCGTGGCTCGCCCGTTCTCGCGACTCTCCCCTGCATTCCTTTTGCAGCGCCTTTTCAACCCCATCACGTAATACTTTTATGCAAACGTGACGAGATGCTCTCAATTAATCAATTGTTATTAACCCCACAACGTTGTGTACTTTTTTGTTTTAGTGGTTTGGTATAGTTAATCCAATTTAATTAATAATTTATTTGTGGTAAACCCTTGTTCTTTTAGATATGGCGTGTTACAATTTGCAAGGCTTCGAATAACAATGACTGAGTCTGACTAGCTTGAAAATTAACTAATTATCTATCTATATTCGTTCAGCTTCCTCCCCTAGCACCTGTTATACACCTACGCTCATCGACGACTATTTTTATTGAAGTAATCTGCATTTTCCCTCCTAGCATCTAATATATAAATTTACATTCAAACGGCGAATTGAGAAGATCCTACCTTTCGATGCGATGTCACGTACTCTCTGCAGCTCTATAAAATGCTATCATGAAAATAATTTGACATTTATGTACATTCTAACAAAAGATTTACACTCAAGCAGTACGGAGTGCAATAATTCTACACTTACAGTGCTAGATGCAGTTTGTTAGTTAGCTAGCTTGTTTTATTTTGTTAATTTGATTCTACGGGTAGGTATTTTGGATTAACATGAGACAGAACATGTGCTGTTTAAATAATTGGACTCCTCCATAGCCCAACTGATAAGGTGATGGTCATAGACCGCCGAATCAGCTTCCAATTCCAACGCCTCCGGAGAATGTTAAGGTCGCAAGCGACGAATGAAAATCGACATGTTTTGCCTTCTGTCGGGAAAGAGTTTGATGTGTGTTTCTGGTTCATAGAGTGGTAATGGGAATAATATCGACCACTACGCCGCCAAATTATAAATGTGTTGATGATGATGATGAAAGGTCATCTCATACCGTTTGATATGAGGGTCTGCTCCGATTAATGGTGTGATAGCCGATGGCAGGAACTGTTCAGGAAATGTGTGGGTGGCACGAGGTTTTGGAACGTGACATCCTACTCTGGATTGATGATGATGTTGAAGTTCTTCAGCATGCCGATGACTTGAGTTCCATTAACTCCTAAAGCATCGGCATAAACATTAAACCGAAGTTGATTAGACAATCGGCAATGTCAGGAGATCGGTGGGGCCGCTCTCTCCTCTGATCTGGCGATGTATGAATTTAATTAAGGAAGATTTTGATGTCACCGATCCTCGCCTTGGCAGTCACTCATGTCCTCAATAGTCCCGTTCTCCGTCCAGCACGCCGCCTCGAACCAGTAGAAATAATGATTACGTTTTTCCTAGGCACGCTACAAAACATGCGCCAGCCTGCAATCGCGATGGTCATCGGTATTTGATTTGAATGAAAAATACGTCCTCTCGCATAACATACACAAGCGTAACTTGGGTCCTTCCCCTATATTTGTCACGGGCATATGCTCTACGATAGGCGTACCCCAGGCTCAAACTCAAAAATCAGCTCAAAGAAGGAATGTCAAGCTCGGTTTCCAGGGTGCCGGGTCCGAGAATGAAAGGCACCAGGTCGTGAATCTGGCTTCCTTTCCTTCTATTTCCCCTGCTGCGCTTTCGTCCAGAGTACATTCCCACCCTGATGCTGGATGATCCCTATTCCTAGTGTGAGGGAGTTAAGAAAACTTATCCGAATTCCAACAAAGAAACGTCGAACCAGTAGAAATATTGATTACGTTTCTTCTAAGCACGTTACAGAAACATGCGCCAGCTTGCAATCGCGATGGTCATCGGTATTTGATTTGAATGAAAAATACGTCCTCTCGCATAACATACACAAGCGTAACTTGGGTCCTTCCCCTATATTTGTCACGGGCATATGCTCTACGATAGGCGTACCCCAGGCTCAAACTCAAAATTCAGCTCAAAGAAGGAATGTCCAGCTCGGTTTCCAGGGTGCCGGGTCCAAGAATGAAAGGCACCAGGTCGTGAATCTGGCTTCCCTCCCTTCTATTTCCCCCGCTGCGCTTTCGTCCAGAGTACATTCCCACCCTGATGCTGGATGATCCCTATTCCTAGTGTGAGGGAGTTAATAAAAAAGTTTGCTACTTATGTAGGTGGATATAACGCATTACGCTTAAAATATGAATACCCACCGACGGCTTCATTCAACCGACAATGTGAAAGTTTTTGCTAAATCGAATATCGAATGAAATATACCTACCTAAGCGTAAACCAAAGGTGAGAATTATACGATAATTTTATGTATAATTCTATATAATAGACTTATTGTGATACCTAAAATTTGGAATAAGATATGGGAAATTTTTAGGAGTGGGAATTTAATTATGTCAGATTTTGTTAGTAAACAAAAGTGCCCATGCTACGCACCATTTTATAAACTGTTAAATCACCCAATGCCTTTTCAAAAAAAAAACCTTCCTGAATATAGTCCCCTAGCTACGTTTAAAATTATTATTACGAAACTCGTAAATAATAATTATCACCTCAAAGGCGCTTTACACATTAATTTATACCTATATTCTATACCTCTGTATTTTGGTACCCGTTATGTATTGGAGAATACCCAGTAACCTAGTTTTCTAGATCACCAACAAAGCACTTTTAAAGGATTTTATTATTGTTTTGTGGTTTCAAAATCCCGTCTTTTAAATGCAGTCTCTCGTCTAAGATTTATTGCCCGAAAGCGCACTTTGTGTTTCAAATGCTATTTAGTTAACTAAATTATTATTTTACAACGGTCTTGTCTCAAGAATAACTTCACCCAACAAAGGTACTTGCTAGCCGGTCAACCCGGAACCGTGCAAAGCTCCGCTCGACAAAAAAGGGTCCTAGATTCCTAAGGCTTGTATATAAACCCTAATTGACTCTTTCCTGCAAGGCCCGTACTAAATATGTTAATAATTTTATACAAACTTACCAAATTCGCCTTGTTGCACAAAATAATTTCACAATTCAATTCACTACAATAATATTTAATTCAAACAAGCACTTCTAAAACACAACCCGTCATGCAGTTATTTATTCCAAGATGCAGCCGTCGAACACAATTCTCGCGTTGATTTCTTTTATCCTGACTCTGCTAAGTGCCCCGTAAGTACGTCCCGACCGCCTCAATTTACAAATTATATTATCTAACTTCACAGATATGAACTCGCAAGCCTCAATCTCTGACTTCCTTATTCGCGTGGACTCTTTTTTGTTTAATAAAACGGAATTTCCTTTGTTTAATTAAAATGAAATATCCCCGATTTAGGCGCACCAAACCGGTCTCCTCGCGACTATCGGACCTCGATCCCTTAATTTAAACCTTGCTTCCCAACGACCAAATCTTGACTCCCCTCAATCGCGTGAACTATTTTCCTTTAATTTTATGAATTATTCCCGGTTTACGCGCACAGAGTTATTATTCTATCGTGTATTCAACCTCGATGATTTTTCGCTAGCCCGTGCGTCTCCAGAATCTCTCCCCGACTGTCCTCTAACACTTCCCTGCCCCGACTCCCCCCCATCTACTTGTGTGGTTTCAATAATATATTAGCCACTTCTTCAAATCTTAAGTGATAAACACATCTCCCAATATGCATATTTCAATCGTTTTAATAGTGTTCTGTCACATTAGGTCCCAAATTCCAAGAAATCAGTGCAACTTTCATGTTTGCTATTTTTTTGTGTGTAACCTTTAGATAACAGAATACAAACTAATTTTGTCTGCGCCGGAGTCATAAATTATCCCAATAGCGCTTAAAAGAAGAGCTCAGTGGCGTACTTCAATCTAATACTCTTTCTCAATACTTGCGTTGACTATTGGTTATATAATAACATTATATATTCATTGTCCGAACACGCTTTTGTCCTTTCTACGTGCGTCACTATTTAACGAATTCTGCAATCCTATTTCGACAAATATGTCAAATATTTCAACCCGTAATCGGCGCGTCGCGCTAGTATATTTAAATGCACCAACGAGCAATCCTTATTGACTAATTTTCAATTTCCTACTGCCATAGAAAATTCACCAGATTATTGTTTCGTAAATCCAATCTGCTCGCGTTAAAGTCAGTCACCACTCGGGCAAATATCCATCGGCCGCCCCTGACTTGATAATGAACCTGAAAAAATCCCTCTAAATGTTATTCTGGGTCCCTTCTTAGTTTTGTGAAGAATGGCCTTTGCCGGGGCTCGCAGGCACTTGAGCTACGCAAACACATGTGGTTATTTAGTGGTAAGGACCCATAAATCACCCCCATGAATTGAAACAGAGAATCGTATGCTGAAACCATTCCATGTTACAAAAATTAAATATAATTCTAAATTGATCTCTCAATTTTAAAAGAATTATTTCGTAGGCCCAAAGGCGAGATCATCACATGCTGGAGGAAGAAATGAACATTGGTCTTGAAGATACCAATATTGTAGGAAGGAGGTAACACAGAGGCAAATAGTTCCACAGCTCGAAGAAGCGACACCTTCTCATGTGACAAATGTCAACCGTGTACGTTGGGCGCGCTTTTGGCGTGTTTCCCGACTATGCACCGGTGCCGAAGGGATCAATGACGCTGGTTCCTGTTAGCATCTTCCATTGAAATGCCAATAGAACAAGGATAGCGTTCCCACCCGACGCTTGTGCTCTAAAGATTGCAATCCGTTTGTTAAGGTGGAATCTATCAAACGGACCGCCCGTTTGTGCACAGAGTCGAGGTTTTTTTAGGTATTTTGGAGCTCCAAACACGAGGTGGCTGCTAAATTCAACCGAAGGGCGCACTTACGATTTATACAGGGTTAGCAGTTGTGTACTAAAAAATCTACGGGCCCTGTTCAGCAAGGCCGGTTTTGCATTAAGAGTTATCGAACACCGTGTATTCACGATTGCTCTGTTGTATTCACTGTTGCGAATTTAATTCTTCTTAAAATATAAATGGACGGATAAATTGGCACCATAATGATAATAATATTCTATTTGCTTATTATTCGATATCGGAAACTGCTGGCGTATTTACGTGCAGATTTCTAATTATTGATAATAATCGACAGGATTTCCAATTAAATTCAATCATTTAATAAATACCAATAATAATTTTTAAATTTCCAAATCGTTTCATAACATCTCAAAACGCATTAAATAAGTTACGCTTTCATGATCAAATATGTCATTAAAATATGTTAAATAAATAAATAATTATGTAAAAGGTTACACAGTAATAGCGTGGTAATTATTAAAGTCTAAAATCTAAAGAGTTCTTACAAAAAGATGAATAATTATTCTTTTTTATATTTTTTTATTCTTAGTAAATTTACATTAAAAAGGCATAATACTATGTTGTCCTCCCCACTAGGAGTTCATTTGGGAGAGGATATTTTTCAGTTGTAAACTATACCTAAATTGTAAATAGTAAAACCAAACAAATAGTGGTCTTAGTTAATATAAAAAAACAGAAACAATAAAAACTAAAATATAAAATCGACAAAATTAAAAATTAAAAGTTATAAAGATTGTAGCCAGTTCCATGTGTGTTTTTGTATTCAATAATATTAGTTGTTTTATATTGTGTTGGAAGTGAGTTATATAGTTTAATAGCCTTGGAATCTGTAGTATTTTTGTCCAAAGGATGTGTTTGTTTTTGGTATGTTTAGATGGTGTGCATATCTTGTTTTAGTATAAGGAAGTTGAGTCCATTTTTATTATTTTTTTTAATCAATGTTCAGTTTGTTCACATTCAAACTAAAATACTGTTTTTTTTTTTAAGTTCGTTTTCATAATTAAATTAGTTATCCAAGTTAAAATTTTA
Organism: Limnephilus lunatus; assembly: GCA_917563855.2. Taxonomy (NCBI): domain Eukaryota; kingdom Metazoa; phylum Arthropoda; class Insecta; order Trichoptera; family Limnephilidae; genus Limnephilus; species Limnephilus lunatus. The sequence goes on along the minus strand of OU830596.1, from coordinate 93,535,267 downwards.
TTAATCCCGCCAAAACCAGCGGAATCCGAGCGGTAAGAGGCGGGGTGTGTGTGTGACTTCATTTGGGCTCTAAAAAACACATCCTTTGGGCATTTTGTATGGAGATTTTTTAAATTCTTAAATAAGGAATTCCAGTCATTTTTCCGAGCTATCAACGATTTGTCTTTTTCTACGAGTCGTTGAAACGACCTGTTTTCATGTTACAAAAATGTCAATTGTATATAAATGTTCGACGCGCGTTTGACGTTTTCTCGACTGCGCATTATTTAATTATTTTTTCCCGACTTTGCACCAGTACCAAAGGAAAAATGATGCTACTTCCTCAGAGAATCTTACATTGAAATGCTCTAAGGATTGCAATTCGTTCGTTAAGATAGGAGAGAGTCTTCGATGAAAGCGAACGCCGGATTAGAATTTTATATTTTTCAGTTGTTATTTACGATTGCACACAGGAGGTTTCAAAACAATGTCGTTAAGATCATAACAAAACACCTGCATGCATTCGAAAATTCAATACGATTCCCATCATCGTATTTAGGATAGCCAAAGTATTGGCAGAACACAAATTACCGAGGTTACGTAAACTCTTACTTAAAATAAGAAACAAGTTTATTTAAACTGGATTCAACTCTCTGAAACCTGATTAAACACGTGGGTACGTTAAGTAGGTACTATCTAACTGATATCTCCAGTCCACCACTAACTGTAAATCAAGAAATCAACAACCATAAGCGAAAGCTTTTTTAAAACCGCTTTTTTTATTTCTTTTCATTACTGGAAATATTTTATGCATTTAAACGATAATCCAGTTTGGTATCGACAGTTGAAAAATGAATGGCCTTTTGAAAAAGATGCTGATTTTTTTACGGATTTTTTTACATTGTCTCCACTCAGGGGGCTCTGAAGAAAATAATTATCCTCAGGGCCGTAATAATTGAGGGTGCTGTTTGGAGGGTCTTTTAAGGAAATTGAGGAGGTAAAGTTCTGGGAAGGAAAATGAACGTATAAGGGGTGGGTAGGAATCTGAAGGTCAGTATCTCCAGGGTGCCGGATATCAACCCTCCCACTGCGGTGCAAAGCGATGTTCCAAGAGAGTCATGATCGAGAGATCAAAAGTTTTTCCTCAATCGGTCTCTCCCGATGCGGTCTGCCACGCAGTTAGTGGGAAGACCAATCCGCCGCCAAGACCCGGACAAAATCTCACCCCATGAACCCGAGCACCTCTAAGTCGTTTAATCACGTGGGGTGACCTATAGAATTGTGTTGGTTATCCATTAAATGGCTCCCTGGGCGGCGGTACCCATTCATAATGCTTAATATTCAATTCCTTCATGAAAATTTTTAGAGACCTTGTTAAAACTTTCCTTTAGATGTATAAAATTAACAACAGATATCTTCTGTTATGTTCTGTTCCGATGATTCTTGCGGTTATTGTACATATGGTGAATGCCCATTTATCCGAATGAATAGAATGCAACAACATAATATAATATAGAAACGTGTGGCCCATATTAACCTCTGATGACGGGTACCAAATTGATTCACGAATCGAAACAAATTATTCACCGTATTCATACTTTCTTTAACGTCCATAAACTTTTGAATACATAATGATACACATTATGGTTTATATGGGTATTGTCACATTAGTCATGGAATATGAATTAGTTGTCTGATTTCTTTCAATCATCAGAAATCAAAATATTATATTCATATTAAAAAGTTGTGAAAGAGTGGTAAACAGCATAATCACTGGATTAAAACTCTATAAAAAACAAAAAACCAATATTAATTTGAAAAAAAAAACGTTTTTTGAGTCCCCATTAAGAGTAGATGTTTTAGTTTTAATCACTTATAATTGTTATACTTAATAATGTTTACCAACCCAGACGTAGAAAACCAAGTAGAAAGATACTTCCCAATTCCACTTTCCCCATCATCTTCAAAGAGGGAGAGTAGTTGGAACTTACATACAAACTAAACGAATACATTTAGGCAAACTACCCACGCTGTCATAGGTCACTCCAAGTGGTTTGCTACGCTTGGTGCCTTAGCAGGGGTGCCCGGATTCATAAACCTGATTGAGGGAGTCCTTTTGACCTTTCCAGCTGGATTATCTCAACCATACACCTTGCACCGTAGTTGAAGGAATGGACTGATTCGCCCGCCACACTTGGAAACACTGACCCCCAGAAGCCTACCCACCCCTCATACCCTTTTCCTTCCAGAACATTCTCACCTTCCTTTCCTAAAAAGACCTTCCACTCAGCATCCCCTAAGATGATGTAGGCCCTGATGTAAATTATTTTCCTCATGGCCTCCTACGTGGGGTAATGTAAAAAAATATACTTACAACAGAGATAACAACATAAACATGACAATTAAAAATTAACGGATTAGATTAATTGCGTCCGATTATTCGTAGTGTGTTCGTAAAATTATTTTATTCGTAGTTTTTTAATTAAAAATTAAAATTTAAATTAGAAAGCATATTCTTTTCTTGTTTCCAAAAAGACATCGATTGAAATATTAATGTCTTCACAATTATCAATTAAAACATTTAGCAACAATGACTTCACACACTCAATTAAAAAAAATAACGAGTTTTAGAAATGACATTAACGCAGATAAAACCATGACATTTTATAAACGTAATTAATTGCCGTCTACACAAAGTAACATACTCATGACAATATTACAAATTTTAAACAATTTCCCAAAAATGACCTTAAAAGATGATCACTTAAGAAATTGTCAAACTCGGCTTATTAATCGCTTGTCGCGACCGTTCAGAGTTCCGTCGTTACATCTCTTTCTGATACACGCGTTGTTTATGGTAAAGAGGATACAATGATCTAACGTACAGGAGATGTGTGAAGTTAATAATATTAAATTAAATTACAATAAGCGGCGAGCTTTTAGTTAGGTTAAATGCACCTCTCGTGCCTTGGTCCATTTTCAGAAAAAATCTTCCATGCACGACTTACACCTACAGAATCTTCCTAACCCCTTCTCTTTCACATCTTCTCCTTTTTTTCCTCACTCCCTTCAACCTCACAACAAACCACCGGGATGCCGTAATTCGCACTGGAGCGCCTTTTGCCACAATATGGCACTATTTAAAATATCCAGAAGTGCTTTCCTGCTGAATTTTGGCAAATTTTCCCTAGATACATTAAGCTTTTTTTTGTAATATTTTCAAACACGCCCGCTATTCAATTTTGACGTTTTTAGTAGGTGAAAGATACAACAGATGGTAGTTTACTCTAGTTATTTACGAATAATGTCATTTTACAAATCATATTATGTAGATTTCTTTAAAAGGTTCAACTCTCAAAATCCCTCCATGCAAAATGCGGCTATCGTGTTTTAGTGGATATTTCTCACATATTTGTATACCAGTGTAATAACGATTGAATTAGCAATGCATTCAACGTGTTTTAACGCGTTCCAATCTTTAAAATTCAGTGCATATTTGAAAAACAAAAAAAATGTGGGAATCTATACGGTATTCACATTTAAAAAAAAAGTTTCGGTCAGGCTTCTCCGGGCATGTGACACACATTCTTTGATTCTCGTATTCATGAAGTTTATTTTCAAAACATCACCATAGTAAAGTGATTTTGTTCCCCTAAAAACCATTCTGTAAAGTGCCATACGATAACAATTGGCGAAAAATACTAAAGTATGTACTTAGTCATTAAATGAACGTCCAAGAATGTTTTGTATTCAGAGATTAATAGGAACCGGGGTAACCACTGATTATTATTCTGTTAATTTCCATATTTTATCTTCATATTCACACGTGAATTGTCGTTCTTCATACCATAACATTAAGATTCATTCAAACATAATTTTTATAAATCATAATAATTAATAATAAATTGAGTAACATAATACAAAATTAGTGCCTAGGTACTTTGTGAAAAATTTTATCAAGGGTGTGTACAATAAAAAATTAAAAACAGTTAAATTAACAAAATTACAGTTAACTACACCATAATCTTATTTTTTTGAAATAAGAATAATGCATCAATTAATTAATCAATATATCGCAGCGGTTTCACACTACGGGAATCCAATACTAACGTGATATTGACGTAACTTGGCAAATTCTTGGCAAGCGGATCATATTAAAAACCTATTCCATCCTTTAAACATCCTTAAATACCCTTAAACCTTTGGTTGTCTCTTTGTAAACATATCCGATGTACTGTAATATTAAAAACACATTAAAAATGTAATATTAAAAATTGTCTTGTATTTACACACTTAATCATAAACAAGTAAACACCTCAGCACAGGTTCTCCTAGTGAGGATTGTTCACCCAAACACATTTTTACCTCTTCAAACCTACCTTACACCCAACACAATAAAAATAATAAAAAAAAAATCTTTTTACATACAGCTACTGAATATTTACGTTTTTTGTACCACTGTATAAACACACTGTAATCATTTGTAAAATATGTGTTTAAGAATAAACATAAATAATTTTTTCAGGTAAAAGCCCCTAAGCGTAAAATAAATAAATAACTAAAGGCTTTGTTTCCAATTGTAAAACACATCATCGTGTGACTGTGCAATCTTCGAATGGTAAACATTTCTTTATCATTTCGTCATAGTGTAATAAATTGAAACGTAAGTGGATTTATTAAAATACTGACCACGAATTCAATTATTATGAGTGGTTAGAAAGCTCTAAAAGTTATTCTCAGAAATCCTAACCAAAAGGAGACAAACAAATTAGAGGAAAGGAAGCGTATTTGGAATACTGTTGGTAATTCGGAATACCGTCTTATCTTCGGTTCGGGTGGCGGAATCTATCGGTAATAATTATAACTATTGAAAGTCGAAGCTGTGAGCCTTGATTTTGGCCGGTATAATAGTTCTCCTGTGTCTGCGGATGAATGCTGACGTGTTTTGTGAAGTTGCTCCTATCAAAACTTTTTCGGTGAGTTTTTAATCCAATATAATCACCCCATATTCCAAACTATTTTATAACATTACAAATGAAATCACTTCAGAAAGAGTTATATTTTTATAGTATGGCTTTCGTTTTTGCATTTTTTAATACGTTGACATGTGATATAAGAAAGATCTTTTAGGTTATATGTTGCTAATGCGGAATACGGAATGTGATGCAAAATCGGAATAGTATTCCAAATTATATTCATTTTTTTAAAGTACTTTTATTTAATTTTACAGAGATGTCGTCACCAAATTTGTACCAGAAAAGGAAGAAGTGGGATTCGAATGATATGTATGAAGCCATTAGTGCTGTTCGCAATAAAAAAAATGGGATATTTGATGGCAGCTAAACACTTTAAAGTCCCACGTACTACTTTGTTTCGACTCGTATCTGAAAAAGATGCGGACCCTTTGACTTTAACCTCAAAGAAAATTGGCCGAAAACCAGTTTTTAGTGCAGAGTTCGAAAAACAATTGGTAGACTACGCCCTTGTAATGGAAAAAAAATTCTATGGTCTAACACAAATGGATATCCGACGATTGTCTTATCAAGTGGCTGTTAAAAATAATCATCCAACTCCTTTTAAATCGGGAATTGCTGGCAGATACTGGTTGAAAGGCTTCCTAAATAGACACAAAAATGTGTTATCTATGAGAAAACCTACAGGAACCTCGTTTGCAAGAGCCATCGGTTTTACCAAAGAAAAATTGGACACATTTTACGACATACTAGAAAATATGTATTCAGAAAAAAACTACCCCGCCGACCGTATATTCAACGTAGATGAATCAGGACTATCTATCGTTCAAAGTAAAATCCCGAAAATCATTGGACGCCGTGGTAAAAAACAAATCGGTGCACTAACTTCGGCTGAACGAGGGTCTCTTATAACTATTGTGGTTTGTATGAGCATCAGGCATATATGTGCCTCCAATGATAATTTTCCCCAGCAAAAATATGAATCTACAGCTCATGAAAGGAGCCCCGGCTGGATCTGTTGGAGTATGTCATCCATCTGGGTGGATACAAACTCACCTATTTACCCAATGGTTTTTACATTTCATGGAGAAAACTAAACCAAGCGAGAGCTCTCCGGTTTTGTTAATCTTGGATGGTCATTATAGCCATACAAAAAACTTGGAGATTGTAGATTTGGCTAGAGCGAATCACGTCTCCATAATATCACTCCCTCCTCACTGCACACACAAAATTCAGCCCCTCGACAGGTCATTCATGAGTCCTCTGAAGGCCTATTATAGCGAAGAAATTCGTATGTGGCTAGGTAATAACGCACGAGCTTTGTCAGTATATGACATAACGGAGTTATTTGGAAATGCTTATCGCAAATGCCAAACCGGAGAGATTGCAGCAAATGGATTCAAAGTTAGTGGAATCTATCCCTTCAACCGGCATATTTTTAGCGATGCTGACTTTCTTGCTGCAGAAATTGAAGAATCTGAAGTCCAGCATTGTGCAGAAGCGTCAACAACACCCATGATGGAAGTTGAAGCACGTCCATTAGCTTTAATGGAAAGTCCACCCGAAGAACAAAGTCCTTCATTGGTCGCGATTGAACCCCAGCCGTCGACTTCGCGTGGAAGACCCAATCGCACTATCATTACCCCATTTGATGTTTCCCCGATTCCGCAAACTAAGAAAAAATCATCCAATAGAGGGCGTAAATCAGCGGTTTCAACCGTTATATCAAGTTCTCCATACAAGAAGCAACTAATAGATGAACAGGAAAAGAGGACTGCCAAGAACAAGCCCAAGGGTACAAAAAATTCCAAAAAGAAAAAAACGACAGATATTGCTACTGACTCGGATTCTTCTGCATCGGAAGTAATTGATGACAGTTCCTCTTCTGATGTAGTCATCCCTCCTGGAATTAATAAACCAAACGATGAAGACGCAGTGTGCTTTTTCTGCAATGGTCCTTTCAGTCAGGATGTAAGGGGAGAACTTTGGGTCAAGTGCCTAATGTGCAACCTCTGGGTACACAATGAATGTGCCGGATGCGAAACAGAAGAGTAGTATGTGATTATTGCAAATAATTAACAAGACACTATTATATTCTGAAATATTAAAAGTGAATATAATTTGGAATATACTATTCCGAATTACATGCACTTTTAAAAAAACGCATTTTTTCTCATTCTTTAATTTTTTATTTTTTAAAAGCACTGTAATATTTTTTTTTAATTTCTGTTCTCGTTTCCTAATAAACTATTAGTTTCTTAACATTTAAATCGACTTTTATTCGTAAAAACATTTTTATCTTATTTTCTGCACCCTAAAATGTAAATGGTATTCCGAATATGCTTCCTTTCCTCTACCATTGATGATCATAATAAATTTGTAATGAACGCTTAATAAAATTATTAAATTTAACAAGTTTATTAAAATCGTTACGAGGGATTGAAAAGAAATTGTATCGTTTGGGATATTGAAATGATTGACGTCCGGTTTTCGTGTTTCTTCCGACTTATATTCCGGTGAATTGAAAGCACTGATCGACAGACACTTTCTCATGTCGATAATGATTAATTATTACTATGGTAATTTTATGCTGTAACATTTTTAATCGACGGGCTGTAATCGATCGGGATATTGTTTAAATAGTTTCAAATTGAAAAAACTTGCTATAAGAAGTTACGCATCACGTTTCATAGTTATACTAAAAATGGTCGTGCTTATACAGCCTTCCTCTACAACGAAAAAAGTTTTCTGCAAATAAAAAAAACTTAATGCATGTCCTACTTTACCGATCCCTGTGCATTTGAAATTGAAAACGTATAACAGGCTGGATATAGATTTGGTGACGTAATAGTGAAGTAATGGGAATAGAATTGAACTATTCACATCCAATATCTGAATTTTAAACTCTAGCTGCTTGAAAAAGTGAACATATTCACCATTAAGATTGTCTTTATCAAGCATAAATATACTAAATGTCGATCAATTGAGTTTCTCTAATAATCGATCACGTAGAGTAAGGTCAATTCAAGAAGATTACCAGGGAGACATCGAAAGTTAATAATAATAATGTGAAACCTTTGCGTGGCAAGATTTTTACATATTTAAGCGTCTTCTTTATGTTAATTTTATTTATTATATTAACAAAAAAAATACTGATCCGCTGTACATTCCGGATTTCTCCCGGAATGCTACTGGTTGACCAGTATCAGTTCAGAAGTACCTCTGATATATATTTATGTATGATAAATAATTAAATTAAAATTAAATCAAAATTCAGATTAAAGTACATAAAATTAGGATACATGTTGGTATGTTAATTAACCACTGGAACGCTTTTTGCTGAAATTCGGTACCATTTACAAAATATAAGTTTGCTAAGTTGCCGAATTACAGCAATTTCTCCCTAGATGCATATATTTTTTTTAATATTTTTAAATAAGCCCGCGGTTCCATTTTGACGTTTTTGCGTAGGTAGAAAGAAACTTCTGATATTAAAATTAAATGGCAGTGTACTTTAGTAATGTACGCTAAATATTCCTTTGAAAATTCGTATTTTGTAGATCTCCGTAAATGTTAAACGGTCTAAAGCTGTCAGATTAAAATTCGGCTTTTTATCGTATTTTAGTGGATGTTTATAACAACTTTGTGTACCAGTGTTATAATAATTGAATTAGTAATGCATTCAACTGTTTCAACGTGTTTCAAACTTAAAAATTCAGTGATTATTTGAAAAACAAAGTTTTGTGGTCATGTTTTTGTCATTTTTTTCCGATCGTCGTGTGTTTTGGAAAATGCAATATTTTCTATAAATAAACCAATAATCGAGTTAATTGGTATTCTGGATTTAAGATAATTGATGTATCTGTTTGATGGACCTACTGCGGCTTTTTTTGGTGAGCCTTTTATGAATTTCATTTTAGTCTTATTAAAAATGTCACCATTTTTCGACTAAATTTGTGTTAAAAGTTATTCAAAGGGAACATTCAACAGTTCAAAACATATCAAAATTTAGTTTTCTTAGATACATATGTAGATTGTGATTATAAATTAGACCATTTAAAAGAAACCTAATAGAAAATATTCAATGTGGAGGGAAAATTTGAACCTTCTAGGCGAATTTAAAGGGAGGCAATTCTGAGAATAGTTCCGTTTTGAATGTTTACGATTTTATAATATTTTTTTCATAATTCCTAGGAATATGTGATAAACAACCAAAGATAGGTTAATTCATTGACTATGTAGAACTATGATCAGTTTGTATGCCTCTATATTAAAATTCAGAGGTATGATTTTTTTAAGGTTGGCAAAAAATATATTTAAAACGGTCATTAAAATATCACGAGCAATCCGAAGAAAAAAATAAAAAATGCGCCGTCGCTCCAGTGGTTAAAGTTATCTCAAAATGCATGTAAGTATGTAGGTATGTTATCTTGTAGGAGATCAGAAATACCTGCATGCCATTGGAGAAACTAAAACGTGCCGCAAATAATAAGAAATTAAGATGTCCGGCTACCTTCCTTTTTTCCGTATGAGAAGATTGCGCATTATTATTAATTAATAAATAATTTATTATTATAACCATTTGATTGCATCCTTATTTACCACATACTCGTATTTGTCTGAGTGGGAAATCTTACTTCGTTACCTCTGCAATAAAGAACGTGATCCTCTTCGCAGAACAAAACTACAAAAAAGGTGGACATCGCTAATATCTTAAAATGGTAAGAAATCGATAGGTGTTCGTGCTAAGCAAATATAGCATCTTGGCATCTTATTTTCCACCGCAAATATATATTTCGCGAACACATAACAAGAGTGCGTACATTTATACATTTCTCGTGTTCAAAAAATAAATTCTTCTTTTTTTCACTTCAATCTAAATTGTACGTAACATAGCAAAAAATAGTTAAATAACTAAATGCTAAGAGGCAGAGCTTTTTTGTTCATCACTGACCAAATTGTTATGAACAAGATCACGACTATTAAAAAAGTTCTAGAAGCAACTTTCAAAGAATATCAGAGTTGATTTTACTTCCAGTTAAAATTTGCAACCAGCTGGTAGGATGTTTGTTGATCCTAGAGCCCTTTTTTCAGATTTATTGTTTTTGAACGCCAGCTCTTTTTTAAAAAGATTTTTAAAATATCAATAATTGTTTATGTTAGAACTTTCTCCGTGAATTTTACTTTCAACCTTGTTCGTTATGTAATATTTGAAAAAAAAATAACATGCTGTACAGTACCTACTTGAGTGACGTCGTAACTTTTCGACGAATGTTGTCAAAAACGTCAACAATCTATTGACTTCGATCGCCTTCTGAGATATTATCTTCTAAAAAAACGTTACTGCACAAGATCTAAAACACGTGCGCCTTCCCCCCCCCCCTTCTAAATCAGCTGCTTTCCTTTCTTAGAACTGTTTGAATTATGGATTTACTGCCTAAACCTAACGATCGTGTGTGATTTATTTCGACATAAACTGTCAACGTATCATTCTACGTATAAATATCATAAATCAAAAACAGTCACTTCTGTCAACATAATGATCTGGACGGCCTAGAAATTAATCCAGATACAGCTCAAAAAAACTATTTTAAAAGAAAGTTTTAAATAAGTTATTAGTAAATAATATTATAACATTACCCCCTATCTGAATTGTAACCTCTATACAACACAAAGATTACGGTAATTGCAGTTTTTTTTAATGTATAACATACTTTAATATTTTACTTTTTCTTCTTTATAACTAACTAGCTGAAGTTCCTTGCGTTGCCAGGGCTTTACACAGATTTTTTTGAAATCGGATATAGACAGTAATTTTCCTCTTATTTCTAACGTTAAGTATCTTTGCAAAATTTAATCAAGAATTATCAAAATTCGGCTTTGAGGGGTGGGAAAAGGAGTTGGTTTTTCGAAATAACAATTACAAAATAAAGTTATACATGAATAAAAAGAACATTCCTATCTTTTTGGCTATTTATTCATAATAACCGGGAACCATCTACTGGATAACCAACACCTCCCCCATTGGTCACCCCAAGTGGTTTGATGTCTTAGCAGGGGTACTCGGTGCATGGGATGAGGTTTGTTTAGGTCTTATTGGCGGATGCGATTGCCTACCTACTGCGTGGCGGGCCAGATCGGGAGGGACTGGTCGAGGGAAACCTTTTGATGTGCCTTGCATCGCAGTGGGAGGACTGGATTCATTCCGTGACAACTGATCAACTGACCCCCAGATTTCAACCAGCCCCTCACACTTTTCCATCCCAAAACTTCCTCTCCTTGATGTCCTTAAAAATACCCTCCACACAGCATCCCCTAAGATGCCATAGGCCCTGAGGAAAATTATTTTCCTCAGAGCCTCCTGTGTGAAGCTAAATGTAACAAAAACCTATATTAGAAGTCTAGAATCGTCTAGAAACGGTATTACCGGTGTAGAAGATATATATATATATATTTTTTTAAAGACCACAGTGTAAATAACTAAACAGCATTTTAAAAATAAAATCATCTTCTGTCATAAAAATCATTTAATTTAAAATTATCTCAAGACTATTTGTAATATTAGTGATAATTTTTTAACCCTGAATAAATGTCAATTATTTCGTAACTCAGACACGTTTGACAAAAGCGAGTTTTTCTGATAATTTTCTGAATTATCGGATGTTCCCAAAAATAATTCCGACATCTTCGTGTTCATGAACTACTTTTTTTCTTAATCTAAAGTCAACTGCCTCAAAATCTTTACAAATTTATAATAAGTGGCGATCTAATGGCGTTCTTGGGCCCAATACTTTAATTGGCTACTTTGATGGCATTATTGTGTTGCTCTAATCGTCAAAAAGAGGATTTGACAGAAAATAAATAATACAATTATTATGGAAGTGTCAAAATTGTAGATATGTGGTTCATTTGTAGATTCTTTGAGATCTGAAGAATAATCAGCGAATCACAAGCAATAAGTTATAGTAGTTCAGAATGTATGAAAGAAGGGCTCAAAAATGAGTGCGTTATCTACATAATCAATTGACTCACGAATGTGACAATTTTGAAGAAGTAAACACATTATTCAATAATATGTCGTTCAATTTACTAAACATGAACATTAGAAGTATTAGGAAACATTTTGATGACTTCTGTATCCTTTTAAATTCGTTATCCTTCCAAATTGATTTTATAGCACTCACTGAAACACAAATGCGCCAATGTGTTCCGTTCAACTTACCAAACTATACTACCTTTTCAATTCCGGCTAGACATACCTCTCATGATGGCATTACCATATTTTACAATGTACACTCCATATCCAACATTAATATAGACAACCCAAATTTCAAATATTCCAATGCTGCCCACGCAACTTTTACCTCCAAAGGGAAAAAATACTCAATTTTGACGGCATACCGCTCACCCTCTTTATCTACAAATCTGTTTACAGAAGAAATTAAAACTTTTATTAAAAACAATAGCTCTAACCATTTCGATTTTGCATTTTTTATGGGTGACATTAATATAAATATACAAAACGCCATACTAAATCCGGCCGCGAACGAATATCTAAACGTTATGCATTCCTCAGGATATCTATCATACATAAATAACACCACCAGACCTAATCATCCTAATGATACTTGTCTTGATCATATATTCTTAAAATCAAATAAAAATAACCACTTTAAATCCGCTACACTAAAAATTGACATAACTGACCACTATCCTACCTTCTACGGCCACCATACTCCAACTTTGCCCATCTCTGCTGAACCAAATAGTTTTAACAAAACATTTACTAAAATCAACTACTCAACTTTAAATACCTTACTGAACGAAGAATCGTGGATCGCGGTCCTATCTAATGATGACCCAAATTTAACTTTGAATACCTTTTATGAAGTACTTCAAAAACATATTCTAAAAAGTCAAGAACAAATAGCACCACCAAAAAGTAAGCATAAGCACATAAAACCATGGATTACGCGTGGACTGATAATCTCAATACAACACAGAAACAAACTTTTCAAAATTTACAAAAACCTTGAAAACCATTGCACATCCATAAACGAAGCACAGATCCACACCAAACGGAATGAATACATTTTATTTAGAAACTACCTAAACACAATCATAAAAAAACGAAAACAACAATACTACTCTACACAGCTACATAATGCTCAGAACGACTCAAAAAAACATGGCACGTAATAAATGAAATTTCAAATAGGAACCAAAAGGTTGACAAAATTCCACAAAAAATCATTACTGATAATAACACAACCATTGAAGACGCTGAGAGCATCGCAAACAATTTCAACCACTTTTTTACAAACATTGCCTCAACCCTTATAGATAGTAACCCAAGTCTTAATATTCACTCAAATAAAATTCCTCCCGACCTTTTAGAGTCTAACGACACTACCTCTGAGCTTTCTACATTCAAAGAAATAACAAAACTCGAAATTTCAAGACAAATTGACAACCTTAAAGATAGATCTGCAAAGGGCCCAGATAACATAAGCAATACCACCATCAAATCAATTAAAAAACACATAATCATTCCATTACATCACATTTTCAACTGCTGCATCAGACACAGCATTTACCCCAATAATTTTAAACTCGCTCACATTATTCCAATACATAAATCCGGATCCCAATGTAAAACAGACAACTACAGACCAATAACCTTAACTTCACAATTTTCCAAGATCTTCGAAAAATGTTTAAAACGACAAATTATGAACTTTCTAGAATCTAACGCAATCCTTTCAGCTAATCAATATGGTTTTAGATCTAACCTGTGCACCGACGACGCTGTATTTAGTTTAACCCAAAACATATATTCTAACCTAGACTCTAACAATAAAACTCTAACCATTTTCTTGGACCTAAAGAAAGCGTTCGACACAGTCAACCACAGAATTCTATTAAAGAAAATCTTTAACGTTGGAATTAAAAACAAAAGTCTCATGTTATTAAAAAGCTATATATTAAATCGTCAACAACGCACAAAAATAGGATCAAGCTTTAGCACTTATGATCTAGTAAAACATGGTATTCCTCAAGGAACTGTCTTAGGACCACTACTCTTTCTAATCTACATCAATGACCTATGCAATATTGTGATACCAGGTAAAATTCTCTCTTTTGCCGACGACACTGCAATCACAGTACAAGGTAAAACGTGGGAAGACACAATCAGTAAAGCCAATAAATGCATTGCAACAGTCAAAGATTGGCTAGATAGAAATCTTCTCAGCCTAAATTATGATAAAACTATTTTTATTCCCTTTTATAATTCCCATAAGTCATCCCCTAAAAATAACCTTAACTTGAAGTTCCATAATGTTAATTGTAACTTTGAGACATGCTCAAACTGCGAAGATGTAAAATTAGGAAAATATATCAAGTACTTAGGTGTTACTATAGACAGCCAACTCAAATGGACTTACCATATAGAAAAAACTGTAAATAAACTGAGATACTTAATTTACATATTCAAACGTATGAGCAATATCGTCAGTACAAGAACCATGAAACTTGTTTACGACGCACTGGTGCTTTCGTCCATTTCCTATGGAATAATCGCCTGGGGTGGAACATACAATAACCATGTAAAACCATTAGAAATTGCTCAGAAGTCCATCATTAAGGTAATGTACCAAAAGCCCAAGACATATCCCACCAATCAGTTATTTCAAGAAACCGAAATTATGGAACTAAGGCGGATCTACTGTACCCAATGTCTCAAATATATATTTACTCGTCCTAACAATTTCACTAAAAACACAAATCGCTCTAGCCAGAGACATAACTCACAGTGCCTCACTGCAAAACCAGGTTGGCCCAAAGACACATTAATTATATTGCCCCAAAATTGTTCAATTCCCTACCTCACTCCACCAACATGTGTCAAAATTTGAACGAATATAAAAAAAATGTTAAAATCTGGATAAAAAATAATTTGGAACTGAGTAATTTTTTTCTGTAATTCAAACTAACAGCTTCCAAATTGCTAAAATATTCCATGTCGTTCTGAATATTTAGAATAAAAAAAGGAAATGTAAATGTATTTTTGTAAGGGTGTAAATATGCGATATAAATTTTTAAATATTTTATTATTGAAATATGTATATATCCAAATTTAAAATATATATATATCCAAAAATAAACTCCAGTAAAATCAATCATGTTGATTGATCTCTATAGCCTCTATACATATATATATATTAAATTTTATTTTAACTACCACTGTTATCCACATAATATAATACCCACACACAGGCTTCGCCTTCGTGGGATTTTTTTTGTTACTTATATTTATATTTTTTTTGTTATTTTGTATTTACTTGTTAAATGTACCAAAAAAAATTGCTAATACAAAAAAAAAAAAAAAAAAAATTATAAATCCAAGCAACAAATGTGCGATACAACATTGTGAGAAGAGCTTCGCCGAATGTCTCAGTCAAAGTGAAGGGCAAGCATGAACATTTAGTTACTAGCGCAGACTCATGAAAAATAACGGGTGGTGTAAATTCTCGACAAATCAGTTCCGATTTTGAAAATGGCGATTAAAATAACTCTCTGCGAATTATTACATGTAGGCTTATCTGTAATAATTCGCAGAGACGCGTACTCGCTTATCTGAATTCTGCAAACAAACACTTCCAATTTAGAAATAGACGATACTAAGAATTGAAACGTTTCTTGAATTTGCTACAGCCATTTTTGGTGACAAGATCTGAATAGCCAGGTAATTCCCCACCTTTCTCTTCCCACTTCCATCCTCTCCACACTACCTTAAGCCTCACAACATATCTCATTTGGGGACGCCATCAGGAGCAGTTGGGACTCTTGTGAGGTATTCACATAAAAATTAAATATAATACGGAATATTTTTGTGAAAATTTATAGATACGCTAAATGCTAGAAATTTTTAAATGTATACAATCTGAAATTACTGGTTATTTTTAAACGCTCTATTTGAGCATAGAAAGTTGTTAACATTGATAAAAAGCAGTCAAACATAATAAATAAGAATGAGAAAATATCGATATTTGCATTGAATCCTAAATTTCTTCTGTCAATATTAACGATTTACAACCGTACCATAAACGAGTATGACAGCATAGTTATTTGTCATTAAGTCAATCAGCGATTTCCCAATCGACATATTGTGTAAGAACGTAAAATTGTCACGGATTATAAATACCATGAAATCATATCACGCTATGGGAGGAAGTGCTTTTCCTTTCTTACAAAACTATGTTTCTTTTTGTAAACATTCCATCTTCTTGTAAGGTATTGAGGCCTTATTATCCTAACAAGCAATTAAATGTGCATTTGTAAGCATGTTGTAATTGGTTCCGATAAGGTTTTCAATTGGATTATATGAAATCGGTACATAACCGGTACATTATCCTTAAAAAGGTACTAACAACAATTTATGCGTATCTGATTTCTACTCTAGAATGTGAATAATCGTCAATCCTATATCTCAGAGGATTTGACATCATCGACAAAATGTTTTTCTTCTGATACCGTCCCTAGTAATATCTTCCCAACAAGCCTTCCATTGATGATATTACGCTTGGTGTGTCTGTAAGAGATCAGCCCAGGATCGAGGGCTAGGATCCTAGCTAGAGATAAGTTAGCCTCTCAGAAACTGGGCGCACTATCACAACAACTGCCCTGTATAAATCGCAAGTGCACCTCACGGTTGTATTTGGCAGCCACTTCTGGTCTGGAAGCTCAAAATACTTGAAAAAAACCTGTGCAGAAGCGGGTGGTCCGTTTGATAGATTCTCCTATTTGAACAAAAAGATCGCAATCTTTTGAGAACAGGTGTCAGGAGGGAATGCAGTCCTTGTTCTACCGGAATTTTAATGTAAGATTCTTCGAGAATATAGCTTCACTGGTTCTCTGGGCACTTGTTCATAGTCGAGAAACATTTGTACACAAACGCTTGTCAAATGAGAACGGGCCGTTTCCGTGACTCGTTTTTGAGTTCAACAGCTCTGCTGTGGAATGAATTGCAGGCCTATGTGATGCCTCCTTCCTAAGCAATTAGTATATACTAACGCAGACCCAATCATTGAATATTAAAATTGTAGGATTGATAATCGCATATTAGCTAAAATGCACAGCCAACTTTAACTTGACAAGATTAGCTTCAAGAAATTTAGGCAAAATAAATATTTCAAATTTAGAATAATTTTTTTTTTTTTTTAAACATTGTTAAGTACTTGCACTTACTATAAAAAGTAACGTAAAAATCTGATAAAAATACCATTTATAGGTAGGTACTGTAGGTAGGATACCTGGATAGATTTAATTTTCAGAATTTTGAAAATTACCCTAAATTCGAAGAAAATGTGAGTTATATAGTTCATTGAACCATAGTAACAGATAGACGACCGAAATTAGTAATTATTAAGAATTTACCAGTAATCCTGTATTTTAAAAATTGTTTCTAAACCGCGTGTAATCAATATATTTAAAAAAAAATGTCCAAAAAACATGCGGCTCGCAAAAACTCTGAAACAAGTCCCGGTACGAACAAGGGAGTTATATGGTGTGGTAGATCTCTATCACCCTCCAGGATGACGGTTCCCGTTTTTACCTAAATGCCGTGCTTTTGAAGATATAAGGGCAGGAAGTTTTGCGCTCTTGAAATTTCGAGAACAGTCTTCCGGAAAGTTCTAGAAGGTTCCATAGAGCTCTAGAAAGTTCTGGAAGGAGTGGCGGAGTATGTCGTGGATTGTTCGGGAATAGGGAATCGGGAAACTCATTGTGGAACATTCCAGAACACTCTCGAATATTGTCCTGAGCGAAGCCGGGTCACCCATCTAGTTGCAAAATAAAATAAACTTTACTTTATACCATGTTGGACTTTCTAATAACCACATACCTAATAAAATTATTTATGTGAAATTAAGTTTACAAAATCATTCGAAAGCACTTAAATCTATATTTACAATATCTAATATAATTCAAAGATGCGATTTAATCTAAGCTCATCTGTAGTTTGCTTTAATTAAACATTGCAAAATAATTATTGTAAAAACATTTATATTGACATCATACTATGCAACTAGTTACACTTTCAAACTACATAACTACCGGCAGTCTCTTGGAGTACTTCAGAAATATGCTTTACTCAACCAAGTTGATAATTAAATATTGCATACTATTATATTATCATTAATAATTTTCCTAGGTAATACTGATTGAAAGTAAACTGATGTAATTTATAAAACAAGAATGTGGTTTTTTCGCACTACTTTCAAGATAAGTTTATTTACTGTCTGTTATTTTAAATTTTTTATGTGAACCTCATCTGCTCCTGTCTGGAGTAAGTGAGACCATGGCATCTCCAATTGGGGTATGTTGTGAGGCTGAAGGTAAGTGGGGAGGGAAATAAGATGGAGAAGATGAAGGTTGAAGAGAAAGGTGATCTTACACCAGGGTGACTGAGAGAACCTTCCACTCCGGAAAGTGCGAATGTACCTAACTTATATTATTTTAAATGATTAAAATGTTAAAGCACAAATCAAGCAAATAAAGTATATCTGCGCATGCCGGGATTTGAACCCGCGATCTCCAGATCGCTAGTCGAGAGCCTTGACCTCGTCTACTTTATTTTGTTTGGATTTACCTACAATATATTTTTTTTGTTTAAGCGACTAAATAAAATAATTCTATAAGTATACACAAAATAATGGTTATGTTAGGTAAAGATATTGTATTTCTTAGTCCCCCTCACTAGGGGTTCCTGTACCGAGGCGGACTAACATTGTTTAATTATAATTTATTTGTCTTCTATGTCGTTTTTAGTGTATTCATTAGGGTTTTTCGTTGACATGCCATGTTTTTATTCTTGGTTTGTACTCATAATTTTTTTTTATTGTGTCTTGGGGAAGAATATTTATGTACAATAAATATTTTTTTACTCTCCCAATGTATGCAAAGCAGGTTTTTCCATTTTTTTTTCGTAAGGATAAGTTTATTTATAGTTTCTGTGTTTAATCGTTTAATTTAATTTTTTTCTAATTTTATATTATAAAAATTAAGAAATTTTTGTTTTAGTATTGTTATAAGCGTATTTCAAACCACTACTTACCATGTATAGGCTAAAAAGAGGAGAGTTATTTTTACGTCTCATATATTTATACTCTTCTGTTATTCTGACTGTGAAATTTGTCAATTCCATATAAATTTATGTGATTTTTACTTATATTTTAGGTCTCCTAGCCGTATGCTTCTGCGAGGATACAGCCAAGGAGTCTGGTGAGAAGAAGGTGGACCGACAGGATGGTGACTTCGTCCTTATTGAGATGACCGCTGATGAAGAAGGGAAACCCAAGAGACAGACGGCTGAGGGACGCGTGGTCGGAGGGACACAGCACTTTCAGTACGGCGCGTCTCCTGGTCACTACCTGCTGAGGACAAAGGAAGCGAGCCCTGAGGTATTGATTAAGTATTACTAGTTAAAAGAACCCAAGCGCCTGGTGAGCTGTTTAGGATAGCCCACCTACAGTAGTATGAAACATGTATATATTTTTAAGAGAAAAACAGCCTTCACATAAAAATACAAAGATAAATATGTACATATGTAAAAGTCTTTTATTTTTACAGTTGCTTGGAAATGGAGTTTTACTGTTTATTAAAATTAATTTTAAGTGAGGAGGAGAGGAATATAGGATAAGGAAAGGAGATGCTCCCGATATATTCCACACTCTTGCATTAATTTTCGATCATACGCGTTACTTCTATTCGATATTTCTGCCGGGTATTGCTAAAAATGTGTTTATTGTGAAATTTTGTACTATATTGTTCACGTACGTGGGGATTTTTTTCTATGTTAGTTCTACATATAAATAGAAACATACGAAAACTCCAACGAAATTGTAATGTTTGAATTTCGACAGTCTAGTTTGACCTTGAATTCTTTGTTACAATAGCTTTCCATTTTAATTATGGCTGCCTGAACGGATATCCAAAAAAAGAAAGGGATTTTAATCGATATAACGATTTGAAAGATTTGTGGTATCTTATTAAACTTTATCTCACCTTAATGTCAGCAGCAGTTGTTAATCAGTAATAGCATTAACTTTTCAAAATATTGTAATATAAATCATTACCGTGATTTTTTTTTTGTTTGACTGAGATTTTAACCTCCCTACCAACCGCGCTTCCAATTCTATATTCTAATGTCTTTTAATACTACTTTATCGGAATGAACCGCACTTCAAACCAGGCTAAATCGCTAGTTGTTAAGGCCGACAATATTTCGTGCTTTAATTTCTTTAAACTTCAGAAAAATGCTTATATACGTCCGCGTGCGTGTGCGCGATTACCGCTGATATAAGCAGTCATCGACAACGAGTCTATATTTTGAGTTTCAGCTCGATCGGATGTCAGAGAGTGGGTTAATTTCCACTTTTAAGATTCTGCGGCATTTATTCAATCAAGAAAACAAAAGTGAAATTCAAATAGATGTATTTACTTTACGTTAGCATCACTTATTAGTGTCGCATCACTATTTTATCCTAATTTACTCTAAATCAATTACGATTGCACCAACTTCCTGTCTGATAATATATATAATGAAGTTTTAAGGACATCAAAGTGTATTAATCCCACTGCAGTTGCATTTCAGTTCAAAGGTTATCCGTTGCATGGTTCAAATCTCACTTAAGAGGTATTACGCGACGTAATAAACCTAATGCAACATTCCATCATTAGTATAAGATCGTGAATAACAATTTTCCACTACCCGGAACCGAGTTTCCATTTGCATAATTTTACAAAACTGCAAATAGTTGATGTTGGCGATCGTATTAACAATCGACGGTGGAAAGAAAATAAAATAACTTACGAGGAAAAGTAGGCAAGGAACATTTTCATATCCAAGACGCTAAATGCTGGCGTCCCACAGGGATCGGTTGTGTCTCCGATTTTGTTTTTTTTTTGCACATCAATGACCTTTTGTCACACCAATTCATTGTTAAGCGGATGAGAGTAATTTCCATGAAAGCTTTTTGTTTGACAAGCACCCAAAGGGCACACAAACTCATGGACGATCGCACAAATCATGGACGATTACCTCGAGATTGCTTTCTCTTGAGGTTAAAGTAATCTCGTTGAATTCAAAGTTTCAAAGATCTAAAACTTCTAATCACCACTTAAAGGGATCAAATTAAAAATTAAATCTCCTTCAACAGAAGCAATTTTTCAAACAGGTCTTCCATTGATATGCTTGGCGTAACTCGTGACCAGCTCAGGTTGGGGGCTCCATCAAAGTCGGAGTTAATTCAGCCTCCCAGAAACTGGACATACTTTACAGGATCCGCAGATAATTCAATAATACACAACTTCTAATCCTATACAAATCGCAGGTGCATCCCTCGGTTCAATTTGACAGCTATCTCTGGTCTAGACCCCAAAATACCTGAAAAAAACCCGACTTGCAGAAATGGGCGGTCCTCTTGATAGGATATCTTGACAAACAAATAGCAATATTTAGAGCAATTTACGGGTGGGAATGTATTTTTTCTACCGAGATTTCAATAGCAGATACTCCGAGAAACTATGTAGCATTATTGATTTTTTCGGTACCGGTGCACAGTCGGGAGACACGCCAAACAATTGTGTACAGTTTTTCATATAAGTACGGTTTTAAGAAGATAACAACGACTCATTCTTGAGTTCAACAACATCAGATTATTTTCCTCGGGGTCCTCTGTGTGGAGTTTATGTTAAAAAAGTGAAATTAATATTTCAAAGCTCCGTATCTCATGATGAACAATACGAATATAGTTAAAAATAAACGCATTCACCTAGAAATTTCAGACAGAAAAAAACTTGTGAATAATTAGCTAGCCGTTCAAGAGTTTTTGTTTAGTGGGACATACTTATTTCGTAAATTGTTGTAGAACATGTATCTATTTTTAATTTTTGGTTCAAGGTAGAACACAACTTCAATAAAACTATTAGGTAAAATTTTAGTGGTTTTTAACATTGAGATTTATTTGCATCGATATAGTGGATCACTACCTAAAATTTGCAAACATTTATTTTAAAAATTGAGGCATAGGTACGATAAATATGTTACGGATAAGTGGATAATTAATTATTAAGCTTTGTTGTCGTGTGTTTGTTTTTATATCAGATCGATTCCAAAATTAGATTAAATTTGGTTTTTTGAACACGAGTTGTAATTTATTTAGTTGAATATAACTTAGTCGCTTAAGGTAACATTTGAATGATTTTAAAATAGATTAATAAATTATTTTGAACAGCTGTCCATTGTATTGTGCACAAACATTTAATAGTGTCTAATATCCGTCGAGTGTTTGCGTGTTCAGTATTTGTTTTAAGTGACACCTTATACTTCCTTCCTGATGCAGTACGTTTTTTCGGCTCATGATTTTTGGAGAATATTGTCAGTTTGAAGGAAAAACTGCAAGGATTTGAGAAGGGGCCAGGTTTATTCGAAATAGCCATACCATTGAGATCTGAACATAATTTCGATCCCAAATAATTTTTACTATTTTACTAACCTATTATTTTATGTGAATATCGCACAAGAGTACCAACTACTCCCAACCGTATTGAGCCAGTGAGACTATGGCATCCCCAATCGGAGTATTTTGGGAGGCGGATGGTAATGGGGAGAGGAAGGTAAGGAGATGGGGAAGAACCTAGTATGGAAATACCTGGTCACCAAATACGGCTAGAGCCACTTCTTTGAACCCGTGACCTTCGGATTGCTAATCGAGAGCCTTACCCCTTGACCACGGAGACCGTCAATCATCACTAATGAATTATTTCAACAAAATTTTGTATTATAGTGAAATAAATTAGTTCTTACTGTCTTTTTAAATTAAACGCAGCATCCGTGATCAAAGGTTAAGAATATCTCGACTCCGGATCAGGAGATTGTGGGTTCGAATTGCGACGTGGGCAGGTAAATGTTATTGTATTTATTTGTGTTGTTTCAAAATTAATTATTTTTAAATAATATATAAAATACCTAATTATATTCGCGACACGTTCCAGAGTTGAAGATACTCTCAGCTTCGTCCTCGTGAAAGACCACCATTGAGAATTGAAACATTGCTTGAAATGGCTTTATTCGTATTTATTGACCATATCTGATTAGCCAATTACTTCCCCATCTGCTTCTCCTCACCACTAGAACACATGAACCACAATTATTGAGAATGCAAGAGCCTTGAGACGGTTGAGAGCATTTGTTACTCTTGTGCAATATTTACATTAAAAAAAAAATATTTTGGAATCCGCGCGAATTCCTCGTTGGTTCTTATCACAAAGCCCTGAAGGCAAAGGGGCGCATTCATCACGTATTTGATCTATAACCTTACCTTTATTCATTGCCTTAAAATTCCCTGACCACGTCAAATAATAATGTTATCATTTCAACAAATTGCAACCCGGCAACTGGTTATTACAGAATATTTATCATATTTAAGCGTGACACTTCGGGCAATAAGTCATAATTTGTCTTAAAGGTTAGCAAACCATTGTCATTTTCCCCTGTTTCGTGTGGTCCGATCTACAAGCGCCCGTTTCGGATTCTTGGAACCCACACTGACACGGTGTAACCGCCTGGAATGACAACGGAGAAATTGCGCAATACAACACTCACTACATGTCGTGACCTGCCTTCGTGTTTGCTCTCCGCAGTCACAATTTCCGTACATTCAATGCTTTAAAGATGGATCACAGCCCAACGGGAAACGTGGCATGTAATTGTGCAGTTTACGATGTACGTTACGTGAGAAGTAGGCAGACGGAAGATGTCGAAAATCTCTTAGCAATAAGGCTTCGCGTGCAATACTCTACTGAAAGTTACCTACATTTAGTTTTAGAGCACTGTTCTCCAGACTGCAGTACAATGGCTTTGTTTATTTGAACTGAATCTGCTACTAGGCATTACGTTTGTTTCACGAATTATTCTACCATTCATTTCTGCACATCACATTGTTCCTTTTTAAAAAACTACATGATCTCGACTTTTTAATAATAATTCGACTCCGTATCTCTTCCCAGTGCAGAGATCATATGTTAAATCTTTCTCAGCAATCCCCGACATCTTCCACGATTCAAACCACTCTCTAAACACACCTGGAAAAACAAGAACAAACAAACAAACACATCTTGTATTCATATAGAAGAAAATATAACGATAGATTAACTGTAAACTTTTTTCACTACATGGGGTTCATGTAGCTTTTAAATACTTTGGACACGTTGCTCGCCAAACTGAGAACTGGATTCTGGAGAAGATCATGATCACTGGAGAAGCAGGAGAAATAGAGGAAGATCACCAATGCTTTTGATTGACCGAGTATCAGAGGCGTCTGAAGCACCGGTATCCGCGGCTCTTAATGCAGCGCTGGACCGTGAAGATTGGAGGATCCTGTTAATCAGTGCAATTGGAATAGGGGTTATACTACTTACTATAAACTTATTACTATTAACTACTTACTATAAACATTTCCAATCACATGAATAGGCCACTTGCATCACAATTTTTTAATTTTTTTTCCGGTTTAGGCAAATATTCTAAGACATTCCCCATTTTTTATTTTTTTTAATCGTATTTTTGAAACCCTGGCGATTTTTTGAAAAATTCAATCCGAAAAATCGGACCATTTTTTATAAACCGGAAAGACGGGACATAATTTTATGAGTGCGAAAAAACGATAATTACGTAGCCGAAAATCATTTTAAAAAAAAGAACGTTTTCCACACGAATAGCAATAAATTGTACGGGGTTCTCTTCATAACATCTGTAAAAACACCGCCATCTTTATCAAAAAATCAATCCAGAGGATAAGTTCGCATAGAACAAACAAAAATTCTAGTGAACGTTAAAAGAAAATTCAAAAATTCGCCGGAAATCAAAGTGTTGCAATATAAAAAAAAATTAATCAGTGTGGAATTTTACAAAATTAAGGGAACATAATCGGAGACGGGACATTTTCATGTAGTGGCGTCACGAGCTCAAATAATGGATTTATTTATTTAAAAATAAAAAAAAACTATACATTTCTAAAAAAATTTACTAACATTTTCGTAATCTTAGTAAAAAAATCTATCCAAACAATTTTTTCCAAGTCGTTATGAAATCTACGCAAGTGGCCTATTCATGTGGCCTTTAAAAAATTTGGACACGTTGTTCGCCAAACTGAGAACTTGAGTCTGGAGAAGAATATGATCAAGCAGGAGAAATAGAGGTAGATCACCGATGCGTTGGATTGATTGGATCGTTATCCGCGGTTCTAAATGCAGCGCTGGACCGAGAATATTGGAGGATCCTGTTTATCAGTGCAATTGGGATAGGATTACAATCCTTAGCAACGATTCAAGAAGATGTTGAAATATGAAGCTTCAACACTCACTATATACGTTCAGTCTTGGTAACAGTGAGCGTGTGTTATTCAGCTTTTGTTAGGTTTTGTTATAATTGCAGAGACATGATACTAATTCCATGCACCGAAAAGTTGTTAATTTTCACCGCGGTCTGTCGTCTACATCTACTTTATTGTGTTTTTAATCTCAACAGACCATCTTGTTCGCTTCTCATTTAGGTTTTCGCTTACCAACTGAATAGAATTATTGTCCTTTCTCGCGACATGACCAGCTCGTTCCTGCTTTCGGCCATATCTTGATCTTCGATTTATCTCTCAACTACTTGTTGACTTTTACAGTCTATCAGATTAGCACGAGCAATACGACCCCCCACGACTTGCACTATTTTTATTGTAATGTACTTCGTCATTCATTATCAATTGTAAACTTTTTAAAAGCATTTGAGGAGTGGTCTTCTCGTGTAGGAACGGTTCCACGACTTTTCAACCCGCGACAAAATATCTCCGACAAAATATTCTACGGACATAACATTCTCCAATAAAATATCTACTAAAACCTAACCTAACCTAACAAAAATATGGTACAAAAAAATATAGACATCCTATAAAGACAATAAATTATTATTATATAAGCTCAGTTGGTAGAGCACTTGCCATGTAAGCAAAGGGTCCTGGGTTTGAGTTCCAGAGGTGCCAATATATTTTTCTGAATTTTCTGTCTCCAAATATTCGATTGAGTTTCGCTCATATTGTCTTCATTTAATTTAATACATTAAATGATTGTTAAAAAATTCTAAATTGATACAAAAATAATACAGATATCCTCTAAAGACAATAAATTATTGTTAAAAAATAGTAAAATGTAAAATAAGGTTTGTTTAGGTTAGGCTAGGATTTAGTAGATATTTTATTGGAGGATGCTTTGTCCGTAAGATATTTTGTCGGGGATATTTTGTCGCGGAATGATGAATGCGTTGTTGTTAGGAACAGCTGCGCATATACTGTGTTCTATCTTTGTTATAATTTTACTTATTTCCGTGACCAAAAGAATAAACTCCGTTACAAGCAGGTATTCAATTTGTTGAGTATTTTTATCACATACATAGCGAACAATGCGTGAAGGAATTTTCATCGCAATGCGTAGCGTGTCACTATAATTTAACTGCGTTCACTATGAGTGCGAGTACTTTACCAAATTTCGCTTTCCGGAAAACGAATGGCTACTAAACGAATAAACAATGTGTACTTTATTGTAACTCTCTACGAAACGTGGGAAGGCGCGTGAGAAAATTACCACCAATCATTTTAGATAAGTAATACAATAATTATATATGAAATTGTGCGTTTCTTTGTGTTTTCTTTCAATGGAATAAATGTAGACTCAATTGGATAATATATTGTTTTTTATAAAATATACCTAACACTTTCGCTTTCTACGATTTTTTATGTAACCAAGTGTGGGTTTGCTGTTGGCTCTAGAAATTCCATGCTTCACCATTCTGTATCATTCATTATACATAAGGATTGCTAAACAAATTCTGTTGTGATCTGCTAGTTACTATTAAATTATGATTGTTTTTTTGTGATGGAACTGGCAGAGGAAGGCTGAAAGTAGAATGCATGCTGTAGAAATGAGATCTCTAAAGCGTATATGTGGTAAAGCCATGTACGATCGTGTGAAAAACGTGGAGATCCGCAAAGAATACAAGGCTGATGTGAGTGTAATAAGTAAGATTAAGAAAGGGACGCTCAAATGGTTTGGGCATGTAGAGCGAATGAACGAACGGAAAAAAGTGTTAGGAGAATATATAACGAAGATGTGCATGGTAGAAAAAAATCAGGGCACCCGAGAAAGACATGTCATGACCAAGAAAATCAGATACTTGAGTCGGGCCATGTCAAGAGTCAGAATAACAGAAGAGCAAGTATGAGACCACGTATGAATGGTAACGATGCAAGGAGTGTGTGCCAAGATCGAGTTGTTAGGCGGTCTGTCCTCTCTGTCTACTTCTGCGGAGAAACGGCGTGATGGTTAGTTAGATTTTTAAGAAATACCAAATATTTAGTACATTTACCTTCGGTCATCTTCGGCACAACTCGGCAAAGAGACCACGTGACCCGAAGAACCCATATTGTATAATAGCTTGTGTCGCTCTCCATACAGAGAAAAAAATGGCCTTATTTTCAAACGCCTGGGGTCTCAAAAGTTTCGTATGATCTGCAGCTATTCAAAAACTTAAAAATAAATTAAAATGGCAAGAAGTTTTGAAAAAAAATATAGATTTCGTGATTTGAAAAAAAAAAATAAAACAAAGGGTATAAATATTTTATATTTTGTACCAAACTTAATTTTTATTCCATAACTGTAGTACAAAGAATGCAAAAAATGTGATGTGGGAAAAATAACATTTTTTTCTGGATAAAATCAGTATTCTTGTTCAACTTACTTGTATTCATAAAATTGATTTCTTTTTCATTTTTGTCAGCTATACGAATTTTTTAATAACAAACAAACGTTAAAAGGTTAAATTATTGAAAAATAAACTTATTAAAATAATAAAAAAAAAAAGTTTAATGTTTATTTTCTAATTTTCATTGAATTTTAGTGGCTAATAAACATTAAAAAAGAAAAAAATAAATGCAGTTCTCATTTTCTTTGTAAGACGAAACTTTTGAGACCGCGGGCGTTTCTGAATTCAAAAGTTGAAATAATTGACACACCCTAATATGTAAGCACTAGGGAATGCAAATCTCGCGAGATTGGGACTCAAGCGAGATCCCGCGAGTTTATGAATAACAATACTGCGAGATCTCGCCAATTTCGAGATCTCGCAAGATTGGCAGTTTTGTGTTTTTTTTTTTGCAAATAATCACAATATTTGAATAAATTAGGAAAAAAATAATAGAAATTATAAGTATTATAAGATACATATTTATTTTCACAAATTTTTCAATAGACTTTTATGCATCAAACATTGTTTGACGTATTTGTCTATAATTTTTTAATAAACTTCTAAGTAGTAAACTTTGACGTACGTATCTATCAAATAACAGATAAAAGAAACAAGCAGTCTACTCTTATAATATCAAACAAAAATCTTTTATTAATAAAACATTTCTTTTATAACAAACAAAACAACGAGAAGTAAAAAAAATGAAACTTATTATCTAAGTTAGGTTGACTACTAAACTGAGATATTATTATCAATTAAATAAAACTATATCTACTCAGTCAGACAGATAGCAACTCGGTCCGTGTTTGTCCACGCTTCGAATAAGACGCTTTTATGCTCCAGTGCAATCTCGTTAAACTCGCGAGATCTCGCCCTTTTTTCGTCCGAGATCAATCTCGCTAAAAAAGGCCGAGATCTCACGAGAACGAGATTGCATTCCCCAGTAAGCACTAACTCATCGACTGTTATGATTCAGCAAGCTGAAGTAAAACTGAGGATCATCCATTACCTATGCAATGATTTTGCCTGCATTAACTCTTTTGTGATAATAATCCTTATTAGCCTCTTATGAACCACACGTATGCTCATAGCAATGCAGTAATTAATGGCTAATGAATGCACACCAGTGTAATGCAATCGTGTACCCCTTTCTCCTTATTATTTTGTTGATTATATAAGAAATTAAATTTATATTTCATTAAAGGCAACGAAGCAATGTGCATTTGTGGGAAGTAATCTTCAATAATTACATTAATAAATAATCAAGTGAATTATTTACTCAGATACAATAAATTACGTCAGAGAGATTATGATTATAATTGATTTGCAATTCAGAATGATTTGTTAATAAATTCCGACTTTGGTTAGCGAATGATTTAGTACTCGCAAAGTAAGCAGATCTGTCTCACTTGTAAAAAATAAAGATAAATAGATTATATGATAATTTATACTATTTTTTTAAAGAAAGTGAATTATTCGCAGGTTGCTATTACCTGAGAATATTTGATTTCTTCTTACAACCATCATCATAAGCGGAAAATGTTGTTTATGCAAAGTAGATGATTGAAGTCGCAACGCCCGAATGGTAAACCAACGTTTTGGATCGCCAAGTCCCAAAAGTATGACTGAAAAACTGATTGAGTTAATGGGTTCGAGTCCATATTCTATGCTAGTTTGCATGAATGATTAATGATTTTATGTTTTGTGTTTTTTTTATTTTATTTATTGTTGCACATTTGCAGTAAGTATACCTAACTATTAGAATAAAATAATATTAGGGTCTCATCATCAATAATTCATTAAACATATTTATTTCGGTTGTGTGTCTGTCAGAATGTATTGATCGGTCAGTGGCTGAGTGGGCATCGCGTTTGTTTCCCACCCGGGCGTCACGTGTTCGATTCCTTGGCTGCCTGAGTCCTCCATCACGACACAAGCAACATTTTCCGCTTTTTGTGGTGGTAGTAGGAGATTTTCGAACATTTTTGGGCTATTCGTAATCCGGGAATGTTTGTCTTTAAAAATTAAAACTATATAACTATTAAAAAAAATGTATTTTAAAATGATTGTATCTCTGCTTCAATTAACTCGGATTTATTTTGGATTATAGTGTCATTTTCAAAATTAGAACTGGGTGTGTCAAGAATTCAGATAAGCCATAAATTACCTGCCTATAATATAATATTTTAACAGAAAAATATTTTATTAGTCGTTTTCAAAATTGATACCTGAACCCTCAAGAATGGAGATTACCCCGTGAAGTTTCGCGGGTCTGTGCTAGTACCTATAACAATAATGAATGATAATGACCCTAGTTTTCACGCGTCTTTTAACATTGTTTAAAAACTTAACTATCCACAAAGTACACTAACTTATCACGATATAACATACGCCTGTTTTTAACCACTAATTAAATTATTCTATTAATATGTTAATAATTAAACTATTCAAATATAACAAATAATTTTATTATTTTTTCTAAAACTATGTTTTTCTGTAAATTTTCCCTCCAAAACTGTGTTTTTCCGTCAAAAATTCAACAATTCTACTATTTTCCCAGAGAATATTTTGATAATTGAAAAACATTATTCTAAAAATGAGTAAAATCCTTCCTTTTCGAAGTTCAAAGTTATTTCTCTTTTAAAATGAGTCGTCTTCGCTTTTGTAACTAACACTTTCACGTCGTCATGAGTGCATTTTTTAGAATAGGTACCTAAACGGTAGTTTCTAATGCAAATAACTGTGGGTTTGTTGCACAGTTCTTAGGTCGTTCATCTCTTGGTGTAAAAGTGGAAATAAATGTAAGGCGTGAAGCCAGCTGACTGCCGGCGCCATTAAATGTCGTGACTACAAAACAAAACAGTACGTTCCTCCTACTTTATTGGGAAACAAAGGCAAGTCGTCAAAATGCAACGGTAGGTAACTACTTACACTATTTCATCTAGGTAAAGGTGGAGGATGAGATTTAAACACAGAACTTTTAAAATTATTAGTGTGTGGTACTAAATTCAACGCCTTAAGATGAAGCCATGCGAAATAATGTAAAATCATACAAAATCATGTATTTTTGTTTTGAAAATTTTATCGCTTAGAAGTATTATAGATTCTTCAATTAAATACTACGTGCAAAATATTTCTTGGCCTTTAAAAATATCGGTGGTTTTTTTTACAAGTCTTTTAATAAGCTTAGAAAAAATTAAAGTATTGGGTCAATAAAAAAACACTTTTAAGTGCTAACTCTCCTACTCATAAACCCCTTTTCGGATATGTCTTTATGTTTAATTTGGCAAATTCAGTTTATTTTATAATAATTGAAAATAAAATTAATATTTACCCCCAAACTTCACAAAAAAAAAAAAAAAATTGCATTTTCTCGTTGTTATTTTTAACATCAATACGGCCAGCACTCGACGAATTTGGATTTTTAAAGTGAACCTTATGCCATTGGCATACGCTGTGAGCAATCAGCATACTTAATGATGTTGATAATAATTTTAGTTTGAGAAAATCCCAGCTCCAAGATGCTGGCTGTCGGATAAGCACCATGCACTTGGCTCACCCATTTCGAATCAGTTACGCCCCGCCTGCAACTGGGAATAGACGTCCTAGACTTCGCGTCGCTTGGTTCCGTGAAATCAATGTTGAATTTCATCGTTATAATAAACAATGCATAAAAAAGCAGTTAATGTTTTTTACATGCCTTTACAAAATTAAATTGTAAAAACAAAATCTCAAAAACCTTTTCCAATCTTTCCAAAAGCATTTTCGGCCATTCAATTTAATTAATATCATACTTCCAAATTCGGAAAAATATGAACTGCTTACTGTGTTTTTTTAGCCAATGAACGCACCTAGATTTCAGTGTTCTTGCCATATTTCTAGATTTTATAAAGAAAAAAATCTATGCCCACCTAAATTTTGGTAGCCACTTTTCAAGTGGTTGAGACTAAACTGGTGTTTTATTCCGTTGCAGTAAGTTCTTAGGGAAGTACTCATCAAACTTAAAAAAAAACTTTAGTACGTCTTACGACGTTGTCAAAACCAAGGAAATATATTTTATGAAATAAATATTTTTCTTTTATATATAATAATGGACGAGGAATTAAAAATTAGTTTAATCTTTTTAAAAGAAGCGTTAATAAGTTCACGGAAGTTTGTGCGAAATCATAGAGACATATCGTCTATTATTTTTTAATCATTGTCTTCTAGTAATAAATGGTGCAGATTCGAAATGCATGCTTTGTTCTGCTTTCGCCTTACGAAATCGAAAACAAAGACGGAATGTGAATGCTGAACACTCATTTTTCTTATTTGGTAAACATGTCAATGTACGTAACTTTTATACATTTTAAATTGCGTAGCACACGTAGGTACGTACTCATAAAAATCATCACCGAGACCAACGGCACAACATCACTGTAGTAAGTAGCAACCCTACCAAATTGTTAGATAAGTGTAATTTTTTTTTGATAAACTGAATATAAGTTAAAATACTAGAAATAATTCAGAATACTTATTTTAAGTGTATTATTTAATAAGTATTTAAGTATCACGTCGTATTGAAAATAATTTAATATGAAAATAAGAATAATTTAACGCCAACTAAATATGCAAAGTGTGTGGCAACTTTTGGTCTATAACTATTCTAAGATTTTTTTCTTTAAAAAGAAAGACAAACATTCACAGGTTACGAATAACCTGAAAATATTTGAAAAACTCTTACTATCACCACAGTAAGCGGAAAATGTCGCCTGTGTCGTGATAGAGGACTTAGACTTATTGGGACCCAAACGCGTTGCCAATTCAGCTACTCTAACTTAGCGAATAAAAAACTATCAGCAGAATTTACTTGTTAGTATGTATTAGCAGTGCTGTTCACAGATACCTTATAAGATGTTGCGATGATTTTTACTCAATTAGAAACCGAAAACTAATTTATCAAGAATAATATAATATTTATTTAAAATTAACCCTTCATATTTATTTTAAATTATTCCTTAAAATAATACATGCCAGGATACGCGATAAGTGCGAGCAGGACTTGGATGACACTCAGTTTGGCTTCAGAAATGCGTTCGGTACGCGTGAAGCATTATTTTCTGTCGACGTACTATTGCAAAAGTGTCGTGACCAAAGAAAGGAAGTCTTTGCCTGTTTTATTGACTACGAAAAGGCATTTGACAGGGTAAAACATGCTGACCTAATGAAAATGCTTGCGGATTGTAATGTTGACACCAAAGACCAGAATTTCATTAAAAACCTGTATTGGTTCCAAACAGCAGAAATAAGACATGGGAATGAGAGATCTAATGTAATCGCCATTCAGCGTGGAGTACGACAAGGCTGTATCCTGTCGCCACTATTATTTAATCTCTATTCCAACTATGTCTTCAAAAGAGCCCTAAGTAATACCCAGGAGGGTCTCAAAATCAACGGAGTTGTCATTAATAACATAAGATATGCAGATGATACTGTATTACTAGCTGACAGTATCAGTGACCTCCAAGACCTATTAGATCTTGTTAATAATGCTGGTGAGCAACTGGGCCTAACAATCAACGTCAATAAAACTAAATGGATGACTTTTGGACGACTAGATCACTCTGGATCAATGATACAGTTAAATGGTTGTAATGTTGAAAAGGTGGAGAGATTTAGATACCTCGGCAGTATCCTCACGGAGACTCTTGACCCAGATATAGAGATTAGGTGCAGAATTGAAGCAGCAAAAACTGCATTCGTAAAAATGAAATCCCTCTTCTGCAATGACAATATCAGCTTAAAACTAAGGCAGAGAATGCTAAAATGTTATGTGTGGTGGGTCTTGCTGTATGGTTGTGAAACATGGACCTTGAAAATAAATACCATGAAGAGGTTAGAGGCTTTCGAAATGTGGCTTCACCGGAGAATGCTCAAGGTCCCATGGACCGACATGATCACCAATATAGAAATTCTCAGGCGGGCTAGAGTAGATAGGGAACTGCTAACATTAATTAAAATCAAGAAAATTTCATATACTTCGAGGGGAGAAGAATCACTTGCTCCATTTAATATTGAAAGGCAAGATAGAGGGTCGCCGAGGGCCTGGTAGGAGACAAATGTCTTGGCTGCGACATATACGAGAGTGGACCGGCATTAGAAGTGTGGAGGAGCTATTCCGGGCAGCGCAAGACAGAGATACCTTTTCAAGAGTGATCGCCAACGTCGGGGGGACCTGATAAGGCACATAAAGAAGAAGAAGAATATAATATTTCATTATAAGGATTTTAAAAAGGTTCCGCGATTTTTTATCCCGCGACAAAACATCCCCGAAAAAATATCTTCCGACAAAATATCCTACGGACAAAACATCCTGAAACATGATATCTACTAAAACCTAACTTAACCTAATAAAAATTGGGACAAAAATAATACAGACATCCTGGAAAAGCAATAAATTATTGTAATCTGTAATATTTTTGTCCCATTTTACTATTTTCGAACAATAATTTATTGGCTTTACAGAAAGTCCGTATTATTTTTGTCCCATATTTTGTTAGGTTAGGTTAGGTTAAGTTAGGTTAGATTTTAGTAGATACCTTGTTGGAGGATGTTTTGTCCGTAGGATATTTTCTCGGAGGATATTTTGTCTGGGATAGAAGGCTCTTTTAAGGAGAGAACTTAGTTAACCTGGGTCTCGAAGAGACTAGAGACAAAACTGACCATATTCAAATGAGCAATTCGTTAATCGTCGGTCATGCCTTTGAGTGTCTCTTGACTGGGTATAGAGACCTATGAAGCTAGTTCATCATTGTCCCTTTTTTTTTTTAAAGAGAGACACACATTTCCGGGTTACGAATAACACAACAATATGTGAAAATCTCCTACCACCACCACAGAAAGCCGAAAATGTTGCTTGTGTTGTGATGGAGGACTTAGCCAGCCGAGGAATCGAACATGCGACACCCGGGTGAGACCCAAGCGCTATGCCCATTCAACCACTGACGGGTCAAAATCGGTACGGTAAGGTACCTACATCGTTAAAATTATAAAACCACTCTTACTCATCTACAAAAGATTGCTACTGACTCGTTTGAGGAATTTATCTGACGGACTCACAAAAACTAAGCGAGATATCGACCCTTTGAAATAACAAGGTTCCATATGTTGCGATATCGTCATGCGATAATGAACTCTGAAGATGGAACCTTTTTATTCCAAAGGATCTAAATGGGATGGATCACCAAACTGCACAATTATCAAATTAGCGGAGCCAACGTCACAGTGCCCTTCTTGACAATATCGAGGAGGATACTACGGTGTTTCTACTTATGTCGACAGAATAGCAATTATTACCAAACATGGGAACACCTCAGCACAGGTTTGCCTAGTTAGGTGTTCACAAAATACTACTACTAACCTATTTACATACCTACATGGATCTTTAACATTTTGTTCTTATTACTGAACTTATTATCTACTAGTAGACCTGGCAACACGTTGCTGTGGCTAACGAAACTCAACACCATTATCCAACCTTTATAAAATCCACACCACCCGCTTGCCAGCTGCCCGCTGCCTGAATTGAATATTTGAATTTCTCGGCTTTCATCTACTACAATAAGCATTTTTCATACATATAAACCTTCCTCTTGAATCACTCTATCTATTAGTGAAAACCGCATGAAAATCCGTTCCATAGTTTAAAAGATCTAAGCGCACATACATTTTGAGCGACTTCATTTTATACTACGTAATGAAATGATGTGAACTAATCTGTAAAATGTATGTTTAAGAATATAAATAAATAAATGAAAGTTATAAGCACGTTTGGTGCGTAGATGCGCATCTACTTACGTGCTTATAACTTTCATTTATTTATTTATATTCTTGAACATACATTTTACAGATTGGTTCACATCATTTCATTACGTAGTATAAAATGAAGTCGCTCAAAATGTATGTGCGCTTAGATCTTTTAAACTATGGAACGGATTTTCATGCGGTTTTCACTAATAGATAGAGTGGTATGCAGTAGTATGGGTGAACGATGTTGACGACACTTTATTATCTATGGTCTATAATATTTTTTATGCCAAAGAGATATTTTATGCCAAAATATTGAAAAAAAAAACTTATTTATTTTCAGCCCGAGTTGGCTTACCTGACCCTGGTGAAGCAGTTCGAGGCTGGACAGCCTATTGGACAGCAGCAGGCCAGACCCTCGCAGCAGCAGTATGTCGTACAGAGGTAAACAATTTTATTAAATTTCGGTAAATATTTTTTAAAACTAGCTGGTTTCCGGCATGCTTTGCAATGTCATACTGAAAGATATAATTTTTTTCTAGATGCATGTCCTTTCCCAAGCCTCCCCGTTCACCACCCGCGTCCCCTTCCCCTCCTCGCCTTCCTTTACCCGCTCCCTCGTCCCCCCAACCCCTTTCCAGCGTTCCATATATTCAGTCTCAGTAAATTCAGTTTTCAAACAGCTCTTGTGCCACCTATTACAATTTTTTATCCAAATTTTAATGTTTGTATAAAAAGTTTCGAAAATTTAATTCTAATTTAACAATCATTGTTATGAAAAATGCCATTCTCAAATTTTGACATTTTTGACAGTTTCGCAAGAGTTTTGTGGTTGTAATAATCCAGAAACCTTCGCGAGGGTTTAAAGAAGGTGTTTTGAAAGTTTCGAACATTTCCTATGCTTAATTTAGCAAAACACAGACTTCTCATATACTCATATAAATTCAAATACCCCAAGCAAGCATATTTTGATTTTTATATAAACAAATGTATAGATAACTGAACATATGTTTGTCCCTTTGAAAACTCTAGAGAATTTCATTGCATTTTTTTACGGAATTTCTAGTCTTTTCATCCAGTAATTTTCAACAGTATTTTCAGTGGTTCTTGTTCAAAAATTCGATTGATAACTCGGTCACCTATTATGTAAGGGCTTCTGTGATCAATTTATTTTATGTTATTTCGACTATTTATTCATATAAAAGAGTTTATAGTACCTACTGTATTGCCCTTTTTTTCATTAGCTCCACACAGGAGGCCCTGAGGAAAATAATGTCCCTCAAGGCCAACGTCATCTAAGTGGATGCTATGTGAAGGGTTTTTTTAAGGAAAGGAGTGGAAGTTGGGAAGGAAAAAGGTATGAGTGGTGGGTTGGAATCTGGAGGTCAGTGTGTTCAGGAGTGACGGAAGTATGAATCCATCCCTCCAACCGCGGTGCAAGGCGATGGGTCGAGAGATTCCGGCTGAAGAGGATAAAATACCTCCCTCAACCAGTCTCTCTCGATCCTGCCCACCACACGGCAGGTAGACAGACGCATCGGCCGCCAAGACCTGGACAAAACTTACACCATGAACCCGGGCACCCCTGCTAAGTCACCAAACGTAACGAACAACTTGGCGTTACCTATGGCAGAGGTGTTGGTTATCCGATAAATAAACTAAGTAAAACCCATACCGAATTGGTGTAAAACCACCATTCAGAAATGTAACTTTACTTGTAATAACTTTAGACGTGTTTTGTACCCAGGTTTGAATAACCAGGAACTTTCCCACCTTCCTCTTCCACATCCGCTTCCCCTCCCCACTACCTTCAGTCTCATAACATACCCAATTGGGGATGCCATAATATCGGTAGTTCCATATGGGAGCAGTTGGTATTCACTTAAAAAAAGTTAAACATATCTAAATACACAATTTCAGTAAAAACCTATTGCACATGTTTTTTAGTGTGTTTCTTTTGCGCACTGCTGCGCGTCCTATTGTCATACAAAACTTTAATTAGGATTTGAAGTCAAAATACTTAAACAAACTAAAAATGATTTTTAATCGAAAGGTATAGCAAATATCTAGTACGGATATGTGCTACTTAATTTATTTGTTATTAATATTATAAAATACAGGCCATTAAAGAAGTCCATTTTCCATGATTTTAGTTAAGCATTTTGACCACTAATCCAAATTTTAGTTTGGTATGAAAAAACCCGCTCCTCTATGATTATATCCTTTGACTGTACCTTGGAATTGTTAATAAAAATGTTTTTCGTCGGTTGGTGACAATTTGCAAAACAAGTGAAATAGTTGATCAATAAATATGACTTCGGCTGTTTCCGTAGTGAAGATGTAAACAAGTGGATGGACATGAAACTCATTAAACTTTATTCTATTTTCAGGCAACCTCAACCAGAGTATGCTGGCCAGCAGCAACTATATTCCCGAGAGCCAAAAATCCTCCAATACCAAACTGATAAGCGACCCGTTTATCAACAGCAGAACCAACTTGTCCTACAGCAGGCCTATCAAAGCCAGAGACCACTCGCTTTGAGACCATCTCAACCAGTCAAGGCTGCTCCGGTTCAAGCTTATTACACTAACCAAGCATACGCCGATAGCGCAGGCCATTCCCTTCATGAAGCCCGAGTACAAGCAGTACTGGCTAATGGTGAAGAAAAACAAGCATACACTGCTCCTCGACATGCCATTCAGTACACAAACAGACCTCTACAAGACACTTCATTCGAAAAAGAACTGGCACAGTTAGTAGCTGCCAATCAAGCCGTGGAGTACAAAGCTAAAGCACAACAGCAATCACAACATCAGCCACAACCTCAGCAACAACAACCCCAAGCTCAAGCTGCATACTACCAACAATATCAAATCCCTTACAAACAGGAATTCCTCCTTCAACCCGTCAAGAAACAGGAATACACTTTAATGAGGCAGGCAGCTCCTGGAGCCATAAAATATGTTGCTCCGACCATTTTAGCCAGAGCAAAGAACCCCCGTCCACAGCAACAACAACCGCTGCCTCAACAATATTTAATTGAAACAACTAAACCAGTTGCCCCTCAGAATAAGCCAATCGCTTCGAAGCCGAGACAACAATACATCCAAAGCCCAACAGAGGAACCAAAATACTTTGCTTACCAAACTTACCCTGAAAACGTAAACGCAATGAAAATTGTACCAGCTCCTCAACTACAGCGTATTCAACCATCTCCCCAACCTCAGTACCAGTATAAGCAAGTTGCTCCCAAAGAATCTCAACAACAAATTCCACCAGAATACCTCCAGTATTATCAGTCAATCAAAGCCCAAACTGAAGAACCTGCCAGCGATTCAAAGCAATACTATAGATTGGCTCAAGCCAAAGCTCAACCAAGTCCTCCTTCCTACGTAGCACAAGCCCAACCCGAATACGTTGATAATTACGAAACTCAGACAAGAATCGAAGAATCCCCTAAATATGCAACTTATTCAGCTCCTAAAGCCCAGCAACCTCAGCTATCTCATCAATCTCACCAGTCTCCGCAACCACAACAGTACTCCGCAGAAGATGATCGATTAATTCAATCTCTCCTCGCTCAGTCACTACAGAAATCTCGTCAAGGATTATCTGGATTTGCTACTGATAAGGCTGTCAGCGTTGAACCAAAACCAAAACCACAACTCACTAGCGCTTCACACTCGTCGATATTTGTAACAAAGTCACTAGCTCCAAAGAAGCACAGTCATTCCGTAACAATTGAACCATCCCCAAGCACAGAACAAGAAGAAGAGATCGCAACTGTAAGACTTCCTCCCCCAAAGAACAACAAAGTATATACTCAAGAAGAATTCCAGGCATTGGTTGAAGCTGGGTATTCTGTAACACCGGTTCCAGTGAGAGATGATGATGATTATCCTCCTAGTTTTAGCCGAGCGCCCGTAAACTATCCCGGACACAGTCAGTACCCTGCTTATCCAACAGGAGCCTCCGAACCAGAAACTAAGAAGCCTACGGAATCGTACGCACCAGCGACCGCTGCTCCTCGCAAGCGAAAGCAGAGAAGACCAGCAGTTATTCGTCCCCAGCAACAACAATATAGATACGTTCAAGACACCCAAGCAGAAAGCGAATCTCAAGACAAAGCCACCTACGCTTCCCCAAGCGAAGAAACAGTACTCAACTACGGAACCAGGAAGCACAGTAGAGTCAGGGGAAGTGCCGCACACAGAGAGATCACAGATTCCGAATCATAGAAACAAAGTCAAGTACTTAAGTAAAGTATGTACGTAGGATATACTCAATAACATGCCACTTAAGTTTATAGGAATGTGTGCAAAATGATTTCATAACTGCTGCAAACTAATAATAATCTTATTATTGTCGCGAAATCTTACTATTTTTTGTGAAAGCAGAGTGAAAGTGGCCTGGAACGACTGATGTGTGTGAATTTAATATAGAAATTTATTATAGCTTTATCCAAGTTCTTTGATAAGATATTTGTATATAGTTATTAGATTATCGATCTTTGTATGATAGTTAAATTGACAGAGAGCTAATGTAAAATAAATTATTAAAACTACGCATGGCTTTTTTTTTCAACTTTTCACCTGAATTAGAAAAAAAATGGTTAACTCGATAACACCCAAGCTCACAAGATGCTTACGAGATTTTTCAAGGGTGAATCCACAGCTGTGATGGCCGCAGCTAGTGGGACAAAAACACCCATATTTGAGGAATTTCGGAAAGAGATTGGGAGGGAACAAAGACGGGAGACATAGCAGCATATTCGATGAGATACATAAGAATACTAGTGGGAAGGATATTATGGAGTTTCCAGTAGCTTACAGTCAGACAGCTGCAAATGCCGACGTAGAAAATTCTCTTATAACTTTATACAGGAGTTTGGTCCCGTAACGTCCAATCCTAAATTCCGAGGATCTAACCGCTCTGCAACCGAAATCGACGAGATGTTTGAGGAACACTTGTTGCTAACGAGACAACGAATAATAAAAGAATCCCATCTCATCGTGGATGCCATAACTTCTAATACTGCATTATTGACCAAATTCATAAATCGAAATCCACTTTTTCTAGAATTTTATGGAACGCACGCAATGTCAATAAGATAACAGGTTTTCGCTTCGTTATCACCTGGCTGAAGTCCAAACATTTGGTGTAGCGGTCGGAAAACTATGACTCACGAACTGAATCAGGTTTTTTTTTAATATAAAAAACTTTGTATTCTCATACATATAGAAAAATAACTCTATTGTATCTTGAACGACAATTATTTCAATTTACAATAAAAACACATAAATTTGTTATGGACCACTTTTATTTAATTCACACTCTACCGGTTTCGGAAGCACCCTTCCTTCGTAAGGAGAATATAAGGACTGTAGTTTTAAAGAACTGTAATGGATGTGTTTTTATTGTAAAATATGGCGAGCAACAAAGTTAATGCTTTTTACAAACATGAAAATTACTTCAACTAAATCTTATATAGCAGTAAATTTGTTTTTGAATCCCACAAAAAAGTGTTGAACGGCTCAATCTGGTATCATGAAGATGACTTCCCGACTTTTTCATTTTAGGTATCAAAGTAATTTACATCAAAAGCATTTAAATACAGGAAAATCAATGAGACGAAAGAAACGAAGAAGGTGAGTTTCATTTTTAAGAATTTAGAACATCTTTCTCGATCTGGAATTTCTGGCTTAAGGGTATAGGTACAAATAATTCATAATCTGCTCTTCCATTAAGGACTAAATAAATTATTTTAGGAAGAACACTTTTTGCAAGTTATGCTTTAAAATATTAAAACGAATTATTGGTTTGCGCCCATATATAAGCAATATAAAACTAATAAATATTTTAAAATATAACTATTTATGCAAATTAAATTTAATATTTATAGGTTGGTAATGTTGTTGACTAGTTCGAATCCCGGCGTGCGCAAGAATTTTTTTTTATTATTGATTTGTGTTATTTCACACTGACGAGAGTGGAAGATACTCTTAGTATTTATTGCCCTTTTGTAAAACCACCATTCAGAATTGAAACGTTGCTTGAAATGGCTTTAGCCCTGTTTGTTGATCAAATCTGAATAGCAATGTACTTCCCCGCCCCCCTCTTTCTTATCTCCTTCCCCTCCCCGCTATCTTCAGCCATATAACCTAACCTAATTGCGGATGCCATAGTTTCACTGGCTTCAGACGAGAGCAGTTTTAACTCAATGGTATTCACATAAAAAATATATATATTCCGTCTGTACGGGCGCAAACCAATAATTCATCTTAATACTAGCATTACTTGCAAAAAGTGATTTTTTCCCTAAAATACGAGTAATTATTAAATTAAGCTCGCACCATTTATGAGGGAGGACTCTAAATAAACCAATACATGACGTCGTATTTATTACTTGTTCCATAATATTATGTAATCATAAAACTGTTTTCAAACTGCTTCT
Source organism: Limnephilus lunatus (assembly GCA_917563855.2). Classification (NCBI taxonomy): domain Eukaryota; kingdom Metazoa; phylum Arthropoda; class Insecta; order Trichoptera; family Limnephilidae; genus Limnephilus; species Limnephilus lunatus. Next base: position 93,493,226 of record OU830596.1, on the reverse strand, counting down.
ACGATGATATAATTGTCACTTTATATATTTATACTTTCTTGGAAAATTGTGCGTGCATTAAATTATTTTTTTGAGAGAGTTTACTGACCCCTGATAATTCAGTCTCTACAGTGTCTTATTGCGTGTGACGTAACCAGTTTGTTGACTGGCAGACAAATAGATAAATATACTCATCCGCTGTATATACTTTCTACTCCCACCGGTTTCGTCTAGCATCAGTCGCATCACACGATCAGTTCATCAGTTGGCGAGAATACCTTTCGAGTTGTTACTGTTTTTAGGTTAACTGTCAGATAAATACATTATATCATAGAACGATGGCGGAAGTTGACTACAAAAAAGCAACATCGGTTTACGATTTCACTGTCAAGGACATTAAAGGCAACGAAGTGAGTTTGGAGAAATATAAAGGCAATGTTTTACTTATTGTTAATATTGCTTCCAAGTGTGGTTTGACTGCAACTAACAATAAGGAACTCACTGAGCTGAAGAACAAATATGAATCAAAGGGTAGATATGTTTTTTATTATTGTTTTAACAGTGATAAATCAATCTCTGGTTTTTGATATTTAAGGTTAGGTGTGCTTTGTATGTTCATGTTTACAATAACCATAGCTAAAATGAAGTAGGTTTGTTTTATTATGTGGAAAAATTGTCAATTTTGCCATCTACCGTACTAATATTTATAAAAGTGCTTACCTAACATGTAAAAAAAATATGTATTATCTCAGTTTATCATCATTTCAATTTCTGCAAGAAAATCTTTATGACGTGTTGAGATGATGTAGTATTAATAATTATTGAATCCATACATATGTAATTGTATGACTCTTATGTTTTTTTAAGTTGTTTTAGATGTATGGATATAGATTTAAAAGTTGTTGTTTTGACTTTTCATAGCATGACCTTCGATCACGTATAAAAAAAATGATATTCATCATCATGAAATTCATTATTTATTTTGGTGAATTTTATTATCTCAATTATGTTGTTAGTTATAATAATAAAAAATGATGTAGCGGTATATTAAATCATTGAAGAATAAGATAACACTAATAATCTAAACGAATATATGAAAGAAAACAAGACACAGAAAAATAGAAAAGGATAATGGTCGCAACTGGGACTCGAAACCATAACTGATCGTCTAACCGTGACATGAACTTTTACCAATTCAGCCATTACCACCTTCTAAGAAACCGTCATATTGTCAATCTCATATTTTAAAATTTTAAAATTAACAATATTATTTTCGGCTAATTTCTTAGAAGGGGCAGTGGATGAATTCATAAAAGCGCACATCCCGGTTAGACGAGGTGAGTTCGAGTCCCAGTTGCGAGCATTATCTTTTCTATTTTTCTGTGTCTTATTTTCTTTTATATTTTCGTTTAGATTATTGGTGTTATCTTCTTCTTCAATGATATTTTACATTGATGGGAATAACCCTCAAAAGTTATAAAAAGAGAGTTGTTATTATAAAAATTGTATATGTAATCGCGTACCGGTAAACTGATCGGGTCTTATTTATTATTTTTTATTGAATCTGACTTTAAATAACAAGAAAATGCACAAAAAATATTTCTGTATGTCGTTAATCTCATGATGACATCTTGTGGTGGGGTTCACTATACTTTGTATGAAGATACTGTAATTGTTTCGTATTCAAACATGCATAAAATACCAGGTGATGCCTACATGAAATATTTTTTTCGCTTGTCAGCGTGTTTGTTGGTTCAGCAAATCCACTCGATAAATACACTGAGATAACGCAATCTTTTGGATAATCAGCTTATCGGAGGACGATACAGTAATATGTAAGATGCGCGCGCTTTTATACTAGCAGGTAAATCCAATGATTCACAAAAATAATCAATTGTCACGATTATTTTATTGATTTATTGTTATTGTAAAATAAACTCAATATTATTTTGACTTATCATTACAAAATAAAACATTTTAAGTTTCAACATAAAGTATTTAACTATTGCTAAAAAAATATAGCTAATTATATCACTTGTATCTCTGTTTGTGTCTCTCGTGTCTCTTATGTCGCTTGTGTCTCTTGTATCTCTTGTGTCGCCTGTGTCTCCTGTGTCTCTTGTGTCTCTTGAATCTCTTGTGTCTTTTGTGTCCCTTATGTCGCTTGTGTCTCTTGTATCTCCTGTGTCTCTTGTGTCTCCTGTGTCTCCTGTGTCTCCTGTGTCTCCTGTGTCTCTTGTGTCTCTTGTGTTTCTTGTGTCTCTTGCATCTCTTTGTATCTTATGTCCCTTGTGTCTATTGTGTATTTTGTGTCTCTGTTATCTCTCGCGTCTCTTGTATCCCTTGTGCATCTTATGACTCTTGTGTCTCCTGTGTCTCATTTCTCTATTTTGTCTCTTTTGTCTCTTGCATCTCTTGTAAATGAGAACAACATTAAAACCAAGTATAAATAAATAGGTTGGTTGGAAGAGATTGCTGTCTATAAACGCGAAAGTTTACATGGATGTATGTGTGTTTGTTACTCTTTCGCGCAAAACCTACTGAATGGATTTTTATGAAACTTTCCAATAATATAGCTCGCACATCAGAATAACATATTGGCTTTATATAATGGTAAGCTCTGGCGTTATGAAATATGTACAAATAAAAATGTGTGTATGTCATATATTTTAGCGGTCGGGAGGAAAGGCGGGGAAGGGGAACGGGTGAGGTGGGGTTCGCGGAGAGGGAAGAGATGAGGGAGGGAGAAGGCAGGGCAGGTGGAAGGGAACGGGAACGCACGGGAAAGGACATGCAGGGAGGATCAATTTATTTCTTTGAATGCAATTGCAACGCATGCCAGGGACCAACTAATATAAAATAATTATGACTATAATATGTATTATAATGTTTTAATAAAATACAATAAAAGTTCGTATTAAAAAAATGATACATTATACAACAGTATCAAGTTTCTCAAAAAAACTCACAGCGGGACACTCTTCTTTATTTGTTTTGTGTATAATACGAGCATACATAGATAGTCAGGCCAAATTGGCTGTAGGCAGATTTGATAGTTATGGTGGAGCTCTAAATACATACATAGATACCTACTCAATTTCCTGTCAAGCATAACAATCACTCGTTGAGTTTTTTTAGAGGCCACTCACATCGCAATGGACAAAGTATTCACATATCTTCCTAAATCGCGTGATTGACAAATTAACTTTCCTTTCATTTTGCGTTATGTATATAACTATCGATTAATCGATTAAAACAAAAGTAACGCAGAAAAGTGCACTAATAATATAGCGTGTTTGTTCAATAATTAATAACTAACTTTGTTTGTGGAAGCGTTTACCAGAAGCATTTTGTTGAGAAAAGGAGTAGTAAAAGATATTTCACTAAACCAACATTGGCAATAGAAGTTTGTTTTTTTCTTAAAAGTGACCTGCTACAATTATTGCAAGCCAATTAAAAAAAATTGATTTTAGTAAGATAAAAAGCCTTAAGGCAAAAATATTCGGAGTGAAGAATTAAATATTTCCACTGGTTTGGAAATTTCATCAAATGGCACCATTTCCCTTGTCATCCGTTGCTGTGTTAGAACTTCTGTTCTGCCATGTGACATCTCGTGGCGAGAGGAAAGGGCGATTAAAAAAGTTATGCATTACATTAAAACTAAGTTTTGCAAGATTTACAGAACATCAGACTTCCAGGTTGAATTTATTCGTTGCCTCAAGTTAAGTCCATATGGTGTATGAACTTCGGATAATTTCCATGCTTCCGCACATAGGACGAGAATTTTTTTCTGAATTTGTTCAAGCATATTTATAAATTTAGTTTAGAACTGAGTCCATACATCAATAGCATACTCCGACTTATTTCTTATGATGCCATCGAACATGCCATACATAAGTTAATCAAACTTCTAAGTTTGATCAACACCATCAAGAGTTGGATTATCAAAATAGTAGATATATATGTAAAATTAATGATGTTTGAATGTGATTGAAGCAATGGGTGTGCCAATGGGTGTTACGTGATGTTCCATTCTCTATGCCAGCCTTTAGCTTAATTAGTTTTTGTGGTGATGATCACACAATCCTATGTGTAATGAAAAAAATCAGCAAAACTATTATGCTATTAGCACAGACTTGTCAAAAATCTCGGGTTAGTCTAAATTCTTGACAAATCAGTTCTCATTTTGAAAATGACAATCATCATAATTTTCTGTTAAAATATATATACTTTATCGTTGTTTATTTATTTATAAAACATATTACTGATATCGTTTATAATCAGAAATAAAACAAAATTGGGTCTAAATGAGGCCCTTGTGGTTCACCACCGGTAGCTATAAATTGGTTAGAAAAGAACAAATTTCATGTTCCCAATAGAACTAGCAGATAGATAGCTAGCAGCTAGAATTCTTAACTAACTAACTAACCATCACGCCGTTTCCCCGCAGGTGTAGGCAGAGGGGACGGACCTCCAATCAACTCGGTCTTGGCACACACTCTTTGCCTCACTCACACACATCGTCTCATACATTCTCTTCTATTATTGTCGACACAATTAATTTTGAAAATGAAACATAACTTCAAAGCAAATCCAAGTTCCAGGTTTCATTGAACCAGAGTCACACAGGACGCACGCACAATTTAAATTAGTGATTTTGAATTAATAAAGTGTGTTTATATCTCCTTTTTCCTGTTTTAGCCTATTTCCTAAACGTCAAACTGTAAATAAAACTCAGATTAAAATTTCTTGCAGGACTCAAAATCCTGGGATTCCCTTGTAACCAGTTCAACGGTCAGGAGCCAGGAAGCAGCGAAGATATAGTATGCCACCTCCTCTCCTCGAAAACAGAGTTCGGTGACATCTTCGAGAAGGGGGACGTGAACGGGGACAAGGCCCAGCCTCTCTGGAAGTATTTGAAACACAAGCAGGGCGGCACTTTGGGCAGTTTCATCAAGTGGAACTACACGAAGTTCATCGTCGACAAGAATGGACAGCCTGTTGAGAGACACGGTCCCAACACTGACCCCAGCTCGATGCAGAAAAATCTTGAGAAATATTTTTAAAGAGTAAATGTTAAGATTTTATTTATTTCGTTATTGTTAAGGTCCGTCTACACGCCTAATCTTACTTGCACAAACTCTAATATGCAGAAGCAAGCAAAATTTGCTTTAATTTGTACAAGTAAGTAATACAATTTTATATTGCTTATATGACTTGCAAACCTTCGAATGATTGCAACTTTTGCAGAAAGTAAATGCACATGTAAGTCGCTGCGTGGTGACGGACCTTAATACGGACTGATTTTCTTTCTTTTTTTGACTTACGGAAGTTTTTGTACTGAATTAAAATAATGGTTTATTAAAAAAAAATCGTATTATTATTGAAAACACGTTTCATTTTTAAAATCTTTAAAAAAGGTTTTTTATTTTATAATATTATTATTAAATTTAAAAAAAAAACTTTAAATTATAATGAAGTTTTACAAATTAAATTTGATATAACATAACTTTATGTTCATTCAAGTTTCCTTTTAACTGTTATTTAAACGTTATTTAATTTTAATTCTTATGAGTAAAACCTCAAATTGTAATATTTTATTAAATGAGGACAATATAAGCCTGTAAGCGAAACTCAGGAAACAGAAAAATCATAAAAAGGTATTGGCACTTCTGGGACTAAGATAATGTACGTAGGTGGTTCTTAGTCGAAATATGATACATTAAAAATGACCGAATTGGATATCGACACCTTGGCGCAGTGGTAGCGCGTTTGCCCGAAAAGCGAGAGGTCCTGGATTTGAGTCCCAGAGGTGCAAATATCTTTTTCTAATTTTTGTGTTTCCAGATTTTCGATTTAGTTTCGCTTATACTGTCTTAATTTAATTTAAAAAATATTGTATATGACAATATTTTGTAGGTACGCACGTTCAAATTTAAAATAAAATTTAGGTAGGAATTTGTTAGTGTTTAAATGATTTTTTCTGGGCAGTTCAAAGTACCATGAGTATATAATTTGAAAAGGGTTTTTGTTTGGTTAGAGATTAAAATAATGCATTGAGGATGTAATTAGCTTAATATGAAGACAAAAGGGAACAGAGCAAAATAAAAACTAAATTTGTTTAATGTACTGAATAAAACCATTTTCTGTAAATACACAACAATTAATTAACTGCAGATGGTCGTTCACGTTAATTTGTTGAAGTCGTGTTGTTGTATAAATTAAATTTTATTTTTAACTATGTGGTACCCACTTATTTTGACCCTAATTTATTAGTTTTGTTCACTCAAATGGCCACTTGACAGACGCCAATGCCTATTTTGTACATATAATAATATATGTGGAACATTTTTAAACAGGGTGTCCATGATGTCTAAAATAATATACTCCTTCATGTTTTAAAGAACTCTAAAAGTGAAAAGAATTTATTCATTGGATGAAGTATGAAGTGTTGAAGAATTAAAAGTTACGCTCGAAATTTCGCTCATCAGTCTTAACTAAAGATATTGAAATATAAGGAGATGTGCTATCCGCCGTTTTTACTAGGTGAAGCTGCGCTTCTGGGTGTCGCCGGTGTTGTTTACCAATTAACGAATAAATTAAACGAACGAATAATGTAACGAATAAACTATTTTATTTACAATTCCCTTTTCTTTCGGTGCCCTTTCACGCGACCCTCGAAAACCTGAATCGGAGCCCCGCCGGAGGTAGGTCACGCCCGACGGCCACCATTACGAACGCTAAACTAAATGAATAAATTCTTTCCGTATTCAAACTATATTGTTAACCAATAATAATGCACACCTTCAAAAAATCAAGAAAATGAACAAATTCTTTTTGTATGCAAACTACGCGCATTGGGCCGTAGTTCGGCGACGATATCATAGCATATCTCTTTTGTATTTGAATATCTTTGGTTTTAACCAAGCAAATCTCAAATCAAAGAATTCTAGGGATTTTTGAACTCTAATGACTTCGAGAGTTTTACCACTTGTGATTCTGTACGAACGCTCTTGAGTTTGTTCCGTCTAACTGACCTTTTAGTTGAACTGTACGTCGTTGTATCTTATTTGATTACTCCAGCTGGAAAGATGAAGTTAGTTTAAAATATGATTGGTTGGCTAGTTAAGAGAATGAACTTTATCAACACCCGAGTATAACGCCAAAACATTAATTTTGCTTTGGGCCCCAAACATATTATGGACTAATAGCACGAATGTCCTAGCAAATGATAAATTGGGGTTATTTAACTTGTATTGTTTTTTAACAAGTCAAATTCTTCGGTTCAAGGTCTTTTATGTCCAGCGATGTCTGCAATTTTTTATCCAATTGGTGCGGTCAATCTCCCGCACAGAACTGCTGTGCAATTTGTCCGAATAGATTTTATATCTTGATTATTGATGTTATTAAATATGAATTATTACAAGCCGATCTATCTGATAAGTTTTTTTTATGTGCCACTAGCTTGGCGCTGTTTGGGGCCAATTGGATACAAATGCTGTAAGGTGGAAAGAAACTAGCGATTTAAGTATGGTTTACACGAGGCCAGCGCTGGCTTCGTATTGGCCTCGTATAAACATTATGCTAAGTATACACGAAGCCAGTGCTCTGCCGCCAGTACTACAGACAAGCCAGCGCTGGCCCGGCCCGTGTTGTTTAGACGAGGCCAGTCATTTCTGGATTTTTCTTGTGGTGAGCACACGTTCGAAACAAAAATTAATTCGGGACAAATCCGGCTATTGAAGAAAAAATGTTTAAAAAATATCTCTGCACTACTATTAGAAGAGATAATTAATATAATAAAGGAAGCAATCGTAAAGAAAAAACGACTTTGGACAAGAAAATGGATAAGCGATAGAACCAGTACTGGAGCCTCTGCTTTGTTGCTACAACAACTAAGATTAGAAGATCTTTCAGAGTACAGGTTGGCCTTGCGAGTTACGACTGAAAACTTTGAAGATTTAGTTTAACTTATAGAAGGCTCAATTCAGCGTCAAGACACTCTGATGAGAGAAGTTTCATCTTCAGTAAATTTTCTCGTAATTTTAAAAGAAAGAAAATCTCAACAAACGAAAACGTGTGTACTCCACGGATATGCGCCAGCGCTGGCCTCGTGTTAACCATACTTTAGATTGGTTTGTTAAGCTGGGCAAAAATGATTTTTAAAGATTTGTATTCAATTTATGGACTATCACTGTATCACATGGGCTAGTGACGCCATGTTTCATATGGAGTGTGAAGGCTTCGTAGTAAGCGTTCAAAAAGAAGAAGAAGATTGTTTAAAAGGGAGATACTCGATACTTAGACGGTCGGCGTAGCCCAGCGGTAAGGCTCTTGACTTACAATCCGAAGGTCGCGGGATCGAATTCCGGCGTGGAAAATAAAATTTATTTGATTAATTTGTGTTATTTCCAATAATTCATTAAAAAAAAATGAATAGCATATTTGCGGCACGTTCCAGAGTGAAAGATACTCTCAGTTTCGCTCTGGTGTAAGACCACCATTCAGAATTGAAACGTTGCTTGAAATGGCTTAAGCCGTGTTTGGTGACCAGATCTTAATAGTCAGGTATTTCTCCACCTTCCTCTTCCCCATCTCATTCCCCCTCCCTTCTACCCTCAGCCTCAGAACATACCCCAATTAGGGATGCCATAGTCTCACTGGCTCCAGACAGGAGCAGCTGGGATTCTTGTGAAGTATTCACATAAAAAAAACCTAGTATTTAAATAATTTGATTGAACCTAGATTTCATCTTGAATCCATTTATGCACTTACTAGTACGTGTAAGTATATAGACATGACCAAAGCAAATATGAGTCCCTCTCTTAATCTAGTTCATAATGCATCGGCCTTGCATTCTTTTCGGATCGGCTCACACGCAATTTGTTCATATACGGGTTTGTCTCAGTGCTCTCAATTTTACTGCTTCTATTAATTAGTCAAATTATATCACTGTCCACCACTGAGGAGATAAACTCATAGAATTGTTATGTAGGCGTGTCCAGGTGCTTAAGTACGCGCAATTTTTCCTTACTTCGGTGAAATTTTCAAAAATCTTGAGCATCTCTGGGGTCTAGAGAGGTTTAATGTAATGTGGCGGAAATAATAATTGAAATCGGTAAAAATTACGTTTCTTGGGATTTTTTTTTTTTAAAGAAAGACAATCATTCCCGGGTTACGAATAACCCAAAATTATTTGAAAATCTCCTACTACCACCACAGAAAGCCGAAAATGTTGCTTATGTTGTGATGGAGGACTTAGCCTGCCGAGGAATCGAACATGCGACGCCCGGGTGGGACCCAAGCGCTATGCCCACTCAACCACTTACCGGTTATTTGTTTGGTGTTTTAATATCTACCTCACTTTACTACATAGAGTTTAAAGCTGGCTTCTTTTGGACACAACCGTAAACTTAATAATTAATTATAAATAATGTAATGTAGTTTAAAATTAGCAACACCGTTTTATTATCCCTAGAAAGATAATCTTATTTTGACCTACGTTTAAGATAATGATACGCCTTAAAGACGTATTGAAGTTTAAAGGTGTTTATATAACACATTATCATTAGTTGAAAAATTAGTAAAGGGTTTTGTTCTTTAAATAAAACCAAAATTATTACATAAAATGTATTGTAAAAAAAAAATATCAAGATGCTATTGGTAAACCTCTTACAAATCAACTATAAACAATGAAGTCATTTTTAAATGAAAAATAATGTTTTATTTTGTCACAAAATCTTTTTTTTAAGCTACGAAAGTTTGAAAAAAAGTTTTATCAGTTGTTCTACTTAAAAATAATCACATTTTTAAATGTTTTGTTCGCTAAATCACATTTATTGTAATTACCGTGGAGACAGAGCCGCCACGTTCAAGCTCTGCTCGGCAACTGAGCTAACTGAGATAACTACTTGTGTCTCGCTTACATCGCAAAGGCGTATGTTATCTTTCTAGGGTTAATATCATCAGACATACTAATTTCGGATTTCTATGATGTGCGCTGCCTGCGTGAAATTGTTCACGTACTTTAAATTGAAAATCATTTGAATTGTCTTTTTCAAAGTTTTAATTGTAATATCCCGTGATCTTTCACGAATCTGCTTTAAACACAACGTATTATTCTCAAAAAAAGTAAGTTTTTTAGAGAATTATTTGAGTGCATAAAACTTTAAAATACAATCGCTTGTAGCAAAGTAATCTATCGTTCTGTTTTCCATTTAAGATTTCAGGCTTACATAAACCACGCCTAATAGGTACAATAGGCCTTATACATAATTTCAGGTACTAACAACTTACGTATATAACATTGCACCATGAAACCGGTGATGTCAATAATTCAATTTTATATCAAGATCAAGTGTATTGGCTTTTAGTTGTAAATAGGCAAGTAACGCTGACTTCGCATGATTCGTAGAACTTTCGGAGCTGCAATAATCGGAAGCATAATGAAATAATCGGCTGTTTGGAAAGGTTAACAACCATTTGGTATCACTTGGGGTGACCTATGATAGAGGTGTTGGTTATCTAATACAGGTTCCCGAGGCGGCGGTACCCATTCCCGCCTCTCAAATTGAAACTTTTTCCTTTAAAAGGAAATGAGGTGGTCGAGAAATTTGAAAAATAGGTATTTTACCAAACTGTTGCTTTCTCTGTCTCTCTTACTCATCCGAATACTGTGCAAATGGGACAACTGCACCTTAGACCTTTAAAAAATCATCCAAATCGATGTTTTGAATTCCCCGTTTTTCTCCTCCAAAACTCAATCGATTTTTAAGATTTTTTTACTATCTGTATGAGAAGAAAATACTCCACAGATATTTGTAAATTTTCATCATCATCATCACTCTTGGCTTTACAACCCCTGGTGGATCTTGGCCTCTTCAAGAGTCTTCCTCCACTCATCTCGGTTTTGTGCCAGCTCTCTGCAATTTATAAGCCCCATACATTGTCGCTTTATCTTAATCTTGGTTTCCCCAGGCTCCTTCACCCCATCGGTCTTGAGTACAGCAGGGACTTTTGGTGAAAACCTCAAATAACGTACCTTTATTTCTTCTTCTTTGTGTGCCTTATCAGGTACCCCCGACGTTGGCGATCACTCTTGAAAAGGTCTCTCTGTCTTGCGCTGCCCGGAATAGCTCCTCCATACTTCTAATGCCCGTCCACTCTCGTATATTTTGCAGCCAAGACATTTGTCTCCTACCAGACCCTCGGCGACCCTCTATCTTGCCTTTCAATATTAAATGGAGCAAGTGATATCTACTTCTCCCCTCGAAGTATATGACCCAGATATGAAATTTTCTTGATTTTAATTAATGTAAGCAGTTCTCTATCTGCTCTAGCCCGCCTGAGGATTTCTGTGTTGGTGATCATGTCGGTCCATGGGACCTTGAGCATTCTCCGGTGAAGCCACATTTCGAAAGCCTCTAACCTGTTCATGGTATTTATTTTCAAGGTCCATGTTTCACAACCATATAGCAAGACCGACCACACATAACATTTTAGCATTCTCTGCCTTAGTTTTAAGCTTATATTGTCATTGCAGAAGAGGGATTTCATTTTTATGAACGCAGTTCTTGCTGCTTCAATTCTGCACCTAATCTTCATATCTGGGTCAAGAGTCTCCGTGAGAATACTGCCGAGGTATCTAAATCTCTCCACCTTTTCGACATTACAACCATTTGACTGTATCAGTGATCCAGAGTGATCTAGTCGTCCAAAAGTCATCCATTAAGCTTTATTTAAATACACATAAAATAATTTATTATTATTATTGGATTATTTATAAAGCGCCGTTTTCATGGGAAAATCACCCCAATCGTCTTAATCTGTATGATCTCCTACGATTGATAATTCATGCGATTGATACAATATGTATTGGTAAAGGTAAGTATAGTAAAATTGGATAGCAGTTGACTTTTAAAATACAATAGCGGCAGCCTAAATAAGGAATGAATATTGAGGTGAAACTTTCAACTATTATTAATTGACAGTGACTTTTGATTTGCAAACTAAATTAATCATGTCAATATTTTTTGCGCAAATAAATATCAATTCGTGACAAACAAATGTCACATTACGACACACATTTTTTGATTTTATGTTATATTATTTTAGCAGTAACTAGTCAAGTACTGAACTTGTGGTCTACTTCTTAGGACTTAAAATGCAATAAATTTCAGTGCATTTATTGGTAGATTGTCCTTGAATTATGAAATGAATGTTCTCTTTAAGGATACAGGTAAAACTGCTTATTATGCGAAAAGGAATTGTTAAACGATAGAGCTGTGACAAAATAATATTTTATTGCAAAACTGACGAGTGGTTAAAATGCATGCTTTCTTTCGCATTGATCCTCAGTGACCTGAAAATATTAGTAAAACGGTTTTTTTGCAAACCATTTTGTTACGCACATATTTATTAGTTAGGAATTAGCATTTTACAGCTTTTTTTATATGAATACCGCACAAGAGTCCCAACTGCTCCCGTCTGAAGCCAGTGAGATAATGGCATCCCCAATTGGGGTATGTTGTAGTGGGGAGGGGAAGGAGATGAATGTAGTGGGGAGGGGAAGGAGATAAGGAAGAGGAAGGTGGGGAAGTACTTGACTATTCAGATCTGGTCACCAAACACATCTAATGTCATTTCAAGCAACGTTTCAATTTTGAATGGTGGTCTTACAACAGGGCGATACTGAGAGTATCTTCCACTCTGGAACGTGCCGCAAATATACTATACATATATTATTTAAAACGACTAAATTGTGAAATAACACAAGTTAATCAAATAAAATTTATTTGCCACGCCGGGATTCTATCCCGCGACCTTCGGTGTGCGAGTGAAGAGCTTTACCGCTAGACTACGCCGGCCGTCGTAATGACTAGTGCTGGATTACTTCGACAGATATCGTTATCATCATTATTTATGGTTTGCCCAATGGATAAATACTGAAAGAAAGCTGTTATAACAATAAAATACTACTGACTAGAACAATTCTTAACATTTCTTCTTATTTAAAACAACATTTTTTTTAAATTAGCTCCACACAGGAGGCGCAGAAAAAAACCATTTACATTGGGATCTATATCATCTTCGGGGAAGCTGTGTGGAGGGGTTAGTCCAGAAGTGACGAACGTATGTATCGATTCCTCCCACTGTCAAAAGCCAATCTCCCTCAACCAATCCCTCTCGATTCAGCCCACGCAGTAATTGGACAAACGCAGCAACGCCGCCAAGGACAACCTCACGCCATGAATCCGGGCAACTCTGCTAAATCACAAAACGTAGCGAACATGGCGTGTGTATTATGAAGACTTGTAGTTTAACGCCCGAGTTTCAAAACATTTAGGGAAAACCTTTGAAAAATAGAGAAAAATTTTGAAATCTTCTCTAAATTTAATTTAAATTAAGAATGATGGAATTGACTTTAACTGAAAATAGTTCCATTTATACTACCACTTTATACATAGTTAAGATTTTAATGTCTGACAACCGCTTACAGATAAAATCTACCATTTCCAAGGAGCTCTTTAGTTGAAAACATTTTAAAACGATTTATGTCAATTCGAATTTGACCTTGACTGTCTGGATTTTCAAAAACCTGTCCTGGTTTTTCAAGGGTTGATTGTTTCAAAAAGTGTTTTCAACTTTCGATTCCCTTCACACTTTATCGTGATACATATATATATTTGGCATTGACTGATAAGACGAAAGTAGATCCTTGTAGCTTAAATTAATGTGAGGTTAAACCTTGTTTTACCATAAAATGACAACTACAAAAAATGAAACAATTTTATAATTGATTTTGGAAACCTACCTGGCTAACGACGCTAAGATCCTTTTGAAATAAAGATCAAATGTTTTTTCTTCCTAAGTCTGTAGAACAATGGTGCAATCGTTCTTATTATCAATTTGATTCAAGTCTTCTAGTTCGCAGAGTGTATCACTTCTTTAACATTTTAAGGTGATAATTTCCTACGTATTGATTAGTGTTTGCCTAGTAAATTTGTATTAATCTGCACATTGAAGTTTTTTTACTTCCATGTTGATCACAGCAGCGCCGGATCCACAAAATCTGGCGCTATGTGCAGTAAGTACCGATGGCGTCCCCCTCACATTTTTATTTATTCAGATTAAAAAGCTCTTATTCTCTGTTTTGATAATTTCAAAAAGCTACCTTAGTGGACAGTTGTAGTTGACTCGAAATCACTTCATTCAAGGCAAAAAGTAAAACTAAATAAGCTGACTAATTTGGCAATTTAAAACATAAGAGGCGCACAACGTAAAATAAATTATTTGTTGGTTTTGTTTGTGTATTTGTCTAGATTAGGAAATATACGGGGTCAGGGAGAAGGTGTGTGAAAAATGCATTTATACCTACTTACATTTTTAAATGACGTGTCCTTTTCCCTGTTTCTTCAAACACCCTAAAAATACATAGATCGTTAAAATTTAAAGAGTTTATTTTGTACCACTTTACATTCAAATCATTTCAAAAGTTTCTTCTTGCAAGTTGGCTGCTAGAGGATTTCCCCTTACCATGGATTTGGCTTCAATATCATCGATACAAAATTCAATTATGTTCTTTAGATTTATCTTGTACACGCGCTCCACGGTGGCAGTTTGTGATAACAATAGGTGTTGAATCATCACAAGAGCGTGCAATCACTGGAATTTACTGTTCCGAGATGCAGAACTACGAAAAGTGAAATATTAAACTAGGAAAATGATTCTGTTGTTAAATAACTTGTCCCCTGAAATAAATATTGATCATCTGAATGTTGAAAAAATAAAAAAATGTTATTATTACTTAACTATCGTGTGTGTGTTTATTATTGTTTATTTTAACTGTAAAATTCCAAAAAAATCGTGATAAATTTGAAACTCCGAAACATTAAAATGCACATAATACGCGCGCAAAACGGTCCGGAAGTGTTAGAAGGCGGGTGTTGCAAGCGCATACTAGTTATCCCATATTATAGGTATTTTTAAAATGAATCAGGGAATATTTTATTACGATTCTTATCTTTCCATGGCGCCCCTTCGGAGAAGGCGCCAGGTTTTTTGCAGTTTGGCAGATCCAGCGCCGAATTATTATTATTTTGAATAAATAAATAATTGTAGATGACCGAATTTGATCAAATTCTTGTTACTTTTTCTGTTTTAGACAGCTCCTTTTAAACTTTTTACTTTAAATTCCAACTTATAATCTTTTAAATTTCTTACGTTCTCCTGACTTTAAACGGCATATAAATGTAAGTATTCGACAAAATCGTTGTACAAGTATAAACTACACTTGTATCATAACTACTGTACCTGATTAGTTTCAATCAAATAACTACTAGTTGCGGTAGAAAATTAATTTTAAAATATGAAGTATTCTCGTTTCCAAGGTAAACCGTCATAATATCATTACTAGCAGGTTATTGTAACTTGCAAGAGTTAACTGTGGTATGCCAGTAATCGCAGTAGTAAACCCTCTCAGACCAGACCCCAATTCATAATTGTTAATAACCAGTTTTTTTTCAGTATTATTTGGGTTTTCTTTTGTTTATTAAGTACCTACATAAAGGCTGTATTTTTTTAACGATAATTAGCTTTTTTGTAGCCAGTGTAAATTTAAATTTTATTTCACTATAACTTAGCAATAACATATTAATAAAGTTATTAACACCATAAAAAAATCAACCCGTGAAAACAAAGGACCGGTCAGTGGTTGAATGGGCATCGCGTTTGATTTCCACCCAGGCGTTCCGTGTTCGATTCCTCAGCTAGCTAAGTCCTCCATCACGACTCAAGCAACATTTTCGGCTTACTGTGGTGGTAGTAAGAGATTTTGAAATATTATATTATATTCGTAACCCAGGAATGTTTGTCATTCATTTATAAAAAAAAGGTTTTTTTTTCTTTAAAATATTTATTTTTACAATATAGTGAACGGCACGATCTAGTTACGCCATCATTAATCATTATATCCAATTTCAGAGAAATGCGTGTGTGTGCGTGAGTGTAGCCAAAAGTTAAAAGAATGAATTGCCTTCGACAATGAGTCTATCTGCCAAGTTTCAGGTCGGTCGGATGCCGGGAAAAACGGTTAATTTTCACTTCGATGTTTTACATTCATATATTCATTAATTCAAAAATTACAATTCGAAATTCAAATTTCAAATAAATTAAATAAATGAGTTTTCATTACGAGGCGGTCATAAAAATCAATGAAAATAAAAATAAAATGCTATAATTTTGTTCTTAAATGTTGGGTTTTTAATGAGTCTTCTAGAATCCACCAAATTTTTTATCCAAAAAAATGCTTTCTTATGATATTTATTTCGCATTATATTAACTCGGGAAGTAGGGCAAGTTAATTTTTTTTTAATATTTATAATTAATTAATAAAAATTAATTTCTAAAGTGCCTATATTTTATAATTGAAAAAAAAATATTATCCATACAAGATATTTGCAATAGCTTTTGATTTAAAAATAAATATTCAGTTTGGTTGGGTATTTTGGCTTCAAATTCAAAATTAAGTTTTGTATAAAAAAGGTCATGCACCCGTTCCTCTTAGACCGAAGAGCGAATATAATGATCAGAAATTAGATTAAAAATCCGCAACGATATTGTGCATCAATTGCATTACCTCTGAGATAACATTGATACCAATACCTACGCACGACGGATATTATAAATATTTGTGTACAAATATATTGGTGTACAAAACTTTTATTAGACCAGTACACGCATCTGAGACTTGGGTACTAACTAAGAGGAATGAGCGAGCGCTGGACGTTTTTGAAAGAAAAATTTTGAGGCTTATCTTCGGACCGTTTTAGAAAATGGTTTTTGGCGCGCCGTTCCAACAATGAGCTATATACTATGTTTAGAAGCTAAATGTCACCAAATTAATAAAACTGGGAAGACTTCGGTGGCTGGGTCATGTAGAGAGAATAACCGATCATCAAGAACCAAAGTTACTGCTTAGCTCAAGACCGATGGGGCGAAGGAGCCTGGGAATACCAAGATTAAGATGGAGCGACAACTTCTTGAAAGATATATCTACCTTGGAGCTTCTTAACTGGAGACTACTGGCACAAAACCTAAATGAATGGAGGAAGACTCTTGAGGAGGCCAAGACCCACCAGGGGTTGTAGAGCCAAGAGTGATGATGATGATGACCTGCGCACGACGAAACACACTCAAAACTAAATCCATTCAACATGTAATATTTGACACAACAAAAAATATTTACTCGGACAACACCAAGGCACCAATGGGTTTTAATATTACAAAATCATATCAGATATCTGGTATGTTTGAATTATTCTTCTAACGACACTTACATGTTTACAACGAACCCAGAAAGTAATTGATCTGAGTTTTGAAATTAAATGCGTAATTTTCAGTAACATTTACGAGTAAAGTACACGATTTCAAAATATGCTCTTTACCTTTTTCAAAATTTTCACCCACCATAACGCTTAAAACAGTACACTGCTTTTTATATCTGACTTAGTTAGATAAGCAAATAGAATCAAAATTAATCGGCTTTTAAAATTCGCATAATTTTCAACACCAAGTACAAGGTGTGGCAAAACAAACAGTGCAGTTTTGAAGGGCTATTAAAAAAACGGCGTAACTTAGAGAAATGAGATTTATTTTATTTTATTCGGTACATCTGCCGCCGAAGCTACCAAAATGGGAACTTTAGTGCGGACCCCTATCACGCTTTGGTATTAGCATTTTTTGTCTTAGTTTTTTGATACACAATCTATAATTTTTTTAATCGAGTTTATGTATTTGATGGTGATATTAGTTTTAGCGTTTTTCTTCCTCGTGTCTTTTTTTTTGCTGTGGTGTATAGGTTAATCATATATTTTTTTTTAAATGATTTTTTTTTTTTTTTTACAATTACCTTGAATTTTACAATAACCTGAATGATAGTTTCAACATCCTTCAATATATATCGTTAGTGTAGTTAGATATACTTAGTGTTATGGTATCTCAGCAGATGTCAGTTAAGTCATATTTTAGAAGAGTATCATTCGAGTCTAATGCATGAACGGTTACGATAATAGCCTATCTGGTAGACAGGCATACGCCCTCTGTTGCGGCCCGCAGCAGTATAACTTAGGGCCTCTTGGAGAAAGGACGTCTGGTTCAGTTAAATATTGATTGTAAACTTTACGATAACCTAAATAAAGCAACTTATAATTTGTAATCTCAACGAATATCGGTCTTATTTGGAAGTTTCCAACACATTTCAAGTAGTCTTCATAATTGGAATTGATAGATACTAAGTTATACCTCTGCAAAATGGTTTGGTCGTTACTGGCCTTGATACCGTTTTTCAGTCTTGCACTTCTAGCTTCTTGCACCTTACGTGCCGAGACAGATTCCTTAAATTCGAATATGTAATATTTCCTTATTTGAAAAAACTGATATATGAAATATGTATGGTTTACAATAAGTAGGTTGGTATTAAGTACCAAGTTACAAGTCATGATTTCAGAGGAAATTTTGGTTTGGATTCAATAAACACGAGAATATTTGTAATATGATGTTTTGATCACAGACTTATAAATAAGTTAACTAAATACCTAAGAAAAGGACATGGCATACCGATCCAAATACATAGCGAACCTTCTGTCCAAACTGGTATGCCAAGTCCAGTCTATTAGGGTATTTTATTGTCATTGCTAGTAACCAACCGTTGAATGGCACTTTTGGCATTCACCAACAAAGCTAGAATTTAAGTTTTTTTTCTATTGATTAGGGTTTAGCTGTCATTTTTTTTGTTAGCAGCATTATTTTGCAAATGTAAGCCAAATAAAAAAATCCTATTGCCATTATCATTATGAAATCATATTGAATGCTGATTAGAATGTTATAAAATGCAAATGATTCGTGAATTGACTTTTGGTCTTACTGTTTCTATATTTAAATATGTTGATTTACTTGGACACGAGTACAAAGTTTGATCACAAAACGGTTTATAAAATCAAGGACATTCTGTAGGCGTGTTTTAAAAAGTTCATTTTTTAAGGTGTACAATGGAAGTTCAATAAAAAGTGGTTATTTTATTTAGCAATCTCCCTTGTAATAGCTGCTCAGCCTTATTTATGCGATACCTACAAACAAAAAATCAGAAACACCAAGGCGGCTCGCACATAATTTTTCTCGGCAATATTAACCGATTTACGGGTTAAACGATAAAAATATATGAAAAAATATTTAAAATACCTGCCTACTACCTAGATACCTACTACCTTAGTATTTAGTATGGCAAGTCTTCTTAATAATCGTCTTAAATATCTGAATGTAGTAATACCTGCAAATAGTCTCGAAAAATAATTACGGTTTTTCAAGAACTTAACATGAAACACGGGAATTGAGAACAAAAGATCTCAAGTGTTGTCCAAAGTTATTCCACAAATGTTGGTCGGTGCCAAAACCGTATCCATGGCAAGAAACTGTAGATTTTTTGCCCGTTTCTGGTTTTCTGTTTCTTTTCAGGTCGGTTCCTCATTGCTGAGGATTTTGGCCCCTATTCCAAGTTCTATGGTGGACAAGACCCTCCAGGTTCTTCGTGGTTCTGAGATGCGTGGAGAGTCAAGAATTCCGATTTACCTGACCCCATTGATACTTGGTCACTCCAGCGCATTGGTGACCTTCCTCTGTCACTCCTGCCAAACACTTTGAGTCTCTGCAAGTTGGAGTCCTCAGTTTGGTAAGCAACGAGTCCAAAGCATCTTACAAAATACGTTGTAGGTAGTCAGTTTAAAGCCTGTTGTGGCTGCCTAACTCTTCCAGAATGGACACATATTTTGTGCTACCATGGAATCCTGAGCATTTTTCTCGAGCACCACATTTCCAGGGCATCTTGGAGTAGCGAGGTTTGGTAAGTATTGATATTTTATTCAAATTACTATCTGAATTGGAATTTATACATTTCCTAAACGGCTTTTATCCAATTGGCTCCGGATTGAGAGATTAGTAAAAACAAAATGTTTTAAATTTTGAAATTACGTTGGTAGTTACCCACCTAACGTTAATTAAATACATTGACCATTTTGTAACGTAGACTGTCCTTCGTTTTTGCATTTCTATTTAATTATATTGTGTAACATAAACATTGATACAATGCAATACAAATAATAATAACTCGAATTGTTGTACTTTCTTGGTGAGCTTATATTTAAATTAATATGAACTTTTCTTGTTTGTAAATAAAAATATGCCAATACTTTTTTTATTTTCCTGCCGTATAGAATGTTCTTTAACGAACAAATTAAATAGAAAGTAATGTTGAATAATATTTGATCTATTTTAAAGTAGGTGGGAAGTAGTTACCTTTCAAGGATATCTGATTATGATAATATTTTAATCAATCGTTTCCATTTCGGAACATACTTATAAGTAAAGGTAAATGCGGAAGTCTGAATAATTTGTTAAAAAAATATTTGTGTATAGTTACGTAAGCTGTTAATGTTTAAAATTTAATGATATAATGTTTGTGTTTTATCATTGAAATATTGCGGTAAGTCGTTTATTGTACCTACCGACCCTTATATCCTGGAAACCACAAAACCATGTTAGCATTCCTTGGGCTAGTCTTTAGTTGATTCAAAATTAATAAACTTTCCTAATTTTAAAGGGGAGATTTTTAAAGCTTTATATATAACTTTAAAGTAGGGTTAACATTTAAAATAACCTGAAAGTATTTAGATCTTCTTGTTTCATTCGAAGCATGGGTAGTTAGGTTAGCCTGTGGAGGATGAACAAGACACCGATTCGCAGTGGCACGCTAATCCGATTGGTCCCCCATACACCAAATAAGAATCGACCTTTATCACAAGTCATTCTCTTGGGCAGCTATGAAGATCATACAGATTATTCTACTTTAAACTGTCTTATCTTGCACTATCTTGTAAATCGTACTTGATCGCTCTCCACTTTCCTTTGCAATTATTTTTCATTTTAAATTATGGTGCGTTATGTTCGTATGTAATTTGTTAAATAAACCTGTAAGTATTGTATCTATTATCTGCATTTTTGATTTACCACATATATTACACACACTTAAACAACCCCATAAGCCAAATTTTTATTTTGTCAAAATTCCAAATTGTCAAATCGGTTCCGAAATTATTTAAATCGGAGAATCGAAGACATGTTCATTGACAATTTAAATAGTTGGCTAAACCTTGGATTTAACTATATCACGAACGAAACCACCGGAACTTAGGTAGTTAAAACTTATTTTAACCCGTCTGCTTGTTTAGGAATAAATACATCCCAAAACACGTAATCGCGTTATACTTTCATAGGACCAAAAATGTCCCAGAGCGACCACACATTTCGCTCTCTCGTCCTCTTATGCAAACATATGTATTTTTCTTTTAACCAGAAAGATAACGAAATAATGCTTCTTATTGTCTTTGAAATATGAAAGCTATCTTGTATAGATATTTTACAATCTCTATCCAAAGTGACGGCTTGACTTCGGTTTGCCGAAACCGAGGCTTCCGGATTGTGAGCTGCTAATATATTGAACCAAGCAGACGGGTTTTAATAGAGTTAGATTGTTTTTGATCAATTTGCTCAACAAAAATCGATTCTCATGATTCATAACACTAGGCATCCGATATTTTACGTTGTTTTTTTTCACCGTTCAAAATATATTTTTTGAACCTAAAAGAAAAATAGTACGAGAAAGTTACAAAAGAAACGTTAACTAAATGAGGCACAGACGACTCATTTTCTTTTGAAGTATCGAATTTATCACTGTCACGGGTTCGGCCCATATTTTATACAACATTCACGGAAGAAATTATACATAATAATTATAAAGTTTCAACCAAAACAATCAACGTTTTATTTTTAGAAATGTAACTAACCATTTTATTACAAAGAAAGTGAGATTTATAAAATTGAAGATTTGGTATTTAAATCCTCTAAAAAGGTCATTAAGGTTTTTCATAAAAATAAAATCATTTTCAAAATTATTAGTTCGTAATGCCAACAAACCCAAAAAACCAAATTATATACATATTGTTGGTAACTAGGTATAAATATTTTTGTAAATGTACAATTAAGAAAATATATTTCTTCTACAATGTTTAACGTAGTTAGCCTAGTATAAAAATAACCTTGAGTCTTTCTTGAGTTAAATAATATGAAATTTAATTTAGATTGTATTTAGTGTTTTCATATTTCTTCTTCATCCGGTCGATGTCAAATCGATTTCAACCGTATCGCCAACAACGCAGGAAATACGTGAACGCTCCCGAATTTCAAGATCATTTCATATTATGCTATCACTGAATACTGTGGCAACGATATTGACCTTTGGACATTGACCTTCGCTTTTTCTTCAAAAAATTGCAGTAACAGAAAAATAACTCAACATTTAATAACATGAACCTAAAGAAATTGATTATTAACGAATTTCTTGCAAACTGCTACGCCTGTCCTTTAACTTTTGGTAAAAGGTAAAGCTGTTAAGGCGGTACACAACCCTAATAATTTTTGTTTGCTCAAAACTTACATTTTAGTCATTTCCGGCGAATTTATACCTATAATAACTCTTTTATTTCAACAGAGCACTGGGGATGTAAGTTCTTTGTATTAAAATTATGAAAAACCAAATGCCAAAATACTTTAAGGATGAAATTGTTTTTAATAGAGACGTACATAATTATGAAACAAGAAATATAAACAGAGTTCGATTGCCACAAATGAAGAAATCAAAATCACAGAACTGCCTAATGTATAGAGGACTAAAGATGTATGATGAAATGCCTGAAAGTATGAATAATGAAAAAAGAATGGATGTATTTAAAAAGAAATGTTATGCTTACTGTAAAAATATTTAAATTTATCAAATGAAATGTTACATTGTGCTTATTAGTTTATATTCATGTAGTATAAACTAACTCAATAAATAATAAAAATAAAAAAAAGATTAATAAAAACAATACCTTACCAGTAATGTATTTTACGTACGACGATTTTAAAACTTTATAACCCGTTTTTCAACTAAAAAGTTAGCACCAGATTTTATTTTTCTAGACGATGAATTAATAACTTCGGAAGTGCGACATGGAGACACATTTTAAATATTTGTAACATGTTCTTCAGAATTAATTCAAATGAACGCGGCGGAAAGGTCGAATCTCCAGGCCTGCTGGCGTGAATTCGACCGTACGTCCGTCCAACACGCCGTGCTGCGGGTGCATATTTGTTGACACGATTTCTTCACTTACGTCGTTAAGATTTCCACATTATTTTTCTTCTTTTTTTTGATAGCGCAAATTCGACAGTAGGTCCGTCCAAAACACGGGTCGGGAGTCGCAATTTGTTTCCACGGCTTCTTTACTTACGACGCGTCGTTAAGATTCTGAATATATTTTAGGATGTATTGTCGTCTTAAATTGTGGTCACTTACATAGAAGCCATTTTTACTTGATTATCTTCTCACAGAATCGCATTGATAAAGTTGCCTTCTTCGAGAATAAATGGATATCTACCGTGAAATACACCTAATAAAATAGTCAATTGAATGACATATAACCGTGGGATATGATCACTGGATTTAATGTCATAATGAACCAGACATTAAACCTACGTCAATCTCTCGTTGCATCATACACTCGACTCACTGACTGTAAAAGCTTAAATACCAATGTATATAGAATAAAGAGCTGAAATACAACTAACTGTCTGGACAACATCTGTTCACTATTATCGGCTACCCCAGACGGATAGATACTTGCTGATTTGTAAGAAACAAACAGCTTTTTTAATGTAGGTACATAAGTACAAACAATAAAGATAAAATATATACGAAATATGATGGTTCCAGCAAAACAGGAGGAAGGGGAATGCTTTCGATGCATTATGTACTCATGTACGATCGTTCGAAATTTGGACAATGGAAAAAATCGGTTTTGTCGGATATTTGTAGCGTTAATTATTTTTTTTGTAATTATATGGTTTATTCTACGTCACCAAAAAATTAACAACAATTTTATTAGTTGGTTGATTTCGACACTTTTTGTATATTTTGTGAAACTGCAATATAATTTATTATTATTGAAATCGAAAAGCTTACAGGGAAACTGTTAAACTCCAGAACGGTGAGGAGTTTAAATATCTGTTAAACTCTAGAACAGTGAGATCTAAAATAAATTTATTTCAGTTTGTTTCTCATTTAGATTTACCAGGCAAACTATTTAGAACTCGCTACGCTAAAATAATTAATGTCACAAATACACGACAAATCAGTTTTTTTCATTGTCCGCGCATGCAGAACTAAATTTAGTACGATTGTACATAAGAACATAGTGCATCGAGAGCATCTCCCATCCTTATCCTATATTCCTCTACATTTATTTTCTTATTTGTCTTAACTTCGTAATTTCTTTCATGATCTAAAGAGCACCGAAATATTCATCCAGTTGTTAAAATAAAAACGGTTAAATTTTCTTCCTCAAATGTAATTTATTTATTTACGTATCCACTGGAGCGCTTTTTGCCACAATACGGCACTATTGAAAATACCTTGAATTGCTTTGCTGCCAATTTTGGCTAATTTTCCCATATTTGTAAGTAATTAAGTAGAAGTTAACGATTTTATTACATATTTTTTTATAAATCCTACGAATATGTGATAATCGACAAAAGATAGGTGAATTCATTGGCTATATAGAACTATAATCAGTTTGTATGTCTTCATATTAGAATTCGGAGGTATGTTTTTTTTTAATGTGGGCGTAAAATATTCAAAATGGTCAATAATAAATCTCGAGCAGTCGGAGAAAAAAGTTTTTAATTGCGCTGTCGCTTCAGTGGTTTAACGATAACACAACACGAAATTTGGGAAAATGTACATAAAAATAGATAGAAAATAAAATAATAAAAAGATTAATTAATTTTGGCGAAGGTGGGCAGTATAGTAACTACTGGACAATTTATTAATTGGAGTGCAATGTCTACGTAATTCATTGTGGTCTTTAATATGTACATATACTGCGACTTACAACATAAGTGGTATTGTGATTCTGGTCGATTTCTGTCGTGGACCATTTTGCCTTTGAAGTTGACCTATTTAAGAACATACCTACATAATTAATTCATATAAGTTTGCTTTTTCTTTTTGCTTATTTTAGCATGGGGTATTCAGGATTTTCAGACCGTTGCCTTGAAGGTTTGATGTAAGTAACCCTGATATAGTATGATTTAATGAGCTATGATTACATATTACAAGTTTGTTCTGAGTATTCACTCATTGACTTTTCATTAGTTACATTTCGGCAGTGAGGAAAAAAACTGGCAGAGGAAGATTTAAAGCAGACTGAATACTGTAAAACTGAGATCCTTGTGGTGTATGTTTAGTAAAACCTTGCATGATCGTGTGAGAAATTGCAAAGAATGCAAAGATTAATGATTAAGATTAAGACGCTAACATGGTTCAGGCAAACAGAACAACTGAAATAAGAGTAATGAGAATATCACCCCTGCTAAGTCACCAAACATAGCGAACTACTTGAGGTGACCTATGGTATAGGTGTTGGTTATTCAATAAATGGTTCCCGAACCGGCGGTGCCCATACCAACATCCCAAATCTACTCAATCATTTCTTTGGTCCTATTTGCATCATAATGATATGATATATGATCTAATGCAAAGCATAATACACTATGTTTAAGAAGCAATTGAAACTCCATCATGCAGTGTTTTATTTTCAACGAACTCCGTCTCACACTTAGCTTATTTTAATACGGCAACCATTACGTATGATTTAAATTTCATTAAATTGCATATTTTAATTACTAAATTTGTAACGATTAAATTTAATTTCATTGCTACTTGCTTCCAACTTATAGGTCGCCCCAATTGGTTCGCTATGTTTGGTGATTTAGCAGGGGTATCCGGGTTCACGGGGTGAGGTCAAGATCTTGGCGGTGGATGCGTTTACCACCTACTGCTTGGCGGGCCGGATTGGGAGAGACTGGGTGAGGGAGACCTTTTGACCTCTCCAGCTGAACTCCCTCGACCTGCCTTTCCTTGCCTTGCACCTTAGTGGGAAGGATGGATTCATACGTCCGTTACGCACACGTTGACCCCAGATTCCTACCCACACTTGGTGTATTTTTCCTTTCCAGAACTTATTCGCCTTCCTTTCCATTCCTGAAATTTTTTTATGTGGTGCTAGTGTAAAAAAAAGTGTAAAATAAAACTTGTGGGCCCTGATCCATCGTTATTATTATCACTCTCCAGCGGGGGGTCTCGTAGATCCCAAGATATATTAATTAATGTCTTATATTGATAAATGATCTTCTAAGACTGATCTTATAAAAAAAGTCGGTATATAATGCGTTTTAAATAAAATAATTACACGTCCGGTGATCTATGATTCTTAGAATTAAATTAACCGCACTTTATCGGAAGGAATTTTTTTTTTATCATAAGTATGACATTAAATGGCCATGAACGTTTAGAGTTTAAATATGTACCTAATGCTGAACTGTAGAGATGAAGGCTGAACTTAAAATAAATAAAATCGTAAAAGTTAATGTGCTAAAAATATTTAATTATAATTATTTGTCAATGTCAATTAAAACCAGTCTGTTATTACATGAATAGACCTGGCCAATGAATATTCATTATGATTCTGTCAGATAGCAAATACTAACGAGTTATACAGCCAATTTGTTTTGTTTTCCTAACTTTATTACTTATTATGCGAAGTTATAAAAAATAACCAATTGATTTTACCATCTTTGGTTCAGGTATAAACAAAGATATATTTTTAACTAGCAGACCCGTTAACACGTTGCTGTGGCTAACGAAACACAAAGCAATCTACTGACAATGCCATTATCAAACTTTTATAACCAACACCATCTGTTAATTTGCATACATATCAAATTCGCACCGCCCGCTTGCCAGCCCGCTCTCTTTATATATTATATATTTCAACCAATTAACCTAAAACCTTGACAAATTATATACATAAAACCTTCCTCATGAATCATTCTATCTATTGGTGAAAGCATGAAAATCCGTTGCGTAGTTTAAAAGATCTAAGCGTACAGACAGCGGGAGCGACTTTGCTTAATACTATGTAAAGAAGATTTCGGGGTGGCAACTGTCGGGTCAGCATCTGAAATGAAATAAAAGGTTTCCCTTCATATTTTTAATCTGAAAAGCTATAACGTTTATCATCGAAATTCGAATTATTTTATGACATCTTTGTGTGTACCTAAAACAAATGTATTAAATTATTCTATATCGTCGAATAATAAAAGCTTTCATCCCTTACATTGATTGCATGATTGCAACTAGTGCAACAATCTACAGTATACAAAACTTTTGCCACAAGAAGTGTGGTATTTGAACAATGCCATCGAATATTACCATGGAAGTGAATGAATGGATATGAAATTGTCGTTTGGAAATAATTGGGAATGGTATCTGATGTTGAATTTAAAGCCTATGTGAATGATGATATCTAATGATCTAGAAAAATGTCTGATTGACTTATTTGAAAGATTTTGCAATAAAAAATAGGAGGATTAGATCGAAGGAGATGAAAATTGATTGAGTAAGAATTGGGATGGAGGAATAACCTTCTTTCGCATTATAATATTATCTTTCGAAGGACATGTTATTGTTATACATTTATATCGAAGACAACATTTGTAAAAAGTGTCTAGTAAATGTAAAAACTATCGCTACGGAGTAATGAAACCTACCCTGTTGAATGGCAGTGAGGAATGTAACTGGCAGAGGAAAGATGACAATAGACTGAATGCTGTAGAAATGAGATCACTGAAGCATTTGTGTGGTAAAACCATGTATGATCGTATGAGAAATGTGGAGACCCGTAAATAATGCAAGGCTGATGTAAGCGTAATGATTAAAATTAAGAAAAGAACTTTCAGATGGCTCGGGCATATAGAGCAAATAAACGAAGGGAGAGTATATGACGCAAATGTGAATGGTATAAGTAGTCGGGGACGCCCGAGGAAAACTTGGCACGATCAAGTGAATCAGACACTCAGTTTGAATAAAAAAATACAAGTACGCAGTTAACACTCGGTTGAAGTGAAACCTTCAGAAAACTAAAGTAGACAAAAGTGGGGAGCTACGAAGCCCCGCACAAAGAGGAGACCGATTATTCAATCTCATTCTCTCGCAGGCTAAATCCTATAGATGTATTTGTTTGTCTCTTTTTAGTGTCGCTTTTTCGTTCCATCGATTTTCAAATCACAACACTGATAAAAAGTTTTCACTTCAATAGAAGAGTATATATGAGAAGATGTATGAAAGGAAAGAGGCAAAGAGTATGTGCCAAGACCAAGTTATTTGGCGTTCCGTCCTCTCTGCCTACCCCTGTGGAAAAACCGCGTGATGATTAGTTAGTTAGTTTTAGTCTTGTAAACGTTCATCTGCATATTTTGAAATCTTTGTTTTTCAACTGGTCTCTTCAAAACGGCTAGATTAACCTAAAATCCACTGTACATTTATGTATATAAAATTGATTATCATTTTTTACCCATTTGTAATTCAGATTTTAAACCTTTATGTTAGATGTTGAAAGAAGGAGCGGTGAAATGCATATGTTAAGTATTTAAAAAAAATTAATAAACTTACAAACGTTAAATGTTTAATTTTATTAACTGCTTCAAAGCAGCTTGTATCACGGATGGGTTATTAACTTATTAGTATTATTAATAGAAGAACTCAGTTTGGAGGGTAAAACAACATTTCGTCTGTATATTTTTGTCAATTATAATTTGACTAATTTTATTATAAAATTTAAAAAAAAATCAGAGTGTTCAATTCACACGCGGTATTCAGAAAACTAAAGTAGACAAGAGCGGGAAGGATACGAAGCACCGCACAAGGAGGAGACCGGTAGAATACGAAGCACCGCCCAAAGAGGAGACTGATTATAATATCCCAATCTCTTGCAGGTTAATACCTATAGATTCATGTGTTTGTCTATTTTAAGTATCACTATTTTTCGTTTCATCAAGTTTCAAATCACAACGGTGCCAAAGAATTTTTCACGTCAAAAAAACAGGAAAAGAAAAAAAATCATCTTTAGTTGAAACCTACCTTTTTTGATTCAAATCACTTTTTTCAAGCATGCCAAATCGGAATTCCGATATAATTTGTACGCCATGACTGGTCCTAGACATGACTCGATATGCTTTTTAAAGAATATGTAGTTTAGTTCAGGATATTGTGAATTTAATTTTCAATAACAATGCTGATTAGTGCTCCTTTCCGTATCACCATTTAAAAAACCTGTAGGATACCGGAACGAAAACGTTGATAACTTTCCTGTGTTCTGTTCACAAAACGCAAGTTCATTTCGAGTATTTCCGTTCTATAGAGCATTCATACCATCTTCCTTTATTCGAAATAAATAATAACCTAATACCAATTTTGGATAAACACGCATATTCAAAATATACAATGTATTGAGCATTAATATAAAGTCAAATAATTCTTAATCCCTTTTTACGTACAACATTGGATATTAGAAAAGTTGCGAGCTCTTTTTAAAGATTACATATATTTTTTAATAATAATTGGATGACTTCTATAGCGCCATTTTCGTGAGAAAATCACCTCAAGGGCGAAAATTTTTAATTTTTTTTAATATATTTTACCCTTCTTTTATGTTGGTCGGTATTTCTTGGGAGCTCTTCACCGCTCTATGTTGTTGTAAAAAATTCCGTGATTTTTATTTTTACTTTTTTTTTAAATGGAGGTGTCCACTTTTGAATCTTGCTTTTTAATATTATTTAAGTATTTTATTTGTATTTTCTTTCTATTCTATTGTATCATTCAGGTTAATTTTAGTTTCGTTTTTTTTGTTTGTTTTTAAAATATTATTTTTATTCTTGTACATTTACCATTTTAGTTAGAGATGCCACGAATATTCGGCTACTATTCGGTATTCGGCTACTTTTTTTACTATTCGGTATTCGGCCGAATATTGCGAACGATTCGGCCGAATACCGAATACCAAATGATGAAATAAAATGCAAATAAATTTAATATATAACATTTATAGTCTTCACTACAAATTTCATAATATTCCCAAATAGGTGATTGTTTATTAGATGGTGCCATTTCGTAAAACTTTTCGTGAACAAGCAGACATGATACACACTATAAGTAACACAATTTGATGTAACAATCAACAAATAATGCATGTTGTGACACTACCTACTCGCAAATGAAACAAATACGTAGTTACCACTCGCACTTCAATGATGCTGGTCGGAACCTGTCACCGAATATTCGGTATTCGGCCGAGAGCTTAGCCGAATATTCGGTATTCGGCAAAATCACTATTCGTGGCATCTCTAATTTTCATTATTGTATTGTAATATAGCCTATTTACAACATTCATATTACGGGCATGTGCCTAGAATGGTGGTCGTTATAATGCAAATGAATTGTGAAAGTGAAATTTATACAAATAGTAAAACATAAATCAGCTGAATTCTACCTTTGAAAAGCCACCATTTACTTTGTTTTCGACAAAACTGTTATAATTTTTAGTGTTTGTCAAAAGTTTTGAACTTGTGTTTAGAAAATGAATTATGTGAAATGAAGATTTTATGACACCTTTTGTCAATAAAGTGACATGTTCATGCTAATATGTACATTTACCTAATAAGCTGTGAACAAAGTAATTTAGTTTTATAGAAATATTATACTCTAATATTTACACAAAATTAATTTCTGGGTCGGCAATTTTACACATATTTTGAGGTTTCATATCCCAAATGAACATGTCCGAAATCGCGGTGTAGATAGTAGACAGCATGTATAAGAATCCACGAACTCTCGCGGGATAAAAAATGTATTATACAACTCGGCCACCGTCTTCAACCGGAGCCGGAACGTAACAAACAATTACTAACTCACTGATTAAATGCCAAATTTAATTTTATTAAAAAAAAAAATTGTATATTGGCGGCACATTCCAGAGTGGAAGATAATTCAATCGCCTTGGTCTAAGACCACCATTATCAAAACCTTGCTTGAAATGGCTTTAGCCGTGTTTAGTGACCAGATCTAAATAGCCAGGTACTTCCCCACCTTCCTCTTTCCCATTTCCTTCCCCTCCCCACCACTTTCAGCTTCACAACGTGCCCCAATTGGGTATGCCATAGTCTCACTGGCTCCAGATGTGAGCAGTTGGGACTTGTGCGGTATCACATAAAAAAGCTCAGTCAA
The DNA here is from genome assembly GCA_917563855.2 of Limnephilus lunatus. Taxonomy (NCBI): domain Eukaryota; kingdom Metazoa; phylum Arthropoda; class Insecta; order Trichoptera; family Limnephilidae; genus Limnephilus; species Limnephilus lunatus. The sequence continues at coordinate 93,461,980 of OU830596.1, read as the reverse complement.
TTACGAGCCTTTATTAATGTAGATAACGTAACTACGCTCCGTGAATTGGTAAAGTCTCCCGCCAGACAAGGTTCCAAGTAAACTATAAAAAGCCTTCTACCAGATCACTTCTCTCCATAACTAATCCAATACCCTACCAATAGTACCCGCCACCAAATATAAGGTTAGAACTCCTTTTGTTTACGCTTTAGCTTTTAAAACTAATTTTCTACCCTAATTATTAGCAATTTCTATTAAATAATAAATATCAATTTTTATCATTCTTTCCTTTCTTATGTAATGTGTTGCTATAATATTTTGGCTATTGTGTGTTTTTTGTGAAAACAAGTGATTTTAAAAGTGCAAATATCAAGTTAATAGTGATTTAGTGATGTTTTGTTTTACATACAATCGACCTGCGATGAAAGCTGTTTAGATGAACAAAATAATATTTTGTATGAAAAAAATAATATTTTGTATGAAAAAAATAATATTTTATCCAAATATATTATAATATAAATACGATAGAAATAATTAGGAAACAATGCTCATTGGAACTTTATGCTCATTCTGAAAAAAAATCATATTTTTGCGAGATAAATGGACAAAGGTTTCTTATGGAAAATATGTTAGTTAATATTAAGGATATTTTATTTTGTTTTTTTGTAGTTTTGAAGCTAGTTTGCATTGCGATTATATGTTACTAAAAAAACTACTATTGAATTGCATTGCGTATTTTTTGTAATATATAAATATAATAAGTAGATGTTTGAAAAGTTTTTTTTTTAAATGTTTTATATGACTAATTAATTACAACAGTAAATATAAGTGAAAGTCTTTAAACAGGAATACCAATTATTTTTATTGTTCCACAGAATAAGTTTGCTCTGTTTGAAGAACTAAACTATTTAAATCATTTTCATGTAACCTATGATTGAACATTAGTTAATTAAAATAATCAACGTTTTTAAAAACCATTGGTTTTTTCGACCGGTTAAACCCATAATGAAAAATTAACGAATGTAAGAATAGGTAAACAAGTGTGGATAAAGAAATACCAAGAGATAAAAATACAACCATTGACGCTGTATAATTAGTTATTAGGTGTCATAAAAGGGTCTATTAAAAGCTTTCATAAATTAACGAAAAATAATCAAGGAGTAACTAAGTCGTTTAGAAAAGTGTCGTAGTGAAATTGCCATTATTGGAAACCAACCAAAAATGTTTTGTTTGTTATCTTCATTATGTACTAGTCAATGAAATTTGAGAGCAGAAAAATAATGAGATTCACACAATGTACTTTTTAATCAATCCATCAGCGGATATTCAAATGACTAGGGATTTAAAACGTCCAGGCCCAAATAAAAAAAGCGATCGGTTCTATTTAAAAAGGATAAAAAACATTCTAAAGCAAAGGAATGTCCAATCGCTCATTCTGTCTGATCAGGTTACTACAAAAAATCCACTTAATACTAGTACCTGCGTTTAATGTCTCGTTATCAACATGTGTTTTTGCACCATTAAACTGTTCAACCCCGGCAATTTTCTGCAACAATGTGTTCAAGGCAATCTTGTGTCAAATTGCCTGCCGTTTCGATGTCTAAAAATTAATTTTCAATATAAACGTAAGTGCTTTACTTTCTGACCTCATTCGCGCTAGAGAAAGATTCAAGGTTACTGAATAATCTAAATGGTGGCCACGCCTTTCTCTTGACCGTATGTTGTTCTGTTGGACATGTGCATGAATCAGTCGAAAAACTGGCTCTGTTATTGCACAAATTGCGTGATTTACGACGTTTTTTAACGATTTTTCAAAAATACTTTTTGATAGAGTTCAATACTTGTATTTCATCATCAATGCTTCTGATTTCTTCTGGTAATTTACTAAAGAAACATTTTCCTAGATGTGTTTAATGCTGTTGGACAAAATAAGTGTTTAGCTTAGAGCATACAAATATGTATTTAAGGCTAGAACGAAATTCAGTTATAATGAATATTTATCTTTTTCTTTTAAAAATTGTTCATTTCAACTCACAAATAAGTTTTTAAATGTAGGAACTTTGAATTCTTTGAATATTCAAATTATATGTACATACATCTATTTTGCTCCTTCTTTATCAATTTTATTACGGTGCTCCAGATTTTATGTCCGGGTTAAATCTTTCCCAAATGAAAGACTAAACCCTTCCACACACTTTTCCACAAATGAATATCTAGTAAATTCACGCAATGTAAGTGCACTATATAAGTATAATAAATACAAAACAATACAAGAACAATATGTCAATCCACCAGAAACATAATGGGAAAATATTTCACCGACTCCAGATATTTTCATATCAGAGGGTTCGGCTCTGATGAAATCCTAACTGGTCCGATAAATCCTACTGATCCCTCAACATAAATATTTAAAAAATCTTTCGTAATCCTACATGTATTTAAAATGACCGACTTTTGCATTTTTATGTACAAATTTTTTGACAAATCTAATATGCCTAAATTTTGAATGAGAGAGCTAGGTATAATGCCAGTAGCCGAAATAACAAATGGTAATATTTTTATAGTCTGAGAATGCCAAATTCTTCTAATCTCATTTCCTAAATCTGTATATTTTCTTATTTTTTCAGAAACAGTTTTCTGAATATTACAAGAATTGCGAATAGCGACATCAATGATATAAGTTATTTTTTTAATTTTGTCATGTAAAACTATATCGGGTCTATTATGACTAATTGTTCTGTCTGTTAGAATAGTTTTATCATAATAAATTTTATAAAATTCATTTTCTAAAAATGAATTTGGTTCACATTCATAATATGGTACATTACGGCAGTCAATCAAGTTATGTTTAATTACCAAACTTTGGTGAATTATTTTTAAAACTTGATAGTGCCTAAATGTATACTCGGTCGGCGCTAATACAGAACATCCCGATATAATATGTTCTATATTACATGATTACATCTTTATATATTATTATTATTTCTTACATTGGTTACTCCATACACAAGGCCCTGAGGTTCAAGCAGTGCAATGCACATGCAGCAAATGTCAACCGTGTACAAATGTTGGTCACGCGTTAGTCGTTCGACATGTCTGCCGGCTAGTCAGCGTTGCAATTGCTGTGAGATCAATGAAGCATATTTCTATATTTAGTTCTAGCATATTTCGTTCAAATACTGATTAAAGAAACGTTTGATTGATGATATTGTTCTAAAGATTGTGATCTTTCCGCTGAGATCGGTAATCAATCAATCGTTTTATACATTTTTGCACATAATCAACTCTAAACCATACCAATCTCACTTGCTTACAATTTTATTCTCAGAGATGTACACTCAAGTATACGAAAATTTTCCGTTTTTATATGTTATTATTTTCCTTATTTTATTTATGCACGGTCTTAATAAGGGTTAATCAATTTTTTTAATAACTATGTAATGGGCGACTTGCAAATTATTTGTTTTTTCCGATTTAGCCAATAATTGTAAGAAATTTGATATTTTTTTACTGAATTTTTGAAACAATGGCAAGTTTTTGAAAATTTCGATCCGCAAAATGGAATAATTTTTTATAAACTGAAAAGAACGGACATAATTTAAGGGCGCAAAAAGAATTAAATAGCCAAAAACTATTTTTAATAAAAAACCACCACTCCTAAGGATGCTTATTCGTTGGGATTACCCTAAATTACGGAGGATTTCCAAAAAATTAAACCGATTTTGTGATAATAAAGAGATTCTCCAATATGAGAACTGACGTAACTATTGCCGATTAAAAGAGCATTTCCTGATTATCCAACCATATTGAAAAATAAAATTTACATTTTATTATAGGTGAGAACTATAATTTCGTTATCTTTTGCGGCAATTTTTCAAACAATTTTTTTTTTAAGCTTAAAGAAAAAGAAACAATTAAATGCTAATTTTAATAGAATGTCATTTCATTTTGGAGGTAAAGGAACTTGTGGAGAAATTGTGAAAAATCTGAACTATTGTGGGATGGAACCTTGAACACTTAAATCTGCAACTTACTCAACATTTGAGGTCTTCGAAATACGGACCTTCGGGGAAATGCTAAAAGTACTACCATGATCATAACACGAGGAAATTTTTGTTACTACAAATGAAACCTGAGAATTAAAAATGACGATTGGGAAGAGAAAATATAAACACCTTACACTTTGAAAATTCTCTCTCAACAAGGCGTGAAAAGAAGATAACGAATTTCATCACACCTGAAACCGCTACATTCCAGCGTGCTGTTTTGCAACTTCCACGATTACACTGCACTTTTTCCAGCCTTTCTTCATCAGTTTTTGGGCCATCCAATGTTTTCTACCTCATCCTCAGTCTGCTTCTAGGAATCTACTAAAATACCAACTTGTTCACTTTCTTGGTCAACCAGATTTTTAAAAAATCAAAATCAGCGCTTATTGTGACGGCTAAGCTAATTTGCAAATATACCAAAATGGATGTCATTTCCCTCATCTTTACTGCAGAAGTCAGTAACATCTTATCTTCAACATTGTTATCGTTACTTAAGTAACCGTGTAAACTCTGAATGCAAAGTTATGTTCAATTATCCCTTTCAAAGCTGTCCTTTCACTAATAAGATCAAATATGGATAAAATCTCTTTCGGTAAAGTTCAGCAAAACTTATAGTAAAAGTCATGGGTTGTATATGTTTACTGCAATACTATTAGGTACTTCATTACATGAACCCATTACTGTTATTGACAGAACCGTGTAACTAAATCACGACTTTGCTAAGACAGGGTTTCAACAAACGCTTTAAGGACCAAATCGATTGCTTTTCCGTGTCTTTTTTCCGCACGCCTACACCACTGATTGAGTTATTTTTTTTTTCTTTGCGACACAATTGCGCCATTTTACGGGTAAAATAACAATGGTAAAATAAACAAAAAATAATTATTTTTTCTTAGGTGAATAATAATATTGGGCGAGCGGTTGGCTCTTCTAGTAGTGGGTACCCACTCGTTTTGTTTCACATTCCTCAATTACACAACAATTCGACGGCTTCCGTGGTCGAGGGGTAAGGTTCCCGATTAGCTAGTCGAAGGTCATGGGTTCCAATCCTGGCATGCGCTAGTAAGTTTTATAGATTAATTGTGTAATATAGAGTATATTTGCGGCACGTTCCAGAGTGGAAGATGCTCTCAGTATCGCCCCGGTGTAATGGTGTAATGGAGCACCATTCAGAATTAAAACGTTGCTTGAAATTGCTTTGGCCTTGTTTTGTGACCAGATCAAATAGCTGGGCACTGTCCCACCTTCCTTTCCCCATCACCTTTCCCTCAATGCTACCTTTAATCTCACAACTTGAGGAAGAGCAAGGTGGGAAAGTACCTGGCTATTCAGGTCCGGTCACCAAACACGGCTAAAGCTATTCCAAGCAACATTTCAATTTTGAATTGTGGTATTATGCCAGGGCAATACTGAGAGTATCTTCCACTCTGGAACATGCCGCAAATAAACTATATATTATTTGTAAATAAGTAATTGTGAAATAACACAAATTAATCAAATACAAATTATTTGCGCACGTCGGTTTCGAATTCGAGTCGAGAGTCTAACCCCCCGACCACGGAAGCGCTAATGTTTTAAGTTTTACTGGCTTCAGACAATAGGGGTATTTCCACAAATGAGGGATTGTTAAAAAACGGAATATTTAAAGATCATTTTTCTGATTGTAATCATCCTACTAAAATTTTTTGTTTTATGTTTTCATTCAATATTATTGATTTTAAAAATGCTCTAAAACTGACAAAATCAAAACGGCCCGTTGTTTGTAAATGGGTTTGTGACGTCACAAGCGTAGCTCAGTTGAACCAGCATAAATAAACACTGTCATTGAGCGTCCGCACTCATGACGTCACACGATAGCCACGCCCAAAATATCGTTTTAGTGGTAATCCAAAAATGGGGAACTTTATCTCGCTGTAGAAAATGTATTCGTCAACATAAAAATAAAATTAAAATGCTTTAATCATCGTAATTTTTTGCTTAATTTTTTTAAGCTATAAAAAATCCTGGAAATACCCCATTATGAGCAGTTGGGACCCTCGTGCGGTTTCACATAAAAATATTATATTTCCAGATGAAGATTTCAATGGCAGTAGCAGCAGTGCTGCATCTTGCAGCAGCCGGTCACGTGGACGTGCGCATGCCTTACCTGAACCCCGCTGGAGTCACATACTACCAGGGCCAACACCAGGCCTACTCAGGACCAGCTGCCTACGCCGTAGCTCCCGAGTTAGGACAAGCCGCCTACGGCAGCCAGCACCAACTGGCCTACGAGCAGCAGCTGGCCTACGAGCCCCAGAACCCTTACATCGATCAGGCTCCCTACGACAGCGGGAACCATCTGGCCTACGAGCACTCCCAGGTGTCCTACTCCAACGTTCCTTCTCACGGTTACGCTAGCGTTCCAGTCAAGGCTGCCGTCGCTGTTCCCACCGTGCACCATGTCCCCGCTGTTGCTGATGTGCCAGTCACCAAGATTGTTTCTCAGCCTGGTGTGATTCAGAAGATCGTCGATGTTGCGAAGCCAGCGATCAAGACTCAGAAATACGAGGTAATCATAAGTAACATTAAATTTTCTTTAAGAACAACTCTCTTTTTATAACTTTTGAAGTTTATTCCCATCAATGTAATATATCATTGAAGAAGAAGATAACACTAATAATAATCTAAACGAAAATATGAAAGATAACAAGACCTAGAAAAATAGAAAAAGATAACGGTCGCAACTGGGACTCAAGCCAAGAACCTCTCGTCTAACTGAGACGGGCACCTCTACCACCGCCATTGGCATCTTTCATCAAACCGTCATAATTGTCAATCTCATATCTCAAATTGTTAATGTTTGGGCATGTAGAGCGAATGAACGAGGAAAGGAGTATAAGGAGAATATATGACGCAATGAGAATGGTAGAAGATGTCGAGAACGCCTAAAAAAGACATGGCACGGCCAAGTGAATCAGATACTTGAGTCGGGTCATGTCAAGAGTCCGAATAATAAAAGAGCATGCATGAGGCAAAGGGTGTATGCCAAGACCGAGTTGTTTGGCGGTCTGTCCTCTCTGCCTACCCCTTCGGCGAAACGGCGTGGTGGTGAGTTAGAATTGACAATATTATCTTCGACTAATTTTTCCAAATTATAGGGAACTACCTTTTTCATTGGAAACAATCATTCTAAGAACTGGTTTGTAACCTAGATAGCGTCTCGAATGAATACATCCGATTTTTTTTTTTAATATGGAACATATATTTCGTTTAGATTATTAGTGTTATCTCCTTATTCAATTATAAGTAACATAGTTTATTACATAAATCCATTTTATAATATTTGTCGGTTAAACAGAAACATTCAAGATATAATAATAAAAGTTAAATTTTAAAACTTTTAAGCAACCCCGACTTAAAAAGAGCTGGTGACCTTGAAACGCCTGAACAGGTTTTCATGAATTGTAGCTAAAAACCATATCGATCACGTCAGCTTTCAAACAACAACAAAAACTGATCATAATCGGTCTATTCGTTTAGGACAGACAGACAGAAAGACAGACGCTCCTTGCGTCGGGGATTAAAAATGATGAAGGGAAAGAAGTTTCGGGCTGATGGTTTCCTTGCGAAAAATTCTGCAAATTTCTAGATGACAAACTACACCGTTGGCAAATGTTTTTAGTTGAGCGTACAAACTATAGGTACTTGACAAGTAACTTGATTACACTTTAATCTTATCTATATATGTAGATATATACTAATAAATAAGTATTAATTGCACGGTGCGTTTAAATCGTATACATTCTACTTTGTATGGTAAAATAATAAGTACGGTCATTTTCTAACATGATTTACGAAGGTTATGTTATTCTGGTTATTTAGTTCTGCTCATTAATGAAATTCAAAGCAGCTTTAATTGACGTTTTATTTCTAAATATTGGACTTGTCACCTATTCAAATACTTTTTTATATTAGCTCCATACAGGAGGCACTGAGGAAAAAATCCCTCAGGGCCTGTGTCATCTTTGGATAAGCTGTGTGGAGGGTATTCTTAGGGAAAAAAAGGAGGGGAAGTTCTGGGAAGAGAAAGGGTATTAGGGGTGGGTAGGTAATCTGGGGGGTAAATGAGTCCAGGAGTGACGGACGTATGAATTCATCCTTCCAACCGCAGTGCAGAGAGGTCTAGTGGAGAGGTGTAGTATGGACCCTCAACCCTCACTGTGCCAGAAACGTTGTAAACCTCTTGGGGTGACCTATGGCAGTGGTTTTCTTATTCAATAAATGCTTCCCGCTGCGGCGGTACACATACCGGCCTCCTAAATTGAAGACTGGTTTTAACAAATCTTTCTTGCTAGTGATTTTATGGCAAAATTAAAAAAATGTCGTAAACAAGAAAAAACGATTAACAAAACAAAGAACGTTATATTTATACTAGATTACTTATTCAATAAATTCATAACTTAAATCTAACTGCTATACGTGTCATCTCTTCTACAGCTAAACCTAAATTTCACTTCAATTCCTTTTTCGAGGATCCATCGGTTTATATTCAACAATTTCCACGAATAAATCCGACAATTTAATTTTTTGGTCGTCATCTTGATTTTCTCGAAGTATCTTTTTGTCACGTTTGTCATCCGGGACCGGCACACGAATTGGTTTCTATTAATTAATGTATTATCGTTGTTGACCTCACGTAATGATTTATTGAAAATATTGATAAAAAAAACACAGTATCAAGCCATAAGTCGCTAAGCACAAATTATGTCTGAACCAGATTTTAATTATTGTCGTACCACACGCAAGGTTACTTTATAAAAGTTGTACGACCTTGGTGAAACATTACGTCGGTGCTTCTATAAAAAAATACCGATACAGATAATTATTTTTTCTAGTTAAATACTAACCGAGAATATATGACCAAAGTAAAGCATTACGCATTACAGTTTAATATACTTCATACTCAAATTGCTTTTTTTTTAATATTTAGATCCGTCGCCCTGCTATCCAGAAGCAATTCTACGACATTGAAGAGCGTACTATTGTTCGCCCGGTAGGTTCAGCTCTCCTTGAGTTGGATGAGCCTCTTTCCCAGCACCAGAAGGGACCCGCTGTCGTATCTACTTTGGAAGGTCAGCACCATCATCACCAGATTCCTCATGTTGCTGAACATGGAGTGGCTATCGCCTCTTCACCAATCCCACATGCCGTGGCCGTGACCCCTATCCCTCATGTCGTGGCCATCACTCCTTCTCATCAATACTCTCACGAGTCTTACCCCGAGCATGGTCATCAGATCCTCGTGTCTTCGACTCCCGCTCCCATCCACTACCCTACTCAAGGGGCTATCATCGTTTCTTCTACCCCTGGTCCTCATCACGAGTCTGAAAGCGACTCGATCTTCGTCGATGCCGCTGCCAGGCATTATGAACAAGCCAAGCACGCCGCCCATGAGGCTGGAATTGCCCATCAGGAGGCTATCGCGAGGGCTAACTACAACGCTGAAGCTCATGCTCACGAAGACGCCATCGCCAAGGCTAACCACCAGGCTCATGTTGAGGCTCAAGCCCACGAAGAGGCTGTTGCCAGGCACAACCACGAAGTTGAAGTGAATGCTCATAATGAAGCTGTCGCGAGGGCTAACCATCAAGCTCACGTTAATGCCCACGCTCACGAAGAGGCCGTCGCTAGACACAATTACGAGAACTCCAACGCCCACCTCGTTGTCGAGTCCCACTCCAACGGATCTCCCAAGGAACACGTCATCATCAAGCAAGACTCTCCCGTCAACATTAAAGGCTTGAACCATTTAAGCCACGAGGAGGCTTCCGCCAACCAGCACAAGCTTCTGCAGCTCTTGACCGCCAGGGGTGGAGTCGCTGAAGTCGGATACGAAAGGCATGGAGGTGCAGGAGAGTACGTAGGAGATGCTGGAATCTCAAGGGGTCGCGTTCTGTCCGCCACCCCATCTCCTCACCACGAGCCCATCGATGAGAAGGTCAAGACCCGCAGGATCGTTGTGTCCCGCCCCGTGCACACTCTCCAGGAGATCGAAGTGGTACAGCCAGCTACCAAAATCGAGAAGGTTGCCGTCAACCACCCAACCGTCATCAAAACTGCCCAGGTCAGCTACGAACGCGTGAAGACATCTGTTCCCGTCTACGGAAAGGTGCTAGCCCCAGCCGTCGCTCATGCTCAAGTCCCCGTGCAGTATTATCATTAAGTTGCACTGCAATTTTCTAATATAATAGATACGAAGCGATGATCGAATAAACGATTAAATCCTAACTCCAGAGGATAATTAACTAATCTGATAACTTGTTGTACATAGTTTTCAAGCCCCCAATAAATAAATTATTTCCCTCGAATTCTTTGTTTTAATCCAATTTAGATGACATCTATTTCAAATACAGGCGTCATCAATCAGCGGCTACTAAGGATAATATAAAGGCAAAGATTTCTTCATAAGCCTTTTTTACGAGTGTAATAAGCTAATATGCAAGGACTGGAAATTAAGCGTACAATAATGTACCCGGAAGTATTGAATGAGTCACTTCGGACAAAGCAATGACTTGAAATATGGTCATAAATGTCCACATAATATTATGGTAAAATAACTACATGCAAACTACATACATAATAACGTTTATAGTATAACTTAATTGTATATTATTAGTTAATTTACTGAATTCATTATCGGTAAGATAATATATCATGAGGGACAAACAAATGCAAGGTCACCCAACTGGTAATCCGGGAGAAGAAATTAAGTCGAGAAATGCCTTCGAAACTTGCTTGACTGGTACGAGGGCAGTTCTACTTGGTATCAGCCAAATTTCCATAATATTGTATGTGTTGGTATTTCTATAATCCACTGTGATTCAAATAGTGACAGAGATAAAAAAATAATACTACAAAATAATAGTACACGTGAAAGTCGTTCGAGAGGATGACGATAATCTCAGTATCGCCGTGGTGCAAACATTCAGAAAATAAACGTTTCTTGAAATGGCTTATGCTGTATTTCGTGACCAGTGATTTTCGTAGCCAGGTTCGTGATCTTCACCATCTGTTTCCCCTCCTAACTTCGATCAGCTTCAAAACAGTCCCGTACCGACCTCCGTAGTCCAGTGGCTAAGACTCTTGACTCACAATCCGGAGGTCGCGGGTTCGAGCCCGGCGTGCGCAAATAATTTTTATTTGATTAATTTTATGTTATTTCACAATTAATTCATTTAAAATAATTTATAGTATATTTGCGGCACGTTCCAAAGTGGAAGATACTATCAGTATCGCCCTCGTGTAAGACCACCATTCAGAATTGAAAAGTTGCTTTAAAATGGCTTTAGCCGTGTTTGGTGGCCAGATCTGCATAGCCAGATACTTCCCAACCTTCCTCTTCCCCACCTCCTTCCCCTCCCCACTACCTTCAGCCTCACAACATACCCCCAATTGGGGATGCCATAGTCTCACTGGCTCCAGACGGAAGCAGTTAAGATTCTTGTGCGGTGTTCACTGTAAAAAAAATAAGTCCCAGATTGGGACTGTCAATGTTGCCATAGTCCATCTAGCTCCAAAAAGATGAAACTCTCTTAAGAAATCACATATAAAGTAAAGAGACTTCAAATCGACCTTAGCAAGAAGGGTGGACGAACCTTACCAACCCTTCATATCAATTACTAATTTTTATCGTGATAGTAATTATTTTTGGGGTTTTATGCCGTATTGCGCTACCTATTTCTTTGGAGGAGTTACGGTACCTCCTTATTTAAGAAATAAGGAGGTACCGTAACATGGCACAACACCCCAAAAATTAATCACGATAATTCTTTAGGTCGAGATAATCTCCAATCATGACATTAGTAATTTTGATGATGATGACGATACAAACGTACATAATGCTTGGGAGGAGGGTATGGGTACGGCCGCCCCGGGAAACATTTATTGGATAACCAACACATCTGCCATAGGTCACCCAAGTGATTCGCTATGTTTGGTGACTTAGCAGGGGTGCCCGGGTTTATGGGGTGAGGTTTTTCCGGGTCTTGGTGGCAGATGCGTATGCCTCTCTGCTGCGTGGCCGGCCGGATCCAGAGAAACTCGTTGAGGGAAGCCTTTTGACTTCTCCAGCGGGATTCTCTCAAACCATCACCTTGCACCGCAATTGGTGGGATGGATTCATACGTGTGTCACTCCTGGACACTGGTCACCATATTCCTACCTACCCTTCGAACCTTTTTCCTTCCCAGACTTTCCTCTCCTTCCCTTTCTTAAAAAGACCCTTCACACAGCAACCCCAAAAATGACATGGCCTCCTGTGTGGAGTTAATGTAAAAAATATATATGTCTGTCACTCCTGGACACTGACCCCATATTCCTACCCACCCCTCATACCCTTTTCCTTCCCAGAACTTCATCCACTTCGCTTTCTTAAAAAGACCATCCACACACCGTCTTATAAGATGACATAGGCTCCAAGGAAAATTATTTTCCTCAGGGCCTCCTGTGTGGAGCTAACGTAAACAAATATAAACAAATAATAAACCTTCATAATAGCACGACATTATTTTTTTTGTGTACCAATGTGGAATGAATTCTGAAAATGTTCCCCGTTATTACTAAGAAATAAATTCATATAACTTTTTCATTTGCATGAAATAATAAATACCACTGCTAAATAATTGTCTACAATCAGTCAAACCCTACTTTGACTAACCCGTTACTTATTCATAAAACTGTCGTATGACAAGATTTTACGCTGGAATCGGAAAACATAAACCGGTGGTCATTTTTAAATCAGGTATGACGCAAAGTTGCTCTACAATTTAATGGATTGCAAATAAACCGGACGGGTTTACTCTTACTTAACTAACTGCAGTCAATTTAAAGTTACCATATTTACTTCATACATGCAAACATACTCTGTATTCTACATAATATTTATTCGAGTTGTTCTTTCATGAACAAACAAAAATTCGACATAAGACAATAAAATGTTTTTAACACCAATAAGAAAGAATTTAAAAAAATTAAAGTTTTTATTCCAGAAAAAGAAAAATACGTTTTCACTTATTTATCTAGAAATGACTAAAATAAATCAATTAACGAAGACAATATAAGCGATTCCCGATCGAAAACCTAAAATAGAAAAATCATAAAAGATAATGTCATGATAAATGAGTTGGCACCGTATATTTTATTTAGTTATAAAATGTTAACATCATATATCTAATATATTCATTCAAATACATTGCAAAAAATATTTTATTTAAATTTAAAAAAAAACATATCAGAATACTCCACTGTCCAACATAGATACACAACCAGGGCAATAAACCAAAATATTCTAGCTACAGCCAGTTTGAAAACATCTTTTGGACAAAGAAATATGAAATTCAATGCGACAAAATTATACGACGCTCTACCAAATCAAACAAAAAAATAAAAGAAATAAATAAATTTAAAACAAAAGTAAAAATATGGTTGAGAGAACAAAGTGAAAATAAACTATCAAACATACTGAAGACCATGTAAAGACAACTGGATACTAAATACAAATGTGGAAAAACTACAGGCCGCCCCAGAACAGGAAACCCTAGTGAGGAGGACTGTGAAAAAAAACATGTACTTTATAATACCTAAAAAAAAAAAGTACCTTATAATACCTTAATATAATATAATTTATAAATACATTATGTACAAATGTTGATATAGATACTAATAAAAAAAAAAAAAAAAAAAAAAAAATGTTCCCATGAAATGTCGACTCCTCCCACCCTTCTTCCCCTCCCCCAAAATACACCCCTCCCACTACTACCCCCACTTAATTAAATCTAATCTTTTTTTACTTGCATAGAATTTTTTAGTTAGTTTTAGTTTGCAAGTGAATGACACGGATCGGTAGCAAAAAATTAAATACCAAATGTTCATAGAAAATAAAACTTTTCAAAAAAATATATTTATAAATTGTTACATAGTTAATGCCCAAGAAATAAATAAAAAAATCCTTATTTACATAATTTTTTTCTTCTTTTTGCGCATAGTGGCTCCTAAGAATAATAATTTTTCTCTCTAGGAATCTGGGGGTCAGTGTGTGGACTTTTGAATTCATCCCTTCTACTGCAGTGCAAGGCAATAGGCCTAAGACCTACTGGAGATTTAAAAAGGTCTCCCTCAACTAGTCTTTCCAAGCCTCTACAATCTGTTATTGAATTTTTTTTTACTATTCTGAAAAAACAAAATATTTTGCTCGTGTTGTGATTTTTTTTAAAGTAAATTATATGCAAAGCTGTACAGCTTATGATGGAAATATTGTATACATTTGCATCGCGCCCCGGTCACACCCAATCGTCGTGATTTCAATTCCTCGCAAGCAAAGACAAAAGCAACATTTTCCGCTTCCTGTGGTGGTATTAGGAGATTTTCAAACTATCGTCAGGTTATTCGTAATTCTGGAATATTTTTACTTATTTTAAAAGAATAAATGTAATATGGTTAATAACATTCAATACACAGCACTTGATTTATAGACGAGATTAGAAGTGAATCCAGCTTGAAAAGATATTTGATTAATGCTTCTGCAAGTAATACAAATTTTAATTGTTTCAAGAAAAAAAATCTAAACATTATCAGACTAATTAATTGAAAATACGAGCGACAAACAAAATAATAGGCTACCAGTTTACAGGCAACAATAAATCTTATCGTTAATAATCTTGCAACAAAGGAATTTTTATCTCAAACACGCAATCACGTTTAAGGCTCCTTTCGTTTTTCTTATATTTATATCCTAGTTGTCTAGTGTCGACATAAAGTATAAAAAAAAATGATTAGCGCTCTACAATGTCAAACAAGAAATACGGGCACTTAAATGTCATCTAATGGCGTTGTCTTGTTTTTTTTTTAGTTTAAAAATGTCTACTTGAAGATCTACTACCTGCCTTTTTAAATTATGAATTAAGTTTTCGATAAAACCTCAAACACAAAAGTTTTATAGAAAAAAATATTTATTTATTTAAATTAATTATTTAATTAGAAAAAAATATATTTCAAGGATTGCAGCGAAAAAAGGCATATTATCTTAACATTATTTTAGCATCTATCATAACCATTATTTTTAAATAACTAATAATAATAATAACAATAACGTAACATTTGTACAGCGCAGTTTTGTGTAATCTTATTTCAAGCGCGCCTAACCCTAGATCACTAACCTTCGTCGAAACGACGACGCGGACTCGAAAAAAGTGGTATAAATTTTGAGTGCGTCGTCGTACGTATTACAGATTCTGGCTAATCTCAGTCGACCCGCAGCTCGCGCTCGCGCGGCGCATGGGTGTGTTTTTTGTGTAGGGGCCCTGTGTGCGCCGTTCCAGCCACCATGAGTCGTCGAATCGACGACTCATGGTGACTGGTTTGTCACAAATATATTAATTAATAGTTTTTTTCTAAAATGTTTCTTTCTTTTGTTGATTTTATTACTTAATTTTAATATTTTAAGTCTTTGGTTTTTTTTAGTTAATAAGATTTAAGCATTTAAAAAAACAAAAATGTTCAAATGAGTAAAAACTCGGGTCTCAATTAAAAGACTGTCAAAGTAATTAAAATGTGATTTTAGTAAATAAAAAACTTATAAACATGTTAACAAATGATTATTGTAATAAATAAGTAAAACACATATAAATATTTTATTCCATAAACCCTTAGAAGCCTCCCTTTTATACGGCGTAGCCGAAACGACGAAGGTTAGTAATAAGCGTTGTAAAATAAGGTTAGTGATCTAGGATTAAATATAGTAAACTTTAAAATAAACATGCAGTTATATAAATAAACACGATTCATTATAAAATATTGATCAAATAATAATAGATATGAAACATACGAGTAGAATTTCAAGTATATACAATGCAATGCCAAGATTACAAAAATTAACAATAACAGTTGTTAAACAAAACAAATTTAACAATGTTAATTAAATCAAAATTAACAATACTGTAGACAGAGAACAATAATAATAGACGCTGTTCGGCTGTTGTAGCCCAGGACAAAATAAGAACATTAATACGAAAATATAATATAAAACAGGAGGCAGTTTACGTTCAGAAATAAGAAACATTCCGAGTGGACATTAAATATAAAAGTATAGTAAGAAGGAAACCGAAACCAAACAATTACCGGAAACTTGAAAATATGGCTTATCACAGCATATTGAAAAGAAGTTAAGATCCATGAATGGTAGGTTTGCCTGAATTATAAAGTAATAAAATATTTAATAAATACATGGTTCACCATTAAAATATCGGGCTAACAAGAAGACATCATTATTTTATGAGCCATTTAGACAAACTATATTTTTGGCAGTGAAAAAAGTATCAGGCTCTCAACTATACGTGGTTAAGTTAGGTGAGGCTAGGTTATTGGTTATTGTTCTACTTGCTGATAAACTGACTACATCTGCCAACATAAAACATGTTGGAGCTAACCAAAACATCAATATTACGCTGACTATTTAAATGACAACCATTGTCGCCAGTTATTACGGTGTCCACTCCCATCGCACACCAGTGTATAGAGTTGAACGACAGCGTATCCGCCATGATCTGGAGCAAGACCTTGATTCAACTTAACCACTGGTTAATACCACCAGAGAAATATCATTAAACCTTCCATAACCATTATAACCGCCATACATAACTATCTCTAGGAAGATAAGATGTACCTACTTGCCACAAAGGTTCAATGAATGATCTCACATTCAGGGGTATATTGAATCACATTATTGCTGCCATGATACGCGTTAATCCGTAATGATATTATGGGGTCTATGATTTGCCTGGTGCTATTACCCCCACTGTCTACGGCGCTTGAGTCACGTACATGTAGCCTGTTGTCAAAGCCAAGTAGAGAACTTAAAATACAGCCTTATCTTTGCAGTGGGACAAATGGGTAAGTTACGAACGAATCCAGAATTTTTGAAAGCCACAAATATATTTTTTTGTAAAAGTAACGACCCAAGCACCTCACTGTACATTAAAGTTTTTAGATCGGTAAATGGTAATGATAATGCATAATTTCGTAGCGTAGACACTTTTTTTTAAAGCAAGAAAAATATTGGATTATAAATATCTAAATATTGGCAAATATTGGAATCTGACAATCATTTGAAAATCTACTACCGCCATAAGCAAGGAGTAAGCCGAATATAATGCTTGTGTCTTGATGGAGAACTTAGCCAGCCGAGGAATTGACACCTGGATCCGCGATGCCAACTCAGCTACTGACCGGTCACTTGACAAGATTTAGAAAATGGGTAATGTTTTTTAAAGCGTTTCTTAAAGGCGCTTTGACGAACGATAAATGTACTTAGAATAATACGTCAACAATGAAGTATTATATTAATTTTTATTACATTTTTCTCTTAATTTATGCAATATTGGATGACTTATTTAAAAATTTAAGAGTATCGAGTTATTTCTAGGCTTAAGAAAATTGAGTATCCAAAACATAGACATATGAATATTAATAGACCAGAACAGAAAGGTGAGGGGTAGAAACCAACTACAGCGGGACGAAGGGCAGGAAGACGGCTTTGGTGATATGTGATTCGTCAAAACTCAATCTGACAGTATATAGGCATCTCGCATTATAATATCACACTTTCGTTCTTAAAGTAAACTGTGCTTTTAAATGAATATACCTTTTTACATAGGAGCGCGAATTGTTCGCCGCGAAATGAACACATTTGCGAAGTCCAAATATGCAAAGTAAGGTCGCCTATAAGGTCGAGTTCAATATTTTGTTGCTGTATTAAGTGAAGACGCTTTTATAAATGTTCCATAATTTACTTACCACAGTAAACATGAACGAGCACACGCCATGTATCTCGAGTGACAGTGTATGTTACAAAAATGATCATATTATGTGATCTGAATTGGCTTAAAATAGTGTTAAATAATGCTTGCCTATGGAATGTAATACGACAATTTTGTTTATTCTCTCTTTCACTTCTATTTTTACACGTTTTTAAAACACAAGCCACTATGTTTACCGTTTTATTTCGTAAAATGCACCGATGAGTGCTCGACGCTGGCTTAGGGCAGGTCTATTAATATTCATATGTCTATGATCCAAAACAAGAAACAAGCATCTCCGAATTAACGTATTATTCGCCAATACAGTGAGAAGTTAAAATATTGGATTGAAAAAATAACTGCTCTTATTGTTGCAACCGAAAACATTAATTTTATTTTCTAATCATAATATTATGTATGATATGATTCCATTCATACCATTTCAAAGAGCTCCATGTTGAGGGGAACAGTTGCGCTGCCCTTTTCATACAAAATTTGGATTTGAGTTCAAAATACTCCCAACCAAACTGAATTTTTTTTGTTCAGTCAAAGGTATATCTAGTAGGGATATATCCTACGTAATTTATTTGTGTTTTAAATTATAAAATATACGCCATTGAAGAGTTCAATCACGATTTTAAATGCATCTTTGGCAGTGTTGTTCATAGTACTTAAAAAAAACGATATATACTATGTAAATAGGTATATTATAACGATGATGATGAAAAAAAAAAAAATTACTATTTAACATGAAAAAAAAATCGTCTAATAATCAATAATCCTTGATCCAAATATTTTGGTGGTAAATATTTTTTTTGATGAAAAATAAAATACGGGAAAATTCTTCCCTCAAGAAGTGTTCTTTCATTACCAACGAAATTGAATTGAAGTTTTTCTTTGTGTGTTCTACATAAGAAAAGGATTGTGTCCCAGGTGTAATATATTAGCGCCATCTAGCGAATTTTCATGAAAGGCTGCGGTCGGATTATTGACTGATTTATGAAATCGTAAATCAAACCACTTTCTTATTGCTATTAATTTATTTGTGTATTATTGTTTTTCTCCTTTGAAACGTGTATCAGAGATGGCTTTGGCACCAGATATGTGTATTAGAAAATACGTGTTGTTAAAAACAACATTTTTAAAACTTAAATGTGGATTTGAGGTCGAATATCCAACCAAATTGAATAATATTTTTTTAATCTTAATAATATTTTTCTAGTACGCATGGATGCTACTTTTAAACGACTTCGAAAAGGAGGAGGTTCTCAATTCGACGTTTTTTTTTAATGTTTGTTACCTCAGAACTTTTGATTGGGAGAACCGATATTGATGATTCTATTTTTTATTTGAAAGCTTTTGCTTTCCGTTTGGTCCCATTTTAATTTGGTCCATTTCTGATAATGGGATCCATGAGAAAACCATATAGTCTTAAATTTGCAATAAGTATGTGCACGACAAATGGACGAATAACTCAATATTACGCCAACCGGTTTCGATGATTCTTTTTTTGAAGTCAGACAAATTAGTAAGTGTACTTCAGATTCACTAAAAATCAAAAAATAAACAAAAATTTCAAATTATAATTAAAAAATTTATCCATTGCGGAATTCAAATTTGCATGATTTTGTGGGCAACTTAGTAATTTAAAAAAAAATGTTTATGCTGTAATAAAAAATAAAATGTTGGAAAAAGCGACATTTTAGGTAGAAATTTTAATTGATGTGCGACAAATTTGTTTTCCATTTGTAATTTAAATTGGCTTTTATTGTTCATTTTTTATTATGTTTACATACCTATTTACATAGTATACATTGTTTTTTTTTTTTACTAAAACTTTTTACTATTAACTAATACATAATTGCCAAAGATGCATTTAAAATCATGATTGAACTCTTCAATGGCGTATATTTTATAATTTTAAATACAAATAAATAAAGTAGGATATATCCGTACTAGATATACCTTCGACTGAAAAAAAATTATTCAGTTTGGTTGGGGGGTATTTTGGACTTTGTACATTTCAAATTATAAACATGAATTTACAAAAAAAATGGAAAAATTGTTTTGAAATTTTATATTGCATTTATCTTTTTTTATTGCTAAAAAAAACTTCTGTACAGTTCATTTTTTATAAATTTTGGTTTCATTCTGTGTTGGTCGGTCCCCGGAAATAAACCGTAAATTTTTATTTAAAAAAATTATAAATTGTTGGTAATGTTCCTATGTTCCTAAAACTTGCAGAAATACCTAACAACGATGTATTATAAGCTGACAGCATCACATGCCCAGCACTAGACATCACAATCCCGCAAGGTAAACCACTTGCCACAAAGGTTAGTAGCCAACCAACCAAAATTATTGACATAGTTTGCCTCTGGGCTACTATCACTCACCAAATTATTTAACCTCATAAGTTCGACGAACTGGTAAGATATCTACTATTTGATGAACTTGAGAAACGAGAAATCCCTCAATGTTTACGATAGGATCAATAATTGTAAATGTTCTCATTTAAAGTTTTGTATAGGTATATTATGTGTATTGTTATAGGACTACATGCAAAAAAAAAATTGTTTCCGCGTCTTTTCATCGCGCGACAAAATATCCCCAGCAAAATATCCCCTGACAAAATATCCTACGGACTAAACATCCTTAAAAAATATATCTAATAAAACCTTACCTAGCCTTACCTAACCTAACCTAATAAAAAATGGAACTAAAATAATATAGAATACAGACGTCTTTTAAAGACAATACATAATTGAAATCTGTATTATTTTATCCCATTTAACTATTTTGGAACCATAATTTATCATCTTTATAGTATATATTATTTTTATTCCATATTTTTGTTAGGGTAGGTTATCTACTAAAAATCTAATCTAATCTAATCTAACCTAACCTAACCTGACCTTATTCTACATTTTACCATTTTTGAACAATAATTTATTGTTTTTGGATGTCTGCATCATTTTTGTTCTATTTTCGTTGTTAGGTAAGGTTGTGTTTAAGTAGATTTTTTGTTGGAGGATGTTTTGTCCGGAGGATATTGTGTCCTAGGATATTTTGTAGGGGATATTTAGTCGCAGGATGAAAACGCGCATTTCAATTAAATTTTATCCTTTCACAATTCAGTGCAATTAACGAAAACTTAACCTATACCAGGGGTGCCCGTGGGAGGTTCCAAAACAGTTAATCCTCTGAAAATTGGCCCCCCTAATACTTATATACAATATGTAGTAGATTTAGGGATAATAGGTATGCCTACTTAAACAAAATAAAACCAAGTGTTCAAAAAATGCGGTACATCCTCTTTGCACACTCGAAGGGTCTGCAGTGAGGAAGTACCACCGAATAACAATAGAATAACACATATTTTCATTCAAATGCGTAAAGGATAAAACTACCTCTCATTATATTGTATACACAAGAGCATAAGTACAAACAATCCGTACAGTAAATAAATTCATTTGATATCCTTATCAAACTATGTTAAGGTATTTTTTAAGGTTCAGTTCCCGGCTCCAAAAAGAAGAAGACGGAGAGATATGAAATTACGAATGTTAGAAGAGCGCGCTAACATTAACAACGATAAAATCGATGCAAAAATCATGAAAATCTTTAATAAAACACGACTCGTTTAAAATAGAGCAATTAATTTATTTGTGAACTATCGTTTTTTCCTTTGAAACGTGTATCAAAGATGGCTTTAGCACCAGATGTGTGTATTAGAAAATACGTGTTGTTAAAAACAACATTTTTAAAAATTAAATGTGGATTTGAGGTCGAATATCCAACCAAATGGAATAATATATTTTTTTTCGTAATAATAATTTTCTTGTACGCATGGATGCTACTTTTTAAACGACTTCGAAAAGGAGGAGGTTTTCAATTCAACGTTTTTTTTTAATGTTTGTTACCTCAGAACTTTTGATTGGGTGAACCGATATTGATGATTATTTTTTTTATTTGAAAGCTTTTGCTTTCCGTTTTGTACCATTTTAATTTGGTTCAGTTCTGATAATGGGATCCATGAGAAAACCATACGTCTTAAATTTGCAATAAGTATGTGCGCGACAAATGGACGAATAACTCAATATTACGCCAACCGGTTTCGATGATTCTTTTTTTGAAGTCAGACAAATTAGTAAGTGTACTTCAGATTCACTAAAAATCAAAAAATATTTTTATTTTAAATTATAATTCAAAAATTTATCCATTGCGGAATTCAAATTTGCATGATTTTGTGGGCAACTTAGTAATTTAAAAAAAAATGTTTGTGCTGTAATAAAAAATAAAATGTTGGAAAAAGCGACATTTTAGGTAGAAATTTTAATTTATGTGCGACAAATTTGTTTTCCATTTGTAATTTAAGTTGACGCCCATCAAAATGCTTTTATTGTTCATTTTTCATTATGTTTACATACCTATTTACATAGTATACATTGTTTTTTTTTTTTAATAAAACATTTTACTATTAACTAATACATAATTGCCAAAGATGCATTTAAAATCATGATTGAACTCTTCAATGGCCTATATTTTATAATTTTAAACACAAATAAATAAAGTAGGATACATATATCCGTACTAGATATACCTTTGACTGAAAAAAAAATATTCAGTTTGGTTGGGGTATTTTGGACTTTGTACATTTCAAATTATAAACATGAATTTACAAAAAAATGAAAAAATTGTTTTGAAATTTTATATTGCATTTATCTTTTTTTATTTAAAACTTAAACTATACCAGGGGTGCCCGTGGGAGGTTCCAAAACAGTTGATCCTCTGAAAATTGGCCCCCGTAATACTTATATACAATATGTAATAGATTTAGGGATAATAGGTATGCCTACTTAAACAAAATAAAACCAAGTGTTCCAAAAATGCGGTACATCCTCTTTGCACACTCGAAGGGTCTGCAGTGAGGATGTACCACCGAGTAACAAAAGAATAACACATATTTTCATTCAAATGCGTAAAGGTTTAAACTACCTCTCATTATTTTGTATACACAAGAGCATAAGTACAAACAATCCGTACCGTAAATAAATTCATTTGATATCCTTATCAAATTATGGTTAAGGTATTTTTTAAGGTTCAGTTCCCGGCTCCAAAAAGAAGAAGACGGAGAGATATGAAATTACGAATGTTAGAAGAGCGCGCTAACATTAACAACGATAAAATCGATGCAAAAATCATGAAAATCTTTAATAAAACACGACTCGTTTAAAATAGAGCAAAAATCTCGCGATAATAGTCTTAAACAGCATTTAAAGAAACGCTGTCAATTTTTTCATACATATAACTTGTAAAATAACTGAAACAAACATGTTTATAATAATTTTTGGAGCATACTTTGCGATTTTTTTCTATCGAGGCAATTTTATATAATTTGCGTTTGGGCGCGACTAATGTCTCTAGATATTATCTTCAAGAATAACATATATTTTTTTAAGAGCTTAAAAACTTCAAATGTTTAAGGGAGGTTTGCAAGAAACCGGTAGAAATTCGAATACCGGCCTCTTAAGTCGATTTTTTGCTTGAAATTGGTAAATTATCCACAAAAAATATAAATTTTATAATAAACTAGCGAATTCCCGGCATGCATTTCAATGCCACTTAATAAAGAAATTGTTTCTCCCTCCGTCTCTTTTCCCATTCGTCCCCTTCCCTTTCCGCCTCCACTTCCCCTAATCTATCTCCTTCTCCTCACGCGTTCCCACTCCACCTTCCCCGCCTTCTCCCTCTTCCTTTCCCCACTCCCCCGTCCCGCGAACCCCCCTCCCGCGATCCTAAAATTTTTGAAATAAAACTTCTTTACGCACGCTTGACTTTGGGATTAAGCTGGTGAATGCGTGACGAGAGCGTTACGAAAAGTGTGATCGGGCGAGGCGAACGGAAGTTGAGAGGGAGATATAAGTTAGTGAAGATAGAAAGAGAGAGAGTGACGTTTCGTATATATTACTGTTGGGGCAAGAGAGAGAGGTATTTATTTATTTATTTATTTTATTTCTATACATTACAGTTTTTACCTTATATTTTATATTTTAACATAATATATTTTGAAAACATTTTTACATATTAATATAACATTTTATTATGTTGGGTGTAAGGTAGGTTTGAGAAGGTAAAACTGTTGGTTTATAATAATATTGTATGTTTCGTGAACACCTGACTAGGAGAACCTGTGCTGAGGTGTTTACGTGTTTATGATTCAGTGTGACAAGTACAGGTATTTATGTGTTGTAGTAGAAAGTTGTTTTTTTTTTTTTTACATTTTAATGGTAATGGATTATTTAGAAGAAAAAAAATATATATATAAAGTATATATAAATATATATGTATATATGAATAGTTGTTAAATTCTTGAAAGATAGAGGTGCGAGCACACATTTTCATTCTCTCTTTCTCTCATTTATTTATTTTTTTTTTTTTTTCTTTTTTTAAAAAGAAAGACAAACATTTCCGGGTTACGAATAACCCAACAATGTTTGAAAATCTCCTACTACCACCGCAGAAAGCCGAAATAGCCAGTTAGTATATCTAAGACACAGTGCAGGCCTATTGCCTGTATCACACTGTATGGGCAAGAGAGAGCAGTGCGCGCGCACATTTTCTTTCTCTCTTATTTTATAAGTAAGTGAAGTTTTACTTCAGTCGTGTAATCTAAAGCCAAATCTTTTTTTTTTACATAAAACAAATATTCATTTTTTGTATATTATAAGAACAATCAATCAAATGTGTTACCTAACATAGATATCTATTTAGTAAATATTTCAATTAAATTCATTAATTTAAAGAGCTTATTCGAAATTTTGATTGAACAATCGATGGTTTGCACATATTTGTCAGTTTTTAAAGCGTTTTTGTAATGATTAAAAATCTTTTCAGGTGTATTTTCATGTTTTTGTAATAATCCAGAAACCTTTGCGAGGGTGGAAAGTAGATATTTTGAAAGTTTCAAAGATCTCTTCTGCATAATATAGCAATATATAAACAACTAACAAACAAACAAGCAAGCAAACAAACATTTATTTTTTATATAAAGATATCATTTCGGGGGCCAACTGTCGGAGGAACAAACGGCGGAATGAAGATCGACTGGACGGATTGTTTCACATAATTTGAACTTTTCAAATTATTTCCTTGAGGGCCTACACAATCTTTGAAGATATTGGGTGGAGGGTTTTTTGAGGAGAGGGAGGCGTAAAAACGGGTCTTGAAGAGACCCATGTCGTAGAAAAAAGGAAATACTGAGGCTGGCAAATCGTTCCACAGTCGAGCTGTTGAGTCGTAGAAGCGTTTCTCATGTGACAAATGTCAATCGAGTCAATTTGAGTCTGCGTTTGTCGTGTTTTCCGACTATGCACTGGTGCTAAGGGAATCAATGACGGTAGTTCCTCGAAGTTCCTTCCATTGAAGTACCGGTAGAACGAGGGTAACATTTCACCAGACGCCTGTGATCTAAATATTGCAATTCGTTTGTTAAGACGAGAGAATCAAACGAACCGCCCGTTTCTGAATAGAGTCGAGGGTTTAAAAGCGGAAATAAGAAACAAATGGTCTGTATTTTGAATTAAAAGTGATAAACCGCAACGCTACTTTATCTTGGCACACACTCTACACATTCGTGTTTCATTTCATCCATTTTTTTCTTGATTCTTGGTCACGCCGATTAATGCCGACAAATTTTTATCATTCTGTAAAAAAAATTGAATTATTAGGCGGCTAATTCAAAATATTGAAAAAAGATTAGATAAGTTTTTCGCGGTACGTTTTGGAATTTTGTAAAACAAAAACCGGTAGAAAACGGTAACCATTAAATTGATGTTTTGATCAAAGATTTATTTTAATACAAATTTGAATGTCTCGAACGACTCACTAAGCATTTTTACGAATTTTTCCCTTAATTTTTTGTCAAAATCATTGTTTGTTGATAATGACAGTTCAGATAATTATTCCATGGCCATTGCAATGCCTTTTTCATATATCAAACATTTTTTTTAAGTACCTACTCAATGACGCAATGTTTGTCCGTCCATCATTATTGGGTCTTCGTTTTTTTTTTCACCAAAAATAACTATAAATGAACTTGAATTTTTTATTGTTTTTTGAGATTAAAAAAAACCTAATGATTGGTACGAAATGATGACATTAACCGTTTGGGCACCCCTTTATTTAGCGTAATTCACACCTGGCGGGTACGGCGAGCGGAATCTCCATTGCGATCGGCTGCCGCGCCGAGACTAAGCGTCACACAGAGTCCAACGTGGTTGGCATTTGGTGTAGGGGAACCAGGCTACATGCCATTGTTGCCGGATTGAGCTTAAAATTGTTCCTCGCTAGTGTGTGTTGCATACAGCGGCAGGGAGAGAATTACGATTATGTTTTTGGTTGTGGTTGATCAAGACATTATTTTCGACAATATAAACCAATCTGTTAGCCCTGTTTTTTGAGCGATCGCTTTAAAGCCGAGTCCCAATTACTTCTAGAAATACTTTTAGCTTTCCAAAAAATCATTAGGTCAGTCACCCATAAATCTTTGCATCATGCAAATTAGATGATTGTGTTTCCGTTTCGAGAAATCAGTCCAATAAAGCGACTCTCCTTGAAGGCTTGTGACCCAGAGAAGTAAGAGATATTATTGCCTCCCGATTGTAATATATAATATTTACATTATTGAATAGTGGAAGTTCCGCCTCATATATCTACGTGTATAAGATCAGACAGGCTTAATTTACCAGGCATTCGGTCAGAGTCAAAGAACTCTTGAAGGTAATATTACAGGTGAAGGATATAAACGAAATAGGTACCTAGAATTTACATGTTCTGTGAGTGGGTCTATTTCCTACGTAATTGAAATTGATAACCGTTTTTTTTAAATTAACTCCACACAGGGGGCCCTGAGGAAAGTTTTTTCCCTCAGGGCCTATATCATCTGAGATGCTGCGTGGAGGGTCTTTTTGAGGAGAGGAAGGAATGAACATTAGTCTTGAAGAGACCCACGTTGTAGGAAGGAGGAAACACAGAGGCCGGCAAATTGTTCCACAGCCGAGTTGTTGAACCCAAGAACGAGTCGAAGAAACGACCCGTACTCATGTGACCAATGTCAACCATGTGTATATGTTGGGCACGCGTTTGGCGTGTTTCCCGACTATCCACCGGTGCCGAAGGGATCAATGAAGCTAGTTCCTCGGAGCATCTTCCATTGTAATACCGGTAGAACAAGGATAGCATTCCCACCCGACGCCTGACTGTACTCTAAAGATTTTAGAGTACGGTCAGGCGTCTTAGATTTCTTTAAAGTATGTTGGAGCTCCAGACCAGAAGTGGCTGCCAAATTCAACCGTGGGACGCACTTGTGATTTGTACAGGGTTAGCAGTTGTGTACTATAAAAGTATCTGCGGGCTCTTTACAGTACGACCAGTTTTTGGGAGGCTAGCGTTACAAATTATTTACATATTTCTTCATTTTCAGAAAACTGATATTTTGTACTTATCTGTAGTATAGAGAAAATTAAACTATTTACATATTTCTTCATTTTCAGAAAATTGATAGTTTGTACTTATCTGTAGTATAGAGAAAACCAAACTATTTACATATTTCTTCATTTTCAGAAAATGGATATTTTGTACTTATCTGTAGTATAGAGAAAACCAAACTATTTATAGATTTCATCTAATAGGACATATAAAAATATTGAGATTTATAAGATTACTTCTCTAAACTTCGCAAATTCTGGCGTCGTTGTTGATTTAATGAAAACAAATAACTTTGTAAAACCCCACTACATAATTAATATTTTCATCATCAGGATATGAATAATATATAAATATTGATCATGTCCTGATGAAGAAAACGTAGTTTTCGAAACATGTTGATAATATTAATTATATAGTTGTGTTTACAAAGTTCTTTTTTTTCATTAAATTTATAAGATTAATTATATAATACGATGCAAAACGATTGTACCACCCTTACCAGAAGCATTGTGAGAAGCTCGGTGAGACTAGTACACCGGGGGGCACTGATTTTGTTAGGGCTGAGGATATGAAGGTTGGAGTTTAATCGACCGGTATACGAGGGTTGCCAAGAATTTAAACCTTTCTAATTTAAAAATCAGGAACAATTTGTATTTGCAAAAAAAATCGTTAGACATTTTAGGTAGGTACTATTTTTCGACACAGTCCCCGTTACGATCGGTGGTCCTTGATTCAGCTCACCTCTCCTTCCGCGACCTTGTCGATCTCCAATGGTTATTCGGCCAATTTTTGCTTGAGGTGAAGAAAAAGATCCCATGTTTCAATCCAAAAAGAGCCTCGCCTTGGTTGGAAAATCGTTGTTTCCACACGATTTTGCTCTTCAGCATTTTGTGAACCCAACAAGCATGCATTTTGTGAACCCAACAAGCATGCATTTTGCAAACGCCATCTTTTCCTCAAAATCTTTGGTGGAGTGGACTTACTGATGTATGGAATTAAATTCCGACCGGACTTCCTCTTAGTTAAGAAAACAAATAGTTAAGAGCACCTTGCACGCGGCGGGATTCAACAGCGGAGCGTCAATCTCAAACGGACACAAAGATCGCACTGAAGCAGCTACCAAACCGGATCACAGCTCGTTTCTCAGAGGAAAATCTAGTATCGCTACGTAAACTCTAGTATCACCATATTTTGAGAAATAATGTCCACATCTTTTGAAAAAAAAACGAAAATGAGTAAGGGTATTTAATTCTCGGATAACCATCATAGATGGCAACCTAATGAGCCAATGTTGGAATTAAGAATGGACAGGAATAAATAAATAGATTGAGCGTTATTTATTTTCCTTTCTTTACGTCTTTCTTCTTCTTGTCTGTTTTCGGCTCTTCTAGGATCTTCTTGTCTATTTCTGGCTATTCTCGGCTCTTCTTGGACCTTGTTGGTTCATAGAGATCACAAGTTGCTTTATTTACTTATCGTACGGTTTACAATGAATATTTAACTGAACCACGCATCCGGACGGACGATAGGATTAACGATACGGTTCAATAGGACTATTGGAAGGTCTAAGTAATTATGAAGCTAGAAAACCCGACACTGCGGGAGCCTAGCTGTCCATCGTGTATCACCGGCTATTTCCGTAACCGTTCGTACACGTCGATAATCGCCACTCTTCTAAGGTAATACTTAACTGACATCTGTTGAAACACCTCAGAACTTCATCTATCTAAAATCTAAACTAACGACATCCGTTGAAGGATGTTGAAATAACACAAACCTATCAATTTCCATTTTTATTTGTCAATCCAAAGATTCTAACCCATTTTATTTGAAAAGTGGCGAAAGGCAAGGAGGAAGCATGTCTCCGGTTCTGTTCACTCTATACACCGATGAGCTTATTCAAAGACTTAATGCCACGAAATAGGTTGCCGTATACATGGAGTATGTGTAAATAACATTAATCATGCAGATGAAAATATGGTTCTTCTTGCACCGTTACTAAGCGCATTAGAGAAATTACTCAAAAGATTTTGTAAAAAACCATAACCTTTTATATAATACCACCAAGTCAATAGTTATGGATTTTAAATACTCGTATAAAAACCAAATAATACAAACACCCTCGGTATAGCTAGATGAAAAGAAAATTAATATTGTTCATAGCGTTAAGTACCTGGGACACATCATCACAGACAACCTTAAGGATATCGAGGATATGGAAAGGCAGAGAAGAGCGATGTCAGTCAGAGCGGGTATGCTGTCAAAACGTTCTTACTACTGCAGCCCAAAAGTAAAAAAGAATACTGTTCAATGCTTTCTGTACCGTGGGTTCAGAACTGTGGGTTGACTACACTGCATCCCTATGGCATAAGTTAAAGGTTGCTTACAATAACGCTTATCGCAAACTTTTCCGCCTACCGAGATACTGCAGTGCTACGAAAATGTTCCGGGAGGGACGAGTGCACACTTTCCGAGAACTTTTCCGCTACCGCATGGGAATTTTATAGTGCTGACTACGCAAATCGAAGAATGCAATAATCACCGCCATGACTGCCTGGATGGAGTCCCCCTGATGGTCCTATGGAGACGGGAGACGTTGAATTACCCTCCGTAAACAGCTGCATGATTTCATTTTAATGTTTATTATTTAAGTTTCATTTCTCATGTTCTAATGCTTGTTCGTTTTTTTTTTATATTTTTATTTTATTTATGTGTTGTTATTTACTTTTAACCTTAACCTATTGTTTGTCTAATTTATTGTGTTATTTCAAAATATGGAATGTTTTGCATTGCACTACCCCTCCATACATTCTGGAATAAACCATTATTATTATTATTGAGGCGAAACGGATGCTGAAATGACATTAAAGCACGATTATATATACGAGTATGTAATCCATTTATCTTCCTCTGAGTAGTCACCTCTAAACCACTTCCTAATAATAACAGTAATAATATATTGATCTTATGACTGGACTCGTACGATACAAATTTTGACCCTAGCCGAGGCTCTGGTGCGCCTCGGGCGACCGCTGACAATGGCCTACTGAGTGAACGTATGTAGCAATATATGATGTTGCGAAGGCGGTACTGAGACTTCTTTGGCCGACTATATTTTATACATTGAAACTTGCATTCGTTCTTGAGGTTCTAGGAGCACTATGGCACCCGCAATAATAATTATTATTGGAAAATGTTGTCAGGTGGAAGAAAATGAAGTGGTGATTATATATCTAACTAGCTGACCCGGGAACTTCCATCAATAACCGCCTCAGAATCAACAACTTTTGTGTCATCTTACAGCTGAATTAAATTCAGTTTTTTATTAAGTTACACAATGAAGCAATTATCGTTGCGCAACTGTGCGCGTTTTGTTTTTGTCAGTATCAGAGATGGCGTTGTGTACGGATTTGTATTTTTTGTGATTTTCTTACTTTTCAATTTACTTATCGAAATTGCATTTTATTTTCTTTTTAGGTGTGAGGGAGATTTATTCTCTCTCTCTGGTTTCAATCCTGGGATTGGTTTGCAGCAATTTCCTTTAATTTTCTTTTCCATTCTTCCCTGTCTTGTGCGGCTCTTTTGAATTCTGCATATGATGAGCAGCGCACGTCCACCAGCAGGTCGTCCAGGTACTCTCGGCGTGGGCGTCCCCTAGAGTTTGTCCCCTCGGTCATACCCTCCATTATGGTATGCAAGAGACCTTCTTGTCGTATAACATGTCCGATCCATCTTGCACGCCTTTCGGACAAGGTCCTGAGCAGGTGCCTTCCTCCTTCGATACTTTGGAGAACCTCCTCATTTGTAATGTGGTCTCTCCAGGAAATTCCTAATAATCTTCTATAGGACCACATCTCAAAAGCCTCTAGTCTCCGTTTATCTCTTTCGGATAGGCACCATGTTTCGCAGCCGTACATCAAGATACTCCACACATAGGTCTTGATGAGGAGTATTCGCAGTTTTAGGTCTATATTATTTGATTCAATTACTTTCGACCTTTTATTGAATGCAAGCCTAGCCTGGTGTATACGGCTGTCGACCTCGCTCTTAGACCGACCGTCCCATGTTATTTTGCTCCCGAGGTAGACAAACTCCTTGGTGTTCTTTAGTGGAACTCCTGCCATCTCTACTCTCATCTGGTGTTGCGTTCGGCCTACAGTCAGCAGCTTTGTTTTGTCTTTATTTATCTTCATGTTGTAGTTGTTTTGAAGAATGATTTGCATGGTTGTTAAGGCCTCTTGCAGTTCTTCTTCGCTTTCAGCATCCAAAGCAATATCGTCAGCAAACCTTATCATATCCACCTTTTGCCCGTGTATCTTTACACCTTTTCTGTGACTCATTCTCTCTCTCAAGTCGTCAATCGCACTCTGTATATAAACGTTAAAAAGAACAGGTGACAGAGAGCATCCCTGTCTCACCCCTTGTCTTATACTGGCTTCTTTTGTATCATTGCCACATCTAATTATAGCGGCCTCATTCTTGTATAGCGCCTGGATAATTCGTCTATCTCTATATTTGATATCAATTCTCTTCAGAATCTCGAAGAGTCTTTTCCAATCTACTTTGTCGAAAGCCTTCTCCAGGTCTATGAATGCGATGAATGTGTTTTGGTTTCTTTTTATTCTTTTTTCTAGTAGTATTCGTAGCGACAATATTGCTTCTCTGGTTCCTACACCTCTTCTAAAGCCATACTGGTCTCCGGAAAGGATGTTCTCTACTTTTGGTTCGATTCTTTTTAGAATGATATTAGTCAATATTTTTGAGGCATGGGATGTTAGGCTAAGAGTTCTGTGTTGTTCACATTTCGTCGTGCCTGCCTTCTTTGGTAATGCGACAATTAGGCATTTCTCGAAATCCTCCGGTATCTCTCCAGTCTTATACATAAGATTGGAGAGATACCGGATAATCTTGTATAAGATTTATTATAAATTAATGAATCTTTTTTTAAATTTTTTTTTTTCGATAATTTTTCCGATGTTTTAATAGCTATTCTGGTATTCGGGACGGAGACAAATACAGGAAATCAAAGATCATAAAAATCGGTCTAGCCGTTCTTGAGTTATAAATGGTGTAACTAACCCGACTTTGTTTTAAATATTAAGATTATTTAAGATCAATTAAATTTTATTTTTCCAAACTGGAACTGATCGGAGAGTATTAAATCGTATGCGAGAAACGATAAAGTAGGTACCAAGAGTATTTTATTAATTAATGACACTTCGTTTGAAATGTGCATGTATTTCGTTGTCATATACTTAGATTTTTTTAAAGAAAGACAAACATTCTCGGATTACGAATAACCCGACAATATTTGAAAACCTCCTACTACCACCACAGTAAGCCGAAAATGTTGCTTGAGTCGTGATGAATGACTTAGCCAGCCGAGGAATCGAATACGGAACGCCTGGGATGCCCAGAAACGATGCCCAGAAACGATGCCCAAATGCGATGCCCACTCAACCATTGACCGGTAGATGAATTAATAGTGTGGTAAAACGATAGAAGTCGCAATTTTTGAAGTTTGCTAACATTCGAAAGCTAAGTTAATTATTTTGGAAAGCAATAATCCTGAGGCAGAAATGTGTTTTTATTTTGTTCACATTTTTGACAAATTTAAATATTTTACAAATCAATATCTGAATATATTTTTTTTAAATTGTGTTAAGCGATTTTGACATTTTTGGAGAAAAATCTTGGAATTCGTCAATCATAAAGTAATTCATAATGTACGATTAAACTAGATATCTAATGATTTTGTATTAATTGCGAGCAGATTCTAGAAAATTGTTGAGAAGTGATTAACTAATTGATTCTTAATGAAGGAAATTCCAAGGGTACTCACGGTCATGACTTTGTTTCTCAAGGGTCTATTAGCAGATTTGCACATAGAACGTAGACTATCACAGTTATAGAGGAAGTATTGTGCAATAACGCACGTAATAGTTTTACGTTTAGCTTATCCGTAGTATCCACTGTTGAAAGTATATACTTACCTTTGCATGTCGTCCTTTATGTAATACAACTCTCATACATAGATACCTCAACACTTTAACAATAACCCAGTCCCTTTAATAAAGTTCACCAGAGTTGTCATTGGAAATGAAGCTATATCTTCTGGTTCGACAATGTGTATTCCCAGGTCTCATTTCCCCTCTTCACTCGTCTTTGGTTCCTTGAAGGCCCCACGAGGGAAGAGGGCTTTATCTCTCCTCTCCACTCCTTTGTTCCCCAAAGGCTCCACGACGGAGAGTTTACCTCCCTTTGGTTCCCTAAAGGCCCCACAATGGAAGAGTCCACCCCATCTTGGTTCCCCGAGGCCTCGGGGTCTGAGGGAATAGGACTTCATCTCTCCTCTTCACACCTCCTATGCTCCCTAAAGGCCCCACAAGGGAAGAGTTCAAAGAGATGGTGTCATTTTTCCTGTCACTCCTACATGGTTCCCTGAAGGCCCCACATGGGAAGAGGACATCATTTCTCCACTTCATTCCTCCTTGGTTCCTCAAAGGTCCCACGCCAGAAAAAAAAATCTGAACATTTCATCAAATATTTGAAGTTTATTTTCTCATTCTGTGTAAGTTCTATTCAAGCTGTGTTAATTTTTAAGTTTTATGAAGCAACTGGCGTATAATTATATAATAACAGAACTTGACTAGAATTTACACAGAAAGTGAAAATTAACTTCAAATATTTGATGTTTTTTTAACATTTTTTGAAGCAATCCGTCCTCACTACTGATTTTAAAATAGTTTTATTATGAACCGAAGGCAAAAATTTCGTTTTTATTTTTTATTTTTCAAATTTTATTTTTTTTACTCCAAATAATGTCAGGAATAACGATTAAAGTATGTCAAGTACATCCCTTAACGTTATGAAAATTAAAAAGGTACACTTACCTACCCGCATCTAAAAATAATTTCAAAATTTCATACATTTAATGATATGTAATATAGATTATATAAACAAGCTAAAATTTGGGAGGCGGGTTTGGGTACCGCCACCCCGGGAATAGTTTATTGATGTTTATTGTTATTGTTTTGATGACTTAGCAGGGGTACCCTGGTTCATAGGGTGAGGGTTGTCCAGGTGTTGGCGGCGGATGCGTCTGACCGAGAGTGACCTTCTTACCTCTCCAGCAGGTCTCTCTCGACCCGTCGCCTTCCACCGCATTGAGAGGATTCATTTATCATTCCTCAACATAATGATCCCCAGATTTCTAACCTTCGTGTCTTTTTCCTTACCAGATCTTCCTCCCATTCCTTTTCTTAAAAAAACCCTCCACTTAGCTTCCTCAAAGTTGACATTGTAGGCTCTGTGAGAAATTGTTTTCTTTGGGCCTCCTATGTGGAACTAATGTGCAACTAAAAAAGCTCTAAACAACAACAAAAATAACGTATTTAATTAACATGGAAAATATATTTCTTGATTATTTCTTACTGGAGGAGATAACCACTGGAGCGACAACTTTTTGGTGATCAGTTTGAATATTTTCCACCCACGTTAAAAAAATCATGTCTCCGATTTTTAATATGCAGACGTACAAACTGATTATAGTTCCATATATCCAATAAATTCACCTATCTTTTGTCGATTATCACATATTCGTAGGATTTATAAAAAAAAACCGTAAACTTCTACTTAATTACTTCCAAATAAGGGAAAATTTGCCAAAATTGGCAGCAAAGCAATCCGTGGTATTTTAAATAGTGCCATATTGTGGCAAAAAGCGCTCCAGTGGATACGTAAAAAATCTTAATTACTCGTTGATATCTTTAATTGGTATTTACTTTTATTTAATATTTTAACTCACGGATAAACAATAAATCAAGGAATCGTGGAAAACTTTTCGATGAAACTCAACATTTATTCTTTGAAAAGGAGGCAGTAAACAATACACCCATTTGTAGTAAATATCCTCTAAAACTGTTGGTCTTTAATGATAAACAATATTTTAATGAT
Organism: Limnephilus lunatus; assembly: GCA_917563855.2. Classification (NCBI taxonomy): domain Eukaryota; kingdom Metazoa; phylum Arthropoda; class Insecta; order Trichoptera; family Limnephilidae; genus Limnephilus; species Limnephilus lunatus. Next base: position 93,426,678 of record OU830596.1, on the reverse strand, counting down.
CGTAATATCGGCATGATTTTATTGGCGCTTTACAGTGGTTGAAATCATTAGCAAAATTCAACATTGATCTGAGATATAGTTTTGTTATTAAGTGGCTATAATTTATCAAAAATATGCACGATTCGTGTAGATATATTGTGAATCTATTTTTATTGCAAAATAAAAGAAAAACTTAGAAAACACCACTTTCATTTTTTTAAATACTAATTGCCGACCGTGCTTTGCTACAAACGTTGCTTCTTTAGGGCAGTATAATATTATTTTTCTTAATAAATAAAAGTGAATCGCTAAATGTAATCACATCATAAAATAATCTTCTTCATTTGAACAAATATTTTTTTGGATTTATTTAGGGATTCGCGAAGAGTAACATATTAGAATTAAATCTTTGTTTGAAGTAAATGCCTCCATGTCTTATGTAGTATAAATTGAAATACTTTTTTATATCTTACATTCTCGGGACTTCTTCTACTTTTTTATTAAGGTTGCAATAAAGCCACTATTTCCATTTAATCTTTTGAAGTTTGAATGGGAAATGAAGTAGGTATTGACAGATTTATTCACATAAAATGTACATTTCTATCCAGTTCTCTCACAAAATGTTTAATTCGGTCTAAATTTGGCAAATATATTCAAAATGTGTTATTTTTTTCCCCAATTCAAACACGAGATGTTTTTCTCTATTGAATTTGGTGGTTGATAACAAGAAATTACAAAATTGTAATTAGTTTTTAGAAAATTTTTAGAAATCTGTTATTTGTGAATTTAAATAATAATAAAAAAAAATCGAGTGCAGTTTTCATGCGATCTAAGCGAAACTTTACCGAAACAATCTCAACCAATACTTTAAAAGTGAGGTCATAATCGAATCGACCAATGAGCGCAGACCTAGCGTAATTTTCGTTTGTCAACCAATAGGAGCCTTTAAAAGTGACATCATAATTAAAGCGGCCAATGAGCACAGTTGATGCGTCGCAGGTGTAGTAATCGTCATTTCCGTTTCATCCGAAATCCTAATCACAGCGGGGCTATAGAAGTTTCACACCAAAAATGTTTTTAAAACCGGTTAATAGATCTATCACACAGAGGTAGGTTCAACAAAAATAGTTTAAGTTGTTTTTGATATGATCTATCACAAATGCACAATACAAATAATATTCGTAATTCAAGTGCCATATATTTGTGTTTCGTGATTAATTATTTCGCCCAGGTAGAACAAGAAATCCTGGATTCGATTCCTAGTTGCGACCGTTAGCTTTTTAATTTAATAACCTTCTTCTTCAATTACATATTACATTGATGGGAATAACTTTAAAAGAAATTGTAAAAAATAAAATTATTCTAATAAAAAAATTGAATATTATTTTGATTCGTTGTATGAACTTCATCATCACTATTGTCTAGTACCTATTCTATACCAACTAGGTACAATACGTACTAAGCCTGCAATATATTATGAATATAGTTAAATACCAATCTTAGTTCACCATGTTATCATGAAAACGTATGCAGGTCTACGAAAATCTTTCGCAAATCAGCATAAGGCTGTCAAGGTCACATTTCCAATAACTCTATAAGGAACTATTGATATTAATATGCTAATCAATCACTATAAAAATGTTTTACCAGTCTATACAACTATGGAGTGTTGTTGAGGCGACCTTGAACGTGTATAGGCCTTTACGAGCTGTAAAACATCTCAATGGAAGTTCATAAAATATGGACTCTAATTTTCTCTATCACGCTGAAAATAACCAAATGCAATAATATGAAATGTATAAAACAGTTATATTATAATTAAAAACTTGTCGTGTTTAATTTTCACCCACACACTGATGTAGATATCTGTCTTTCACGGTTAGTACGTAAAATGTATACATTTTTTTATTTTGTACTAATTAACTTTAATAATGATGGTAAGACTTTTGAGAAGCAGATTTATGTTTGTATTGAACCTTTATATTTATGAAATCTGTTCTCCTGGAGTTTTTCATTAATTTAATTAATCTAATATTTTAATTGTTTTTCCAGTATTAACCCATTAACATTATTTTCAAGTATACATACATTTTTATAAAGCGTTTTGGACAGCAAGATATTTGCACAGCTGACCAGGTAAACTTCTAAAGTCTAAATAGTGAAACTTTAAACAATAAACTGACTTAAATATATTTTTTTTATTTTCTACCAACACATTAACAAATTATTGGTTTTATACCTGCTGACATAACCGTGGGTATGCATCACGATGCGTTCTTAGAAATTCATTATTGATCTATTTATTGTAAATAAACCAAGGGACGTCATTAAACACATCATAGTATAGTTGACCTAAAAACCAATTATTCACAATATTATGCCAGATTCCTCCCAAGCAACGCCTTCAAGCCAAAGGCTTCGTTTTCGATCAACAAACACACCTGTACATGCAACATACAACTTACATCCAAGCAACGATGACGGAAGTTAAAAGGCTGTACACTTTGCCGTACCCACAACATAACACGAGATTTGGAGGTCAGGAACTTGGCGCGATATAAATGGATTCCAGTTCCAGATACTGCATCAGTAGTCCATATCGGCCTTTGTCAAGCACACCTCAACAGTGCAACTAATTCGCGGTGAAAAGTTTTAAATGTAAGTGTTTATTTTTTGCTTCAAAGTTTTTGCATTTAACGGTTGTTAATTTTACAATTTTGGAATCATAAGCGTGAAAAGTATTAGCAATTCTATGTGTGTTTTAAGACTGGTGTACAACGCGCAACCTTTTTTAAAACTATAAAGGCGCATTCAAACAGTGAAAAATCTTTAACGTGAAGGAAATAATAGAAACCTTTTTAAATATGAAACCCAATCAACAATAATTACATCAATATTAATATTAACAAGTTTTGGCTTATTATTTTTTTAATCTCATTGTGTTTCAAATTATTATTTATTTTAGTATTTCAAATATAAAACCATTGTTTTGAGCGACATTATTTTTATTAAGAAAATATCATAGCTTCTCTATTTTAATCATACTTTATTTATTTATTTACAAACGCGTACGAAAACATCTTCTATTTCATGGTAGTATTTATTGACATACATTTTCATTCATTATAAATAATTTCGATGTTTGCTACTAAGTATACTGAATACAATATTTTAAATAACCAGAAGCTAAAAATGTTTAGTTTTTCAATTGTTTAAGCTAATTAAGAGTTTTATTATTTAAAAGTTTTGGTTGAAATCCATCGTAAATAAAGTATACTAAAATCAATTATTTAAGCTTAATTCCACTTTTATATCTTCCTGACCGTAAGCAAAATAATGTGCATTCTGAAGATGGATGTGATTGTCCGAAACTGGTCCGGTCGGAAAGGCATAAAATTTAATTACGCTTTAGTAACCTTATGTTAAAATGCATAAAAGGGAAGTAAAATTTATGTTTTGACCTCAGATATTATAAATGATGACTGAATAAAAGCAAATTTACCAAGATGATGAATAAAAAATATTTTTACGCCAAGATTTTTTGCTTGGCCTAAATGTAAAAATCTGCATTAAAAAAACGTTTCGTTATTTACGAATTCATTTGCAACTAAAGGCAATTCTTTTTAAGGTTAATTCCATTTATATGCTTGCTAAATGATTTTATTTGCTAAAAGCACTATTATTTCAACATCACTCAGTTTTATTTTTTTACTTATCGACAAATAAAGACGAAATAACACTTTATTGCGCTCAAATTAAAAAAATATTATTAAACAAATTATTAACACAAAATAAAATATTTTGGGATTTTTTTAATGCTCTTGAAACATTGCTTTTGGACTGCCCGAATCTTAGACATATTTTTAGGTGCATACGTGTAATCCGGAAGAAAAATCAGTTGACCTCTGTAAATCGTCGCATCAAGTTACTCAATTATTTTTTTTATTATATTTCAATTGGTTTTTAGTTAAAAAAAATACAAGTGTGCAGTTCACATGCGGTAGAAGCGAAACCTTCAGAAAACTAAATAGACAAGCGTGGGGAGGCTACTAAGCACCGCACAAAGACCGATTATTGTAACTTATTCTCTCGCAAGCTAAATCCTATAGATGTATGTGTTTGTCTCTTTTTAGTGTCGCTTTTCGTTTCATCGAGTTTCAGATCACAATGGTGCTAAGAAAGTTTTCACTTTAAAAAGTAAACGAATTTCAATTACTTTTTATGATATTATAAGATATTTGAAATGTATTCGTTTCATTTAAGATTAAGGCTCTATAAATATTTACAACGGAATGCAATCAAATCCTTGAATTACGGCTGACATATTAATTAATACGTTACCGCTGAACAAACAAATAAAACCGAAGGATCTGCTCGTGGAACTTATTTAAATCATAAACTAATGCAGCGGCTGACCTAATTCCAAATGACTAATTAATTATTCAAACTAATGAGGTTACGCAATTCAGCTCTTTGGAATGCCAAACCTATCTCATTAAAATTATTATTTGTATTTAGGAACTAAATAAAATAATGTTTTATTCATTATTTTACTAGAAAAATCCAGATAGCTAACGTCTGTACGATTGAAATTTGAGAATCTGGCTAAGAATGTAAATCTGACGCCGCGCCTTATGCCAAGCCATCTTCGTACTTGAATTTTGTTAAAAATTCAAATTTGTAATTCGGTTTCAAATTCAAGTATTCGTCAAAAGATAGCGCCACTTACGTTAGCAAATCCCGCGAGGAAATGCCCCTTGCAGATATAAGTACTACGGATTTGTAAATTTTAATATCTCTCCGAATATGGAAAGATTGAAGCGCCCTTGAGGTGATTTTTCACAAAAACGGCGCTCTACAAATTGTCCAATTATTATTATTAGGGTAATACTTAACGTTGTGAATATTAGTATCATGCGGCTATATATTTATTGTGACGTCATTGCCTATCGCGGTTACTTTGTACCGGTGACTAGCTGTCACTGGATCACAGTGGATCCGAGGAACCGGCTATTTTTGGAACCTGTTTTTATAAAATGGTCACCAACACTCAAACTGGGCGAAGCCGAAGCAAAAGCCGCAGCAGGGCCTAGAAGCAGAAACCTGCGGGGCGGATTTTTATCTGCTAGTTGTGATATATTGCACTTCAATGTTGTTTTGCGAATAAAATGGGTAAAAGAAAAATTTGATAGAAAAACGTGATAGCTATTCATATCTACTCAATTATTTTATTTACATAAAAATAAGAAAGCATTTCAAGATCATTTCAATTTTGTTAATCTGAATATTAGATTTTTTTCTGTTTATGTGGGAGCTCCTTGTTCCAACCTCCCGAAGCCAGGAGATCTACGACATCCCTAATTTTGATAAATTTGAGCAGGTCGTGTTAGGGAAGGGTAGGTTAGAAGTAACTGGTTTTTAAAATCTGGTTACTAAAATTACGCCATTTCTCCAAAGGGATAGGCAGAGAGGATGGACCATCAAATAACTCTGCATACCCTTATGTTATTCCGACTTGACCCGACTCAAGTATTTGGTTCTTATTATTTTTTTTCTTAAAAAATTAGACTCCACACAGCATATCCAAAGGTAACATAGGCCTTGACGGATTTTTTTTCCTCAGGGCGTCCTGTGTGGAACTAATGTAAATAAAACCATTAAGCTTCCCTTTCTTAATCTTACTCATCACTGATAAATCAGCGTTATTTCGATACGAATCTCCATATTTTACACACGGTTTATACCTACATTGTTTTACCACACATACGCCATCTGGTTTCTAAACATAGCTAAAGCCATTTCAAACACGTTTTGATAATGATTGGATATAAACATTCTGAAATTGTAGAGTAACTGATACGAACTCGCTGTCAATATATTAAATTTGCGTAATAACGATTTTTAATTATTTTTATTTACTTAGACAATTTATTTGTTTTGTTACAACATCGTTTGATAACAATCTGAAATGACGATTGCATAAGTCCAGTAAGTGGGGTCAATCCATCAGCACGTGACACTGAAAAACACTGAATTATTCAAACCGCACTGTACGGTTCTGTGAAACAATCGCTTCAATTCGGTCTGCATAATAAACGCTTTAGAAATTTTCACCAACGGCGAAATGCCCATAAAATTGCATAAGTACGAATAAAGATCTATGTAACACCTTTCTTGAAGGTACTGTTGAAAGTCATGCAAATTTTTTTCATGCTAAACGGTTTCATGACAGTTGATCCTCCGGCAATTGGGCCCCCAACATATTTATATACAACTAGCTGACCCGTAGAACTTCGTACCACCTCAGAATCAATAACTGTTATGTTAACTTATTAGCTGCATTAAATTCAGTTTTTTTATTAAGTTAAAAATTACACAATTAAGCAATTATCAATGTGCAACAGTCGTTGTTTTGTTTTTATCAGTGTCAGAGATGTATACGGATTTATAATTTTGGTGATTTTATTACTTTCCACTTACTTACTGGAATTGCGTTTCATTTTCTTTATACCTGGGTGTGAGATTGATTATAATTATTGTATTTTTCCTTTGGAGGGGTGCAGACATAGGTTCACCGTTTGTCCCATTTTCGACTGTTGACATTTAGTGTGTAAGAAAGAGGGGTAGCATTATAAGTTTAAGAACAAAAGCAAAACGATCAATGACACACGTCAAAAACGTTGACATTTGACGTTTTTGAATTTTCGTTCAAAATTCGTTAGATACAAAATGTATGAGGAAAAGAATTTTCTTCATAAACATTTTTTTCGTAAATTTTTCCGATGTCCACAAATCCAATAAATCAAAAATCATAAAAATCGGTCCTGCCGTTCTCGGGTTATAAATGGTGTAACTAACCCGACTTTGTTTTATATATTAAAGATATGCAGTGGGTTTAGGAAAAATGCGGTATGCCTACTGACACAAAATATAATTAAGTATCCCTGAAAAGGTTTGCAGTACAGAGAGAATGTACTGCCGAATAACAAATGTATAAAACATATTTTCATTCAAATTTATCAAGAAAAAAACTACTTGTCTATATAATATAATAAACGAGCGTATGAGTACAAAACATCGACACAGTATGAAATAAATTCGTTTGATGTCCATACCATTAAAGGTATGTTTGAAGTCGATTTTAGGTTTGAAATTATTATTTAAATTTAAAATATATGTATACCTATATTATATACTTTTATAATAAATAACACTCACTCATTCAGGATCAACTGTTAGGAGATCAACTGCCAGGAGATCAACTGTCGTGGATCAATTGTTGGTGGTCAACTGTCGAGAGATCAACCGTCGGGGGTCAACTGTCGGATCACCGTGTATTGTCTTAACGAAAAAAAAATATTTTTAATGCGTTACTTATGCGAAATGTATTACAGAGATGTCATGGCCACTTTATTTTTTACATTTGTTCAAATTTATTGTGTGACGAATACGAAATCGTTGAAACAATCGTGATTTAAAATTCAGGCATTATTAGTATTTATTTTTGTATTGTGGGAAACACAATTAAAAACGTATTTTATGTGCAGGTCCGTATATTTATCTGTGCAGTCGTGGTATTTCATGATAATATTATTTATTCCAAATGTAGGTATATTACAGAGGATAAAAGTTTTATTTAGGTTCTTTAATGAATTCCTTTTATACTACCTACAAATACTTTAAATGGATTTCTAGGACAATAAGACAGATACGAGTAAAAAAATCTAACATATCTTGGAAAAATTTAAATCAATTATAAATTAGGTTTTTAATGATATTTGCAAGCACCTAGCTATCTTTCTTTGACACTAGGCCCACACAGGAGGCCCTGAGGAAAATAATTCCCCTCGTGGCCTACGTCATATTTGGGGATGCTGTGTAAAGGGTCTTTTTAGAAAAGGAAGTTGTGGGAAGGAAAAATGTTTGAGGGGTGGGTAGGAGGCAGTGAGTCCAGGAGTAACGGACGTATTAATCCAACCCTCCCACTGCGGTGTAAGGCAACTTTCCGAGTGAAGCGAGGCTGGAGAGATCAAAAGGTCTTGTGGCACAGTTGTGGTTTATCCAATGAATGGTTATCGAGGCGGCGGTACCAAATTGAGATATCTACAAATGATTCACCTATATTTTTTTCTATGTGAAAAGCATCGTACTTTTTGATAATATTTTTTAGTAATTGTTGAAATCATCGCACATTACCTTTTTTAAGGAAACTTTTGAGTCCCCTAGCGTGGCAAAAAAGACCCAATTCCATTGTCAATAATATTCGATAATACAATGTTAGTCAATAATACAATATTAGACGATAACATAATTTTAGTCGATAAAACAGTGTAAGCCAACAATACAATTGGTAATAACTTGATAAAAATAAATTTAATAGCATGTTTTTATCCCTCCACAGAAATCTTCAAAGATGAACTACCTTGTGATTCTCTCCTTGGCCGTGTGCGCCCAGACCACGTTCGCCCAGATCTACTACGACCAGCCCATCGCCTACCAGCTCGCAGCCGCCAACCAGGCATATCAACCCTCAAAATACCAGAAGTACGACTCCATAGTGGCCCCCCCTCACAGGGCGGTTGAGATCAACGCCGCCCACGAGTCCATTCTCCCCCCAGAACTCCTGAAGTCCAAGAGGTTCTACGATAACCCAAGAATTGCCGCCGCCCTCGCTAACGAGTCTTGGTTCACAGAGAAAGAGATGCCCATCAAACACAGGGAAGCAGAAAAAATCCCAAGGGAACAAATCTACAAACTTGCCAAGAATGCTGGTTTCATCGCCAGGAGGAGATGAACACTTTAAACAAAATAAAGATTTTGTTTAATTTGGAGAAAGACTGTTTTAATTTTGGATCATCTTGCCCAATTGTTGTTTTTATTGTGAAAATGTATGACCATTGGATAATTTTGATCTATAAGCTATTTATTTTAGATTTAAGTATGAATAAAGAGAATGAAATATATTTAACTTGTTTTTCTTGTTGTTTAAGGTGTGGGTAAATTTTGTACAGTTTGAATCAAAGATATTGATTTGAATATCTTTGGTTTGAATAGACCCATGTTGTAGGGGGAAGAAACACAAGAGCTGTTCATCACAAGAACGAGTCGTAGAAACGACCCGTTCTCATGTTACAAATGATAGTATTTACATTTATTTAGAAAATTACATTGTATATCATACTCGTTTTATTTATTATAGCTGAACCATCAAACATTCTAATTTCGATTGTGGATCTGTCTGTAAGGGATTATTACCGTTGTTCAATGAGCTCGGATTTTTTAAACATTGGATCGAATTGTGTCAAGAATTTAAATAAGCTATCAAGTACCTAAATACTTCTTTATCTTTATATATTATAAAGCAAAGTCGCTCCCGCTGTCCGTACGCTTAGATCTTTTAAACTACGCAACGGATTTTCATGCTGTTTTCACCAATAGATAAAGTGATTCATGAGGAAGGTATATAATTTAGTATAGATATATAATTTATCAAGGTTTTGTTTAAATTGGTTGAAATAGATAATATATAAATGGAGCGGTCTGGCAAGAGGGCAGTGGGCAGCGGGCTGGCAAGAGGGCGATGTGGATTTGATGTATGAAAAGTAACAGATGGCGTTAGTTACAAAGGTTAGGTAATGGTGTTTATCAGTAGATGGCGTTGGGTTCGTTAGCCACAGCAACGTGTGGACGGGTCTGCTTGTATAATAAAATATTTAAAAAAAAAATTATTGTCTTTTTTTATTTTTTTAAATATTTAATGAAAGAATAGTTAATACATGTCAACAAACAAGTCCTGCAAACAGATGCTTATAATTTAGTTACAAAGTTGGAATTGTGTCCAGAATTCAGATGGGCGATGAAGTTCCTACCTTAGTACATTTTCGGGAATATTTGTTCTTAATCAGTCTACAGTAATTGTTATTGTTCTTTCATAAACTTTCAGCCTCACAATTTCTACAATTATAATATTCCATTATTTTTTACGGGTTCTGCGCTAGTTTATAATAAAATTATTGAACAATGACGTACCTATTAACCATCGTAAATAATATAGCCTATCCCCTTTACCTTACTAATAAGCGTATTATTACAATTTTACCTTAATAAATTTAATTAATAATCGCGTAAAATAAAAAAACACGTTTATTTTAAAGGCCCTGTGTGTGCAATGTTTAATGTTCCTACAAATCAAAAAAGGAGCTTGCGTTTGAGTATTGAAGATTTTGTACATTTTTTTAAGAGTTGTAATAAATAATCTCATGAAGGGAAAAAGATAAAAGAATCTAAACAAATTAACTATTATTCTAATTGCTAATAAGGTTGATTTTGGCTAATGCTTGATGATTCAGTTTTTTTTTTTTTACATGAATCCCGCACAAGAGTCTCAACTGCTCCTGTCTGGAGCCAGTGGGACTATGGCATCCCCAATTGGGGTATGTTGTGAGGCTGAAGATAGTGGGGAGGGGAAGGAGATAGGGAAGATGAAGGTGGGGAAGTATCTGGCTATTCAGATCTTGTCACCAAATACGGCTAAAGCCATTTCAAGCAACGTTTCAATTCTGAACGGTGGTCTTACATTAGGGCGACACTGTGAGTATATTCCACTCTGGAACGTGCCGCAAATATACTGTATATTATTTTAAATTAATAAATTGCGACATAACACAAATTAATCAAATAAAAAATATTTGCCACGCGGGACTCGATCCCGCGACCTTCGGAGTAGGAGTCAAGAGCCTTGCCGCTGGACTATGCCGGCCGTCAAAAGTATATTAAGAACCATTTTTTTTAATTATCTCTACACAGAAGGCCATGAGGAAAATAATTTCCCTCAGGGCCTATGTCATCTGAGATGCTGTATGGGGGGTTTTTTTGAGGAGAGAAAGGAATGAACATTGGTCATGAAGAGACCCATGAACTAGGAAGGAGGAAACACAGAGACCGGTAAATTGTTTCGCAGCCGTGCTGTTGAAAACAAGAACGAGTCGAAGAAGCGACCGTTTTCATGTGTCAAATGTCAACCGTATACACGCGTTTGGCGTGTTTCCAGAGTGTGCAAAGGTGCAAAAGGGATCAATGACACTAGTTCCTTGGAGCGTCTTCCATTGAAATACCGATAGAACAAGGATACCATTCCCACCCAACGCCTGTGCTAGCTAAAGATTGCAATCTATTTTATTAGTTGGGAGAATCCATCAAACGGAGCACCTGTTTCTGCACAGAGTCGTGTTTTTTTTAACTGTGCGTATGCTCAGAAAGTTTAGACATAAGCATGTTAACACAAATTTGCCGAAATATTGAAAATATTATATATTTAAGAGTTTTAAAAAGTAACTTAATTTTTTTTGGAGTAAGTTAAACATTGCCTGATCAACAATATACACGATTCAATAATATAAAGCATTTCTTGAGTTATTGATACGAAAATTGGATGAATTCACCATAAATATACATCATCCCAGCATTATTTTTCTTATCGCTTATCAGATTAGTTCTAATGATTAAAATAATATTATCAAAATACGTTTTTATAAGTATTATTCTTCAAGCAATAATGTAACTCAAGGTTCCATGCATACTTTTTAAAGCAATCTTTTTGATTTTAATCTCTTTTTATTGTAACATGTTGTAATGAGTGTAAGTATTATACTAATATTCTTTGTAGTGCAAGGTTTTCTTTGTAAATATTTTGATTGCCCTTTAATAATAACTTCGCTCGATTAATTATCATGATATGAAATAAATTGAACAAATTTAAACGCATGTTCATTTTTATGGGTACTATTATAATATCGCCCAGTCTTGAATATTTTCAAAAAGGTATTTTTATAAGGAACAATTATTGTAAGTAATAATTATTAGTCTGAAACACTCATCAACATTGAAAAAATCTCCCGAGAAAAGATACATGCCGCTGACAAGACTCGAAACCGCGTCCTTCTGATTTCCAGTCAACTGCTCTTATACAGTGAGACACGTCGGCTTATCTCCTGCCCGCTAAATAATTCAATATATACTAGTGTTTCATTCAACAATTACTGCTTATTATATTTTTCCACCTGCAAAACAACCAACTTCTTTTTATATGAGAAAGGCATTGTAAGTAATAAATCTACCACTAGGTGGCGTCGAGACAAATTATGTCTATATTTTTGGTGAAATACTTAAACTCGTCAAATATTTATTATTATTTTTAATTGATAAACTAATGTTTAAGACATGATTTGTATGCGTAGCACAAAGGGAGACAATTATTAAAAGTAATGATTATTAGCCTGAAACACATCTACATTGAAAAAATCTCCCTTGAAAAGATACATGCCGCCGACGGAACTCGAACCCGCGTCCTTCTGATTTCCGGTCAACTACTTTTATCCACTGAGCTCGGCTTTATAAGGAATATACAACATAATGGAGAAAAAAATATACACATACTGTTTTTTGTTGCTTTAGGCAAACTACTTATTACAATATCTGTACAGATAAAATAAATTGTACGTAATAAGGTAATTACAGAGTGTCAGATGAGTTTAAAAAAAATAAATATGAATATATTGAAATATGCAAAGGAAAAATGCTCTAATCAAAATATTACGAAGAAAATCACATTGACGAGAACAAAAAAAAAACATTATTGATGACTTATTCCGCATCTTGGTTAATTCGGAATATTTTTTATTCAATCAGTTAGATTTAGCTTTATTATAACGATAAGTGAGTGTTTATGTCGGGGGAGATGAGTGCATGCGATGTGCAAGTTACATTTTTAATTTTCTTTGAAATTAATTCAATTCATGCGATTCACGCGATATACGAACTGCACTACGCCATATTTATATTAATATTACTTTCATAGACAACCAATGCTGCCAAACACAGAAAAAATATTATTGCCATATAAAACAATAATTTATTCATTTTTAAAAGTGAATTCATTATTGACAAGTTTGAACCTGTATTTAACAAGTTCAAAAGAACATGGAAAGAAAGGTTTTATTATAATTACACCATTACGCGTACCCGTTAGACAAACCCTGCTTGCCGTACAAGCCATTCAAAACCAGGGATGTATATCTTATTGATGGATGACACGCAGCTTGAACCTCAACCCAGTAGTACTGGGAATGATTCGAATTAAGTACTTTCGTTGTTTTTAGAATTTATTTTATAAGTTTGGTACCCACTTCCGACAAATGTCATATTTGTTTTACAAATTTTTCAAAAAACCCTTCGACAAATGTCATATTTGATTTCCAATTTAAAAAAAAACCTCCACACAGCATCCCAAAAGATGACTTAGGAAAATAATTTCCCTAAGGGCCTCCTGTGTGGAGGTGGAGCTCGTGTAAAAAAACTTGAGAAAAGTACCTACGTTTCCTCTATAAAACAAACTCTTATATGACTTATTCAGTTGTGTCTTCAAATACTTAATGTACTAGTGACACCTATAGAAAACGAACGAAGTTTCTTCGACTAGCAGAGATACAACACATTGTAGAGGCTAGACTTTTCCTTCACTAACATACTACAGGCACTACAGCCAATAAGGTTGTATGAAAATAAACCAGTTTATCATATCCAACAATAGATGGCAGTATGAAAAAGTATTTAGCATCGGTACAATTTTATTTGTGATGTACCTAAGTTACCTTTATTTTATGATAGAAGTTATAAAAGTTGAATTTTCCAGCAAACACACATAAAATAAAATTATCTGAACAACACAAAGCCTTTTTAAAATTGTCTTCAATTTTTTTTTAATGAAACATCTAGAGATTAAAACGTTTAAGGCGTAAAAGAATGCATAATCTGCTCTTTCATAGATGGCGCGAGTTTATATAATTTATGTATTATCTATATATACGAGTTTATAGTATTATATTTCATAGATAGCGCGAGTTTAAATACTTTATGTACATATAGTATTATATTTCATAGAAGGCGCGAGTTTATATTCTTTATGTATTATCTGTGTATATATAGTATTATATTTCATAGATGACGCGAGTTTATATAATTTATGTATTATCTATATATACATATTTTTTTTTTTTACATGAATACGTCACACGAGTCCCAACTGCTCCCGTCTGAAGCCAGTGAGACTATGGCATCCCCAATTAGGATATGTTGTGAGGCTGAGGGTTGGGGGGAGGGGAAGGAGATAGGGAAGAGGAAGGTGGGGAAGTACCTGGCTATTCAGATCTGGTCACCAAACACGGCTAATGCCGTTTCAAGCAACGTTTCAATTCTGAATGGTGATCTTACACCAGGGCGATACAGAGAGTATCTTCCACTCTGGAAGTATATTCCAGAGAGAGAGTATCTTCCACTTTATGTATTATCTATATAATATACGAGTTTATAGTATTATATTTCATAGATGGCGCGAGTTTATATACTTTATGTATTATTTATACATGATATTATATATTTTCAACACTTCCTTCAAATTATGGTTTAAAATATTAAGATGAATTAATTGTTTGCCGCCTTACAGTCATACACAATATGAATATTAATAAATAGTTTTTCTAATAAACAATATCATATCTTTCAAGAAAGGCTTACAAATTGATTTAAAAGGTATTTTTACCCCTCAGTTGCTGAGTTGGCGTCCCACCCAGGCGTCGTGTGTTCAATTACTCGGCTGGGTAAGTCCTCCATCAGGTCACAAGCAACGTTTTCTGCTTAATATGGTGGTAGTAGAAGATTTTCAATGTTATCGGTGATTAGATCCAATATTATACTTTCTTGAAAGATTTTACTTTATTTATGAACAAAACTATAAATCAAATTCAAATTGCTTATGTACGGGCGCTAAACAATCAATACATTTTAATATTTTGAAGTATAACTAGCAGTTAGTATTTTTTCCTAAAATAATTAGACTCGCGTCGTCTATAAAAGAGCAGATTTGTAATTCTTATAAGTATCACCTTAATTCAAAGGATTTTTGATGATTTGTTTTTAATCTGGTTTCTGGTGGTATTTCTAATAATTTCAAGTGCGTTCATATTTATAATGTTTAATCTGTAGAACCCGATTTTAATTTTAATCTACTGTAAGGATTCAATTTATTTATTGTTCACAAGTATTGTTGTGTCCATATTATCCAGCCACTAGTCCAGTCAAGTAAAAAGGTGTAGAGTGCGTGAGCAAGTACCTACCTAAGCGATTCATTCAGAAACTTGTTCAGGGTGCTTAGGGTGCGAACATACCAAAAGTCTTGAAGTCTTGGTGGAGAGATAGGGAGGGAGTGGGGGGGGGGATGGTCCAAATTTTCGGGTTTCCGCTTATATCACAAAAGGTGCGTCGCAGGGGCAAAAATTATGAAATAAAAATATTGAAAAAAAAATAATGAGCTCTGGCATTATGAAATTTGGGGAATCGGGCGAGGGGAGTGGGAGAGGAAAGGGGGAGAAGGCGGAGTAAGAACGCGAGAGGGGGGACACGAGAGAGGAAGGGAAGCGGAAGGGGAACGGACGACAGGGCACGCACAACGTTTTTTTTTGTTAATGGCATAGCAACGCTTGTCGGGAACTTCCTAATAGATAATAAAATAATGATTCTAGGAATTTATAACAAAACAATGATAGTTTTCTGCAAACGCAGGACATCGCACTTCCTTCTGGAAACAATAGGTAAATGAATCATAAAGTTAAGCTCAAAACCTCCGCTTGGCCCTATTTTACAGCAGGCTAATCAATCAAAGTGATTTGTAATTCACAAGCTCGTGTGAGCGATAGATAGCTTGTGTTCGTCTCTTGTAGTAATCATAATAAATATTCTCCGGCTGAGTAGATCGCTATGGAATATAGAAGAACCTTCCGCGGAAGGTGAAAGGAAAATTGGTAGTTCGCCTCTCTTGTACGAATACCTTCATTCCGAAATGTTTACACTGCGTCGTGCCCTGATGGGTACCAAGACCACGGATCTCCAATCATGGAAAAGTTATTATATCAGGTATTTAAATATAATAGATAAATTAAATAAAGTAGGTATTTAATAATATCATCACCCCTCTTGGCTTTACAACCATTGGTGGGTCTTGGCCTCCTCAAGAGTCTTCCTCCACTCATCTTGGTTTTGTGAGAGCTCTCTCCAGTTTAGAGGCTCCAAGGTAGATATATCTTTGAGGACGTTGTGGCTCCTTCTTAATCTTGGTCTTCCCAGGCTCCTTCGCCCTATCAGTCTAGAGTTCAGCAGGGACTTAGGTACTTGATACTCGGTCATTCTCTCTACATGACCCAGCCGTCGAAGTCTTCCCAGTTTTATAAATTTCGTGACGTTTAGATCCTTAAGCAGAGTATATAGCTCATTGTTGTAACGTCTGCGCCAAAATCCATTTTCTAAAACCGGTCCGAAGATACGCCTCACAATTTTCCTTTCAAAAACATAATAACAAATGATATTAAAAATAAATCTTGAATTTCTGCACTTTATTCGATCGTCATCCTTGTTGCACATGAGCGCTATACTAGGAGGCACTGCAAAACCTTGGTAATTGCATAAATTGCCTGCTTGCGTTATTATAGCACACTCTTAGCTGGTTCAGCTACTTTTCATCCAGCGACATAATACCCCCAAGACAAAATATCCCCGACAAACGATCCTACGGACAAAAAATCCTCCGACAAAATATTCTACGGAAAAAACATCCTCCAACAAAATATCTACTAAAACCTAACCTAACCCAAACTAACAAAAAATGGGGCAAAAATAATACAGACAACCTGTAAAGATAATTAATTATTGTTATAAAATAAAACAGACATCCTGTGAAGAGAAGATAGTATTGGTAGTTCTTAATCGAAGAATGATACAGTAAAAAGTGACCGAATTGGATATAGACACCTTAGCTCAATTGGTAGAGCTGTTGCCATGAAAGCAGAAGGTCCTGGATTCGAGTCCCAGAGGTGCCAATATCTTTTTCTGATTTTTCTGTCTTCAGATTTTCGATTGATTTTCGCTAATATTGTTTTCATTTAATTAAATATTAGAATTTGAGGTTTTAATCATAACGTTAAAAATATAAATAAATGAACAATAAATTATTGTTCAAAAACAGTAAAATGTTAAATAAGGTTAGGTTAGGTTAAGTTAGGTTAGGTTAGGTTTTAGTAGATATTTTGTTGGAGGATGTTTTGTCCGTAGGATATTTTTTCCTTGGGATATTTTGTCGAGGGATAATTTGTCGCGGGACGAAGAGTCGCGGAACCCATTTCGAGTAGTTTTAATCATTGAATTTATTAGACACTACAATCCTAAATTAAAATTAATTTCAATAATTTCTTTTCGATATTCTAACTAATCTGCAGACTCACAAAACATCATTTGAGAACCATTGACATGTTTAGATGCAGCACGCCGCCAGTCGTGACACACGATACGAAGATGATACTCCAACTCATGCAAACTTCATATGTAGACCCACCCACACAACCTTAAAACATTCGCGTTACGCAACAGAACTAAATAAATGTAAATTGTTCCAAATGGTCAAATAATTATTAATCATCTCATTCCGTAAAACAGCACCGTTGCGAAAATCTCCCGAAAGATTAATGACTTATAAACGATGCGGGACTAATTGGGATATTTTTCCATCAACGGGTGTTTTAAGGTCATGTACCAATGGCTTAAATTATCAAGTATTCGATTTGATATAATAAGAACGATCGATATCATCTGTTTTGTGGTCAGAATTATTGCGTTTTTTACCGTGAAATTGTAGAGTTATGTATGTTAGGCTGGGTCGTCATAGTAATTTTTCTAATTTGGATACGTCATGTAGGGGAAAGTGGCAAATGGAAGAAGATGGAAAATCTCCCGAAGGATTAATGACTTTAAACGATGCGGGACTAATTGGGATATTTTTCCATGAACGGGTATCTTACCGATGGCTTAAATTATCTTAATTCTTCGATTTGATATAATACGGTTCGCTGATTTAATAAGAACGATCGATATCATCTGTTTTTTGGTCAGAATCATTGTGTTTTTTACTGTGAAATTGTAGAACTTTTTTTTATTTTCATTTATTTTATGGTATAATAATTTACATCTTAATATTAATTTACATCTTGGAGTTAATTACTACCCTTCCATTTGAAGCTTTTGCTTGTCTATGGAAGGGGAATGTACATAAATGCAGTCATTATTTTACACATAAATAATTAATTGTACATGTATTAATGTGTAGTAAGTACAAGTTGGTACGGTGGAAAATAACAAAGGTATATAATATATTTACTGTAGGATTAAATTGGTATTTATACTTTTATTACAACTAAGAAAATATGGATAAGAATGAATGAACATGATTATATATGGATTTTGAAAAAAAATAAGGAATTTTACGGAAAATAAAGGATATTTTTATAGGATTAATTTAGGTGGCAGTAGATTTTTTTTTCAAGTGTTTCTTGACAGAGTGATATATTTGGGTATTATCATTAATGCTTCTGATTTCTTCCGGTAGACGATTGAAAAAAGTTCTTCCCTAGTAACTATGTACGTAAGGCTGGGCCGTCTTGATAGTTTTATCTTATTTGGTTACGTCATGTGGGGGGAATTGGTGAAGGGAAGCAGATGGGAAAGCAGAAGGTTAGGAGGTGCATGGCTTTTCAAATCTGCTCACTAAACATGACTAAAACCATTTCAAACTATGTTTACTGAATTATGGGCGATATTAAGAAATACGATAGAGATAGAGAGTATTTACCACTCATTAAATCCAACTAATTATGTAGAGAAAACCAATGGATAAATTGTTTAAATAAAAATAATAATTTGATTACCGGCACAACTCAATACCTACTACCTAATGATCTGCAAACTAAGCTATCTAAATAGTCCCATTAAAATCGGCCCATCCTAATGTATGTATTTGATTGTAATTGAATGGAACCACGTTGCATAATGATACTGAATGCATACACAGATCTTTATATAGCACATTATTAGGCTGTTCAATGAATGCCGAATTGACGATGATCTTATTAAAATATCTTTTGTAGCGTTTCTTAAGGACCATGATCTGATTTCGTTAGTGTAAATTATAATAGCTACTGACATAAACAACAATTATTTATAATGAATGTGAAATTATTATTAATGGTAAAGTATATTATGTTTCTCCGTTTATAGCATTTCAAACCATACCGTCAATTACATGCACAGAAAACCAGATTAAAAAGGTTATTGCCGCGACCAGGACTTGAACGTCGAATCTATCTGCATTCGAGCGACTCTATACCAACGGAGCCACATGAAAAGCTTCAGAACTGTGATCATTTATGGCGTAGTGTTTGAGAGTATTAATTTGTTCCTATTAAGCACTAGCTGAAGAACTCGGCCTTGCCAGGGCTTTACACCCAGTTTTTTGGAAATTTAAAGTGAAATGAAAGTATAGACAGCGATCTACCATGTGTGCAAAAGTACATCAAGCTCGGAACAAAACTGTAAATATATACCCCCACCACATACACTCTTTTTATTTTTATTTATTTATTTAATAATTTTAACGGGTTTTACATTATAAATGGTAAGACATATACAGTATTTATGTTACATAACTGAACTGCCTCAGTAACAATTTTTATATTTGTTTAAAGATAAATTGTAGATGTCCACGTCCACTGACTTGGAAAAATTGTTTCCCTCCATTAGTATTCTGGGCAAAGAGGAATACATATTGTAGTTAGTCCCAGAATTTCTTCACTGAATTAAATCATGACTTCTAGTATTACGAAGCGGAGCTTATAAATTCTAGCAATACCGGACTATCAATTAAATCATTTATGATTTTATATAGAAATACCAACTCAGTGAAAATTCTTCTGTCTGACAATTTAAGCATATTCATATTATTTAACAGTGTGTTGTAGTTTGTTAATAGAGATGGATAGTTTGCAAGATATTAACTAACTAACTAACTAACCATCACGCCGTTTCCCCGCAGGGGTAGGCAGAGAGGACGGACCGCGAAAACAAACTCAAACAATAACAACTCGGTCTTGGCACACACTCCTTGCCTCGTTCACATTCATACATCGTCTCATACATGCTCTTCTATTATTCTGACTCTTGACATGGCCCGACTCAAGTATCTGATTCACTTGGTCGTGCCATGTCTTTCTCGGGCGTCCCCGACTTCTACAGAAAAACTCGCTTGCATATAAAATTTAAACCGAATAATTATTACTGAACAAATCATGTAGGTAAATGCTTTCTTGAGGGATTATGCACAAAATTATTTAGAAACAAGCCTCACGCAGAGTTAGAAATTTCATATAACCAAAATGACCTTTTTCTCGTTTAGAAGGCTGACCAAAATTTCAATCTCGGAATAAAACGTTAGATTTTTATAAAAATCCGATCCACGTCACGGACACTCTTCTTTATCCAGAATGTAACAGCACATAACTGGTGGATTTTAACCAGCTATTCCTGAGCACATTTGCAGTAAAAATGTATCTACATGTCATTTTGATAGGCGATGATATATTTTTCACCTACAAACAACAACGAAAGATTCCGTCACACGTCGCAACTGAGTAGTTGTGTGCAGACAGCTTGGGACACGTGACACGCACTCCGTCTCTTTCTAGCAGCACGGTATCAGAGGAGAGAGTGGATATCACGTGATCCCGTCGCCACGCATATCAGTGCGATCATCGTGAGAGAAACATATATATATATATATTTTAAATTTTTATTTAAATCCTCGGACATTAAAATGACATTTCCATTTTATACTCCAAACATGCTCAGGAATTGCTGGTTTAAATCCTTCGGAATGATTCTGTTACACTCTGTATACATATATATATCTAACACACTATATAAAGAGGAAAGATTTGTTTGTTTGTTTGCATCGAATAGGCTCCGAAACTACTGAACCGATTTGAAAAATTCTTTCACTTTTGGGAAGCTACACTATCCCCGGGTGACATAGGCTATATTATATTTTCAAAAAAATTAGGGATCCTTACTAAAACTCCAATAATGTACCCCAAGGTGTTAAAAAATTACCTAAAATATTATTTACATCGCGTGCGCTGCGAAAACTATTGATGATAGAATAAAATAATGTACTACGACTTTGTAGAACACATCATTATTTACAAAAAAGATCGCGACAGCATATGTCTAACTATTATGGTTATGCCACAATAAGTATTATTTTATTTAAAAAATTTCATTAAAATGTCGCCGCTTGAAAAGGCTCTTTATTTGTATCTTGGTTTTAATCCTTATCAAAATAAATTACTTCATATTCAAGACAGCTTCAATACCTTTATTTAAATTTTTGAATTTTTCAATTCGGATATTTAATTAGAAAGATATCGCGAGTTTAAAATTGTTAGTATTAGAAAAAAGTTTCGGCTACGGGCCGGGTGGGAGAGGAGTCAAGAAATGAGGTGCCAGGGGGGTTGGCGGGACAGGGGAGCGGGAGAGCGGTGGCGGGGAAGGTGGAAGTGGAACGCTGGAGGGGAACGCACGGAAAAGGACATGTTAGGAGTAACATTTTATTTATTTGAATATGGCGTATATTATAAAAGAAAGTCCAAAAAAACGTGGAGCTCACAAAAACTCAAAAACGAGTCCTCAAACTCAAAAACGTATAATCAATACATACATAAATTATTTCTAATATTGTAAATTTTAATATAGTTTCTCCTACAAGTGTACTGTGTATTAAAAGTTCACATTTCTAAACACAACCTAACATAACTTCATATCTTTATGTTGTAAATCTTATTGTAATTCCTCCATCTTGTTATCAGGTACCTGGTTTACACTTTTTCAATACTACGAAGTTACATATTTATCTCATACTCTGTAAATCTGAATACATTATTTGTTACCAGGTTAATTCGGTAAATCCGATTATAATATGTGCTACCAGATTACTTTTCTACTTTGTCACAAGAAAAAAGATATATGTGTGTATGTGTGTATATGTATGTATATGTGTATGTATATATGTATGTATATATATATATTTGAGTGTATGTATGTACATATATGTATGTGTTTGTATATATGTACATGTGTGTATATTATATACATCTTCTTTATTGCACAACTCAGTTTCAGAGAAAAAAAAGAGTTTTTTGTTATTTTTTGTTTTTGTTATGAATTATGTACATTTCATGAATAATATGAACTAAACATGTCAATTTGTCTGTCCTGGAACGGGAAACTTTCCTAGTTGGACAGGCAAAATTTCCTTATATGTAATTTATACTCACTTTGTATCTATGTATAATAAATAAATAAATAAATAAAAATAAAGTCCCGGTTCGATCAAGGGAGTTATATGGTGTGGTAGATCGCTATCCCCCCTAGGGAATAAGGGTATCCGTTTTTACCTTAGGGGCGTGCTTTTGAAGATATAAGGGCTGAAAGCTTCGCCCTCTTGAAATTTCTAGAACAGTCTTCCGGAAAGTTCTAGAACGTTCCATAGAGCTGTAGAAAGTTCTGGAAGGAGTGGCGGAGTTGTCATGGAATGATCAGGAATAGGGAATCGGGAACATCATTGTGCAACATTCCATAACACTCTCGAATATTGTCCTAAGCGAAGCCGGGTAACCCAGCTAGTATATATATAGATGGGTTGAATCTAAATAGTTTTTTAAACAAAATTAAAAACTCATTTATATAATAGCAGGTTCACCAAAGGTCAGCCGTATAAGTAAAGAATCGTTAAATATTTAACAATTAAGTCACATATAAATAAAAATTAAAAATAATATTGCATAGCAACGTTAACGCATACCACTATCGATAATATTGTACGGTACATTGTTTACGGCGCCGACGTCAGACAAACACACTTTGCTTTTTCATGTGTTTCGCTAAACAATCGATTAGCATCTTGTGAGAGTATAAATTATAGAAAAACATTTATAACAATGTGGTGTATAAATGAATAAACTTTCTTCATAATTTTTAATATCATTGATTGCGCTTTAATGAGCACGATAAATCACCGATGCACTTAATAGACTTTCTTAATATGAATTTTTCTCACAGTTTCGCCTTATCTAACTGGGGACTCTAAGAGATTTAGATGGCTGGCTGTTTCATGGGTTTCTAGGTTTTTGCTTTGCGCACGAGATGCATTCGCACGATTTGGATGCAACGAGTTCCAATATGTCTTGTGGCTGGTTATCACGATTGCACCCGGAATCATACATACAGCGCCTTTGCATATAAGCATGCTTCTAGCATCTTTGGCATATTGGTGATGCTCGGCATGGCGACAATCGTCGTAGCATCAGTTGTGGGATGAGAATATATCGCTACCATGGGCCAAAACCAAAATATTTTATCCAACATTTTCGGTCGGGATAGGAAAATACTCTATAATAATAATAATAAATAAGATGATAAAAAAATCGTAGAATTCCAGTAAATTGAAAAAACCGACATCGTATCTTTGAAAAATACATTAGGTAGGTTGAGGTATGTATCAACATTTATTATATACATATAAACATATATTTCGCTAAGTTTTTTTTAATATTTTCATCATTGATATTAAAATTTTATTATTTAGAAATATCAATATTTATTCCAAATACAAACATACCTAACTAACTAACCATCACGCCGTTTCACAGCAAGGGTAGGCAGAGAGGACGGACCGCCAAACAACTCTTTTTTACCAAATATTTCCGAGATATACGTGGGAAACTCTAGAAAACTTGATTTTATTAACACAAGCACAAACAAACAAAATAGCTTATTCTGTAGGCTCACTTTGTCACATCTGTATGGTGCTTTAGCTATTTTTCTTTTCCAGTGTCGATATCATATATCACGTCGAAGGCTTTGAAAATGTTGGGATTTATACCTAGTGTGAGTTCAGTTTGCAAAAATCCACATACATTTAAGACTCTCTACATATCCTACGTCAGAGGCCACCTGGAGTATGCTTCTACAATGTGGAACCCTTGTCGTTCTACATACAAAGCAAATCTAGAAAGAGTTCAGAATAAGTTTACGAAACATGTCTCTTATCGCGTGCGAAATGATCAAAACTATGTCCCCATAAACCTTAAATCTCTTCCATTAAGAGTACTCGATCTCCGAACACATTTTATACACCTATAAGGAATACAAATTATCTTGAAAATGTATTTATAAGAAGAAGCTGCAGCACATTCAATAGATTTGAATAGATTATGCCCAAATATCGATGTGTTTAACACTAACCTTATATAATTATAATTTATATAATGTATTTATCTTTCTTTTTTTTAGTTTGCCACATTTCCTCTCTTACTTTTAGCAGTATGAATTTAAATAAAATCATTTCCTGAAATATATTATTGAGATCCATTAAAATTTAAATGTACCCAAACCTTAGAAAAATGTCACTAACCACTTTTTGTAGATTTAAATGAGAAGATGCACTCTATCAGAATTGTTTATATCAGGTATAGGTATTGTTGTGTATCTTTGTATTATTGTTTATAAATTTCAATTTGTCGTTATTTTATTGTTCAATGACATACATATTCTAAACACTGTCATACATAAATAAATAAAATAAATTAATATACAATTCCAACATCAATTCATTTAGATCACGCAATAAAAATCTTAATATATCAACATATACAATACTGTATAACCACAGTTTCCTCCTTGAGAGTCTCAAGGATAATGCAGTGTTTTTACTTATGGCGGCAAAATAACACTATATCTAAGACGCGAACACCTCAGTACAGGTTTTCCTAGCGAGGTGTTCACAAAATACTTCTACTCCTCTTCATATTTTTCTTTTATATTACTGGTACTTATTATTATGTACGTAAATTGTGAACATCTGTAAACTGCTCGTACGAGAATAGAAATAAATATCACTAAGATTGCTTGTGAGACTCACTTTCAGTCGATTAAAGAACCCAATTCGCTCTTTTTTAAATTTAGGTAATTTATAATATGCATACTCGACAAGAATCAATCTCACCGATTTCTTTTCAAAATGCTTATCAGGTATTTAAATGATTTTCTGAGGTATTTAAAAATTTTATTTCTTATTTTTGAAGTTGTTGCAAAAACAAACACCTTTTTAGATCACTGAAGAAGAATACAACAATAATCATCTAAACTTCATAATACGTTAAAAAAAAACTCTTCATTTAATAGATCTATCCATAAATAAATCCTGCCATTAAAAAAGTCGTTAATTTAATAAAATTTATTAATGAATCATCTCATTTGTTTTAACAGAAAATGTATTTAGTACAGTGAAATGAATGCGTGAACCAGCCGTTATTCAACCATTAGTTCTACTCTTCTCTATATATAATAGTGCATTTGCGATAAAAGATACGCGGCATAATGCAAAATACGTGTACTTATCTATCGAGATGCATGCCCCAGACTGCACAATCGAAGTATAAAAGGAAAATGCATCTCCTTCTCTAAGACAGACAAAAGATGCATGTCACCAAATGCAGTTGCTGTGATCATAGATAAATAATATCAATAATACCAAGTACTTTCCGAAACAAAATCAAATATATATTTTTTAATGTAATGAAATATGATTTTGATATATTTTCCGATTTTTTTAATCTCAGTGGCGTGTGCTCAACAGGTATGTTAAAAAATTAACAGTATCATGATTTTAAATTAGTTATAACTAATTTAATACTATAATAAATTAATTAAAATGTTGTACTGTTTCTTGTACGTTAATAAGTGTACTCGTTAAGCTAATGAGTTAACTTTTGAACTCGTTATTATTAATTATCAATTACTCAAACTTTCATGGATACAGATTTAAATTGTTTTAACCTTTCATTTCAACATTTAGTATAATAATTATCCTTGATATATTTAAAGGATTAGTTATGAAATTACTTTACTTCTTACTGTATGTATGATATCTTCCGGTACATCTGATCTCCTTCAACGTAAAAATAGTTTGACGGTCTTTTACTCCATTTAAAAAAATATATTTATGAACTTCGTCGTTGATAGTTACTGGTATAACTACAATAAATTTGGGCGGCATTGCTTTTTATAATTGAATAGCTTAAGTCCCGGCGTTGCCCGGGCTTTGCACAGAGTTTTGAAATCAAATGTAGACAGTGACATTTCTCTTGTTTTGAAGGTCAATTGTGTATTGATTTCTTCAATATCGAAATAAAACTATGGATTTGTATAAAAAATCAAATCTACCCCGTCCGCCATCTTCATCTCCAATCTTCGTATTTATAGATTATATTTCACGGATTAAATATTGTATGTAACCATGAACTTGAACATTCTAAGGTGTGTTAGTTGTAAAAAAATTCTCTTTAGTTCAAACAATTGATAGTTTCGTTTGTTTTACAGCAGGGAGTAGATTATCACAACGACTTTCAACACAACCAGCGGTACGACAGAGGGCAAGGCTCAGAGGTCATATCCTCGACCCCAGTGAAAGTTCCACTGAATCCAGAAGACGAGAGTTCTCATAACCAGCAACGGCGTCAGGATCAGCTAAACACCAGGAGGGGCAGCAGAACCTTCAGCTATGAGGAGGTGGAGGACGATGGGTCGTACGATGGTTCCCTAGTGGATACCATCCCTGGCAAAGCCGGGAAAGACTATCCGGCGTATGCTGAGATTCCCAAAACGTCATTTAACTGTGATGGGAAGACGCCCTCTGGATATTTTGCTGATGTGGAAACTGACTGTCAGGTAAATTTGCATAAAGAAAACACTTTAGAAAAGATGCGTTTTATGCGATAAGTTTTTTTCTGTGATTACTTTTTTTTGGATAACCCACACATCTGCCAAAGATCATTCCAAGTGGTTCACTACTTAGACTTCTCTCGGAACATTACCTAATTCCGCGGTGGGATGGATTTGTACGTCCGTCACTTCTGGACCCATTGATCCCCAGATTCCTATCCACTCGTCACACTTTTTTCCTTACCTGCACTTCTTCTCCTTCCATTCCTAAAAAGATCCTCCATATGGCAACCTCAAAAATGACATGAAGATATAGGCCCTAATCCTGAGGGGAATTGTTTTTCTCAGGGCCTCCTTCCCATTTGTTGTGCTAAAGTTTAAAAAAGTGGGAATGTGTGGATGCAGCGCCCTTGAGGTGATTTTTCTCGAAAACAGCGCTACACAAGTCACCCAAATATTATTATTATTATATTTTGCCAAATTTTATACCGTAAAACACATTTCTATAAAGTTACAGATATAAATTTTTACGGTGACAAGAATGATAATTAATTTATTAGGTACTGAGAGAACATATAAGGCTACTAAGTTATTTAAGCCTTTTAATATTTTTAAATCTCTCACATTAATTCTAAGAATTTTTGTGATTAGGTTCTAATATTTCTAAATAAATAAAAAGAAAATACTTTGTTATACGTCAAAAAAAAAAAAAAAAAAAAAAAAAATCTAATATTTCTCTTTATTTTATTTTACTCTTAAATTTGATTGTCAAAAACATGAAGGATATTGATTCCATTTGTTGTAATTTTTCCTTCATTTTGGGAGCTTGAATCTTTATACTTTAGAGATTTTTTTTCCCATAAGATACTATATAGAATCATGCATTTCAACACTTATTTGAAAATTCATTTAAAGTTATGAAAAATAAACCATTGAAAAATAGCCCACATTCTATCCCAACGTAACCTATTTAATAAATTAATATTTGTTATCACTAATTAATGATTTTTAAATGATTAAATTTGCATGATTCTGAGTTTTCTGGTCACAATTGTATACAATTACAATATTAATAAAAGTATATTATTATTAAAAAAACAATAAAAAATAGCCCATATCCTATCCCAACGTAACCTATTTAACAAATTAATATTTTTATCACTTATTAATGATTTTTAAAGGAGGTGTTAAATTTGCAATTACAATATTAATAAAGTATATTATTATTAAAAAAAAAATAAAAAATAGCCCATATCCTATCCCAACGTAACCTATTAACAAATTAATATTTTTATCACTTATTAATGATTTTTAAAGGAGGTGTTAAATTTGCAATTACAATATTAATAAAGTATATTATTATTAAAAAACAATAAAAAATAGCCCATATCCTATCCCAACGTAACCTATTAACAAATTAATATTTTTATCACTTATTAATGATTTTTAAAGGAGGTGTTAAATTTGAATGATTCTGAGTTTTCTGGTCACAATTGTGTACAATTAGTGTCTAAAATGCCTACATTTTGCTCCGTGAAATTCTCATAATAAGGCACTTCCAAAATAAACTAAATAACGCTTTTATAGATACATTTATATAATAATAATAATGTACATATGGGCGCCAAAATTAAAGTATTTATTTTAATCAATAACAGCCTTTTCTATTTGTTCCAGGTGTTTCACATCTGCCTCGAAGGTGGCCAAAAAATATCCTTCCTTTGCCCAAACGGCAGCATTTTCAACCAGAAAGTATCCGTTTGCGACTGGTGGTACGACGCAGACTGCTCAGAGTCCCAGGACATCGTAGACTTCACCAACGACATACAGAGAGATCAAATCTATCACGACAACAGCAACGAAAACAACAATATCAATATCAACCACAATAACAACTACAACGAATACCCGCACTTCATTGTGGAAGAGACGTATGATCTGAATTTGGCGTCTTCTGGAGGAAACCAGCATCCTCATCTGGAAACTAAACAGAAAGAACAAGATAAGTTGGCCAGTGAAAATAAGAAGAAGGAACATGAGACTGATGCAAAAAAAAAATTTATAAGAAAAAAACAGTCTTCACCAAGTAGTGATGCTACTTGATTAGATTATATTTTAATAAAATGAATATAAAATATTATCATTATTTCACTGCTCTTAATTATGGTGTTTATACCAGAATCTATATTGACGGCCGGCGTGGTCTAGAGGTAAGGCTCTTGACTCGCAATCCGAAGGTCGAGGGATCGAATTACGACATAGGCCAAATTAATTTTATTTGTTCAATTTGTGTTATTTCGCAATTAAGTCATATAAAAAGTATATATACGAGTTGTTTATTTGCGGCACGTTCCAGAGTGGAAGGTGCTCTCAGTATCGCCCTGGTGTAAGACCACCATTCAGAAATGGCTTTTGCCGTGTTTGGTGACCAGATCTGAATATCCAGGTACTTCCCCACCTTCCTCTTCCCCATCTCCTTCCCTTCCTAACAACATTTAGCCTCACAACATACCCCAATTGGGGATGCCATAGTCTCACTGGCTCCAGACGGGAGCAGCTGGGACTCTTGTGAGGTATTCATATAAAGTTTTTTTTTAAATTTTAAAATATACATATTTTAATTGGGATAACTTAACTGAGATCCTCTTATCTGTTCAGCGATCTATTTCATAGTCTATGAAATATATAACAGACTTTCTATACGATAGACACCCAAAGTTGAATCGACTCCAACATTTGTTCTGCCGTTATTTGTCTTAGACCGTAGAATAGATAAGGTGGAAGCCCTGCTTTAAAACATTATTTTAGGTTTGTTCTGGAGTATGAGAGGTAGGTAGGAATCTGGGGTCAATATGTCCAGGAGTGATGGGCGTAAGAATCCATCCCTCCCGCTGCGGTGCAAGGCGATGGGTCGCCAAAAGAGTCTAGCTGGACAGGTCAAATGATCTCTCTCAACCAGTCTCTCCCGATCTCAAGACCTAGACAAACCTTACCTCATTAACTTAATTGTAATATTTAATCATCGAAGTACAACTGAAGCAATCACTCTCAATGAAAATATATTTGTGTATATAAGCTTCTTTTTTATGTGAATACCATACAAGAGTCTCAACTGCTGGCGTATGGAGCCAGTACGACCATGGTATCCCAAATTGGGGTATATTGTGAAGTTGAAGGTAGTGGCAAGGGGAAGGAAATGAGGAAGAGGGAAGTTGGGAAGTACCTTGCTATTCATATCTGGTCACCAAACACGGTTAAAGCCATTTTAAGAACCTTTTACTTCTGGATGGTGGTTTTAGACCAGTGCGATTCTGACAGTTTCATCAACTCTGGAACATGCCGCAAATGTACTATATATTATTTTAAATGAAATTGTGAAATAACATAAATTAGGCAAATTAAATTTAATTGCGCACACCGGAATTCAAACTCATTACCTTCTCACACTTTGACCACGGAGGCCATTATAAGTTATCCCTAATAAAAAATAAAATTATAATCATTCTCGAATTATCAAAAAAGTCGTTAGATGTCCTATAAATATACCGATTAGATCGGATAGATATCTAAGATATCCGAGACACCACCTAAAATCTTAATTGAAAATATATTCGGACAGAACTTTGCAACCACATCAAAAAGATTGAAGCACCAAAATTTGGAAAATAATTGAAGAAAATGTTAGTAATTCGAAAATGGAAGTTAGTTCGTGATTGATAAATGTGACGGAATGAAAAATGAGGTGGAAATAGCTCAGTTGGTAGAGACCCGGGACCATTTATTGGATAACCAACAACCCTGCCTTTTTTATTATGCATGTTATTATTGGTATGTACATACTACATATATTTCAAGATCGACCCCCCCACCCTGTATCTCCTCCCTATTCCCATTCAAACAATTTATTTTGTAATATTTCTTAATTACCATCTTTCAATTCACTTATCTATCCATGTAAATAAAAATGAATCGCCGAAATGTAAGTACGCGCATAACTTCCGAACGACTGCACCAAATTGGATAATTCTTTTTTGTGTGTTTGTTATTGTCAAGACAAGGTTTGCATAAAAGAAGCGGTGAAATTGCAATAGGTGACACGCGAGCTGTTTGAAAATTGAATGTACCGGGACTGAATGTATGGAATGCGGGAGGGGGGAGGGGAACTCTGGAGGGGAGAGAGGGAAGGCGGAGAAGGAGGAGTGGGAAGGCGTGAGGGGAAGGGGAGACTGAAGAGCAACGGGACGTATTGGAAATGACACGCAGGGAGAAAAAAATTTATTTATTAAGTGGCTTAGCAACGCATGCCGGGAACTCGCTAGTATATTATAAACCCATGTTGAAATCTTTAAATGGTTCAATAATTTTAACTTAGATACATTTTGCTTTGTTTTAATGTGAACAGTTGATCTTCTAAATGATATAAAATAAAATGTCTAGGTCTGTCTAGCGGATAACTTGTAATGCTGCGTATATGTACATTCGCAAACATAAGCGCGATCCAAGCCACAAATTATTGGAAAGGAACGAAGTTACCGCAAGCGGCGTTTGCTATTCCTCCTCTAACCAACGTTTCGGTAAGAGTTGCCTGTAAGATTTTTTTACTAAAGAAGGAGGAAACACAACATGGCATGATAAACCAAAAATTATTCACGATAATACTTTTGGCAGTAACAAATCCCATATAAATTTCCAAATGACTTATTTTTCATTATCAATGATTTCGGAAGATTGCAATATTATTTTTCACACGTTAGATAATATATAAATCAATACTGTTTAAAAAAAGGTTTCGCTTTCAGAAAATTGCCTATAATAATGTAGTATGAATATGCATATTATTTAACATACATAATATAGCACCAAAGTATGATAATGACATGTATCAGCAAATGAAATTACCCACTTTTATCTAAATTACAATGATTTCATGACTTTGGCCTTATTTCATTGCTGAACTTTTAACAAGCTTTCATACATGTTTTCTAGACACCACAATAACGAAATATAAATAATATATTATTTTTTACTGAAGTCTGAATTACTTTTTTATAAAAATTAGGTAATTATGACGAGATTCTTATTTTAGCAAAGTACCTGCATGATTACTTAATTTTGATAAGGTTGTGCACTTACGAAGAGGATGAAATATTGTTAGGTGCGAAAAAGTACCTACTTAAATTGCAATAACTGCGAAGTTCACGATATAGAGATTTGTACACTATAAATTATAACATAATATACATCGTGTCCCTGTTTACGTGTGTTTGAAATTACTAAGTAAAATGAATTGGGCTTGAAGTATTTTTGATGAGTTATTTTGCAACTTCACCCGTATCTTGTGATTGCATTACGTGAGGAGTACAAATACGTTTTATAATGAATAGATAACTAAACAGGTTTTTTTTTTTATAAATTGAATTATTAAAAATAGTGTTTTCTAGGGTTTTTGGTATGCTGCAAAATTCATCTAATGATGTTATTAAATATCTGGTTTATGTAACGATTTCCATAATTTTTGCTTAAAATGTAACCATTTTTGCAATTTTTTGGGTAAAATCTTGAATTATGAGGTTTAGAACTTAGCTTAACCTTCAGGAAATCCTAATTATTATTAGATATATGATATAGTATTTCAATTGCTTATGGTAATGTAATGCTGTCTTGACTCAAGGATTAAAAAATTAAGAAATGTCTGTCACTTCATTGTTATTGTGTATGTTTCCAAATATTTATTTGTTTGTAACTACGACCGGTTCCTAAAAACTCTTATCTTAGATTTTGTAAATAAGGCAAGCAGTACGTATATACCGAAATAGGGGGACAAAGCCGGTCCCCATCTAGGATTGAAATAAAAATATCGAAATCATTATAAACGTGTTATTATAAAATAAACATGTTTAAATAAAAAATAAATATGTTTTTTATTAAATACCTATGACCTGAAAAAGTTACAGGATCTGTTTCAAACTCCAAGTACAGTTCTCTCAAATTTTATGGATGAGGTGAGATCGTGGAATAGTTATTCAAGTTCAAGAAAAAATATAAGACGTGTGATGTGGGCTTGTTTCGTAATCCAAAAGTCAGAGTATTATTTGGTTAAATTTCAGGTACAGAACTGTGTTTCATCATTATCATTTACCATAGTTGATGGCGATGTACGATGTCCGACAATTGAAAGAGAGAGAGAGCGCTAAACGGACTAGAAATAATGGCCCTATGTCAATGGCGACTTTGGTTTCTATTCAAATCAACATCAAAAACCTAATATTTCCATCATAAAAAAACTGATTCAATTAAAAATGTGTTTTATAGAATGGGGACCAAATAGGCGAATTGTATTCCACCTGGCTTCTTACTAAAGAAGTGTACATGTTTTCAAACATTCTAATGACTTGAAATCACTAGCTGTTCGGTATATGAAACCAAGAAAAAGCAACCAAGTCATAATTTTTTTTTTAATAATGTTTTATAGTTTTCAATTAAAATAAATAAATTTATATCTAAAATCATGTTCAAGAAGTACAGGTTTCTTGAAAAATTTCAATGATAACATTAACACATTATTATTAAGACGAAGTTTTAGTCAAACAATTTCCCAATAATGAAATCGGAAATTGATTTATGATAATGAACAAATATTAGGAACATATGTTTAAATAAGAAAGGCAAAAATAAGATTTGGAAGGATTTAAGAATATCAAATAATGCAGAAATATTAATTATTTCATGATTAACGCATATAACCTTTCATAATAATTATGAGAATCTGCCTGCATTGGAAAAACATGTTTCACACATTAGAGTTATGTGAAGCATCTATTAATTGACTAGCATCCATAACCTAAAAATATTTATGCCGTTGAACTTTGTATCTTTTGCAATAATATTGTAATAATTAATGCATTTAAATTAATACAACTTCACACTGTAAAATATAATAATATTAATTCAATCAATTGAAGAATCTCCTGAATTAATGTTATTATCTTGTGTAAAGTGGTAGATAGTATAATAGATACCGTCAGCTTCAGTAATGGATGAACATAAATAATAAAATTCATACTAAGAAACATACGCAACTTTTAATTTAATTTTTTTTCTTCTCAAATTTACTTTTATTTAGGTACATTTAATCCTTAGGGGCTGGAATCCTTCATTTGCAATAATTAAGTTTTTTTTCATTAGCTCCACACAGGAGGCCATGAGGAAAATAATTCCCTTCAGGGCCTATATCATCTTTGGGGATGCTGTGTGGAGGGTTTTTTTGAGAAAGGAAGGAGAGGAAGCTCTGGGAAGGGAAAGGGTATTAGGGGTGGGTAGGAATCTTGGGGTCAGTGTGTCCAGTAGTGACGGATGTATGAATGTATCCCTCCAAATACGTGTCAAATACGTGACGACAATAATTGCTGTTTCGGATTCACGAGTTAGGGGGCGCTAGAAATAAAAATATTGAGAATTAAAAAAGGTTGAGAATCTATGACCTAGGTGTTTGCATTCACCAGGATAATGCTCAGAGTATCTGTTTATCGTGTTATTTAAAGAATAATTAATGAAAAAACACGTAAAAAATCTATCAAATTTATTTGCACCCGAGTGGTCGAACTTGCAACACTTAAATTCATAGCCGAAGATCTTATCCACTTGGCATAATAATACAGCCATCGTGCTTTTCCGAAACATTGGTTTGGAAAATCTAAAAATTATAGAAGAAAAAAAAGTTCCAGTACCTATATTCCTCGGTTTTCGTAACGTATCCCTTCCCTTGTGTTATTTTATTATATTCCAGTCTCACCCTTAATTACTAATATATTTTTATTTTACTTTCTTATTTGGAAAAAAGAGACAAAACAGGTCAATAGATAATATAAATTTTAACCTTGTCGTAAAATTAAATAATTTTTACATAAGAAAATTAAATTAAAAAATTATGTTAATCAGCAATAACAATTTGAATTCACACATTAATAAAGTCGGCTGTACGTTTTAGGCACTTACATACATACACCGTTAGATGTTAGAGATACAAGGTAACATCTTACATTGAGAAAATAATCTTATGAGAGTTCGTGATACTGCAATCCAGAATATGTGTTGCAAGTATAATGGGCATCAAACGTCACCTCGACAGATATTCCTCACAATGTATCTTAATGCATTAAAGTAACAATGGGTATGGCAACATTATAGCTAATGCGTGCTCCCGTCATAATTATTGATGGGCCTGCTTTTCTTTTTTCAGAAATTTCCATTACTGAATGGTGTTAGCAGTAAAATGATGGGAAGGACAGTGTATTGTGTTTTGGTAAGAGGATTTTTTAAACGAATTCTGATGGAGACAGGTAAATGCTAAAGGTGAAAAGGTTGCATTCTCTAATATCTAGGACCTAGGACAACTCAACAAAGATGATACCTATCAAAAATGCTACCTGAGCAAATGCTTTGTTTTTCTTTTCATGTAGAAGTATTAAAAACACTCCTTTGTTTTTGATTATTAATACCAACCTTATTGAATTGAAAAAATGCATGTGCTAAATTGATCAACAACTGCTAACAATGTAAGCAACCGATAATCATTGATATTCAATTCAAAGATTAAGAATATTTGTGGGATAAAACATCGTGAATGAAAAGGTTGATGAAGATTAAGGCCAAGTTGTTTCGCCGAAATTCAGATGTAAGATTGTCATCGAATGGCTATTTAGCGCTATTTTGCTTTTTCGACCGTTGAAAAGTACTCGTTTCAGCTATCCAACAGTTGTAATGAGCCGAAAAGCGGGAAACAGCTGCACAGCCTTTTTTATAAAAAAAACTTAATTTGGTATTTGATGCCAATATACCTAACTTATGTAACTATAAAATTAAAGGTAACCTAAAGGTACAGCAAATGTCTTTTTTTTTTTTTTTTACAGTGAATACCGCACAAGAATCTTAACTGCTCCCGTCTGGAGCCAGTGAGACTATGGCATCCCCAATTGGGGTATGTTGTGAGGCTGAAGGTAGTGGGGAGGGGAAGGAGGTGGGGAAGAGGAAGGTTGGAAAGTACCTGGCTATTCAGATCTGGTCACCAAACACGGCTAAAGCCATTTTCAAGCAACGTTTCAATTCTGAATGGTGGTCTTACACCAGGGCGATACTGATAGTATCTTCCACTCTGGAACGTGCCGCAAATAATACAATATATTATTTTAAATGAGTTAATTGTGAAATAACACAAATTAATCAAATAAAATTTATTTGCGCACGCCGGGTTCGAACCCGCGACCTCCGGATTGTGAGTCAAGAGTCTTAGCCACTGGACTACGGAGGTCGTACGGATGTGTGCTACTTTATTTGTTATAAAATATGGGTAATTAAAGAAATCAATTTTCTGTGATTTTAGAGGCAACTTGGTAATTATTTGTGATTTAATGATAATAATTTTAAAAAAAAGTTATTTTCTATAAAAAAATATGAAATACGAAAAATAATAAAAATAATGAAATTAGCATTTTGATGGGTGTGAATGCAAATTACAAACGAATGATTTACTATGTTAACACAAATTTATCATACATAAATTAAAATTTCAACCAAAGAAAGTAGTTACGGAAAGATCATTTTTTTAATACTCATAATTAACTCAAAAAAAATATACCAAAGTTGTACATAAAATGATGAAATATTTTTTTCTCTAATTAACTATTTTTTATAATAAAAAAAAATCCCACGTCCGTACTAGATATTTGCCATAAAATTTGAAAAAAAAATATTATTCAATTCGGTTGAGTATTTTAGCCTTAAATCCAAAATTAGGTTTTGTGTGAAAAAGACCGGGCAGACGATCCCCTTAACAACATGAGAATTGTCCTCTATTGCTGATCACAATTATTTGTTCAAAAGCTGAAACGGATTAAGAATCGGCATTTAACCGGAAACTTTCAATTGTCAAAAAAAAAATGACGAAGAATGGCTATGTGATGACTTTGTCACACGTGAATTTCTGCGAAACAACTGGGCCTTAAGTTTGCTAACTAACTAACTAACTAACTAACCATCACGCCGTTTCCCCGCAGGGGTAGGCAGAGAGGACGGACCGCCAAACAACTCGGTCTTGGCACACAATTTTTGCCTCACTCACATTCATACATCATCTCATGCATTCTCTTCTATTATTCTGACTTTTGACATGGCCCGACTCAAGTATCTGATTTACTTGATCGTGTCTGTGTTACCATGTCTTCCTCGGACGTCCACGACTTCTTCCACCATTCACATTTGCGTCGTATATTCTTCTTACACTGCTTTCTTCGTTCATTCGCTCTACATGCCCAAACCATCTGAGGGTCCCTTTCTTAATCTTACTCATTATGCATACATCAGCCTTACATTCTTTGCGGATATCCACATTTCTCACACGATCATACATTGTTTTACCACACATACGCCTCTAGGATCTCATTTCAACAGCATTCAGTTTACTTTCATCCTTACTCTGCCAGTTCTATGCCTCACTGCCATACATCAGGGTAGGTACCAGGACTCCATTGTGGACTGCTAGCTTCGCTTCTTTTGACAGTTTTTTTATTAGCGCCAACGGCATTCAGTCCTCCATTAATGGAGTTACCAGCATTCACCCTTCTTTCAATATCCCTATCAGTCTTCCCATCTCTCGTAAACATACTACCCAGATACACAAACTCATCCACCTGCTCCAAGTATTTAAGTACTTAAGTTTGCTTACGAAAATAAATAGAAAAAAAATTAAATGCCAGCAGGATTGTAAATAATTTTGCATTATTTTTAAATATTTTTTAAATATTTTTTAAAAAGAAGCGAATTTTATCGTAAAAAATTTAAGTACGGATAAATTGATTTTTTTGTAGAAATAAATAAAATATTTATTTCGTTTAGATTATCATTAAATTCTCGTTTTTATTGTGTCATCGGTTAGGTTAATCTTATTATTGGGTGCAATATAATTTTTGGATTATTATTCAGTCTTATGCTCCCTCCTTCTTTAGCACGACTACCTTGATAATGGAGTGTAACGCTGTCCTAAATATTGACTAAAGAATAGGAAGCGCAACACGCCATAAAATCCGAAAAAATAATCACGATAATACAATATGTATTTTTGGCCGTAAAAATCTCAAATCAAAATAGAGTTTTTTAATATAAAATACCAATAATGCAATTGCGTTCAAAAACAGTTAAAAATAATAGATTTTTGACTACAGAGCTTTCAGGCTGGTTCTACCGTAGAGTTATGTTGTACTGTTTGTTCAAGTTACGAGAGGACGAAATGGTTTTAGTACCTACACTTCGGCATGTCCGCGTAATATTTCTTCACTTTAGAGAAGAACATGATATACCATATTTTATAATCTGTAAACATTATTGTACGTGTTGGATGATGAATGACAGTTATTATTTATTTCGCAACTTTATTCGTAATTCATAGAATTAGTGCCTACTTGAAACTTTGCCTGCGTTATTTAATGAATGAGCAATGATTTCAAAATCAACTTTGTCAGTATTGTTTATGGAAAACAATTAGTTTTATGTATGCAGATTATGAGAGACGGGGAGTGAAAAGGTGATTATTATTTATTAGCATTTCCTATGCAGTGGCGCTGCAAGACGCAGTCTGATTTTCACAGGACAAGCAACATTTTATTCAAATTGTAGACCACCAAGATGTTATCCAGGCGTGTTTTTTTAACCCATGTGTATTTCTAGTGGAAATATGGACACTTTTATAGTCAGAGAAAGAAAGCGGATGTGTGGTGCAAGAGAAAAATGCTCAGGATTCCATGGACAGCCAGACGCACAATTGTATCAATTCTGGAAGTGCTCATCCACGAAAGCGTTTAACTATCTACCTACAATGTACTTCAAGATGCTTTGGAAACTTTGGTCGCCAAACTGAGTACTCCAATTTGGAGAAACTATAGTTACTGGCCGAGTGGAAGGCAAAAGAAGTAAAGTAAGGTTATCAATGTGCTGAAGTGATCAAATATCACTGGCGTCTGGTAAGTCGGTGTATGCAGCTCTCCACGCAGAGCAGAATCGCGAGGAGTGGAAGAGTCTTGTCCACCGTGGAAATTGGAATAAGAGTCACGATCGTCAGAAATGAGAAACCGGCTTAAGAAGAAGAATACCTTTCAGTAATACTTTCGGTCACTAGAGCAAAATAATAAAAGGATGCCATTATAACTATCTAAGTGTTAGCAAAAAATAGATTTAGGGACCCAATTTAATGAACGGTTACCAATATTTGTCAGAATTCAACATTTAATTATTATTTGCAATTCCTTAATATTTAAAAACAAATGTATCGATAAATTAATAACTTTGAGCGAATACACAAAATCTTCAGCGTTCCATAATTTTTAAATTAAACATTTCCTACTAAATATACAAAAATTCATACAGAGGTCAAAAGGTCCCCTTCAACCAGTCAATCATGTGGAATGATTTACCAGCCTCTGTGTTTCCTCCCTCCTACAACATGGGTCTCTTCAAGACCCATGTTCACTCCTTCCTTTCCTCAAAAAGACCCTCCACACAGCATCCTCAAAGATGACATAGGCCCTGAGGGAAATTATTTTCCTCAGGGCCTCCTATGTGGAGTTAATGTAAAAAAAAAAAGTCTCTCCCGATCGGGCCAGCAACGCATTTGGTGGGCAGACGTATCCGCCGCCAAAATCCGGACCAACCTCAACCCATGAACCCGGCACCCTTGCTAAATCACCAATCGTAGCGAACCACTTGGAGTGACCTATGCCAGAGGTGTCGGTTGTCCAATCTATATATCTATCAATCTATACAAACAAAAATGAATCGCCGAAATGTATGTACGCGCATAACTTCCGAATGACTGCACCAAATTGGATAATCCTTTTTTTGTGTTCATTATTGTTAGGAAAAGGTTTGTATGGGTTTGTTTGTAAAGGTCTGGTGAGCTCCGGCATTATTAAATTTGTATAAAAAATTGCAATAGGTGGCACGCGAGCTGTTTTAAACTGATTGTACCGGGACTGAATTGATGGAATTCGGGAGGGAGTAGGGGGGAGGGGAACTCAGGGAAGGGGTTTGCGGGAGGGGCGCGGAACTAGGGAGGGGGGAGAGGAACCTGGGAGGGGGAGGGAAAGCCGGGAGGGAGATTCAGGGGACGGGGGAAGGGAGGAGTGGGGGGAGGTAAGGTGTGGGAACGCGAGAGGGAAAAGAGACGCGAAGAGGAAGGGGAGGCGAGAGGGGAACGGGACGAACGGGAAAGGATACGCAGGGAGAAACAATTCCCTTATTTTATGGCATAGAAACGCATGCCGGGTACCAGCTAGTAATAAATAAATAAATAAAATAATTCTCTTATATATTGGAGCGCATTGAAATCAATAAAATTATTTACGAAACCAATTTTAATTCATAATACTTATCATGCCGATAATCATAATGATCCATCGTGGTGCACGGAGTACTACTCCAGTACTGTAATAATAAAAATGTAAATCACCTTCATTCCTCACGTAGATCATGCACTCCCCGTCGTTGAGGCCGTTACGAAAACGCCTTCCGTCTGCAACCCACACGTCTCGTGAACGCATCTCACGTAATATTAACCCTAAAATAATATATATTTTGATCAATGCACCTACTGATTTTGAATTTATAATTATTACAACAACCATTATAATCAAAAACAACAACAGTCGGAACAAGCGACAAAGTTACTATCTTCTATAGATAAAAAATCAAAATATGCTTGCTTATACTTATGTGAGTTGTCTACGTATTGCTACATTATGCATACCTAGGAAATGTTTTAAACTTTAAAGATACCTTCTTTTCACCCGTGCGAAGTTTTCTGGAGTATTAGAACCACCTTACAATACATCTAAAACTGTCAAAAATATCACAATTTGAGGGTGATATTTTGCAAACCACCGATTGTTGAATTTATCCCTTAATTTTTGCGCTAGTATCAACATACTAACTTTGCTTGTTTTGAAATCTGGTTCAATGAGCTCAAATTTAAGTGTCATTTTCAGAATTCGAACTGATTGTTTGAAGAATTCAGATAGTTCAGGCGATAAAGAAGTTACCTACCTATCGGATAAAAAATAAACCGCGGAGATCGTCAAAAGTTAATAAATGGCTTTGGGACATAAGCTTTAAATTGTATTTGATATTCACATCTCATTTTCCGCTTATGAAACATGTTACAAGGGCCAAAACAGAAATAAAGCTTTGGAAGCACGGAAAACGTAAAATAACTATTGGAGGTTATCCACCACTTACCCGACATGTGTAACAGATGGTTACTCTTTCAAGGCTCTCGCAAGGACTCTATTTTTTTTAATGAACGAATCTACATTTAATTTTGAACGAATCTAGACCTCCAGTGTCCCTGAATACGTTGTTAGTAAGCAGTACGCAGTACGTAAAATAACTGTAGTCAATTATGTTTTGACAACGTTTTGAAAATGGCCGCGTATATATTTGCGAACCGAGACGCGAGCCGAGCGAACGAAGCAACCGCAAACGACTTTTCGTGCGGTTTGCTGTTGCTTCGTCCATTTTACATAATTAGTGGCTCGGCTCTCGTCTCTTTTCGCAGCCCAAAAGCTCTTGTTGACGGCGACTGTTTCGCTCTGGCCAATTATACGGTAAAAAAAACCGTCCACAAGAGTCCTAATAACACTCATGTGATCTTTAGTAGTTAAAATTGAATCGAATCGTGGTAGAATTTGAGATTTAAATTTCAAGTAATTTCATAGGAAAACGGATGAATTTATGTATTGTCAGACAGCGACATCTTTTTTCAATATACAATAGAAACTTTCTCCTATTTTTCTAATTTTGCCAATTTTTACACATATTTACACACACCGAGAAAAATGGTACTTGATACATTTGTATAGCAAAAATAACATAGTAATAACATTGCAAAATAACTATAGACATTTAAATGTGTACAAGTGTTATTATGTCTTGCGGGTCGATATTAGTTCCTAGCTAGGCAGATTGCCCGTTCTAAGTAACCAAATGCTGGTGAGAATGCAAAAAAAATCATTCTGTAACAAAAAAAGAAAAGAAAAAGAAAAACGTGTTTTTTTTTTTAAATTTAAATATATACCTACTTAAAATAAATTTTAACTAAATGTGCCGTTAGTAGACCGTGTAAATTTTAAGTGACATTATTTAATAGTTTTTCAGATTCCACCCTACCCAAGCCAATCAGCCATTTCGTTATTATTGAACCGATGTGGGACATTTTGCAAGCTTTAATATTTAATTCTAGGGGAATTTTATTATATATTTTTGGTCCAATATATGTACATGTCTTTTGATACTTTGCCGTATTGCTCTTTGGGACCACGAGATCCTTTTTGGTGTGACTTCTTGTGATATATTTATGATCAATTTTTTGAATATTTTCTAGATTTTATGTGCATGGATAATAATCCTTTTTATATAGTTTTGACGAACATCAAGTACATAAAAGTTTTTGTAGAGCTGATCGCTAAAATACCTACAGGGTTTACGCAAAATTACTCTAATTATGGATTTCATAACTACCATTGTTACCTGCACAAGTATTAAGAGCTGTAATTGATTTACTTTAATTGGTGATTCCTGATATTATTTGGAGTAGAAAATCAAATTTTTGGTTTCCGGTATATATATATCTCATATATTTTTTTTCGAAATCAAATTTTTAAAAAATCTTACATATTTCATCACTGATCACTCAGCCGAGTAACCACCCATCCCCACCCAGCCCATAACTGTCCAATACCTATTATTTTTTAAATGTTTTTAGTTGAAAAAAAAATTAAAAATTTCACCGGATACCAAAATTTCAAGTATTTCCCTTAACACCTTGTGTAAATAAAACTGTTAATATTAAATTTGATAAGTACATAGAGTCGTTTTTTTATTACACATGCATTGCCATTCTTTGAATTAAGACTTTCGTAGGTCTGTGTGTGTTCGTAGGTGTGTATGTTCGTAAGAGTGTGCATGACTCCTGGCTGTTGAAAGGACGGATGAATAAATATTTAGGAATATAAAATTAGTTTTCACAGGAGAGTTGAAGTCATTATTCTTTTTATATAATATCCGGATTACTAATTTTACCAAAGCACAAAGTTTTCAGAATAATCATTTTAATTCTGATATCGTTCCAAACCCTCAGTAAAAGCTAGGAAGCAAATTTATTTAATAAACGGTAGTAGTTATGCACATTATTTTCATTACATCTTACATCTGAAAAGCTTATATAACATAATTATATTCTAACATAGCCTTATTAACATGTCAGCATAATTTCTAATGGTAACTATTATACCCCATCGCCGCATTAACGGTTACGAAAATACGTGATTTTCTGCATAGCAGCCCACTTTCATGTGTTCTAGATCATCTGAGAAGCATCTGGGGGCATTTGATGCTTCGGGCTAATATTAACTTCAGAATACTATATAAAGATGAGCTTCCAAACTATGAACAAACACAGCTTCTCTTTCCTTCAAAGTGATCACTTCTTATCATCAAAAACAGCTGACGAATCAGAAAATTTGGGATACCTACATCTTATCTGTGAGTAGAAATGTATAAAAATCTTTATTATTAAGTAGACAGTAAATCGAGGCATCAAATTTTTAGACACTAAAGACAGAAAATGAAAATCTATTGATGCTAACTTAAATAAAAAGCAATCAAAACTTTTAAACTATAAATGATTCACTAAAGTATACTTCAGAGATTTCAACGTTTAGATTTTCATGAATATTTATTGACAAATGTGTATTATTATTAATATGTTTCAGAACGACCATCGATCATGGCAATTAAATGGGCGTTAGTGTTGATGTGCACTTTGAGCATAGCAAACTCACAAGAAGGATACGGTCGAGATAACCCTTCAAACCAACTCAACTACAACCCCTTTGGACAGCTGATTGCTGATGAAAACGAGCTCACCGGAGATGAAATCCCAGGAGAAGCTGGAAAAGACTATCCTATATACGCTGAGCCACCGCAAACAAACTTTCGATGCGACAACCAACAATTTCCTGGGTACTATGCTGATCCTGAAGCCCAATGTCAGGTTTTCTACATTTGCCAGAAAGGTGGCCGAAGTGATGCTTTCCTTTGTCCAAATGGAACCGTCTTCAACCAAGAATTCCTGGTATGTGATTGGTGGTACAACTTCGATTGCAACCGTGCTGAATCTCTTTACAGTATAAATGAACAGATTGTGAGAGCAATGGAGGAAGCAGATGAACGAATTAGACTGGAGAAAGAACAAGCAGGATATGACTACAATTCTCAACAGTTACAAAATGGAGGATTCCAAAATGGTGGAGATAATGGGGGATACCAAAACGATGGAAG
Source organism: Limnephilus lunatus (assembly GCA_917563855.2). NCBI lineage: Eukaryota > Metazoa > Arthropoda > Insecta > Trichoptera > Limnephilidae > Limnephilus > Limnephilus lunatus. Next base: position 93,382,608 of record OU830596.1, on the reverse strand, counting down.
AAATGAAGGCTACCAAAAAGGCGGAAACATTGGAGGGTACCAAAATGGCGGAAACAATGGTGGTTATCAAAACGGTGGAGGCAATGGCGGCTACCAAAATGGTGGATACCAAAATGGCGGAAACAATGGCGGTTATCAAAACGGTGGAGCTAATGACGGTTACCAAAATGGTGGATACCAAAATAGTGGAAGCAATGGGGGTTATCCAACCCGTAAAAGCAATGGAGGATACCAAAACGGTGGAAATATTGGAGGTTACCAAAACGGTAAACTAAACGATGGATATCAGAATAGTGGAAGCAATGGACGACAGATAAGTGTGTCAAACATTAACCCAGTGTATGGAGTTCCAAATACAGACTTCTCAGGTTTAAACTCTCGTCAAAGAAATGGAGGCCTCAGTCAAAACTATGGATCTCCAAGTTTAGCTGAATCAAAAAATGGTAGAAGTAATGGAAATGGTAGAAAACCAAGTGCTTTGTATGGTGCCCCGGAAAAGCAGTACAGTTCAACCAATGGAGGAAATAGAAATGGTTATAACGGAAATGGAATCGGTAGTGGAAATCGTGAGAAACCAAGCGGTTCATATGGTGTTCCGGAAAAACAGTACAGTGCTAATAATGGAGGAAATCGTTATAATGGAAACGACAATGGTTATAAAGGAAATGGTAACAATGGATACCAAAACGACAATTCCAGAAAAAATTTAGAAAGATCTTATTTGCCTCCAAATTTCGGTAGCAACAATGGTGAAAATAGAAATTTGCAAGCATATAGAAATGGTTTAGGAAATGGACCAAGTTTTTCCGGACCTTCTTCGTTTGAACAACCAGGCAGGACTTATTTACCAGCTTACAAATAAATTGAAAAACGATATTAATTTATTTTAGTTGCTCATGTATAACCATGCTATTCTTTGGACACGATTTGTAAATATACCATTATTTAAGATTATTTAATTATCATATCATTATTAATTAAGGTTTATCAAAATAATTTGATAATATTTTTATGTTTATGCTGAAAATACAAATTATTAAACCTGGATCAGAATTTTCATTTTTTGCTTTAATTATGACAAATAACAATACTTTTTTTATGAAGAAAAAAGAAACGGGAGCATTTAGATATAAATGATATCTTCAGTCAGTCATTGTGAAATGTAAGTAACTGCATTTTTTAACTAATTTATTCATTAATTTTCAATGTACATGAAAACTCTTTCGCAAAATTTTTATTAATTATTTATATATTTTTATAGTTGTGTATTATTTATTTATAACGTACCTGCCTATATTACAAAACTACTTATAACAGTTTTAGGTACAAAAATAATAATTTATTAATGATTTATGAAGATTTTTTTCTTTTACATAACAAGCAAGTTCTGTTGTGTAATTATTATTAAGCATGATAGCTGTTCCGCCTTCGTAAGCCATTATCGAAATGTGGTGAATCCACTTTAATACGAAATATAGGAATTTATAATGAAAAACAAATTGCTTCTAATTTTTATTACACAAATCCTAATTGATTTTCGCGAAAAATGTGAGAAATTGTTAATGGTTTGTAATGGTTGGTAATTAGTTTAACTTATAAAGTTTCCCCACTATTGTATTATCCCCAGTATTATTTAAATAAAGGTCATTAAAGTAAGGTGTTTTCCCTCGCACAATTATTATAGGTACCTACTAACTTACATTTTTGTGTTCTATAATAATTGAACTCTGCTTAAAAATATCTAGTAGTGGCGAGCAAATTAATGTTTTTTGTTCATCTATCGATCTAGCTTTCATAATAATTATTGACAAAAGGATTTAAAAGTAGGTAGTTATAAAAATTATTTCATATTAAAGCAATTAACATGATCAAGAAATGAAAGAATTTTTTTGTTTTTTCTCATTTAATTTACCATTAATAAATAATTTATCATTAATCATAGATCATTTTAGGAATATACCCATTATAAGGTTTTGTTGGATATGATTAAGCTGAAGGAGGTAAGTAAGTCCTCTCTGACTGCTTACCATTGCCCTGAGCTGATGGTCCACTTGGACTGAAAGTGTTTCCAAATCCACCTGATCCTGCACTAATTCTCATGTCGTCAGATGCGTTTGGAGGGAAGACATCATCTTGGATCGTTGGTCCATTCCCCAAGCCATTCTTGTAAGCTTGGCTATTGGTGATTCCGTTGCTATTACTCTGGCCTTTAAATCCTCCGGCCCTTGGAGCGGAGTAACTGTCGAAAGAAGCAACATTATTTGCGTTTGCGTTAGGCCCACTTTTGTAAGCAGAATTTACGTTTCCTTTGCCAAATCCAGGTGCTGATGGAACTCCATATTCTCGATTCAATAATTGACCGTTTCCATTTTCATTCTTGTAGGCTTCGTTGGCACGCTCGTTCTTGTAAGCTCCATTTGTTTGAGGGGCAGATGCTGGAACGCCGTATTTCTGGTTCGGGGACTGGCCGTTTACATTTCCGTTCTTATAAGCGCTGTTTCCTTGAGGGGCAGATGGAACTCCGTAATTCTGGTTCAATGATTGATCATTTTCATTCTCGTTGACTCCATTGGCATTTCCATTCTGGTAAACTTCGTTTCCTTGGGAGGAAGTTGGGAGTCCGTACTTTTGGTTTAATGGCTTAACATTTCCATTCTCACTCTTATATGCTCCATTAGTATTCCCGTTTTTGTAGGATCCGTTTTCTTGGGGGGCAAATGGGACTCCATATTTCTGATTCAATGATTGACCTTTTCCATTTTCGTTCTTGTAGTCTCCGTTTCGTGAGGGGGCAGATGGGACTCCGTATTTCTGGTTCAATGATTGACCATTTTCTTCTTCATTCTCATAGCCTCCGTAAGCATTTCCATTTTTGTAAGCTTCGTTTCCTTGGGGAACTCCGTACTCCTGGTTCAATGACTGGCCGTTTCCACGTTCACTTTTGTATGCTCCATTTCCTCCAATTAATGATTGAACTTTTCCATTTTCGTTATTGTAGGCTCCGTTTCGCTGGGGGGCAGATGGGACTCCATATTTCTGGTTCAATGATTGACTATTTCCTTCGTCATTCTTGTCGGCCGCGTTAAGGTTTTTATTATTGTAAGCTCTGATTCCTTGGGGGTCAGATGCTGGAACACCATATTCCTGGTTCAATGACTGACCATTACCCTGTTCGTTCTTGAAAGCTTCGTTAACATTTCCGTTCTTGTAATCTCTATTTCCTTGGGGAGCAGATGGGACTCTGGAATTCTGGTTTAATGATTGACCGTTTCCATTATAATTCTTATAAGCACCGTTTTGACCATTTTCATTACCATTACCAATATATCTTCCATTACCATTGTTATTTTCATTAGCTGGGGTACCATAACCAGCATTAAGATTTTGGGGTCCATTTATGGCTGCGGAATATCCTTGCTGCGCTAATCTAGCATCAGCTTCCGCCATAGCCATAATGACCTGCTCGTTCACGCCGTATAGAGACTCTGCGCGGCTACATTCAAAATTGTACCACCAATCACATACAAGGAACTCCTGGTTGAATAGGGTTCCATTGGGGCATAGGAATGCATCGGACTGTCCTCCCTTCTGGCAGATGTAGAACACCTGGCACTGAGATTCGGGGTCGGCATAGTATCCAGGGTATTGCTGGTTCTTGCAATCGAAGGATGTCTTTGGAACTTCAGAGTACACGGGGTAGTCGCGACCAGCTTCTCCAGGGATTTCTCCGCCGCTTGATTCTTCATCACCATCATAATAATCCTGAGATGATGCACCATATGCTTGTTGGTTTTTGGCTGGTGCATTGAAACCCTGTTGGTTATTGATTGATCCACCGAATCCCTGTTGTCTGTTAACTGATGCACCAAGTCCTTGTTCGATTTTGGCTGGAGAACCAAATCCTTGTTGATTGTTGGCTGACCCACCGTATCCTTGTTGCGTATTGCCTGATACGCCAAAACCCTGTTCAATTTTTTCTGGAGCACCAAATCCTTGAATATTGTTTGCTGATCCATCGTATCCCTGTCCTCTGTTGCCTGATACGCCAAATCCTTGTTTAATTTCGGCTGGAGCATCAAATCCTTGTTGCTTGTTATTTGATTCACCAAATCCCTGCTGTCTATTGGCCTGTACAGCGAATCCCTGGTTTTTGGCAGGTGCTTCATATCCTTGCTGGTTGTTAGCAGAAGATCCAAATCCCTGCTCGTTTTCTGATTCACCATATCCATCTTTCCTGGCTGGTGTGCCAAATCCTTGCTGAATCTTTGTAGGGGCGCCAATTGCCTGTTGGTTATTGGCTGATCCACCGAATCCCTTTTGGGTCTTGACTACTCCATCGTATCCCAACTGGTTGATGGGGTTGTCGCGAGGATAACCTTCCTGTCCCTTGGCGATAGCCACAAGGCATATCGACAGGACTATTTTAGAGAAAATCATCGTTCTGTAAAACAAAGAATGATAATTTCAATCCACCGTAATAGCATAATAAAAACATGGAAAAACATCAGATATTAGATAGCCTTATCATAGCTAGTGGGCAGTGATTGTTTTTAAATCAATTTATTATTTTATTTATGATTTTTTTAAACGTAAGCGTATGCTAGATACATTTTAAGGGTTTCCTCTGACTGAGGTAAGGTTAGACTTGTTATCTTTTCAATAGGTATTTGAGTGAACTCTTTCTTTAGCTTAAATCTAAACTCTTTTTTTTACTTAAAGCTAAAGAAAGAGTACACTTTGAATTATTATATAGTTTTCTATTATTCACTTTGTACGTGCACATATCGAAAATCTATTTAACACTTCACTTTATATATCACAAGTACCGATTTTTACTATTATTATTTTACATATATACATATGCGAAACTGTATAATTTTCCTAATTAAAAACTCCACTCAAACTTACTTTATTTTGACTGAAGTTTCGTATCAGACCGGTAGATTACCTATCTTGCTGTAGGACACAGATGATCTGATGTCAAATTAAAAACTCCCCATCTTTATATAGCTATTAAAATATTTGGCATTGAAGCGTAATGATGAAGTTTAATCTTCACCTCGACTGCAGCGTCTCCCAGTCTTAGAAAGTAGACCATTTTTTCAATACGTGGAATCTGTATCCGATTTTATTATCAAATTACATTACGTATATTGCAAAGTCACGAGGATCAATGGCATCGTTCGCATTGATCTTCGCCTAGTACTTAGGTACTTTTGATGTAAAGCATTAAATTACTCATCAGATGTTTTGTATGAAATGATTATTTAGTCACCCTTCTCAAGGTTGACATTATTTAAAGCTTATTTGTGGGAAGAATACTCTCCTATTGATTAGTGTATTGAACTATGAGTGTTAAAAAAGCTCTTTAATAAAATAACGTGGAGCAATGGAATTTACTTTACCTACTTCTTTTGGTGCTCTCTCATATCGGAAGTTAGTTATCGTCAGGCCAATCTTATATCAATTTGGGTGGCGGGTATGGGTACCGCCGCCTCGGGTACCCCAAATGGTTCCCTATTTTTGGTGACTTAGCGGTGGTGCCCATGGAGTTAGGTCTGTTTAGGTCTTGGCGGTGGATGACCTAGATACACTGAGCCCCAGATTCCTACCCACCCCTCATATCTATTTTCTTCCCAGAACTTACTTTCCTTACAAACACCCTTCGCAGAGCATCCCCAAAGATGACGTAGGCCCTTAGAGAAATTATTTTCCTCAGGGCCTGCTGCGTGGAGTTAATGCAAAAAACAACTTTTATTTAACCATAGAAAATTTCGTCAACCATCTACTTTTATCAGTATGGACTTGTATGATTCATCGAGCGATGAGGAATTTCGATAATATCTTTACATAGTATAAAGCAAAGTCGCTCCCGCTGTCTGTACGCTTAGCTCTTTTAAACTACGGAAAGGATTTTCATGCGGTTTTCATAAATAGATAGAGTGATTCATGGGGAAGGTTTTGGTATATAATTTGTCAAGGTTTTCTGTAAATTGGTTGAAATATATAATATATAAAGGGAGCGGGCTGACAAGCGGGCGGTGTGGATTTGATGTGTATGCAAATTAACAGAAGACGTTGGTTATAAAGTTTGGGTAAGGGCGTTGTCAGTAGATGGCGTTGTGTTTCGTTAGCCACATCAACGTGTGGCCGGGTCGGCTAGTTAATTAATAAAGGATACTCTTTCTAAAACGGTAATGTATTTGAGGGATTGAAAAGTTCCAATGCGAAAACAGTGTATTTTCGGCGTCGTAATATCTTGAACTACATATGACTCCGACAGAACAAATGCTGTTTTCAAGTATCCTCGTCAATAGCACCATGTTCTCTAATAAAAATACGGTAGTATAGTACGGTTTTGCAAAGAAAAAAGATCCTATATTAAAATTATATACAAATATTTATGATATTTATACTTGTGACTTGTGTGCGAATTAAGCCACGCTAAGCTTGAGATTCCAACCAAGCCGAGCTTAAAAGCAACTGATATACCGATTTTAAGTGCCAATGATAGCCAACCTCAGTTAGGAGAGAAGATTAATAGATTTAAGTCAAAAGGGATCCTAATTTTTGCTTTTTATTTCGATAGGATTTTTTTCTCAATCTACTGATAAAAATATAATAATAATAATAATATCTTTATTTGGAAAACAAACAGCTTTACAAAGATACATAAAAAAGAAAGAGTGCTAAAATAAAACAGTAAGCCTAAAAACATGTTTTCGCTGATAATTTTTTTTTTAATAGAATTACAAGAAAAACATAAAGAAAAACTAAGAAAAAAAAATATTTAAGAGAAGTTAAAATAAAACAAAGAAAAAACTAAGAATTTTTTTTTAAGAGAAGCTAAATATTTAAATATGCATGAAAAGAATATAGAAAAACACAATAAAGGGTAAGCTTATGATCTTGTAGGAGTATAAGGATTATATATATGTAATTAGGGAATATGTAAATATATTGAAAATTAGGAAAAGAAATCTGATTAATAATATAATAAATATATATATGGATGTTAAGAGGTGTGTTGTGATGCATTACATTTATCTAATAGTGTTGCTTTGAATTTGTTGAAAGTTATATTGATGATGTCTATATATAGGAGGTGTATGTTGTGATAATGGCAGGCTCGATGTATGAATTCATTTTGTAAGTAGTTGGTATTGGAGCGGCTGTTATAAAAAAGGGATACGTTTCTACTATTACGACCAGGAACTCTAATATCTATTTTTTGTAAGAGATACAGGGAAGATACCGTATTATTTCTGTAGCAGTATGTCAAAACTTGATAGTTCAGTCTTGCCTAATTTTTCAGTAAAGAATTTTGAAAGTTTGAAAGGCCCCCTAAATTCTTGAAATTTTCCAAGTGAATTGTCAATATTTTTTTCAACTTACTTAATTACATGTGCAATGAAATTTATTAATATCGTTTAACCGGTATTAGCTAATTGTTTAGTGAATACCTTTTTTTAATAATCGTCTTAAAAAAATCGGACATATCAAGTTTTGCCATACCGCTACAGATTTATGATTTTGTGTAATAACAATTGATCAGAAATAATTCTTCTACAATTTAATTTCGGGATTTTAAAGAATTGACGTATATCTTCATTTGATTGGAATGCATAAAACATATATATATCACACCTCATCAAATGGTTCACGTTATCTCAATTTTTTCCACTTTTTCTACTTGCTTGATCATCACAAATTTCCCAATAAATTTTGAAGCAAATAGTATATCAGTATCAATCATAAACAGAAATTGATCAATATTACTTTTTCAAATTATGATTTTCGGCAATGAATTGCTGCCAGCAAATAAACTATTGCAAATAGACATCTACTTACTGATACAGCGAGAACTAATCAATTAACCGCAGATTTCGAATGAACATAGATTGTAGAACCTTGTTAAAGCCTACTTGGGAACCTAATTATTTTGCCACCTAAAATTGCCTACGAATTATAAATAGCATGCAAATTATAGAATAATCTAAGAAGATAATTTTTTAGACTATTTGTAATACGCGGTTAATTGTTGTATTTCGTTGGTCAATTACATATGTAAGCTTTTGGACTTCATGAATCAAAATTTAGGGGATATTATATTGGTATGTTTTATGAAGCCGAAAGTATTACTTATAATAAAATATCGACGGTCCCGACGAACAATGTCGGATGTGCGATTTTGTAGTTTTGCTGCTGTTTAAAGTTTCGTTTCTAAATTGTTACCGTTTTTGAGATCAAGAAATAAGGTTATGTTTTGATACTTGACATTTTATTCAAAATTTAGAAATTACACAATTTTAAATCAAGAAAATAAGACAATAAATAAGCCAAGAGAACGATTTTCAATTTTTAACAGATTGAGCCTTATTGAGTTATTGTTCTTCGGGATCATCGATACACTTGCACAAAACGATGCCTAAAAAACTTAGATATCGGATGTTAGTAAACTTGAAAAATTACAACATATATCCAATGACAATATAAAAATACAAGACACGTTATATTCGCAAATACTAATCGAACAAAACACCTAGCACCGCTTATTTTTAATAATAGATAGTCATTCAAAGAATATTTATATGAACGAGCCGCTAAAGTATGCTCTCTGGATCTAGTTCAGTGAAACCACGCGCGTTGTCTCAGTAGCGTATCTTTAAATCTTTACTCTATTTAATCTCAGCATCTGTCAAGCATTTAAACAACACCAATAAGCATTTTGAATAAAGATTAATTAATAAATAAAATATTTTTTGTCAGTATTTACTTTATCGCTTCTCTGATATGATAAGCAGTTCTAATGAATAGTTTTAATTTAGAAAATTTCAATTTAATTGAACTTTGAATTTGAAATCAATTGGGAGGGAGGTATGGGTACCGCCGCAACAAACACCCCTGCCCTGCTATAGGTCGCCTCAAATGTTTTACTACGCTTGGTGACTTAACAGGGGTGCCATCGGTGAAATTAGATGAAATTCAAATCAACTCTGGGTGAACGAATAAATTTATTCTTCGAATATTTCATAACAATGTAAACTAGCAGTTAAAAACCCGCCACGCAGGTTTTTGCTGCTAGGCCCTGTTGGCGATTTTTGTTCGGCCCAGTTTGAGTGTTGGTGACCTTTTTATAAATCCTATAGGAACTGGTTCCAAATAAAGCTGGTTCCTCGGATCCTCTGTTATCCAGTGACAGCTAGTCACCGGGACAAAGTAACCGCTACAGGCAAAGACGTCATATGTAATATATAGCCGCATGGTATATATATGATACTGCATATTACAGCTCATTGTAAATCCTGGGACGAGGTCTCTGAAAATGCAAATAAGTGCACTTCTATTGTCAAAGAATGGCTCAATATAAATCTTCTAGCTCTAAACTGTGAAAAACTCTTTACATTCCATTTTATAATACCAAAAATGCGGCACCCTCAACTCCCTTACATATAAGTTTTCACAAAAATACTTGCAATACTGTCTCATGCTCTAACTGTACAAAAATGAATACCGGGAAAAAAGTTAAATACTTAGGAATTATAATAGACAGTCAACTCAAACGGACAGATCACATAGAAAAGCTTTAGGCATTTAACTTATATTTTTAAACGTTTAAATTACATGGTCGACATTAAAAGAATGAAATTGATGTATCATGCATTGGTGCAATCATCAGTGTCTTATGGAATAATTGGATGGGGGGGTGAGTATAATACGCACATTAAGCCACTTGAAATAATCCAAAAATGAGTACTTAAAATAATGTTGCAAAAGGATATGAACTACCCCTCCCTGCAATTATTCCAAGAAGCTGAATTGTTAGAGATAAGAAAAAATTACTGGGTACGATGTCTAAAATATATATTTTCTCGAAATATTCTTTTTACAAAAAATGAAAACCGATTTATTAATAGGTTAAATAATGTAATTGAAGTTCCATCGTGTAAAACTAGGCTTGCGCAAAGACATGCGTATTTTATTGAACCAAAAATGTATAATGCTCTCTATAAGAGTACCTACAAAAATTGAATGTAAAAATATATCCTCCTTCAGCACATATAAAAATGTAATAAAGTCTTAGATGAATACAATTGATACAAACATTTACTTGTTATAACATCTGACCTGATGTAACTTAACAAATTTTTAATCTTTATTAACATGTTGTTTGAATTGTAATTCAGTAAACATTAATTTGATTTTTTTAAATTATATTTTCATTTATTTAATTTTACGCTTTAATATCTACAAAGATAATGTATGTATATGAGTCAAATTTATACCGTTTTAAAAACACACAAGTATACCCACAAACAGGCTATACCTATGTGGGATTTTTTTGGTTAATCTGCTAATTGTTTTATCATTTAATTTTTAAATGTTTATATATAAAAAAAGCCTTTAAGTATTGTAAAATTATACCAATGTATGTACCAATAAAATTACTAATAATAAAAAAATGGTATTATTATTCACAACTGCCAGTTACAATAATAATCATATTACAGTCAATCCCTCCATATCCGGAGAGATAATCAAAATTACAAATCCGTAGTACTTATACCAGCCAGCGGCAGGTCTTCATGCAATCAGTTTACGTAATTGGCACCATTGTTTGGCATTATTGGCTAATTGAATTCGGTTCTATTACGAAAGTAGCTTTTTACCAAACTTCTGGTACGAAAATGGTTTTGCGTACGGCAGAGTTGCATTCTTAGCCGGATTCTTACATTTCAACCGTACAGTCTCTGGCCTATTAATACTGTTCGATTACTATTACACACAGCAACATTTTGCAAGCACAAATTCCAACGTCGGCACCACTACCTACTATAACATTTATATTGTTCCTTTTTATCACTTGTGTACAGGTAATCGGTACTTAATTAATTTCACAAGTTTAAAGCAAGTGTCAAGACCAAAGCTCCTTTATGAATTGCCGTCTAAAATACTTTATAAATACTAACTGCTTTTAAGGTACGTAAAGGTGTTTAAGATACGTAACAACAGCCCGCAATTAACGCGTCAAAAGCCTCTCAAGTCCATTAAAATCATATTAAATCCACCCATATCTTGGTTACAGGCTTCCCTGATGCTCAAACCTTTCATAATAAATGAGCAGAAGCGTGCGGTCCTTTGTAATGTATTTCTAAGTGTATTGCTCGCTTTTACTAGAAAAATCGTAGAATTAAAAATAATTAATTAATTAATTAATTTCTTCAAATTTTGCAAATTCACTTTGTGGCACCATTTTATTTATTAAATTATTAAAACACTTTGTTTTTAACACAATAATCTTTATTTAAAAAGTCGACATGTTTCAAGAACGATGTTCTCTTCGTCAGGACATTATATGTACTAAAACTAAATTATCAAGCATAGAAAGACAGACTGTCTATCTTCTAAGCCCCTCCTCTTTCCGCCCCTCTCCACCGCCCCTTCCAACTAATTCCATTTCCACCCACGCCTGTCTTTCTATGCTTGATAATTTAGTTTTAGTACATATAATGTCCTGACGAAGAGAACATCGTTCTCGAAACATGTCGACTTTTTTAAACAAAGATTATTGTGGTAAAAACAAAGTGTTTTAATAATTTAATTTAATTTAATTAATTAATTAATTGTTTTAGAAAATGAATTTTGGCGCAGACGTTACAAAAATGAGCTAAACATATACTCTGTTTAAGGAGCTAAACGTCTCAATATTTATAAAACTGGGAAGACTTCGGTGGCTGGGTCATGTAGAGAGAATGAGTGAGAATCAAGCACCAAAGTCCCTACTGAACTCAAGACCAACAAGGTGAATGAGCCTGGGAAGACCAAGATTAAAATAGAGCGACAACGTCCTCAAAGACATATCTACCTTGGAACTTCTAAACTGGAGAGAGCTGGCACAAAACCGAGATGAGTGGAAGAAGACACTTGAGGAGGTCAAGACCCACTAGGGGTTGTAGAGCCAAGAGTGATGATGATTTTTTTTTTAAATCGTGTCACATTGTTTGTTATTAACGCTACGACTTTTTAGTATTTTACTTCTAGAATATTTTCAGATTTGTAACAACATTCTTCTGATGCTGGTTCCTCATTGCTGAGGATCGCGACCCTGCGCGACAAGGCTCTGCTACTCCTCGCGGTCCTGCTCTGCGAGGTGAGCTGCACCGACGTACCAGACGCCAGTGATTCTTGGTCACTCCAGCGCATTGGTGACCTTCCTTTGCTTCTTATGCATCGCACTTTGCCAGTGACATTGAATTTCTCCAAGTTGGATTCCTCAGTTTGACGAGCAACATGTCCAAATATCTTAAGAAACTTTATAGGCAGATAGTTGAAAGGCTATTTTTGATGCCTATTCCAATATAGTTTTACTTTTTCTTCTTCTTTGTGTGCCCTATCAGGTCATCCGACGTTGGCGATCACTCTGGAAAATGTCTCTCTGTCTTGCGCTGCTCGGAATAGCTCCTCCACACTTCTAAGGCCGCTTCACTCTCGCAGCGAAGACATTATATTTATCTCCTACCAGGCCTTCGGCGACCCCCTATCTTGCCTTTCAATATTAATTGGAGAAAGTAATACTTTTCCTTTCGAAGTATATGGCCCAGATATGAAATTTTCCTGACTTTTATTAATCTAAGCCGTTCTCTATCTGCTCTAGCCCACCTGAAAATTTCTGTGTTGGTGATCATGTCGGTCCATTGGACCTTGAGCATTCTCCGGTGAAGCCATATAGTTTTACTAATACTTTTTTAATGAAAAATGCATTGCACTCCGATTTAAAAAAAAATTAAAACCCGATATCATAATACTTCTTAGCTATTTACCCTAAAACATATAAATGATTACGTATACTGGCTTTCGAATAGCTTGTATACTTTAACATGAATATAGATTTTATATCATATTTTACCGGTCAATGGCTGAGTTGGAATCACGTTTAGGTCCCACTCAGGCGTCGTGAATTCAATTCCTCGGCCGGCTAAATCCTCCATTACATCATATACCATATAGTAACATATTACGCTTAATGAGATGGTAGTAGGAGTATTTAAAATATAGTCATGATATTTGTAACTCGGGAATGTTTGTCTTTATTTAAAAAAAAAAAAAAAAAAATGCGTCTATTGACCCTTTTGAATTTCGTGAATATGACAACATAAATGTTTGATTTGCTTTGGTTTGGTTTCCTTTGGTTTCTTATACTAAATACGTATAGTAGTATTACAATCATATTACAGCAAGGTCAAAGTTGGATGTTTATGCACTGCACTGCTAACAATAGAAAATCAGTCTGAATTCGACAATTTTCCACATACAATTTAAATCAAAATGACTTGTTTCTGACAAGACATATTTTGCAACATTCTATAACAATGGGTGATATCATGTTTTTTAAAAGTCCTCCAATAAATCTGTTCAGATCTGTTTTCTTGTGATTTTGTAAGAAGTGTGATCATTAGCAAGAGCTTTGTCAGAATTGCCTTAGTGAGAAACCATCAATCAATTTATTTTTAAAGGTTATTTTTTAATGTTTTTGTCGTGGAAGAACGAGAGCTTTTTTTACAGGATACATTAGTATTAACTGCCTTACATCCTTGTCCATCTTATGAAATTCTATTGATGGCTTTTCTTCATATACATTGAATGGGAAACTAACAGATAAGGCCTTCACTGGAAATAAATCGCATAAAATTGATATCTTGTAGAGTTTAAAATAAATAAATCGAATAGAATAAGTTCCGCGATTTGTTGAATCGTTTAAATTCAAAAAGTATTCGATTTGAAATATTCTGAGGTAGGTAAATACATATATTAAAATGAGTGTTAAAATGGGGAGAAATGTTGGAAGGAAACTGGCTTTTCAATATAGGATTTTAATCATTTTTGCTAAAATAGTATTTTAAACATAAAATTTAAATAGAGCTAATAATTTTTTTCAGGTAGGTAGGTATATTTACCTTGTATTTTTGTTGTTGTGTGAAATGCCTTTGAAGTAATGGATTTAAAAAAAATTGCATATGCTCGTATTTAGTTTACTCAACTTTACGTTCGCTTAATTTTGGTTAAAGCAAATCTTTAAGAATCATCCGCCTTGAAATTGTTTTCAAATATATTTAATTTGTCATATGAAGAAATCTATTTTATGGTTTTCACATTGGAACGCGAACTTTCGACCATCGGACTTATAACAAAGCACATCGCTGTTCTGCTATGGAATTTATGTTACAACACAGTTGAAAATCGGCAGTATTAGGATTCAACAAAATCCATGGTTTGAATTTAGGTAGATTATAACTTATAACGTTAAATAAATAAGCCTCCTTACACAACCATTTATGTGTACGGTAAACGGTTGTTTATCAGTTATGTACAATTAAAAAAAAAATGTTTTAATACAAGCCTTGTCTTTATGTTGAAGCTTAATTCTAAATCACTATTTTAGATTAATCTTTACTATCAATAGGTTTACATTGTAAATTCAAAAAAAAGTGCTCTGATTAAATTGGCTCTGATTAAATTGAAGCTTTTGTTACCGTTTCCATTGAGTAGAATTAAAAAAAAATGTTAATTACTTTGTAAAAAATTAGCACCAGAAAAATATTTTTTTCTTTAAAAAGGGATGAACGCGTATAAGACCCAACTTTAAAAAAATACAAATATATTATTAAAATTATCTGTGATAGTTAACACTAACTCTTTTTCTTTCTTAAAAAAATATTCACAAAATAAACAAAAACAACTTTTGGACTTGAACTTCTAGATCTCGATGACCTCTAGACACCATTTTCCAAGCGATTTTTATACCTATTACCTATATTCATGGCAAGATAATGCATACTAGGAATGCATATATTTTTGGCTTGTGACTTCCTTTTAAGATTCTCGTCCGGTAAAGTAATGCGTTCGAAGGCCTCATCTGACCATTACAATATCAATACACATTAAAAAACACGCACAAATTAATTTTACCAATCAAAACTTTTATACAGCATAAAACATGACCTGTGAATTAAAATATTATATGCGAATCAAAAGAGAGATACCTACTTACCTTCAAACGTGTACGTGTACAAACAACGTGATGTTTGACAGGATACCAATCTGTTAAGTAAATCTAGACAAAAAATAATCATCGGCTGGCAGGATGTATAAAGGATGTGATGACGGCAAAGCAGCAAAAAATCAGCAAGTCAATCAATAATGTGTTTCGGAATTTATATTTTTACTAGCTGGTTCCCGGCATGTGTTGCTATGCCATTTAATAAAGAAATTGTTTCTCCCTGTTTGTCCTTTCCCATTCGTCCCGTTTCCTTTCCGTCTCCCCTTCATCTCCCGCATACCCTTATCCTCTCGCGTTCTCACTCCGATTCCTCCACTTTCCCTCTCCCCACTCCCTTCCCCCCTTCCACGGTCCCGCGAACCCCCCTCCCGAGTTCCCCTTCCCCTCCCAGGTTCCACTCCTCCCTCCCGTATTCGCCTCGCCCCTCCCGATAATTTCCCCTCCTCCCTCCCTAGTTCCACTTCCCCCTTCCGGGTTCCCCTCACACCTCCCGCATTCCATACATTCATTCCCTATTGCAATTTTTTTATACAAATTTCATAATGCCAGAGCTCGTATATGTTATTCTGATGTATGAGCTATATCATTGTAAAGTTTCATTAAAATCCATTCTGTAGTTTTTGCGTGAAAGAGTAACAAACATACATCCATACAAACTTTCGCCTTTATAATATTAAAGATTTTGATTAAAGCCTAACCTAATTTAAAAAAAATAGAGAATAATGAACTTTCAGGGGGCCTAGTCCCTATCTTTTACGTTTTACTAACAGTAAAAATTCAGTAAGGCCTGGGAAGTCACTGTTGTGCAGCGCCCTTGGGGTGATTTACATAAAAACGGCGCTATACAAATTATCCAATTATTATTATTATTATTGGTGGGCAAAAATCAAACATGTTATTCGTACCTGGGGGCCTAGTCCCTATCTTTTACGTTTTACTAACAGCCTGTTAGCTTAACTTGGTTGTTTGAGCAAAGTTGTCGCAACTGGCTAAAAATGGTAGTCAGTAACTTTTCTGTTAAGGTTTAGTTTATTTTATCGTCGCGACCGATAGAAAAGAAACAGAAAAGTTACTGACTACCATTTATAGCCAGTTGTGACAACTTTGCTCAAACCACCAAGTTAAGCTAACAGGCTGTTAGTAAAACGTAAAAGATAGGGACTAGGCCCCCAGGTACGAATAACATGTTTGATTTTTGCCCACCAATAATAATAATAATAATTGGATAATTTGTATAGCGCCGTTTTTATGTAAATCACCCCAAGGGCGCTGCACAACAGTGACTTCCCAGGCCTTACTGAATTTTTACTCTCAGAAAACATACCTACTTACGTTACCTGGCAGGCCTCTGCAGTAGATAATTCAATTTTTATTAGAATAACTGTCTTTATAATAACTTTAAAATTTATTCCCTGTAATATATCATTGAAGAAGATAATACTAATAAATCAAAACGAAAATATGAAGAAAAAAAACACACACTAAAATGTAACGGTCGCAAATGGGACTCGAACCCAGGATCTGATCTTACCAGTAGTTACATTTTTTTATTTGTCTTCGTCTTGTTCTTTTTCATATTTTCGTTTAGATTTATTAGTACCTATTACTTCTCCTTCTTTGAGGATCCTTTTCAAAATAAATGATTATTTATTCACTTCTTCTAAAACAGCAAACTTATTTTGTGGCACCATTTTAATTCAAATTAATAAATTACTTTGTTTTTACCACTATAATTGATTGTAAAAAACCGACATGTTTCGTAAGTCAAGCTTACTTCATCAGGGTTTTAATAATACTACTTTTTTTAAATATAGACATAGAACGTAGTGTCAAAGAAAAAATAACAAACAAGGACAAATAATAAACAAAGACAATGGTAACAATGGAAAAAATTAAAAATTAAAATGGGTAGGGACAATATGGAACAATTTACAAAGGAAATAAGTTTACTATATTGGATCATTTAAAACATGTCAGTTTTTTAAAATCAATTATAGTGGTAAAAACAAAGTAATTTATTAATTTGATTATTTATTATTTCATTGCATGATTATTTTACAGTTGCTATTGTATCGTCCATTACTAATAATTTTATATGTATTCAAAGATTTTTAATGGTAAAATAAGAGATCCATATTTTATATGAATTAGGATTGGAATTTTTTTCTAAATTACCTTTAAAATTCTACTTACTTTAAATACTGTTATAATTGACGGCCTCCATGTTCAAGGGGTAAGGCCCTTGACTAGTAATCCGAAGGTCTCGGTTTCAAATCACAATCACAAGGTCTCCGTTTTTCAATCACAATGTATTAATTAAAAATAATACACTCTCATTAAGTACTCTCAGTATCGCCCTGGTAAAAGAACGCCATTCAGAATTCAAACATTGCTGGAAATAGCTTTAGCCATGTTTGGTGACCAGATCTGAATAGCCATGTACTTTACACCTTTCTCTTTCCCTTTTCCTTCTCCTCTCCACCACCTTCAGCTTCTAACATAGCCCAATTAGCAATCCCACGGACTCACTGGCTCACTGGAAGCAGTTGGGACTCTTGTGCGGTATTCACATAAAAATAAACTGATAATATTATTTGACCAATGATGGAGGACTAATCTAGCAGAGGATTGAACCAGCGATGTATGACTAGTAATGCAACACTTTTGACCACTCGACTACTAAACAGATTATTGAATTTAAGAGACGATAAAATAAACATTTCAAATATGCAAAATTTGGGAGGCGGATATTGGTACCGCCGGCCCGAGAACCATTTAGTGGATAGCCAACATCTCTACCATAGGTCTTCACAAGTGGTTCGCTACGTTTGGTGACTTAGCAGGGCTGCCGGGTTCATAGGGTGATGTTTGTCTAGGTCTTGGCGGCGGATGCATGTACCCACCTGCTGCGTGGCGGGCCGGATCGAGAGAGACCGGTTGAGGGAAACCTTTTGACCTTTCCAGCTGGACTTTATTAACCAATCGCCTTGCAACGCAGTTGGAAGGATTGATTCATACGTCCGTCACTCCTGGATACACTGAACCCACAGATTCCTACCCACTCCTGCCTTTTTCCTTCCCAGAACTTTCTACCCATATCTTCCTTAAAACACCCTCCACACAGCATCTCCTAAGATGACAGAGGCCCTGAGGGAAATTATTTTCCTCAGGGCCTCCTGTGTGGAGCTAAAGTTAAAAAAAAAAAACAAAAAAATAAAGATACTCATATAATTTGTATGAACTTCGTCAACCGTTTTCATTTCAATATTGGGGTCTAGAGTATTTAAAATAGGGCACTGAGTCTAGCCGGTGCAGCGGTGGGACGATTATACTTGTATTTTGTAACATGAGAACCTCTATTGCCGCGCATTCAAAAACTAACACCATTGAATGACATGAACTAAGTACCGAGTTGTAAGTAATCTCGTATTTTCCCATGCAAAATATACCGGTCACATAAACTCATCGAAGACTAAAACGAGTTGAAATAATCAGGTGGAATAAATTGCGTCAATTGGGCCACGCATTGCATCAAATGATAATCACAGTCACATGGAGATTACGAAATCAATAGTGATTAACAATATTTTGGAGCATCTAATGAATTTATTCTTAATCGGAATTCATGCCTCTTTTTGGGAGGAGTTTAAAAATACTTGAGAAAAAGCTTTTGGAAAGGTTGGAAAAGGTATTTAAAAATTTTTATTAAGGCCTGTAAAAAACATTAACTCCTTTTTTGCGCATTGTTTATTGTAATAACAAGGAAATTTAAAAATGATTTCATAGAACCAAGCGACCCGGAGTCTAAGACGTCTATTCCCCGTCGCAGCCGGGTCAAACTGATACAAAATGGGCGTGGCAAGTCTGTAGTCCTAAGGTGGACGGCATAAGGTTCACTTTTAAAATCCAATTCGTCGACTGCCGGCAGAATTGATTGATGTCAAAAATAACATCGAGAACATTTTTTTTTAAATTTTATAAGAAAAACTTTCTTTTTATAACTTTTTTGAAGGTTATTCCTATCAGTGAAATATATCATATTAGAATAAGTTAACAATAATAATCTAAACGAAAATATGAAAGAGAACAAGACACAGAAAAAGACAATAATCGCAACTGTGACTCGAACCCAGACCTCTCCGTCTAACCGGGACGAGCGCGTTAACCAATTTCGCTATTGCCACCTTCTGTCAAACCGTCATATTTGTCAATCTCAAACGGAGAGGTCTGGTTTCGAGTCCCAGTTGCGACCATTGTCTTTTTCTGTTTTTCTGTGTCTTGTTCTCTTTCATATTTTCGTTTAGATTATTATTGTTAACTTATTCTAATATGATTTTTTTTTTTGTGAAGTTTGGGCGTAAATATCATTTTTTGCGATTATTATAAAAGAAACTGAATTTGCCACATAACAATAAAACCATATCCGAAAAGGGGTTTATAAGTAGGAGAGTTTTCACGTTAGTGTTTTAACTTTTTTTTTTTAGACTTTATTATATTTTATTTTGTGAGGTTCGGTATTTTTTCAATTTTTTTTGCGATGATTAAATAAGAAACTGAATTTGCCACATTATGCAATAAAACCATATCTGAAAAATTGTTTATAAGTAGGAGAGTTTGCACTTACAAATGTTTTTAATAGACCTAATACTTTCTTTTTTTCTAGACCTATTAAAAGACTTAAAAATGACCGATGGTTTTAAAGGGCGAGATATGTTCTACAC
The DNA here is from genome assembly GCA_917563855.2 of Limnephilus lunatus. Taxonomy (NCBI): domain Eukaryota; kingdom Metazoa; phylum Arthropoda; class Insecta; order Trichoptera; family Limnephilidae; genus Limnephilus; species Limnephilus lunatus. The sequence goes on along the minus strand of OU830596.1, from coordinate 93,362,829 downwards.
GCAGTATTTAATTGAAGCATCTATAATACTTCTAAGCGATCAAAATTTCAAAACAAAAATACAAGATTTTGTATGATTTTGCATTATTTCGCATGGCTTCATCTTAATTAAATGATGACAATATTACCGAAACTCTTTCTAAAATCTGAAAACATTAAAATCAGAAAATTAAATGTGACCGAATCGGATAAGGACACATTACACATTACCTCAGTTGGTAGAGCTGGGTTCGAGTCCTATATGTGACTGTATCTTTTCCTGATTTTTCTGTTTTCAAATTTTAGATTGATTTTTGTCAATATTGTCTTCTTTTCATTAAAAATATTACAATTTGAAATTTTACTCATTTAATTAAAACCAAAATTAATGTTCATCCTAGTCAATGGATTTCGCATATTAAAAATGAAAATGGGTGAAATTTATTCAAGATACTATCTACATCTACATAGATAGAATTTAGTTCTGATTTGAATCTTGCAATCATACATAAAAATAGCAGCCAATAAAAATATGCGTTAAGAAAAATGATGATAAGTAATGTTCGTAGTTATTAGTCGAAGTATGATACAGTTAAATGACCTATTGTGGAGGTGTTGGTTATGCAATAAACGGTTCCCGCCTTCCAAATTGAAAATGCCCACATATCAACACATCAGCATTTCTGTCTATAATAAGTTATTCTAAAACTAATAAAATTAACAAACTAACAATAGGAGAGAACATAAATAAAATAAAAATACGATCTCTAAAAAGAAGAAGAAATAATTCGATTTCGAGGTAATAAAATTACCTTTTAAAAATAATTTTGATATACTGCAGATCTTTGCCATTTTGTTCATGCATTCAGCATTGTGCATTAAATTATGACTGTTGCATTTCTTGCATCAAACTTACAAATTTATTATTTTACCAATTCCACACAAGCATCCACTCCATCAGTCAGACCACACAAGATGACAGTTCATGCTTTAAAGAAAACATGTTTACTTCAACATCAATCTGTTTCGTCCTAGAAAAGTGCACGACCGGTGATCTAATTAGCAGATCAATTATTAAGTGAAGCATGACGAGTTCAACGAAGAATAATGGAGAAGATCAGGAAACGATAAATAGGTATAAAAACTGGCTACTTTGAAAACTCAGCCTTGTAAATTATTATTTTCTGAACTTACCCAAAAATTTTAAAACCCTTTAAAAATATTATTTAGGAAGCTCTTATATGTAATTCGAAACACTTATTTTGATGAGAAGCATTTTTTTTAGATGAAATAAAATTGACTTTTCATTTCCTGAATATTAAAATGTCTTGAACTTTTAATGTAAGTGGTATGTATACTATGTATGCACGCAACAATTTTTGTTTTAAAATAAAGCACATGGATTATTCAATTACTTACTTTGGTATTGATGATTTTTTTGATAATAGTTGTGTATTAAACATTAAATAAAGACGTACTTACCTACTCACGATTGAATTTTTTTATCCTTAATCTTTCGTATAAATACATTGCATGGTTTATCAAAGAGTGATGTTAATAAGGAAGCTGTTAGTCACATAGCCTAGTTTAAGGTAGCTTACATCGTTTAAATGATGTGGGACTAATTTGAAGTATTTAAACTCCCCTTTAGACTGTTAGATATTGCACGTCAGTCGTGTACGTCGGTAGCTTGCGGTAATGTGTGAAGAGATGTAGTGCTACGCGTTGGGTACGATAACATCGGTTCAGCTCATCAGCGCTACGTCGTCGTTCGTTGACCGACGGTACGCGTTGCACTATTTCCAGCCTAAACCGCATTGGAGTGAAATATAACTAATTTAATCTGTGGCTACACTAATGTAATTTATGTATGATTTTGTGTTTGTTTTTAGCTCCGCATTGATGAACGTGAGGAAAACCAATTCCCTCGGGGCCTATGTCATCTTTGGGGATGCTGTGTGCAGAGTCTTTTTAGGGGAAGGAAATTCTGAAAAGGAAAAAGGAAAAGGGTATGAGGGTTGGTAGGAATCTGGGGGTCAATTTGTCCAAGAGTGACGGACGTATGAATCCCTCTCACTGCAGTGCAAGATGATGGCGTTTTTTAGGATTTGGATGTCGTTATTTGCATTTTACTTTACAATTTTTGATATTATACATATTTTTATTTTTTTTTACTTCTAATATTAACAAGTGTATATTGAGGTAGAACCTACAGACAAGCAGCCATGTGGCAACTTCGCGGGACTACCGATAAATTATCTAAATTATATGTTTATGTAAATTATGTTTTTGTCGGAAGTGGCAGGGGTGTTGGTTATCCAATAAATTACAGGGTTTGTATTCATGATTTTCAAACTAACATGACTGGTTTTAGTACAGTTTCGTGAGTTGTTACCAGCGTGAAGTGTGCACAGTTAAATCTTAACAGTGAACAAAATATTTGTTTTTAGTTTTTAATACGATTAGTTTTTTTAATTAATTTAGGTATAATATAATTATAACATAATATATAGTAAAAGATTTTATGGCTACTTAACATAACGTTTTATCGTGATATTTAACATCAAGGGCGCTTGATAATATCTACCATTGAATTCTATTTGTTTATCGCTTCTTTAAAACATTCAAAGGTCACGTATTTTCCCCAAATTAAAAATTTTATCCATCACATATTAATTCCAATTTATTTTAATGTTATCTCGATCCTGAATCAAAGTATTCTCTTGTGAGATATAATTTATTATATTTTAAGAAAATCCATTTCAATTTAAGATATATTTTTGGATCATCAAAATAATCATTTCTCATGCTTAACGATTTGAGATGATCACGAAATATTTGCAATATAGTAATTAACAACGGTCCTTTAGAATATGTGCGTGTAATTGCCTGCTAAACGAATTGATTATTTCTAATATAAGGACCACGATTCTAAATGTGTGTGCTTTACTGTTTTGCAACTGTTTACATTGACCATTCTATAGATTTTTAAATGATAAGATAGCAGGTTAAAGGACAATGTTGTACACTTTGAAATTTCACAAATTTCCAAATCAAAGACCACTATAACACGGGCAGCAGCCTAGCATGGTGGTCGAAAAATCCACAAATAATGTAACCATATTATGTATGCAATAAATAAAGAAAAAAAATAAAAAAAGAGATTTATATTAACTTTTATTTTACTTACTTAAATGAAGCCTTCTTCACCAGCTCCAAGTTTGATGGAATTCTTTTTAACAGCAATAAAAGCCTTTTCCCAAAGAAGCTCTACGACAAAAAGTCAGTCATTTAATGTTTTCTAATAAAAATAACCAAATTTCCCCCTTTCCCAATTAAATCATTTGAAATTGTGTAAACACTTGAAATTTTCCCATAAAGGAATCATTAGACACAAAGTTATTTATCTTTTAATTGAAATACTGTCTTTAATACCTACCTACCTAGAGAAGTGAACAGCTGTCAAAACATCTCTGTTATTTTAATAAAGTTTTTGTGAGTTTTTGGATGATATAAAGCAGTAACTTCAATAAACATTATTCAAAGAATCATACGCTAGTGCATCTTCATGTTGTTGTGCTGTTAAATCGTAGTTCTTCAACAAAGCATCATTTTTTCTCCCTAACCTCAATCGATATTTCGACAAAACTTTCTGTACTTGAAAAGTATAAAGTGATTAAAAGTGTCATTCAAATCATTTTCAAGTGCTCAAATCATCAGCATCTTTTTAATACGATGCTTTTATAACAAAATAAAATAAAATTTAAATAAATTAAAGTTTTTATATATCAACCACCTAGCGAATTATATGAACATTTCAGCAGTTGCCTACCGAGCACAGTTATTTCTAAAGAAGATTTCGTCGATAGATGTCACCTCAGTTTAAATAAAAATATATTTTTTAAATAATAACAATGCGTCCAAAAAATGATAAAAGTGATACTTCAATCGAACAAAAATTTGATCGTTTCAAAGAACAGTTACTTCAAACAATGAGTGAAAGAATAAACGCACAACTAACAAATTTTCTAACAAATGATTTTAATAAAAAATTTTCGGACATCACGAAAGAAATTCAAGATCTGGTCAAGAAAGTGGAATCCTGCTCAAATAAAATTGGTGATTTTGAAAGCGAACTAAAAAAAAACTAAAGATTACCTTAAAAATAATGACACAAAAATGGAAGAAATGCAAAGAGAAATTAAAAATCTTAAATCTTCTGTCAATAACATTCAACAGCGCACGCTAGAGACATCTATCGAAATCCAAGGAATTGCTGTGAAGGAAAATGAAGACATTAAAAATCCTATAGAACTTCTGTTAAAGACTCTTGACTGCAGTGACCTAGTAAAAAACAATTCCATAATTAATTATTACAACAACCCTTCTAAAAATATAATAAGTATTCAATTCAATTCAAAAGAATCAAAGGACCGGGTTATTAATAAAAAAAAAACTAAAGGATTATTGAGCCCAAAAGAAATAAAGTACTCGGACTCCACAGATAATATTTACATTAATGAAAAACTAACACCATCAAATAAGGAACTTCTCTGGCTAGCCAAGTCTACGAAATCTATTGGATATAAATATATTTAGACCAAGAACGGACATGTTTTCCTAAGGAAAAGCGACGATTCTCCACTAATTCGCATACAAGATAAAAACGACATACCACTGCTGTAAATATGTTACCTTGCAGAACAACGATACTCAAATATATTTTTTTTATATCTGTTTATTAAAATAATAACTGAAAAGTTTCCTCTTTTAAATATTGGGAAAATTTTATCTTTTATAATTTAAATAATATAAAAAAACTAATATTTTCTGGTATTTAGTTTGTTTATAAAGTTTGGTTTGATTAGGACTTCACTATTATTTTGTTTTCACTTTAACAACTGTTTTCTAGCTCTTGAATCTGTCGAAATTAAGTTTATATTATTTTATTTAAAAATATGTTTATCACAGTATTCCAAAATTTGCCTTCCCACCTAATATCTAAGAATGTAAATATGTACCTGTAGCACATAATTATTAGTGTATACACTTTTTACACAAGCTGTTCAGACAAAATGTAATCATGATTTATGCCCACTGTATTGTTTCTTTCTAGGTACCTACAATAATATTATGTATTTAACCATATTACCCACGCACAGGCTGCGCCTTAGTGGGTTCCCATTATTCTTACGTTTTTTAATAATATTGTATATGCCAAATGTAAAAATTGGGAAAAAATAAAGGAAAAAAAAAAAAAAAAAAAAAGGCAAGAAGCTTTGACTTTTAATGTACTTAGGTTCAGCTAATGTTGACTGGGTTCACGCCTGTATTACAATTTAACCGGGACGTTCATTGCGCTATTCATGTTATTTTATTATATGTTGCATATATTCAATTTAATATCCCTGTACACGTGCATATACATTATTTGGTTTTAATGTGATTGTCAAAATAATTCATTTTCTATTCTTTCATAGATGGCGGGAGTAAAATTATTCTAGGGAAAAACGCTTTTTACAAGTTATGCTTTAAAATATTTAAGTTATGTTTTTATTAATTTTTGTTTTCATTTTTAATTTTATGAGTAAAACCTCAAATTGTAATATTTAAGTAAACGAAGACAATATTAGCGAAACTCAATCGAAAATCTGGAGACAGAAAAATCAGAAAAAGATATTGGCACCTCTGGGACAATATTAATAATTAAGTCATCAATATTCTGATTATTTAATTGTTTGCGCCCGTACAAACGCTATATAAACATCTTACTAATATTATAAACGCGAAAGTTTGTATGGATGTATGTTTGTTTGTTACTTTCACGCAAAAACTACTCAATGGATTTTAATGAAACTTTGCAATAATATAGCTCATACATCAGAATAACATATATGCTAATATAATGGTAAGCTCTGGCGTTATGAAATTTTTATAAATGAAAATATGTGTATTTCATATATTTTAGCGGCAGGGGGAGGGTGAACGGGGGAGGTGGGGTTCGCGGAAAGGGAAGAGACGAGGGAGGGGGAAGGCGGTGAAGGTGGAAGGTTACGGGGACACAGGGAAAAGACATGTAAGGAGAATCAATTTATTTCTTTGAATTTTTTTTTCATTACCTCCACACAGGAGGCCTTGAGGAAAATAATTTCCCTCAGGGCCTATGTTATCTAGGATGCTGTGTAGAAGGTCTTTTTGAAGAGAGGAAGAAATGAACATTGGTCTTGAAGAGACCCATGTTGTAGGAAGAAGGAAACACAGAGGCCGGCAGATCATTCCACAGCCGAGTTGTTCAACACAAGACGAGTCGAAGAAGCGACCAGTTCTCATGTGACAAATGTCAATCGTGTACAAATGTTGGGCACGTGTTTGGCGTGTTTCCCGACTATGCACCGGTGCCGAAGGGATCAATGACGCTATTTCCTCGGAGCATCTTTCATTGTAATACCGGTAGAACAAGGATAGCATTCCCACCCGACGCCTGTGCTCTAAAGATTGCAATTCGTCTGTTAAGATGGGAGAATCTATCATACGGACCGCCCGTTTCTGCACAGAGTCGAGGGTATCTTTCAGGTATTTTGGAGCTCCAGACCAGAAGTGGCTGCCAAATTCAACCTTGAATGGCATTGAAACGCATGCCGGGGACCAGCTCGTAAATAGATAGTTTTTTATACCATCGCCGTATACAAAATTTTGGTAATGACTATAAAGATGTTGTTGACATATTTAACACATCATTCACTAAATATAAACAAGCCATAGTAGAATTTATATCAGAAAGAAGAACCACAAATTTCATTTATCCAACTGCATAGCTCTGCTTCGATTTATTTCACATGTATTGCACTTTTCGAAGTTTACAGTTTTTCCATCTTGCATGGTGGTGTGTTTTGTTTTTATTTCAAGTTGTTTTTTACTCTATTTTTGTTTTAGATTTGATTATGATTTTGATTTTGATGTTGATATTGATATTGATTATGATTATGATTTTGATTTTGATTTTGATTCTGATTTTGATTTTGTTTTTGTTTTTGTTTTGTTTATGATTTAGTTTTTTTATTTTGTAATGCACATTTAGATTTAGATGTTCTTTGTTTTAAAAAAAAAATGCATGTAAAAGCCCAGCCTGGCGGGAATTTCCAAATAAATAAATAAATAAATTTATTTCTATTCATATTGCGCATGTCATGGAAATAAATTTATCGTAATATTTTCAAACAAAACTTGTAAAAATCGTTTTTCCCTAAAATAAATTTACTCCCGCCATCTATGAAAGAGTAGATTATGAATTCTTTTGAGTATCATCTGTAATATTCTTTATCAAATGATATTTTTTACAACGGACGGCGCTATACAAATTATGCAATTGTTATTAGGCAGGAACGACGCGTTTATCATCTAAATATGCACCTTAAAACTGTTTTCTAAATACTTTACAACGATAAATTAAAAGTTCTTAAATCATCCAGAAAAACTTTTTTTTCAAAATTCAGCCTTTGACGCGCGACGCCATAGATATGCACAACGATTTTTTGTCATTATGTTGAGTACTGAAAAGCTCCTCGCTTCTGACAAAACCAGCAATAATTAATCTCACTCTCAGCCTGATGTATCGAGAGCGAGTCTTTGATGAAATGTTTCTTAGTTACAGACATCTTCATTATAATACTGGAAGGTAAAATAGTTGCTATTTATTTATTAAACAACGCCCTTTTTCGGGGTTTTTACATATGAATAGTAAGAAATATACAGTATTTATTGTACGTAACTGAACTACCTTAGTAAGAATATTTTATATTTGTTTAGAGATAAATTGAAGATGTCCACTGACTTGGTACAATTGTTTCCCTCCGTTAGTATTCTGGGCAAAGAGGAATACATACTGTAGTTAGTCCCAGAATTTCTGCACTGAAATAAATCCTGACTCCTAGTATTACGTAGTGGAATCCGGAAGTTTATCAATTCAAGCAATACCGGACTATAAAGTAAATCATTTAGAATTTTATACAGAAATACCAAGTCAGTGAAAATTCTTCTTTCTGACAATTCGAGCATATTAATATAATTTAAAATAGTGTTGTAGTTCAAAATAATTGCTGGAAAACCCATTATAAAATTTATAAACCTATGAATTTGTTTTGTATTCTTTCAACAGCTTGTAAATGTATATTATAATGTGGGTTCCAGACGGAATTAATAAACAGGGTTCAGTTCTTAATCCATCATTCATCCTTTAGGCGTATTATGAAAAGCCTATTTCGTGGTCGATTACATTGCGTCATGTCTTAAGTGATACCATTTCAGTTTTATCTGTTATCCTATTTGAAATATTTAACTTCATTTTCTACCTGTCATTTTATACAAAAATTTATTTTCGTCTGTGGAATCTTTTACTTTCAATTTAACGTCTGTGTTATATTTTATCTTAATTTTCATACAAAAAAAATGTTTTTGTATCATTTTTTGACACTTTTTGCTGCTTTCACAGGAAACAAAAAGTGTAAAATCATTTGGAAACTATTGTCATCAATTTCTAGCAAAAATTCAATCCTTTCGTTTACAAAAGCCTCACATTTTTGTAAGTTTATCTGAACTGTTTATACGCAATTATCCAAATTACCAGTAATTGAACGTAAGTGTTTAAATTTCATTCCGAGTATAACCTCAACTATAACTGTGCGATCCACCCCTCGTTTTGTAAAGTAATCGTACCTTCAAGAGATCGTAAAAACCTTAAACTTTTTCTGTTAAAAACAGACAAAAAAATTAGCCTTTTTTCATAGGCTATCTGTTAGGATGTAGAAACAAGCAGCGAATTAAGTCAAAATTACTAGTAGGAAAATATTATTACATGAAGTGTTTTATTGTGGGTGCCCTACTACCCTATTCAAGCAGAACTCAACATTCATATTTCAAAACGACATGAACAACGAAAGGATGGCTTTATCTTTATTTAGCGGAAGAATTTTATCTCCGAAGCTCTTGTTCTAGAGGGCGCACTTATCAACGTATAATACTATAAACAGTTTGATAACGCTTTCAGAAGGCGAAACCACTATTACGCGTAATAGTACTTACAGAAAAACTTTGTTTTAAATGTATACACCACACAAGAGTCCCATCAACTACTCCCAATCGCCTGGAGCCAGTGAGAGTCTGACGTCCCCAATGGGGGTATGTTGTGAGGCTGAAAGTAATGGAGAGGAGAAGGAGATGAGGGAGAGGAAGATGAGAAATTATTCAGATCTGGCCATTTCAAGCAACATTTCAATTCTGAAAGGTTGCCTTAAACCTGGCCCCCTAGCGCAGTCGATCAATAAGGATAACATTCGAAAACTTCTCATCGTTCCCTAGCATGGTTGCAGATTCAGTTCCCTAGCATGATTGCCAACGAATTAATAACAGTTCATGATGACTGAAGTGTTCTTAATATATTCGAGGTCAACTGTTGTTTGTATGTTAGCGGTCTGTAGTTGTCCTAGGGAACGATAAGAAATTACCGAAAGTTATCCTATCAATCCTTATCGATAAACCATGCTATAACCCCTGAACTGTACTGAGTATAATCCACTCTGGAATGTGCCGAAAATATACAAATATTATTTTAAACGACTAAATTGTGAAATATGTGATTGCTGAGGCCATCAAATATGTCTAAAATAAATTTGTTTAAAAATAATATTTTTATTTTATTTATAAATTGAATTACATTATACCACTGGAGCGATTATGGTCGAAAAATGGATAACTTTTATTTTTCTGCGATTGATAGCGGTCCAAGATTGGATCACATTTTCCTACCATTCGTAAAACATTTAATGTAATTATTTAAAAAATTTCCTTGCTGAAGCTATTATTGAAATGTGTTATAGATTATCACCATAGAAATCACAAATCCTAACTTCGTAGACTATTTTAAGACAATGTTAAAAATAAATCTTAAAAATATTTTTTCCTGACAAATTTTTATCAGCTGTTTACGGTTCAAATTAGGTCCTTTTTCTATAGATATGCACCTTTAATTATCAAATATCCCACAGACAACGTACAGAAATCGAAAATATTCTATGTTGACTCTAATAAAGTAGGTACCCCTCACGGCAGTTTCAAAGTAAAAAATACGACGGATTCGCGCGGTTATAAACTTGACGATTTTTTTATAAATCCTACAAATATAAGATAAACGGTAAAATACAAGCTAATTCATTTGCTATATAGCACTTTAATAAGTTTTTATGTCTCCATGTTAAAATTCGAAGGTTTGACTTTTTTAATGTTTTCGAAAATATTTAAAAATGATCTTCTGGGATATCTCAAGCAATCGAGGCAAATTTATTTATTTCGCGTCATCGCTCCTGTGGTTAACTGTTACTAACCTAATATACAATACTTCCACCATTGGTATAACCACGGTATCCTCCTTGAGTCTCACGAAAGAAGCTATGTGTTTAGGTACTTATAATGACAGAATTTAACACTTTATCTAAAACATACACAACTTTATCTAGAACACCTCAGCAAAGGCTCTCCTTGTGGGGTATTTACAAAAAACTAGTACTAAACTATTTATATACTGTTAATGATTATTTACATTTTTTGTATTACTGGAACTTATTGAACTAGGATAGAAATAAATAGATTACATAGGTATATTATAAAGGCTATGAATTGTAGGTTTTTTTGAAATTTCCCTTTGCCTTTCAACGATTCTATGCACATGAATATAACTGTAACTTTCGGTTTCATCACATCATCCATATTGACTTCGGTTCTAGAATTTAGTTTAAGTGAGGTCATGTCGTGATAAAGAAAGTGACCATGACCTGCTTACATGATGTATGTACATCAGGTAATGTTGCCTACTAATGCTAACTTGCATGATGCGAAGATGCATCTAATTGTGGTAGTTCCTAAGCAAATCTGTTGGAAATGTTATCTTATAATCACGAATAAGTATGTAGATGTATTTTGTAATAATGTAACTTGATCAACACGGCTGTCAATTTTATTTTATAGTTTTATATGTAACCATTTATTGGATAATCAACCCCCCTGCCGTAGGTCACTCCATAGTAAGTGGTTATCTACCTTTGGCTACTTGGCAGGGGTGCTTGGGTTCATGATGTGTGGTTTGTTCAGATCTTGGTGGCGGATGCATCTGCCCACCAATTGCGTGGCATGCCGGATCGGGAGAGACTGGTTGAGGGAGACCCTTCGACTTATCTACCACGCCTCTCTCGAAATATATCACCTTGCACCGCAATGGGAGGATGGATTCATGCCTCCGTCAATCCTAGACACACTGACCCCCAGATTCTTACACACCCTTCATACCTTTTCCTTTCCAGAACTTCCTCTATTTTCTTTCCTAAAAAGACCCTGCACACGATATCCCTAAGGATTATTTTCCTCCGGCCCTCCTGGTGGAGCAAATTTAAAAATATATAAGTTAGATTTGCTAAAATACACAACCTTGTCGTTATCCTAAAAGCTATCTAGATAAATCATATGTTTCTACAAATTTACGGGAAAATTGAAGTACCTTACCTTACCTTAGAACTTCACGCAGACAAAGTTCAAAAAGAAGAAGAAGGTGGTGTGAACGCGGTGGTTTCCATTTATATGTACCTTAATACTAATGACGGAGTGAATGCGCTAATTTAAAAAGCGATTCTAACTGTTACGCTTAAGCGTCAATATTATTACATAGTATAAAATGAACCCGCTCAAAATGTAAGTGCGCTTAGATCTTTTAAACTACGCAACGGATTTTCATGCGGTTTTCATCAATAGATAGGATGATTTAAGACGAAGGTTTATACGTACAATGCATGCTTATTATATAGAGGAAAGCCGAAAAATTCAAATATTCAATTCAGGCAGCGGGCAGCGGGGTATAAAATGAAGTCGCTCTAAATGTATGTGCGCTTAGATCTTACGCAACTGAGAGCCACATCAACGTGTGGCCGGGTCTGCTATATTAATATAAATCCTTTTTTTTTACATTAGCTCCACACAGGAGGCCTTGAGGAAAATAATTACCCTCAGGGCCATGTCATCTTTGGGGGTGCTGTGGGGATAGTATTTTTATGAAAGGAAGGAGAGGAAGTTCTGGGAATGAAAAGGGTATTAGGGATGGGTAGGAATCTGGGGGTCAGTGTCTCCAGGAGTAACGGACGTATGAATCCATTCCTCTCACTGCGGTGCAAGGTGATGTTCAGAGTAAGTACTGCTGGAGTAGTGAAAGGGACTCCCTCGACCATTCTCTCCCAATCCGGCCTGTCATGCAGCTAGTGGGCAGACGCATCCGCCGCCAAGACCCGGACAAACCTCACCCCATCCCTGCTAAGTGACCAAGCGCAGCAAACCACTTGGAGTGACCTATGGCAGAGGTTTAGGTTATCCAATAAATGGTTCCCATACCCGTCTCCCGAATTAAAATAGAGGAAAAATCTCTCGACAAATGTCTTAAGTAACATTCAAAGAAACACTGTGTTTTTTTATGTATAACTGAAGCTTAAATAACTGAAACAGATGTATTAAATCATTTTTTGGAACATTCAAATGCTATTTGTTTCTATAGAGATTAATAATTAATGTACGGAGATTATCTATTAAAATAACGTCATTTTTTTAAAAGCTAAAAAGCCTTAATATTTTTAATGAAAGTATTTTTAATAAGTCGGTAGAAATTCGGAACGCGGGGTCCTAAATCAAAATATTTAAGTAAAGTTTTCTGTATTCGCTGAAACTAGATCGCACGTGTACTGCTCTATAACTTGTTAAATGTGGGACGATATTTCGAAAAACGCGCGAAAATTACTTTAATGAGTTCTGGTCCAATATTGATATAAAAACAAAGCCAATGTATTTTTTGCAATTGTTTTCAGTTGACATGAGAAATTTATTCATGTATATTACATGAAAATATCGTAAGAAGTTTTTCCATAATAGCTGACTAACAAAAATATATATTCATGCAAATGTAAACTGATTTCATTACTTCTACACAAACCTGAATAAATACCCAACATGAAAAAAACTCAATTCAAAGGAGCTTTCAAAGAAATAATGACTTTTAAAGACATTTGAAAACGTAAAATATCGTTATTTCCGCCATTGACAGCTGCTAAAAGTCACCCACAATTTCATAAAACAAATCTTTTAAAATCATTCAGAGTAGCTACAATAATCAAATAGAGCATTGTTATTGATGCATGCGATTCTGAGCTTGTCTTTCATATCGATTCTACACATGGCACGGGTTAAAATGGCATTTTAAAACAACAACAAAAAGCTAAGATTTTTATTTATGTCCTCCGGCGCCGGCGGGCGAACCACAGGTTAAAGGTTAAAGTGTCCATAGAATACATTCCGGCACATAATTTAAAAAATATCAAAACTGCAAATGGTTATAGGTACTTACGTAATCAATCCACGTGGAAAAAAGAAGGTATTTAAATTTGATTTCAAGTGGTATCAAAATTAAATCAAAACGCCATTTGACTCATGGTTGAGCTGCTTAGGATTTGATTTTTTAAATGTGTCATTTTAAGTTCATAGAAATCGCTGCTTTGGTAACATATTTTTAGGTGTTATGTGAATTACATTCATGACACCTATCGACACAATCGTATTAAAAGGTTTGACCTGAAAAAAAGGAGGCTAATCCTTCAATTGTTCACAAAATGTTACTCAAATTTACAAATCACATTAATCACATATGTTACGTACGTAGTCAATATGGTTTGATTAAATTGTGTATTAATTTGAGAATGTACTAAATTGTTGTGACCACTCAATATAGTGGTACTTTAAAACACCTTTAAAAAGTTTTTTTTACGTTAGTTTCACACAAGAGGCTCTGAGGAAAAAAATAGGACCTAAGTCATCTTTGAGGATGCTGTGTAGAGCGTCTTTTTAGGGAAAGATAGGAGATGAAGTTCTGGGAAGGAAAAATATATGAGGGGTCGGTAGAAATCTGGGGGTCAATATGTCTAGGAGTGATGGACCCATGAATACATTCCTCCCACTACAGTTCAATGTGATTTTTCAATAGAGTTCGGCTGGAGAGCTCAAAAGATCTTCCTCAACCTATCCAGCCTGCTATACAGGAGGTCGGCAGACGCATCCGCCGCCAAGTCCTAGACAAACCTCACCCCATGAACCCGGGCGCCCCTGCGAATCCACCAAACGTAGCGAACCCCTTGGGGTGATCCAATAAATGGGTCCCGGGGCGGCGGTACCCGTACCTTGTAAAAGTGATATAAAGACAAAAAGTTATATTTTTTTATAATATCCCAACCTAAACTTACAGATCCCATATAACCTAGTTTTTTTCATCACTTTTCATGACATTATATTACTTTTTAAAGCAGAGTTGAATTGCCACTGTGTTGAGTTGTCCGGACCCCAGTAAGTGTTGTTAAGTGTCCATAAATACTTGAATTGATAAATGTTAGATAGATAATACCAAAAATACATACATTATTAAAATATGATAAGAACACAAATATTAATGACTAGTTGATTCTCCCTGCATGTCCTTTCCCATGGGTCCCCGTTCCCTTCCACCTTCCCGCCTTCCCCTCCGTCGTCTTTTCCTCTCCGTGAACCCCACCTCCTCCGTCCCCTTCCCCCTGCCTTTCCTCCCTGCCGCTAAAATATATGAAATACGCACATTTCCATTTATACAAATTTCATAACGCCAGACATTACCATTATATATATCTATAGCCTCTAATATGTTATTCTGATGTATGAGATATACTTATTATTGAAAAGATTAATTACATCCATTTAGAAGTTTTTGCGTGAATAAGTAACAAACACACATACATCCATACAATCTTTCGCGTTTGTAATATTAGTAAGATATGTATGTCTATTAATAAATAAACAACAAAATAATAATGATTTCGGTTGCAAGACTTTCTTGAAGAAAAGATTCTCGGTACGTTACTAAATAAAAATTAACCATTAATGAAATGAAATTAATTAAAATGAAACGAAATTTATTAATGGAGTTAACCACTAATTAAATTAACCATTCTTCCTGAATTTTTGATTTCTGAATAATTGTGGATCGAAAGGCGCACGATTTAAAACGACAGAGTAGTCATCTACATATTTAGAGAAGAGTACAGAGTACAAGATTTCCTATTTTAACATTTTTATGAAGATAGGATATGTGATGTTCACCACAGGATACATAAAGGTTTTTTCGTTATTTAAAGAGTAATTAAATATAGGTATCTACTGTTTTGTAATTTTACTCTATAGCACCATCCCTCTAGTCATGCATGCTATGCTAAAACATTTGTACCATCGTGCGGTACCATTTTTTATGTTCATTACTGATTGATGTAATCCTATAACAATACACATGAAAAATACATAACATTAAATGAAAAAAATTACAATAATAGATATTTTAGAGTTCTTGCCTAAAATGACTCTTGAAACTTTCAAGACCAATGTTGAAAATGTCAAGAGATCTAGAGGTATAATTTAGCTGCACCATACTTCTTGTCATGCTATGCTGGTCCAGAACGTCCGTTTTGCCATGTGGAATATAGAGCAAGTAGTGATGACGACCCTGGAGGTAGTTGTGCGGTACGAACAATTTATAGCATTTCAAGAGGTATGGGTTGTCAATGTAATAGTTTATAATTTTAAAAGCTCTTACTGTAAGGGTCATTCCTCCTAGATTGGAGACTTTCGTAGCGCGTTTCGGAGAGCAAATCCATGTGATGCAGAAATCGCGGGTATTCACCATTCGTTTTCGTATAAAGATATCTTCGAAGCTTTATTTGAATTTGCTTCAATTATTCTAATTTTTAAATTCTAATCTTGAAAGTTTTCAGGTACGTACAAACGGTAACATTCCACGAGGAATGGGCTTTATGAGCACTATATTAAAACCAAGTACCCATTAGGAGAAATTATATTATATTGATAAATTAATGTAGAGGTATATGCTTTAATTAATGGTAAAAATTTTAACGTTTTTCAAGATATTAAAAGAAAAAATCTAAAAAAATGGCGGTTTCAAAAATCTAAAAAATTGGATTTAGCTGGGTTGTTTGAGACCGAAGTCTCAAGGGTGTCGGGGGTAACTTCGATGATAGCCAACCTATGAAAGACACCTTAAAGTATAATAAAAGATCGCATTTCTTTAAAAGCCCATCATCACCTACAAGCTCAATAGTTAGCAAATAACTAAAACCTATTTCTAAAATCGCTTTAAAAATACTAATCCTTTCACGCAGAAAAATCTGATTGCTTAAATACGAATCAATCAAATATCTGTAATGAACACAAAAATCAACAAAACATAAACATTTTTTAAGGCACGCATTTTCTCATCTTCAAAAACGAATTAATCATCTTTTATTATCCTACCGTAAACAAATAATAAAGTGTATCATACAAGCTAACGTTTCAGAATTCGATAACATACATTACACTAATTGACTAAAATGGCGGTTTATTACGTTTATAATTTTATTAGAGTAATAATAACACAAAATCAAATTATACGATTTTGATGCAAATGATGAAGTAAATTACCCTTATTTGTTTAACGCTACTGATAAGATGATTGGGTAATTGCCAATTGGTTTGCAAGTTCTATTCAACCACACGAGGAATTATTTAGTTCAATGCCCATTGGATCTAGATTGGCTGTAATTATTTGTTTTTGCAATGAACTTCTTAACACGACTTTGGATATCGATTTTGGCGGGGGCTTTAAGCATCGCCTATGGTCACGAATTGAAATTATGTTAAGTATATAAAGATGAACAGGTCTTGGACTCCATATCGAGATCAGTTCTTGCTTTTGAAGAGCAAACAAGTGTTTTAGGACTGTGAAACCGAAAGTGATTTGAAAGTGTTTTGAAAATAAACAGTGTGTAAGTAAAATTTATTTAAAAACACGTAAACTGTTAAATAAAAATAGTGCATAGAAAAATATACCAGATCCATTTTATCTTTTAAATTATTCAAGTAGAATAAATAAAAATCGCATAAACTACAAAAAGAAAAGTGCTTTTTGATGGCGTTTATATCGCATTAAAATTAAATTAACTGTAATTAATAAATTTAAACATTATTTTAAAAGCTGAAGTTAATTTTCTTATTCTCTTGTGCAGGTTTTCAACTACATGATGTTCAAGTGGAGCGCAGTTTTCATTTGCGCCCTTACTTTGGTAAGGGCACAAAATGGTTACCCCCGTGACAATCCCAAAAACCAGCTGAGTTATGATGGACCATCCGACTATCAGCAAGGATATAATGCAGGACCAAACAGCCAACAGGGCTACAAAGCTGGACCCACCAAGCAGCAGGAGTATAACTCAGGATCAAACTCCCAACAGGGATACAACGCTGGACCCGCCAAGCAGCAGCAGTACAACTCGGGATCGAATACCCAACAAGGATACAACGCTGGACCCGTCAAGCAGCAGGAGTACAACGCGGGATCAAATACCCAGCAGGGATACAACGCTGGACCCGCCAAGCAGCAGCAGTACAACTCGGGATCAAATACCCAACAAGGATACAACGCTGGACCCGCCAAGCAACAGCAGTACAACTTGGAATCAAATACCCAACAGGGATACAACGCAGGACCCAACAACCAACAAGGATATGATTCTTCCGCCCAGAATTACAACAATGGTGATGAAGAGTCCAGTGGTGGAGAGATCCCCGGAGAGGCTGGTCGCGATTACCCCGTGTACTCTGAAGTTCCACAGACATCATTCGATTGCAAGAACCAGCAATACCCTGGATACTACGCTGATCCCGAAGCTCAGTGCCAAGTGTTCTACATCTGCCAGAAAGGAGGACAGTCCGATGCCTTCCTTTGCCCCAACGGAACCATCTTCAACCAGGAGTACCTCGTTTGTGACTGGTGGTACAACTTCGACTGCAGCCGGGCTGAATCTCTCTACAGCGTGAACGAGCTGGTTGTTAGGGCTATGGAAGAAGCCGATGCCAGGCTGGCCCAACAGGCACAACAGGGAGGATACAACTACGAAGCCCAAGTCCTGAGTCCCGATATTGCTTACAATGGACCATTGAAGAGCGGGAACGCTAACGCATACAAAAATGAAAATAATGGAATTGGAAACAATGGAAATGGAAACAATGGAAATGGAAACAATGGAAATGGATACAATGGAAATGGATACAATGGAAATGGAAATAGTGGAAATAGAAATGGTCTAAGTTCTCAATACGGTACACCCGCTAAATCCGGAGGATCTGAGTACTCTGCTCCTAAAGGAAGTGGTGGTCAATCTTTCAAGAATGGAAATGAGAATAAATACACAAACGGCAATGGACAGGGCAAAATCAATGGAAACGGTAATGGATTTTCTCAGAAAGGAAATGGTTTGAGTTCACAATATGGTGTACCCGCTCAATCTGGAGGATTTGGAGGGCCTGAAAATTCTGCTCCTAAGGGAAATAATGGTCAATATTTCAATGCTGGAAATAATAACGGATACTCAAAGGGCAATGGACAGGGAAAGAACAACGGAAATGGCAATGCATATTCCCAGAACGGAAATGCTCAACGAAATGGCAACGGCTACCAGGCAAACCAAGCTGGAAATAGTTACAATGATGAAACTCCTGGAAGCTCTTACCTGCCCCCGTCAGCCAATGCTGCTGCTATTGGAAATGATCTGTCTGCATTCAAGAACGGGTTGGGCAATGGTCCCACTCCTTCCGGAAACTCTTATCAAACCTCACAGAAAAATATCCAGGGAAATGGTCAAAAGCCCAGCTCACAATACGGTGCGCCTTCTTCTAGCAATGGAAATGGAGCTCAGAGGAATAGCAACGGAGCACCTAACTCCCAATATGGAGTTCCTTCAGGAAATGGAGGTCAGAACGGATATTCCTCAGCTCCCAACTCCCAATATGGAGCTCCATCTGGAAACGGAGGTCAGAACACATTTTCATCAGCACCCAGCTCCCAATACGGAGCTCCTTCAGGAAATAGAGGTCAGAATGGATATTCCTCAGCTCCCAGCTCCCAATATGGAGCTCCCGCATCTAAGAACGGAGGTCAAAACGGATATTCTTCTGGAGCAGCTGAGAGGTCATACCTACCTCCCTCGAATAAATAATTAAAAGCATTATTTTTTACCAGAATGACCGAAGAATAACTATGTATACTATTTATTAATCACAATTAAAATTATTATAGTATGCTACAATATAAAGATTCTCTGGCAATCTATTAATTAAAAAAACATTTAATAAAACTTTTGATATTTCAGAAATCTGCATGCTTTTTTAGAAAGCAATTAAAGATTTTGATATGTACTTTGTTGATTTTATGTGAGCTCTTATTTATTGCAATAATAAAAATTATATTAATTTTGAAAATAAAATGTTTATACCGAAATCATTTTCACCCATTTCTTAACAAAAAATGCCTGGAAGGAATTGCCTTCCAAATAGCATAAATCATAATAAACATCAAAACAAATTACTTCAACGATGTATAAAGCTTTCGGCAAAACACCGGAGTAAAATAAATAAACAATAATAGCATTTTTTCGAACCCTCCTCCTATTGTCGAGTAGTCAAAGCTTCAAGGCTGACACTGCACTTTGTGGGGATTTTATTGAAATCGCTCACTGAATAAAATCCCTTTTCCTGGAAAAGTCAGATCTAGGAATACAAAAAGCATCAGCTGAAGCCAATAAGAAAAAAACATTTGGTGTATTTTAATAATTAGTTTTAATTTTAATATATTTTTTTTATTATCAAGTTATGATTATATCATGAACTATGATTTTGTGACATATTACATGTCACAAAATCATAGGAAAAATATTAAAAAAGTGTACAACGGTTAATTGTGGCATTTCATTGAGAAATGACACCAGAAATACAATTATATACAAACATCTATAGTACAAATTAAAATAATATTGTGTTAGGGTGCCCGATGTTGGCTACCAAACCAACACCAGCTCTGGGGCCAAGGGGGCCCCCCAACATGTCCCACGGCTAGCTCTCAGCGGGAACAATGGTACTCTCTATTCAGGGGCGGGTCGCTCAAAGCTATGGAATTTCTCCCTACCTTCCGGCGTCCAACGGGATATACTCTGGTCAATAAACCTCCTGCCGCAGCAGAATAATAACAAAGCTAAATCATTAAGACATGTATTGTAAACTCAAACACAGTACATAGGTTTCTACAGTACAATTCAATTACAAGAAATGCAAATTACACAAACCTAGCTAAAATGTTTAACTCTCGTTATCTCTCTCTCAAAACGAAACTCTCCGAGTGGTGACTTTCGCGGGGCCCTACATTTCACTGATTACGGACACAATTAAAAGAGGAAATCAAGATACAGCTTACATGTGGATTCGCAGGATCCTTGCCTCATGTGGTAGTTCCATCAGGCACTTTCGTAGTCTAAATAGACCGAACTATATGGCGCGGCAAAGGCCGACTCTACTCGTAGGTATTTTAATAATACATCGCGGCCCCATTGAATTTGGTCCGCTCGGCCACAGGGCCGCGTGCGTGTGCTTCCCAAGGCGCTCGAATCTCGTCTGAGTGGTGGAATGGAATGGGCCAGTGGCCGGGCACGGGGGAGGGAAGCGGGAAGCAGGAAACAGGGGGGAAAGAGGGGAGTTGTGTGGACTGCTGCTTGCGTTCTCGTTGCCGTTCTGGAATCTACTCGCTTCAGGGGCGTATCGTAACACTTCCCCCCGCGCTTGGAAAAAAAGCGACGTGGCAATGGAGCTGTAGGAAAAAAAAATCCTCTTAAGCTTCCATTGGGGTTTTTGAGAGATTCGTTGCTTGAGAGATGCCTAGCTAGAACATGCAATTTATGTTATAGTTTAGGTCACAATGTTTGTAGGGAATGGGTGAGGGGTACATACAATGTTTGGAAAAGAACAGTTTTGGTAAAAGTACATGGTGTGAAACAACATACAAGGTTATGCAATTGAAAAAATAACAATACATGGTTATGCAATTGAAAAATAACAATTCATATTTGTACAATAGAAGAACAAAAAGCGAGAACACAAATGCCTGTGTGATTCTAAGGTTTCATTGGTCTGGGAGCTAAGTTTGCGAAGCGTGGATTTGTTTGGTTTCGGAGAATTTCGAAGAGGAGGACGTGGTTTCACAGATTCTAAGGATTAGATTATCACTGTAATCAGACCCCTTTGAGATAACACTCAGAAGTACACTTGGGCCTTAGAAAACACTTGGTTTTGTCGAAAACGTCGAAGTTCACGAAGTGGAGACTGTGGTTGCTGTGCCGCGACTATGGTTACAGAGGTCATTGAAGAGGAGAATCTAGTGTCTGCAGACATGCCAGTACGAATCCTAAGTGTTATTAAGGTAAACACGGATCGTATATAATGGTTATTGAAGCATAATGTACACACGACCAAAACAGATTGTACAGGAAGGGTGGTACTCATGACAAATGAATGACACACGACCAAAACAGATTGTACAAAACGGTGCTCATGACAAATATGTCACACGACCAACTCAATAACATTTAGCTATGAGCAAAAGTGATTATGACGAACTTCTCGTATCGTGGCAGGTATTTTAAGGATCCCTCCTATGACGGTGGATGTTCTAAGGATCTCTCCTATGACGGTGGATTACGTTTAAATACAACACAATAAACGTTAACGATGCTTGATTTTAACACATTTTATAAAGATTCGTTAGATTAACTAACTCCGTAGCCCAAGAGCGTACGACAGAGAAGATAGACAATTTGATGTTACTTCATGTGTTACAAAGTATAAGAGTGATGGCAGAGTATAATTCTACTTACACCAAGTATTTAAAACAAAGACAGACCTATAATGGTTTTACATACTGTCTGTTGTGGCAACCTACAGTGAGGAAGACCAAAGAAAAGGGACCAATTACGGTTTTACATACCCTTTGTGCAGTTACAAACATACCAGGTTATGTGCAATTTGGGTTGCAAATACTTGGTTAAATGAACACCTAAAAGTTGTGAATTCCAAAATCAGGATGACCATAAGGCTTTACCAACCCGTCTCGTAGGGTTGAAACGTGTCATACAAGACATACGTAACGTACAAGCGAAAAAAGCAAAATAACAAAAAGGGTGACTTTGTTATAACAACCAAAGACCGGATGATTCGGTTTTACGTACTTTAGTTGAAACGAGCCAAATTGATTTATATACAGGGTTATAAAGACCAATCATTGGTTTTATAAATACGAGTTCCAAAATGGACGTGTCGATATCCAATTTGGGTACATGAGCATGAATTTGGGTAGGACGCCATCAATTTTTAATTTAAGAAGAAAAATTGAAAAAACTTATATACACGAGGGGCGACTATGTAAGTAACCACTGTTTGATTTTCATGCTAGAGATACCTCGGAAGGTTTTACAACTCATGATGAACAAAATAAAAGGGAGAAAATTGTAAAAATAGTTAACTGGTTCTGAGTCGGAATTTAACACTTTGGAATTTACAAAACCCGACTTCTAGAACGACACGCCGATGGGCAATTGTCAACTACTTTACATGAACAAAATAAACAGGTGAGAAAGTTCCTTTCCACACGACAAAAATGCGACAAAAAAATAAATAAAACAAATAGGAGAAAAGTTACAAAATTACATGACAAGGCAGGGTATGACATGGCATGAACATTGCGTAGTGTACGTGTTGAGACAATAAATGGGCTCGCGATTTCCCAGACATTGAGACTCGAAGAGTGTCTCCGTTCCAAAGTGATCAGTTTTAGAACAGGTGAGAAAAAAATAAAGAAAAAATTGCCGTGAGGGAAAGAAAAAACAGTGCAAAAACAACATTTGAAAGTAACTTCAAGGAGAGTACGCATTAATTTACAAAATAATTTACAACTTGTTTCATTTATGAAACGATGGGCATGTGATTGACACAATACACGCCTGACGTAGTAAGACTTTGTAAGCTTACAAAAAAGTGATACATACTGGATCATTTTAAGTTTGCTGAGATAGTGGGGGCAGTTTTACTTGACTCCTCACTTCCAGACTTTACAATGTCCTTAATGTGGTAATTACCAATGTGCTTTCCAGATGAGTCAGACAAGGAGTACACTAGGTCTGATATTTTCCTTAGGACTTTGGCCTTCACGAAACGTGGTGCCAGCTTAGCAGAGAAATACATGGCTCCTTGGGAGAGTGTGTTGTTCTTTCTCCAAACTATGTCTCCTGTATTGAAGGTAACATGTTTCCTACGTAAGTTATATCTGTCCGCACTCTTTTGGTGAGCCAGGAGCAAAGCATCAGTGACTTCACTGTAAATGGCCGACAGTTCTTCCAGGCGATGGGCATAGTCTGCGGTAGGGTTGCTTGTGGTGGCAGATGACGTAGGAAAGTTTGTGTCCCTATGTAGAGAACCATGGACGACTTGTTCCATACCGTGTTTTAAGAAGAAAGGTGTGTAACCAGTGGCCAGATTAACAGTGTTGTTCATAGCGGCCTGAATTTTATCTAGGTTTTTACACCAAGTGCGTTGATCTTTATCAACTAGAATAGCTAGATCTGTGTTGATTGTTTGGTTGTAACGTTCGACAGTGTTATTTTGGGGAGTGTACAAGGTGTTATAATAAATGTCCTTGATTCCGTATTTGGCAAGAAATTCTTTGAATTCCTGGGCAATAAACTGTTTTCCGTTATCAACAATTACGGTTCTGGGTGTTCCGTAAGGTATAAAAATGTGTTTTTCCAGAAGTTTGATGATGGCGGACGCGTTGGCTCTTTTTAAAGGGAAGATCCAACAGAATTTGGTGAAAACATCCACTACACTAAGTATGTGCATGTGTCCGGCATAACTTCGAGGAAAAGGTCCGACGAGGTCCATTGACAATGACTGTAGGGGTCTGTCGGCACGTTTGGGGTTACCCATTAGGCCGGCAGGTGCTGCCGTGCTATGTTTATAAGCTTTACAAGTTTCACATTTAGAGATGTAATTGCGAATTTGTTTGAAAAGACCAGGCCAGTAATACTTCAAGGAAATCTTTTTATACGTCTTGAAGGTTCCTGGGTGTATAGAGTCGGGAGCACTATGATTGTCAATTATTATTTGTTCTCTTCCTTCGAGGGGAACGAAAAGTTTCCAAGAGTAATCTTCGAGGATGGATAGTGGTACCTTGCAATTACGGTATAGTTGTCCTTCTTTTATGATAAAATTAGGAAACTTTTGTTGATTATTTTTACAACCTTCGAAGATTTTCAAGTACCATTCATCTTTTGTAGATGGAGGGGGGGCAATTGTGTCAACATTTAATGAGGCCAATTCAATTCTTGAAAGAGCGTCGGGAACAATATTGTCCGCGCCTTTACGGTGAACAATATCAAAATTGAATTGAGACAAACGGGAGGCCCAACGAGCGAGTCTACCGGAGGGATTACTTAAAGAGATCAAACATTTCAAACTACTATGGTCTGTGACTACAGTAAATTTGCTACCGTCTATGTAACCGCGGAAATGGTGAACAGAATCCAATACAGCCAATAACTCCTTTTCGGTAATTCCGTAGTTTTTCTCGTGTTTATTTAATGTACGGGAAAAATACGCTACAGGGTGTTCGCCATCTGGGAACTCTTGAGTTAGGACTCCACCGATTCCTACGTTGGAGGCATCCGTGTGGAGGGTAAAAGAGAGTGCAAAATCCGGGCAATTCAGAACGGGGGCTTTTTGAAGGGCATTTTTTAAAGTTGTAAACGCTTCTTCAGTTTCAGCAGACCATCGGAAATTGCTGACACCTTTACGGGTGCCGGTAATTTTATTTAAGGGGGCTGCAATTGTGGAAAAGTCTTTGATGAATCTCCTGTAGTAACCTGCAAGTCCAAGGAAACCTTTGACTTCCTTCGCGTTTTTGGGTCGGGGAAAATTTGCCATGGCTTCTACCTTAGCGGGGTCTGTTCTTAGACCTTTTTCGTCGACAATGAATCCCAAATAACGTAAACGGGACTTACAGAATTCAGACTTCTTCAAGTTGATGGTTAAACCGGCGAACTTGAGTTGTTGAAAAACCTTTTCCAGCATTAATAGGTGTTTTTCAAAGGTGTCGCTGACGATGATGAGGTCGTCAAGGTAACAAAACAGGCTGTTATCGACTTCAGGACCGAAGAGTTTGTCCATTAGTCTTTGTAATTCGGCGGGGCTGTTCTTTAGACCAAAGGGTAATCTTTTAAAATGGAACATTCCCCTACCAGGTACAACGAAAGCAGTTTTTTCACACGATTCTGCGTCCAAAGGTATTTGCCAAAAAGCTTTGCTTAGGTCAACAGAGGAGATGAACTTGGCGTTGCGCAGTTTGTCTAAGGTCGCGTGGACGTAAGGTAAGGGGTACGCGTCAGCTTCCGTACAAGAATTTAAACGTCTACTGTCGAGACAGAAACGTGCGGAGCCGTCTTTTTTTGAAACCAAAAGAGTTGGGTTGGTCCATGCACTTCTGCTGGGAACCACCACACCCATTTTTAACATTTCATCAAGTTCTTTTTCTAAAAGTTTAAGCTTTTGGGGGGCTAAATTGTAATAACGTTGCTTTATGGGTGGGCCATTGGTTTTATTGTGGTGTTCTACCAAATTTGTCAAACCCAATCCACATTTTTCGAAAGATATTGATTCGAATTTATTGACCATTTCCTTTAGTTGGAGAGCTTGGTCCGTGCTTAAATTTTCGTGAGGTATTATTGTGCGGATCTCACTAATTTGAGCAGCAGTGGAGGTTTCGCCAAGAGTATTAAATACTTGGGGAGCAACGTTGAATGCCTTCCAGAAGTCAACGCCAAGGATGAAATTCTGGGATATAGAGGGCACTATTAGAAAATTGATTGTAACTATTTTATTGTTACAATTAATTGGCAGGGCAAGGGTACCGATGACCGGCTGGGAAACATTATCCGCAGTCGTCAGGTGTGTTGTTTGTGGCGAAATTTTAAAATCACTGTCAACAAAAGGCAGGTGAGCATTGTTGCCAAGACAGCTGACAGATGCACCGCAATCAAGTAATCCGGAAAAGGGCACATTGTTAACAGAGAAAAGGGCATAGGGTCTCCCATCTTTAGCTTGTTTGCAACAAACCGAGGAAACATTTAAGGCCTGGTTAAAATACTTAATGTGTGATAACCAATCAGTCCATTCTTTAGACCTTGGTTCAGAATGGGTGCCTGAGAGGTTATTATTTAGTTTTTTGGCCTCTTCATGTAGAAATTTGGTGGGGGCTTGGAGAAATCCACCTGAGGTCTGACATCGCTTGTGTTTTGTAACCTTTCTGCATTGTGCCTTGATTTCTTGAAAATGTTGCGCAGTTCGTCGCGTGGAGGAGAGCGGTCCCTAGAGTGGTGTCTCTTGGAGGTTCGGGGTTCCTTGGATTCTAGGAGTCTTGCTTGCTTGAAACAAGTAGCGGCCAGGTGGCCTACTTTTTTGCAAAAGGAGCACACTTTTTTGTTGTCGAATTCTGGTTTTAAACCAGAAGAACGGCTTGGCACAACCACATTATTTGACACATTCTTTATGTTCTTCCTATCCTGGTACGATTCCAGGAGGAGACAGACTTCGTTTAGCTGGGCCAGGGATGCAATTTTCTGTGAGGTGATGATGTTCTCGTATTTGCTTAAAAGGCCATCAGTTATGACTGGTAATAGTTCAGCTTCCGGAACAGGATGTGAAAGCTTGATGTTGATGGACTCAGCCCTTTCTATGAATGTTGCCACAGGTTCATCTACTAGTTGTTTAATAGATAGTAAAGATAGTTTGATCCGGTGCTGGGCCTCCTTTTTTCCAAAGCTAGAGATTAGGGCAGATCTGAGTTTATTCCAATCTTTGCATTTAGTCTTTTGGATGCGGTGCCACGGAATTAATTCTGGGGAGATGAGTTCTATAAAGTTTCTCCGTAGAATCTCGAATGGGATATTTTTTATTGTAGCCGTTTCTTCAATACGGTCAATGAAATCCAGCACATCGGAGGCGCCATTATATTTGACTTTCCAAGAGGATAAATCGTAAGTTTTATCTTGTGTCAAGATGGGTGCGACGTCCTGTTTTATCATTACATGCGGCATAGGTCCTTTGTCAAGATTATCCAAAACTTGCGTAGCCGAACGTGAATTATTTTCGTTGGAGGGAGCGAGGTTTATTCTCCTAATGTACTTTTTGTTGAATAAAAGTGCATATGCCTTCAATGTAGATTTAGATTTGCTTGATGGCGAGAGTCCTCTATCCCTTAAAGCAGCTTGTAAGTGGGCTTTGGATAAACTATGCACATTGGGAATGGTACCCAAGTTGGATGGTGTAATAGCTTGATTGTCCTCCATTGTGAGTTTCCTGGGTGGTGAGAAAAAGAAAAATTGGCCAGGGGTTTCCTTTAGAAAGCGCAAAATTAATTTTTGTGAGGCACTTTTCACTTGGTGATCACTGTTGGCACTTCCAAAATATGGTTACAGAGATTCCATATTACAATTTGGTATACATGACACCAGAATTCTTGTCAAAGGGAGGCAGACGAGAAAAAATTTTGCGTGGAAAGACCTTAATGGTAACGGTTTTTGTATTTCACTGACCACTTTTGAGAAAACTGTGAAATTCACAAGTATTTATTTATTTTTGAAAAAAAATTTTGCCAGGACTGACTTTTAGAAAACAGGTTTTTTATTTTCCACAAATCACTTTGCACTGAGAAAGGCACTAAAGTTCACAAAAGGCACTTTTCTGGCAGATAAAGGACAAACTTCCGGATGAAAATGACTGAATATGGGATTTATTGCGTCAACCATATTAAAATTATTTTATTTATTCATGGAACCAATCATTTGCTTTATTATTATTCCACTTTTCACTTATGTAAGGGAAAAACACAATTCACTTTCACTTATGCTGAAAAAAAGCAGTACCTATAATGTATAATGGGGAAAGAAAGTCATTATTTTGTCCATTTGGAGAAATATTAAGTTGTACTAAATTGACAGACACAAGTAGGCCAATTGGTATATTGTGCAGAAACAACAAAAATACGTAAGTCCGAAATTTTTCATTAAGGAATTCGCAAAATAACTGGGGTTCCAGAATCAGATTTATAATAATAATTTCCGTTGGTATCCGGTTCAGTCATAAAAGGCGGTTTGAATTTAAACGCTGCCTAGCAACAGTCAATTGTTCATTCCGACAGCTTTCCGTTGGGATTTGGCGCGAGTCAAAGCATTTGCGCGCGCAATCCAGAGAATAGGCGCGTGAAACATCGGGCCGTTGAGATTTGGCGCGAATCACCGTTGCTACGCGCTCGTTCCTTGTGACGCGTGTGCAGTCAGATTTGCGGTCAAAGGTTGGCGTTTCGGGTATCCAAAATGGCCGTCGTTTCAAATGTGGTGCAATTCATAATTTCAATCAGATCTGTGTTATGGATCTAATTTACATATAGGTTTCTGTGGTTTTTTTTACAGGATTCACTGTACACTGGATGTAGAATATCAAGGCATGATAAATGTTTACAAAACAGTTGCCATGCGGAGAGGGTTTCGACAAACAGGGTCCCGCAAAGCGACCGGGATAGAAAAAAATTCCAGGCTCCACGTTCTAGCGCCAGTTGTTAGGGTGCCCGATGTTGGCTACCAAACCAACACCAGCTCTGGGGCCAAGGGGGCCCCCCAACATGTCCCACGGCTAGCTCTCAGCGGGAACAATGGTACTCTCTATTCAGGGGCGGGTCGCTCAAAGCTATGGAATTTCTCCCTACCTTCCGGCGTCCAACGGGATATACTCTGGTCAATAAACCTCCTGCCGCAGCAGAATAATAACAAAGCTAAATCATTAAGACATGTATTGTAAACTCAAACACAGTACATAGGTTTCTACAGTACAATTCAATTACAAGAAATGCAAATTACACAAACCTAGCTAAAATGTTTAACTCTCGTTATCTCTCTCTCAAAACGAAACTCTCCGAGTGGTGACTTTCGCGGGGCCCTACATTTCACTGATTACGGACACAATTAAAAGAGGAAATCAAGATACAGCTTACATGTGGATTCGCAGGATCCTTGCCTCATGTGGTAGTTCCATCAGGCACTTTCGTAGTCTAAATAGACCGAATATATGGCGCGGCAAAGGCCGACTCTACTCGTAGGTATTTTAATAATACATCGCGGCCCCATTGAATTTGGTCCGCTCGGCCACAGGGCCGCGTGCGTGTGCTTCCCAAGGCGCTCGAATCTCGTCTGAGTGGTGGAATGGAATGGGCCAGTGGCCGGGCACGGGGGAGGGAAGCGGGAAGCAGGAACAGGGGGGAAAGAGGGGAGTTGTGTGGACTGCTGCTTGCGTTCTCGTTGCCGTTCTGGAATCTACTCGCTTCAGGGGCGTATCGTAACAATTGATAGCATAGCCCTCTTGCACCTACCTTCTATGTAGTTAAATAGATCTACCACATCTGCACATCTATTAGTAACTTCATGCATCCTAGAAACAAGCAAGTGTTTCGTATGCTCAGTCCTGGTATTGTTGCATTTAAATAGGATTGTAGAACGAGTGAACCTCGTGGTTATATTGAATTCAATGAGGTTAATTGAATCAGGACTCTCTATTTTACCATTTACAATTTTTAGCATAAATATTATCGATCTGAGAGTTTAGTAGGACATGGATCGGCAGTTCCACAAGGGGAGGAGTGGCCTCCATAAGCAGCGGCACCTCAACAGACTGCCAGCTGCTGCCGCCAGCAACAGGCTGGGGTCCTTTGAGAGATGAAGAATCTGCAAACCTCTGAAATGCCACAGTACGCCTCGGAGTCTGTGCGGGTGGAGGCTCACGGTTAGGAGGTTCCACAAGGGGAGGAGTGGCCTCCAAAATCAGCGGCTCCTCAACAGACTGCCAGCTGCTGCAACCAGCAACAAGCTGGGGTTCTCCGAGGGATGAAAAGTCGAAGTTGACCTCCGACGGTTCACTTCCCGTGTGGCCCGTAATCAACAATGGGTTGATAGCTTGAAGAATAAGCTTTTCAGTCGCGTTGAGACTTACTGCTGGCGCTGGTGGTCCGCCTCCCATCCCGGCCGCATGCCGCCTCAAGGAGGCATTATTTATTTTGGCCTTCGACCTTAAGTCTTGCCATGTCTGAAAATATTTTTGAAATATATTAATTATTTACACAAAATATTAGTAAAAAGGGACTTTATAAGAACTTAAACTATTCTAAAAGAAGGACAACGTCAATATCAAACAATTTTACTTGAATTTAGAAACAATCAGCTTTGAAGTAACGTAGCCCCATTACCATTCTTTTCAATATCGTGATTTTTTACATACAAATTAGGCTAAACGAAACACCATGAGAGTGGTGACTGGACAACTCAGAACTTCTTCATAAAAGTGAAGATATTAACAAATTTGTTAAATAGGTTAGGATTAAGGGCTATTTCAAAATTGTTTTTTTCGTATCTTTTAATGACTTTTCAAAGAAGGGTCGAATTGACTTGATTCGGCATGGAATCCATGTTAGATGTGAGCATGGTATTCCTTTTGTTGAATACAAATTTGTCGTAGGCAGAGCTTCAGCTGAACGAAGCATTATGGTAACAAATAGATATTTTAAGTGTACAATACACACAAATGAATGAAAATAAAACAAAACAAACCTTTCTCCAGTGCTTGAAGTCTTTATTCGCCCCTGCCATGGCATTTAATTGTTCGGCAATCGCCTCCCATCTCCGCCGGGATTCTGCGAAGGTAAAACGTGCAGAAAATTTGCTGCTCATTAGTTCTACATCTGAACTTACTAATTCAATGAGCATTAGTTTTTGATTATTCGTAATGTAACCCTCGGCCATTTCTGTTTGGTTTCACTGTTGACACTGTTTGACAGTCACACCATAGAAATCTCAAGAACATAGACAATATTCACAGGGCTTCGACAAAGTTTGTCGCGACGACGAGTAATTTTTCGCTCACTACGAGGCGCATAACGAGTAACGATTGGTCGTTGCTCGGGAATAGCAGCCCAGATCGAGGAGTTATATTCTACTTGACTACGTACTAAGGATGAATACAAAAAATTTAAAGTTTAAATATTTCTAAAACCTCTGGATTTTCGAAGAACGAAGCCAAGCATTTTCATTCCTTAGATTCATATTCAACACTAATATTTTTTATGGTGTCTATGACTAAAGGTATTATTGCAGCAGTACGTAATTTGCATGTAATATGTGACAAAATTTCATTAATTCAAATCGGTAGATAGGGTGATATTTGAAAGCATTCATAATCTACTATTTCGTAGATGGCACGAGTTTAATTGTATTGTTTCATAGTGCTTTCACACAAACGAAGTATTGAATTCCGTAAGTCTAAACTTAAACTTTAGGGCTTTTTAAACTTTTTTAAATTATTTTAGGAAAAAACGCTTTTAATTTACTGTTTGTGCCCGTATATCGATCGTCCCGTTAATTAGTCAGATATCTCCGAAAAATAGAAATTAGAGTTGAGTATGCAGTCACATGTAAAAGTGTACCCTATCTCGGTTACAATACTCAAATTACTCACAAACACAAAAATACTTGAAGTGAAATAAAAAAATTAAAAATGTTTTCTGGGTTACTAATACGAAATTTCAAAATGTCTTACTAATATACCGCACCGTTGTTCTTCCCGATATTATTTTTAGCATATTTTATATATATAACACAAGTGTAAATAATATTTGATTTAAAGTGGCATTCGAATATTTCTTTCTACATTATCTGAAAACTTAGTGTTTAGAGATGTCGGACTAATCGCATGATCGATGTACGCAATATGAATACGTATAATATATATATAAATAGTATTATACATAAAAAAATCAAATCTTTCAAGAATATATTATTGATTCAGCATGTATCTGAGTCTGATTATAAGAAGAGAGTGGAACATGAGCATAATACGAGGTTCACAAAGAATGAAGGAATGCTTGTTCCAAAATATAATAATAACTACGGACGGCGAACCCTGGAATTTAACGTGCCAAAAATATTTAACATGTTACCAATTAATATAAAAAATTGCGACTATACAAATAGATTCAGATATATGCTGAAACAATGGTTACTGAATAGAGATTGTTTATATTAATTAATGTGTGTTAATTATGACAATTAATATAGTTATAGTAAATAATGAATATGAACCAAATTCATTTTTACAAAATGAATTTTATACAATTTATTATGATAAAACTATTCTAACAGACAGAACAATTAGTCAAAATAGACCCGATATAGTTTTACATGACAAAATTAAGAAAATAACTTATATCATTGATGTCGCTATTCCAAATTCTTGTAATATTCAGAAAACTGTTTCTGAAAAAATAAGAAAATATACAGATTTAGGAAATGAGATTAAAAGAATTTGGCATTCTCAGACTACAAAAATATTACCATTTGTTATTTCGGCTACTGGCATTATACCTAGCTCTCTCATTCAAAATTTAGGCGTATTAGATTTGTCAAAAAATTTATTCATAAAAATGCAAAAGTCGGTTATTTTAAATACATGTAGGATTACGAAAGATTTTTTTAAATATTTATATTGAGGGATCAGTAGGATTTATCGGACCAGTTAGGATTTCATCAGAGCCGAACCCTCTGATATGAAAATATCTGGAGTCGGTGAAATATTTTCCCATTATGTTTCTGGTGGATTGACGTATTGTTCTTGTATTGTTTTATTCTTATATAGTGCACTTACATTGCGTTAATTTACTAGATATTCATTTGTGGAAAAGTGTGTGGAAGGGTTTAGTCTTTCATTTGGGAAAGATTCAACCCGGACATAAAATCTGGAGCACCGTAAAATATGCTTAAATTGTAATTGAACATTAACATCCTGTTGACAAACTGCTTTATTGCGGTTTAACGGGATTGTATCTTGAAACAATAAATAAAAAAAAGGGTAAACAAATTCAACATCGTATCGGTGATTCAATCCGATATTGTATTTTTTAGCTTTTCTTGATAGATTTGAGTTTGTCCATGAACAAAACTATTTATTGATATAAGCGGTCAGTGGCTGATTGGGTATCGCATGTTCGATTCCTCAGCTGGCTAAGTCCTCCATCACGGTTCCATGTCAACTCAGAATGAAACCAACTCAGAACCACCTCAGAAAAGTCATTAAAAGCTATGAAAAAATAATTTTAAAATAGCCGGTAACCCTAACCTAACTTAACCTTTTTAACCATTTTTTATATTTTTTAATCATCACTCTTAATGACCTTTATGAGGTGGTTTTGAGTTGGTTTCATTCTGAGTTGGCCGGTCACCCTCCATCACTACGCAAGCAACATTTTCCGCTTACTGTAGTGGTAGTAGGAGATTTTAAAATATTGTCAGGTCATTCGTAACTTGTGAATGTTTGTATTTCTTTAAAAAATTAAGTTAAAAAATTAAATAATCTCCGAAATATCGATTTTTTTTTGATTATGCAGTCGCATGTAAAAGTCTACACTACGTCTCAAGTCAATACTCAAATTACACATAAGCACCACCAAATCAATTATAATGCAGAAAAACATGTTATCCATGAAAATGGCCTATGTCATCTAAGGGGGTGCTGTTTGGAGGGTCTTTTTAGGAAAGGATTTTTTTTTTTACATTAACTCCACACAGGAGGCCCTGAAGAAAATAATTTCACTCAGGGCCTATGTCATCTTTGAGGATGCTGTGTAGAGGGTCTTTTTGAGGAAAGGAAGGAGTGAACATAGGTCTTGAAGAGACTCATGTTGTAGGAGGGAGGAAACACAGAGGCTGGTAAGTCGTTCCACAGCCGAGCTGTTGAACTCAAGAATGAATCGTAAAAACGACCCGTTCTCATGTGACTAATGTCAACCGTGTACAAATGTTGGGCGCGTGTTTGGCTGGCGTGTTTCCCGACTATGCACCGGTGCCGAGGGGATCAACGACGCTAGTTCCTCGGAGCATTTTCCATTGTAATACCGGTAGAACAAGGACAGCATTCCCACCTGACGCCTGTGCTCTAAAGATTGCAATCCGTCTGTTAAGATGGGAGAATCAATCAAATGGACCGCCCGTTTCTGCATAGAGTAAAGGGTTTTTTTTAGGTATTTTGGAGCTCCAGACCAGAGGTGGCTACCAAATTCAACCGTGGGGCGCACTTGCGATTTGTACAGGGTTAGCAGTTGAGTACTATTAAAGTATCTGCGGGCCCTGTACAGTACGCCCAGTTTCTGAGAGGCTAACTTAACTCTGGTTTCGATAGAGCCCCCATACCTGAGCTGGTCACTTAGAGTTACACCAAGCATATCAATGTAGGTCCTGTCCGGGAGAATGTTTCCGTTGAAGGAGACTAGATTATCATTTCGATCCCTTTTAGACGTTATCAAACATGATTGGGTCTTTGAAACATTAAATTCGACGAGGTTATTCTTACCCCAAGAGAAAACACTCTCGAGGTAACCGTCCATTCTCTGCTTCAAAGCCCTCCGAGCTATTGGGGTTTGTGTGCTCTTTGGAGGCTTTTCAAATAAAAAGCTATCATGGACTGTACTGTCATCCGCGTAACAATGAATCGGTGCACATGACAAGAGGTCGTTGATGTGCAACAGAAACAAAGTCGGAGACAGAACCGATCCCTGTGGGACACCAGCATTTATCGAATGCGAGGAAGGGGTGAAACCGTCAGCAACCGCCTGAATCGACCTCCCCCTCAAAAAGTCGGCAATCCACGCACACAAGGATGCGGTAAGTCCCTAAGAACGCAGTTTGTTGACAAGCGCTCGATGCCAAACCCGGTCAAAGGCCTTGGAAATGTCCAGTGAAACCGTTTGGGTCTCACCAAACATTCCAGGCACCGTCCCCAAACATGCGTCACATACGCGAGAAGATCACCGCACGAGCGGTTCCGCTGGAATCCGTATTGACGGTCGTTAATAATTTTGTTCTTCTCGAGGTATGTGAGCAGTTTGTCAATGATCACACGTTCCATCACTTTTGACAGAACAGATGTGATCGCTATGGGGCAATAGTTGGCTGGGTTGGAGCGGTCACCCTTCTTTGGAATGGGGTGAATGATCGCTTTTTTTTCAACCAGAGGGCACAGAGCCAGACTTCAGGGACATTTTGAAAAGCTTCGTCAAAATTTGAGCTATTTCTACAGCGCACCTCTGCAATACCAGGGCAGGTATTCCGTCAGGTATAACAATTTATTGTTTGTCATGAAAGAAAAAACTAAATAATTATTCTAGACTTGTAAAAAAGTCAATAGATGTCGCATATTAAAAATAAAATGGATAAAAATGTATCCAGATAGCTTTTAGTTAGGGTTTGAATCTTGCTATCACACATAAAGGTAGCAGCCAATAAAATATGCGTTAAGAAAATGAAGTTAATGTTGGTAGTTCTTAGTCGAAGTACGATACAGTTAAAAATGATCAAATCGGTTAGGGACGTATTAGGTCAGTTGGTAGAGTTGCGGCCCGGAAAGTCGAAGGTCTTGGGTTAGTGCCCCAGATGTGCCCACATCTTTTTCAAAGTTTTACTGTTTCCATATTTTCGATTGACTTTCACTAATATTGTCTTCATTTAATTAAATATTACAATTTGAGGTTTTGCTCATAAAAGTAAAGAATTAAAAATCAAAACATAGTATTTGGAGATGTCAGACTAACCAACTGGACGAACGATATATATTTTGGTTGACAACAAAATGGATTAAAATTCGATGGGAAAGCGTTCCCACTTTTTACACAACAATGTGTTTTTCTGCCCTTGGAATTTGAAACATATTTTGCAAATGTTCTCTGAATTTTTAGAACCAACAATAATTATTATAATAACAAAATATTTATCAGCGCAAATTTGTGTTTAAAATTGATTGCTTCCAATAAAGCTTATCGTCATTGTTATTCGCTGTAATGTATTGAAAATAAAGCTTTCTAGTTACATCGCTAGATGTCAGCAGGGAAGTACTTCTCCCGACGGCCGATAGGGGTACCCGTGTAGACGGGGACCATCGAGACGAGCTCCGATATGCGAATTTCCAGATCCCCTTTACCCTTAATATTGTAAAAACGTAATCTCTAATAACCAGATTGTTTATCGTGAACCTAAGATTATTTGAGAAGTTCCCAACAGATCTTAAGTGTTTTAGTATAAGGAAATATCCAACATTACATTCGCAGTGAATTTAATGGTTAATGTTATATAGCACGTGAATAGGGTATATAGCACGGTCAATCGATGAAGGTTTTATCGATAACTACTTGTCATTGTTCCCGACCATGACCGGAGAACATCATCGAACGACCAACAGTGATCTTTATTCGACGTGAACTATTGTTTGGACGTTTGCGAGCTACAGGTTAAAAGGCAAATTATCGACAACAATAAATCTATTTTCGATCGACCGTGCTAGATACCTAGGTCACGTGAGTAGAGCGTGAACCTAGTAGTGAGTAGAGCGGTATATTCGTTAGATACAGACTAAGAGGTCACAGGCTCGAAACTTGATGAAGGCATACATGTACCTAAACATAAAAACAAATTTGTACATTAGCTCGAAACAGGAGGCTCGATGCAGGATGCCGTGTGAAGGGTATTTTTAAGAAAGGGAAGGAGAGAAAGTTCTGAGTAGGTAAAAGGTATGAGGGATGGGTGAAATCTAGAGTTCAGTGTGTTAACGAGTGACGAACGTATGAATCCATCCCTCCCCGAGAGAGACAAGCTGGAGAGGTTAAAAGATCTCCCCATCCCGGCCCGATGTATCCGAGTGAGGTTTGTCCACCCCTGCAAAGTCACCAAACGTAGCGAACCACCTGGGCTGACCTATGGCAGAGGTGTTGGTTATCCATTAAATGGATCCCGCGGCAACGGTACCCATACCCGCCTCCCAAACTAAAATTTAACTTACAAGTCAAATAATATACCATATGTATGTATGTATGATTTAAGTTAAGTATTTCAAGAACAAAATTTTTGTATAGATATTGAAAATAAATTCCATTTGAGTAAACACGTGATAAAATTCATTAATTTTCTCACCATAACATCATCAATTGAGGAAAATAAAAGTTGTTACTGTAGTGGGAGGGGTGGATTCATACTTTCGTCGGTCCTGGACACACTGACCCCCAGATTCCTACCCACCTCTCATACCCTTTTCCTTCCCAGAACTTCCTTTCCTAAAAAGACTCCCCACACAGCATTCACAAAGATGAAATAGGACCCAAGGAGAATTATTTTCCTCAGATTCTTCCGTGTTGAGCTAATGTAAAAAAAAGCACCGCAATAAGATATTGCTATTATTTTTTATGTGAATACCTCACAAGAGTCTCAGCTCCTCCTTTCTGGGGCCAGTGAGACTATGGCATCCCCAATTGGGGTATGTTGTGAGGCTGAAGGTATTAAGAAGGGGAAGGAAATGGGCAAGAGGAAGGTGAAGAAGTACCTGGCTATTCAGATCTGGTCACCAAACACGGCTAAAGGCATTTTAAGCAACGTTTCAATTCTGAATGTTGGTCTTACACCAGGGCGATACTGAGAGTATCTTGCACTCTGGAACGTGCCGCAAATATACTATATATTATTTTTTAAATTAATTAATTGTGAAATAACACAAATAAATTAAATAAAATGTATTTACCCACGCCGGGATGCGTATTTCCTTTTCCGTGTTCAATACGAGGCAACCGTGCCTCGAACTCAACACGGGTTTGTAATGCCATTTTTTCTCCAAAATGGCATTTTCGGTGTTCAGTAGAAGGCATCCTCAAAACGTGATTATAACATTAAAAAGGAAGTGTATGCATACACGCACAATATAATGGATGGGCAATAAAACGCAAATAGCCTTACTAATAAAATAAATAAAAACACTTTATAATATAGTAGATACTTATAACACTTTATAGTTAATAAAATCTCTAAACGCATGTCATTATAATTTAAAAAAACATCCCAGGTTTTGAATGGTTTGTTTGGCAAAGCAGGGTTTGTCTAGCGGGTATGTGTAATTATTCTAATAAATTTGTTTCCATTTTCTGCTGTTATAAATACAAGTACAAACTTGTCTATAATGCATTCACTTAACATGTCTCGTACTGAACATGGGTTTGGGAGGGGAATTGGCGTTACAAACCCGTGCACAGTAGGATGACGGTTGCCTTCTACTGGACACGGGTTTGGAGAAAAAATGGCATTACAAATCCGTGTTGAGTTCGAGGCATGGTTGCCTCGTATTGAACACGGAAAAGGAAATACGCCGCCGGGATTCGATCCCGTGACCTTCGTATTGCGAGTCAAGAGCCTTACCCCTAGATCTCACCGGTCGTCAAGTGTTTGTATTACGTTTATATTACAGAAATGGCGTTTAACACGTTTTACAGCTCTCCTTTATTTATGAGAGTAATACAAGAATCAATTATTTAAAAGCATAGGCGAGTTTGATACGAACAGCTGTTGTAATGACCCGTATTTATTTTAGGCTACTGACAAGATTATTGAGTAATTTATTGATTTATTTGAGTAATTTTTCGTTTATTAAACTACATGATGATTTTTTAAGTTCATTGCCCATTGGCTCTAGATAAGCTGTAATTATTTGTTTTGCAATAAACATCTTTCCACGATTTTGGATATTGATTTGGCGGGGGCTCTATGTACCGCTAATGATCACGAATTAAATTATGTTAAGTATATAAAGATGAACAGGTCTTGGACTCTAAATTGAGATCAGTTCTTGCTTTTGAAGAGCAAGCAAGTGTTTGAGAACTGATAAACCAAAAGTGATTTTCATGTGTTTTGAAACTAAATAGGGCGTGAGTACAATTTATTTAGAAATGCGTGAACTGCAAAATAAACGAAGTCGAATTTAAAATTTTGTTGTTAGTTTTGACTTATTATATTTTTCTCTTATGCAGGTTTTTGACTTTGTCATGCTCAAGTGGAGCGCAGTTTTAATTTGCGCCCTTTCTTTCGTTAGGGCACAAAACGGATACCCCCGTGACAACCCCAAAAACCAACTGAGTTATGATGGACCATCAAACAATCAGCAAGGATATAATGCAGGATTAAACAGCCAACAGGGATATAGTACTGGACCCAGTATTACACAAGGATACAACGCCGGACCTAACAAGCAACTGGAATATAATGCAGGACCTAACAGATAAAATGGATACAATTCTGGACCCAATAAGCAACAGGAATACAACGCAGGACTAAATACCAAACAGGGGTACAACGCTGGATCTAACAACCAACAGGGGTACAACGCAGGACCCAACAACCAACAGGCATATGATTCTTCCCCCCAGAATTACAACAATGGTGATGAAGAGTCCAGTGGTGGAGAGATCCCCGGAGAGGCTGGTCGTGATTACCCCGTGTACTCAGAAGTGCCACAGACATCATTCGATTGCAAGAACCAACAATATCCTGGATACTACGCTGATCCCGAGGCTCAATGCCAAGTGTTCTATATTTGCCAGAAGGGCGGACAGTCCGATGCCTTCCTTTGCCCCAACGGAACCGTCTTCAACCAGGAATATCTCGTTTGTGACTGGTGGTACAACTTCGACTGCAGCCGGGCTGAATCTCTCTACAGCGTAAATGAGCTGATTGTTAAGGCTATGGAAGAAACCGATGCCAGGCTGGCCCAACAAACACAACAGGGAGGATACAACTACGAAACCCAAGCCCTGAATCCAGATTTTGCTTACAGTGGACCATTGAAGAGCGGTAATGGTAACGCTTACAAAAACGATAATGGTAATGGAAACAATGGAAATAGTCTAAGCTCTCAATATCCCGCTAAATCCGGAGAATCTGAGTACTCTGCTCCAAAGGGAAATGCTGATCAATCTTTCAAGAATGGAAATAACAATGGATACTCAAACAGCAATGGACAGGGCAAGATCAACGGAAACGGTAATGGATTTTCTCAGAAAGAAAATGGTTTGAGTTCTCAGTATGGTACACCCGCTCAATCTGGAGGATTTGGGGGATTAAAAAACTCTTCTCCTAGGGGAAATAATGGTCAATCTTTCAATTCTGGATATAATAACGGATACACAAAGGGCAATGTACAGGGCAAGAATGGAATTGGTAATGGTTATTCGCAGAATGGAAATAATCAGCGAAACGACAACGGCTACCAGGCAAACAAAGCTGGAAATAGTTTCAGTGATGAAACACATAGAAACTCTTACTTGCCCCCATCAGCCAATTCTGCCTCTACTGGAAATGACTTATCTGCATTCAAGAATGGTTTGGGCAATGGACCCACTCCTTTCGGAAACTCTTACCAAACCTCTCAGAAAAATGTACAGGGATATGGCCAAAAGCCCAGCTCTCAGTACGGTGCGCCTTCTTATAGCAATGGAAATGGATCCCAGAGGAATAAAAATAAAGCACCTAACTCCCAATACGGAGTTCCTTCCGAAAATGAGAGTCAGAGCGCATTCTCTGCATCTCCCAACTCTCAATACGCAACTCCTTCTAAAAACGGCGGTCAAAACGGATATTCTTCAGAACCAGCTGAGAGGTCATATCTGCCTCCTTCAAAGTAGTGGGAAATACAGGAAAATCCGATCTTCACATGTTCGATGAGTAGTTTAATAATTTATTTTCACTTTAAGTTGTCGTAGCTTATTGTTTGTAGTAATATTTAGTACTTCTTTCGTGATCCTTTCATTAAAAAAAAACGAGTGTGCTTTAGACCACACAACTGAAGTAAAACAACGGAAGAAAGAATGAAAATGTGCGCGCGACTGATCTCTCTTGCTCCTACAGTAAGATACGAAGCGTTCGCCTCACTTTTCGTAACGCTCTCGTCACGCATTCGCCAGCTTACTGCCCAAGTCAAAATATGAATAGGTTTTTAAAATTTCTGTGATTTTCATTTCCTTTTGCAATGATTTATGGTATATAGGTAGATACATAAATCCGTTTTGATTTGTATACATTTTATAATATTTGTGACACTAAATATATTTCAAAAAATATTTCAACAGGTTTTTTTTATAATTACCTTTGTTTACTTTATAGTCTCACGATTGATATTGTTACGTTGTCTGAAACGTTGGATAAAGTATTATAGTTACATTAATCCAAAAAATACGATGATGGTTTTGATCGAGGGAATCTAAAATCAAAGCCATCTATTGCAGAGTAGCCGAAGCTATTTCGCTAACTCTTCATCAATCTGTTGGAATTCTAATCAATGATTTGAATTTCAACTAACAGGCAACCTCGTGTTTTGCAATATTCAGTTCATCTTCAATAGTATTCAATAAATAAATACTACAATCCTTCAAACACTACAGACTTGTATTGAAATTTGATAAAATAATATATTAGTAAATATTTTAGGTCCACCAAATCGAAAATTATCTGTTTTTAAAATTAGAATAATTCATTCAAACGCAATTTAATTGATAAGATCTATTAGAGGCTTTTGTTTTTAATTTCCAATGTATGGTTCAGCAACGTCTTTAGATTTTCACGGCCAAAAGTATTTTCGTTATTTGTTTTTGGGGTGTTGCGCTACCCCCTTTTTTACCCAACGTTTCGGAAAGCGTTG
The DNA here is from genome assembly GCA_917563855.2 of Limnephilus lunatus. Taxonomy (NCBI): domain Eukaryota; kingdom Metazoa; phylum Arthropoda; class Insecta; order Trichoptera; family Limnephilidae; genus Limnephilus; species Limnephilus lunatus. Next base: position 93,321,238 of record OU830596.1, on the reverse strand, counting down.
CCGTGTCCATCATCAGGGCAGATCCGACGGGAATAAATATTTGGACATTTCTTTGGATCCTTGTTTACATTGTAAATTTTGTTATCAATATCTTTGATTTTATTTATATTAGATTTTTTTTTTATTGATAATTTCACTGACATTTTGCCATACCTTTTTGTTGTTGGTGCCAGCAATATTGATTTTTTCTTTTATAGAAATTTTCATTTGATTTTCCGGATAACATAGCATAGTTTTTTTCTAATTTTTTAAAATATTATTGTAGTTTATGGTTTTCAGGGAAAGTTTTAATTTTTAATTTTTTGTATTTAGTTTTTGGAAAGAATGTTATAATGGATGAGGAAGAATTGATATTCGTATTCAAGATTAATTCAAAATTCAGTGAACATAAATCGTTATTATTACAGGATAGAACAGTTTCCCAATTTTTAATGTTAAGGTTTTGTTGTAATTTTTCATAATTAATAATAATTTTAGGTAGTAGTCATACAACATGCCGTGTCCATCTTAGTGTAAACGAGCAAGCGTAGGTACTTGGCATCTCAGTCACACCTGTGAAGTAAAATGTAGAACTTCTCGCAAATGGAGAACCACCCGGTCCTATATCTGTGTCGTTCATACATACACATTCTTAGAATGTCTATCTTTATCATACGTGAATAGCTTTTGAAAAAAAAAATTACTGAAAGCATAAGGTCCATTAAGGTCCTACCGGTTTCAAAACTATTTGAAAAAAACGCTCTTTCTACTAAAAAGTTTTCAAAGAATCTAAAGTGTACAACACGAAGATGCAACACGACAGCTGCACAACACCACTATGAATATGTAGGCCTAAAGCTATTAAATGATTTACCTGATAAAATAAAAAGTGAGAAAAACTATGTTAAATTTAAAAAAATATTACGTTGCATTTTTACAGATAACCAACAGATTGACATATTTTTATCGAACGTTGTCAGATTTATTCTGTTGCTATTCTATTTCTATTATTATATGTATTTTTACTCATTGTACAATATTTTGTAATATTTTACAGTATTTTTGAAAATATTCTAGGTATTTCCATTTTTGTAATATTATCCGTTATTATACGTATTATCTATAAGCAGTATTATTCCCAAATAATTTATCTCAAATATCTTATTAGTTCCAAATATATAGCATATTCCAAATATGTACCTACATAGACTAGCTCCCCAGTTAGACCCGAGAATATTTATCTACTAATTGGGTTACCAAAACTATTAATGAAGGATAAGTAACATAATTTTTTTTAAATATTTTTTTATTGTTTAATTTATAACATTGTTGCAGCATTGAACAGCATATTACGCAAACTTAAATAGTGAAAAACATATATTAATTAATTTCTACGCCAATTAAGAGTGCTAGCTCTTGAGCTTGGCCTAAGAGTTTTTTTTTTCATAATTATTTCATTATTATAACATAATTTTACTTAGAGTGTATAATAAATATAAACTTAAGAACTGGGATGTTGTGGCGTTAATTTTTAATATAGCATGACTGAAGTTATGACATTTTGATTGGTGATATTATTTTTTTTTAATTGTATGAACAATATTATTTTTTGTTACTACTTCGGGAAGACTATTAAAATATTGTATGCCTTTGTAAATATAATTATTGTGCATTTGTTGTGTTGAAAATAGAGGAATTTTGATGTTAAATTTATGCCTTAATGATGAGTTAAGTATAAATTTTTGGTTTACATTTCTTTGAATATTTTTAATATTGAATCTTTTTTGTAGAGGTAAATTTTGAACTATGATGCTGAAGAGAATGTTGGTTGTTTTTTGTTTAAGAAAAAGAAAAAAAGTTTTTTTAAAGAAAAAAAAATACTTTAATAATTAGTTTTTGTACCACTTTTACAGGACTTAAATTTTTTTCGTATGCATCTCCACATCCAATGATTCCATACTGAATTAATGATTGGACTAGTGCGTAATAGACTTTTTTTAGGTTGTTTTTATTATTATTGTAAATATTTACTTTTTTCTAAACTACAATAAAAAATAAGAGTGTTTCTTACATGCCGCATTCTATCTTGAGTTTGTGAGACAATGGCGAGAATGTGTTATTTATAACATCATTGGTAATATTTGCATGTTTTTCACAAAATTAAGATAAAATTTCCCAGAATCAGCTTTTAACAACACCATTCACTTTTCCTTAAAGAATTGGGCAATCAACATACGTAGCAAATACAATCTGAGAAATATTAACCGCCGACGCCGTTTGCGACACCGGGATTACAACTGGGGTCAAATCATCAGATAAAATTAGTGATATTAATCGTAGATAGTTTACTATGAATTATTGCGATAATATTAAATACAACATTGTTTGCATATTCAGCAGAGTAAGATAGATATGTGAAAAATAAATTCTTGAGAAAATAAATATCCGGGTAGAATGCACACAAAACCATTGGAATTAATTGCATTATAAGCAAATCGATCGATCAGTTAATTAGTCAGACTTCTCCAAATACTAAGTTTTAAGATAATTATGAAAGCATTATTCCGAATGCTCACCATAAATCAAATATTATTTACACGTGTCTGTGTTTTACATATTAAATCTTAACATATAAAACAAAGTCGGGTTAGTTACACTATTTAAAACTCGAGAAAGGCTGGACCAATTTTAATGATCTTTGATTTGTTTCCGCCCCGAAGAGCAGAATAGCTATTAAAACATCGGAAAAATTCACGTAAAACAAAATATGAAGAAAATTATTTTTCTCATACATTTTGTATGAAAAGAATTCTCATGTTTTGAAAGAGCTGCAGGAATAATGTGATAAGTATAATATTGAGTGGTGAGTGAATTCCATAAATTCAAAACGTCAAATGTCAATGCGCTGATTGTTTTGCTTTTGTTCTTAAACATATAATTCTGCCCCTCTTTCTTACACACTAAATGTCAATAGTCAAAAATGAGATAAACGGTGAACGTATGTCTGCACCCCTCCAAAGGAAACTTTACAATAATTAAAATAAATCTCCCTCACACGTATAAAGAAAATGAAACACAATTCCCGTAAGTGGGTGGAAAAGTAAGAAAATCACAAAAATTATAAATTCGTACACAACGCCATCTCTGATACTGTCAAAAACAAAACACGGACAGTTGCACATCGATCATTGCTTCATTGTGTAATTTTTAACTTAATAAAACAAAACTGAATTTAATTCAGTTAATATGTTAACATAACGGTTATTGATTTTGAGGCAGTTCAAAGTACTCCGAGTCAGCTAGTATGCTATAAAATAACACCGGAGGCATGAAGGTCCGGTACATGTATAACATTTTGAAATAATATCCTACTAGTGTGACCCAGAAGACGACCAAATTTGGTTTAATTCACTACAAGTTTTTCTGAATTTTAATTGATTTGATAGTGTTCATGCGTAATCTGAGTATTGTACCAGATAGAGGGTATACTTTTATTAATTATTTATTGTGGATTTCATTATCTTTATTCAGAATGTCGAGATTTGTCAATGCAAATCAAAGCATTGAATTTTTTGGTGTAAGTCTAAATGACTTTCGGCAGTCGATACGCAATGTGTAATTTTTAACGCCTTTTAAATCCATCTTCAAGCTACTTGCAGTTATCTTCTATATGAACTTTTATATTATATTATATTGTTAATGCTCTTCATTTCAATGAACTCTTCTTTCATTGTCATCTCTTTTTTTATTCGTGTTATTGTTATGTTGTTAATGCACTCTTTGTCCGTATATAAAATAAATAAAAAATATATATATTTATTTATTTATTTATTTATTTACATACATATATATTACAATACATTACAAAATAAAACTTGGGAAGGATACCCGTTTCAGGACAGCCAAATAGTATAATTAGTTCATAATATTTTTAACAATGGAATGGTTTCTTTTAAGATATCACAGGAATGAGCCTCTGTCAAGAAAACTTTTGAGAACATTAAAATTTGTTTTTTGAACGAAGCGATGGTTTCTTTATGTCTTTGAAAGAATCGCAAAGATGTGATTTTTTTTCAAGGTCATTTTGAAGAACATTAATACTTGCATTCAGAGAGAATGAGTGGTTTCTTTAGTGAGATCACAAGTAGGAGATTCTGTCATTTTAGAGAACATTTACAATTGTATAATTAGGATTTACATATATCACATAAATTCCCAGTGTATTAATGGCTTTAATAAAGTACTACAATTTTTAGAATTACTTAATTAGTAGAATTTACACATTAATAAACCCAATATTAGACAAATGAATTTTTTTCCGGCTCGTTTTGGAGAACGTTAATTTATTTGGTTGTTAATTTATTTATTTTATTTTACGCCCAAAGGGATTTTATATAATTAATAATAAAGGCAGTGCATCTTTACCATGAAAAAAATAGAACAAATAAGGTTACGATGGAAATAAAAGTATATGAATGAAATATACATATAACTATTAATTAACTAGTCTGTCGAAATATGCAATAAAATTTGATTGTTCTATCTACCGCCAAGCATAATTTGATCAAACGCAGGAGGGTCGAGAATAACTGTTATACACCATTTTTAAGTGGTAAAAATTAAAAAATATTCAATGGTGCTCATTGTCGATTTGATGCCAAAACTAAATATGTAACAGGGGCTGAAACAATTCAAAAGTTTGCACTGAACTGTTTCATATCGAAAACAAAATTCATTTGGAGTTATTCGGTTTTCTCTATAATATATATTTTTTAAACTTAATTTAAACTCAACAAACATAGATATCCATTAATTTTATTGACCGGCTAGAGACGGAGCAGTTCAAATAATCGGTTTTGCACCCGAGTCTTATGGGTTCTTTCTGTCCTATTTTATCAATATTCATGTAGTTTTTTGAAGCGAAACTTCTTTAGCGTTATTAGATTTGAAATTCAGATAAAACGGAAATGCATCACAACTCAGTTCTACACACATACTCGGTTCTAATATAATGCGGTTAATTCGCACCTCGGCGCGTGCCTCCCACAGATCAGGGGACAAGGGGCCTGACAAGTATCAGGGGCAGAGAGACAGTTATCAAGCGAACGGAGGTTCGCATCCTACGGAATCCAAAACAAAAACATTTTAATTTTTGTGAAATCCTTCAAACAACTTTAAAATTAACAGGTAAAATAAAAGAAAGCGACATCTAGCGACTTTCTAGTTTCACTTCTACCGCGTGTGAATTACATACTCTGTTTTTTAACATAAGATCCACACATGAGGTCTTAAAGAAAAAAAATCCTTCTGGATAGGAAGTTATTGAAAAAGTGTTAAAGACATAAAATTGGGTAATAAATTGATAATAATTATTATTATCTTTCAATTCCGTCCGCCCATGTATAAATCTCAAATTCCAAAGTCAAATATCTATTTAAAATAAGAATAGTGTTTGAAACATTATCCTGAAAACGGAATACACCTGTAAAACTTAAATAATTAATTACGTAGACATTTTCTTGACAGGTTGGGGTCAGCACTCAGAAATGCACACCTTGTAAATTTGCAATACAAGCAAAGCAACAAATGATTTACCTTTATATCCTATATCGGTAGAAAATGTCTAGGATTAAAATTGAATATTATTCTTAAACTGTAATATTTAAATTCCACTATATATATAACTACTTTGGTAACTGGTTCTGCAACATAGAATAAAGAAGAACACAAGAAATTCCATATGTCATCGACCCTTAAATTTTCAATACAAAACTGTGTTTCTTGGTTCACCATGATTACGAATTTCAAATGGGATAGAGATCTACGATATCAGGCGAATCTAAGTGAGACAGAGCGCATGCTAAATGGAAAATTTGTTTATAATTAAATTAGCATGGAAGGCACTTCTAGATTTCTTCTTTATTCTATGTTCTGGAACTTTAGGTAAACAACTGATCGAAAATGCCTTCACTGTTTTTCAAATTGCATATTTTAGAGATCTTTTAGTATGTTTCATAATATAATATAATATAATTTACATTACAGTTTTAGAATTTCATTAACTAGAAACTTCGATATATTCGTAACCATCCGAAGGAATTTACAGTAAAATAATAAGGTAATTTTGTAGTGTTGCGTGCATCTGTTACAAATTAACAAATTGGCATTAAGCGCCATTTTAAGTGCTGACAAATTCAAAACTCATAAAGAATCTTATCTTACTAAGATTATAAACGCGAAAGTTTGTATGGATGTATGTGCGTTTGTTACTATTTCACACAAAAACTACTGAATGGATTTTAATTAAACTTTACAATAATATAGCTCATACATCAGAATAACATATAGGCTATATAAAATGGTAAGCTCTGGCGTTATGAAATTCGTATAAATGAAAATGTGTGTAATTCATATATTTTAGCGGCAGTGAAGAAAGGCTGAGGGAAGGGGAACGGGGGAGGTGGGGTTCGCGGAGAGGGAAGAGACGAGGGAGGGGAAGGCGGGGAAGGTGGAAGGGAATGGGGACATACTATTTCTTTGAACGGTATTGCAACGCATTCCGGGGACCAACTAGTAAAGAATATAACAAACACTAGAAGTGCCTTCCAATAAATAAAAACCAATCTGCCACTGACTTAGTACCACTTGGTTTAGACGATTTAGCACGCTGTCTCTCTCTTGCACTTGCCTTTAATTGAAAAATAGTTACTAACATAGTTTTTGAGCAGGACCTAGGGTTCCTACTTGTTCACTCTTATGTCTTCCACTCCCGGAGTAACTACACTTACCCCAAGTCAAATTATTGTATTATATTGTGTTTTATAGATTTTGTTTTTAAAAAGATAATATACCCTCACAGCCGTTGTGATCACATAATGCAAATGTGGGGCTTAAAGTCGACGATGTGTGAATGCGGCGCGGTGAAGATCACCGAACACTTTTAATTTTATTGTGGCCAAAAAATGCTTGCTCCATTCATTTCCACGGGTCTGGTGAGTCTAGTGTCTAGTAATATAGAGAAATAGAATAATGTGAGAGAAATAGACTATTTCTTTCTATTACTATGCAAGATTTTAATTTCATATCTACTTTCTCATTGTTCCTTTATTTTATGTTATGTTTTGTCTCTTTCTGAATGTATATGCAAGCTCGCATAATGTATTTTTTCATTAGAATAATTTTATACCCTGATGATGCTTGTGTTAAGCAAAACCGGTTGAAACAAAGTAATTGTGTTACTTAATTATATATAAATAAATGAAAATAGCGATAAGAATGCAAAAATACAGATTTAAAATACCTAAATGATGATCATTGGAATTGCATATTTTAATATAAAATATTGATTTATATACACAAGCCGTTTCCCTTGGCACAAAACGGTAGGGTTATACTCTGCACTCTATTTGGAGAAGAATGGTCAATAAATATCGTGAACATATGATTTATCGTGGATGTGATTTATTTCATGTAGAATCCATTGTTTTCTTGATAATAAACTTTGAACGAACAGAGGTAAGACATATGGGTCATTTATCATTTTGCACATTGTTATGAACCTACCTCCCCTGAGAACGTAGTCGATTTATTCGAAGCGATTCTTATTACCAGTAACACATACGTGAATCAAATGTACTGAAAGGTAGGTACCGGTTAGTAATAGGGTGGACAAATGCGTCGGTTTCCCACATAGGTGTCTTGGGTTCAATGCTCTGCCAACTGCGAGTATTTAAATCCTCTGTAATTGAAATGTTTTCTAAAGATTTATAATTATGTAAAAAGAATTGGTAGTAGGTTTTCAAATATTGTCAATCGATAGGTCATTAACTCATTAGTTGTTGCAACCCGGGAAGCTTTTTTACAATGCCTACACCATTTAAGTCTCGGTGACGACTATAATAGACTATCTTAGTCCCCAGATAAATTACGAGATCTGTGAAAATTCACATTTCAATCAAATAATTCAAAATTTATATTTTAAATGAAAATTAAGATATTGCCATGGAAGATGGAGAATCAAGCCCTGATTACCATAACCATCATATCCTAACTTAAAAAGCACATAAATGAAACCCTAGTGATGCAAAAAACTATCAACTAAAAAAATATCGTCGGACACCTAAATGACAAGTACATTTCTTAATTTTTTACTCCAAATATGCTCTGGAAACGCTGGTTAAAATCCCTCGGATACGTCCTGTTACACCCTGTAGGTATATGAAAAATGAAAATTTGTAAAAAAATATCAATAGGTGGCACACGAGCTGTTTAAAGTTCTGAATGTACCGGGACTGAATATATTTGGATGTGGGAGAGGGGAGGGGATCGCGGGAGGGGGGTTCACTGGAGAGGGGTGAGGGAAGGCAGGTAAGGTGGAAAGGGAACGCGTGAGGGGAAAGGTACATGAGAAGGCAATTGGGGGAGCGGAAGGGGAACGGGATGAATGGGAAATAATTTCTTTATTAGTATCATTTCAACGTATGCCGGAAACTCGCTAGCACATTATATATATTTTTTTTCTTTAAAAAGAAAGACAAACATTCCCGGGTTACGAATAACCCAACAATGTTTGAAAATCTCCTACTACCACCACAGAAAGCCTAAAAATGTTGCTTGTGTTGTGATGGAGGACTTAGCCAGCCGAGGAATCGAACATGCGACGCCCGGGTGGGACCCAAGCGCTATGCCCACTCAACCACTGACCGGTCGTATATATCTAACACACTATATAAAGAGGAAAGATTTCTTTGTTTGTTTGTTTGCATTGAATAGGCTCCGAAACTACAGAACCGATTTGAAAAAATTTTTTCACTGTTAGGAAGCTACACTATTCCCGGATAACAAAGGTTATATTATATTTTCAAAAAACATTAGGGATCCTTACTAAAACGCCAATAAAGTACCCCAAGGTGTTAAAAAAATTACCTAAAATATTATTTACATCGCGTGCGCTGCGAAAACTATTGATGATAGAATAAAATAATGTACTACGACTTTGTAGAACACATTATTATTTACAAAAGTGTTGGAACAGCATATATATAACTATTATAGTTATGCCACAATAAGTGTTCTTTTATTTTCAAAATTTTATTAAAATGTCACCGCTTGAAAAGGCTCTTTATTTGTATCTTGGTTTTAATACTTGTCAAAAAAATTACTTAATATTCAAGACTGCTTCAAAACCTTCATTCAAATTTTTGAATTATTCAATTCGGACATTCCAAACGAAAGATATCACGAGATTAAAAATGTAAGTATTACAAAAAAGTTGCTTGGTCGCCGCTAACCCGCTCGGCTACGGGCCGGGCGGGACAACACATCAGTCTCTTTCACTTTCTCTTTTTATTTTCAACATTTTTACCAGTTGGCTCCCTACGCAACGGTCGTGTGCGGAATCGAATATAATTTAGTAGATACTTTATTTTATTTAAAATGCCCAAAAGATCAAGATCTCAACTTTCTATAAAATAGTTCCCTGGCTAGGGCATCGCCTATGAAAAGAATGTTTTACTCATGATCAAATATATGTTGGCCTATCGCGGGTCAGAGCTCCTGAAAATCAATTTATTTTGCTGCCACAAAATAAAACAACGTCAAATATCGTTTACAAGGAAGCTCTCACTCAATAATTTCAATGGTTTTTGTTTTGTACATATGATCTTTTTATAAAAATTAGAAATAAAAAAAAATAATCAAATACTTAAAAAAAAAAAACAATAATAAAAATAAAGGTACAAAATAATAATATTCAAACTTTCTTTACAATTTTTTTAGTAACCTGACGCAAATAAAAGGGTTTATGCGTGTTTATTACAATTTTTAATTTTTAAATTGTAGTTAAATTAAATACCCATGCGAAGCCGGGGCGGAACCCTATATTAATATTATAAATAGGAAAGCTTTGTATGTATGTAAAGAATAATCTCAAAAACCACTAAACCGATTTAAAACATTCTTTTACTACACACAGGTTTGATTTAACGAGAGTCGACTGTATTATAATGCTCCATTATTCCAGATTAACAAAGGCTCTAGAATATTTTGAAAAAGTTAGGGATCTGTATGAAAACTAAATTATTTTTTAAAATACCTATCTACCCGTGCGAAGCCGGGGCGGACCGCTAGTATATGATAATGGCCGAGATAATTTACTTTGAACTGATTCTAACCTTATTGATGATAGCTAATATCCAACAAGAAAGGGCACAAGAAGACGAAACAAATTATGCAATTGCCATTAGTTTAAACAATATTGACGAATTCAGTTTACCTAAATTGGTTAGCAAGCGACTAAGCCCTGGAAATCATAAACAATTTCACATGCCTTCCAAGGTGAATCCGTTATCGTAAATTGTAAATACTGCATGTGAATTCAGCGTATTATAAACATGTTATAATGGTTTATTTCTCAAGTTCGACGCGACACTAGGTTACCAGGGGTGAACTAAAGCGATGACGCACGTCTCAAAGCAACGTATTATCTAACTCTGAAAGCGCAAGTTTATTGTAATTCTCTAACATATTAATAATTCTGTACCTTAAAGTATAAACCACACATAGCCATAGACTTAGCTATGGACTTGAATGGTTTATTCGATGAATACAGAATTCATAACGTAATGAATTCTGTACCCTAATAGTAGGAAGGCCAAGCACGGATTTTGGATCTCGCACCCTGTTATGGACTACCACCATAAATAAACCCTTAATATTGGGAGGTGCGTCTAGGACAACCGATCAGATTAGTAAAAAAAATACTTGAGCATGTCAGATTAAGGTAAAGTGAGTTAATTACATGCAGAAAAGTTTACATTTCAATATTCTAACGATTTGATCGTGTTATAAGAAAATTGGCCAGTCAAAAAGTTGCAAAAAAACGTCATGTGGATATACTCGGGCGCGGTTCATTTTTATTTTTTCATTTTGAAGGAAATAATGTAAGGATCACGGAAATAATATAATCTGACGATTTCTACAAGTCGAAATAGCTAAAATCATCACTAAAGTGTAATGCGTGCAGCCGCTGAGAACTGCCAACTGTCGAGTCGTGCGTTGCACGTGGCCCAACGGGCGCTTGGTTCCCAATATCTGTCGCAGAGCCGGATTAATAGCTCGCGCACACAGAGAACGGTCAGGAGTTCCGAGTTCCGCGTTCATTAGAATGTACCGAGTATATAACAACAACGCACACAGCGGGCTGTCAGACCGCGGCGGTCAAAGCGGAACGTCGCGTTCTAAGAGTTATTTTCCAGGGAACGCCTGAATGCCGAAAGAATATTACGAAAATATATCGTATTCGTTACATAATTCGATTAACAAATGAACCTTTCGTATATTTTGTTATTATTTCTAAATACTGTAATGTCTTTTCTTATCCTTAACAAATAAGTACATACCTTCAAAACACAGCCAGCCTTTCTTTTGATGAAACACAGTTCCTCCAGTTAGTATTTTGTTTTTTGATATCAGGTTTTATGATGTTATACAATTCATTAAAACTATTAAATAAATATAGAATCATTGTTCATCTTTAAGTAAATCCTGAAAAATACTACTAAATTCACCTTCTTCTTCTCGCGTTATGTTGATTGGTACTTCCTTTTCTTTTTAGAAGCTGCTAAGCTCCATAAGAGCAATAATTTTTCATCCGATGATGAACTTTTTAGTGACATGTTGCATGTGCAAAGACCCAAACGAGTGAAATTTTTAAGAAGTTTAACTAAGCGATTTACTTTTTATCATTACATGTTATTTAGATATTAAAAAATGGATTATAAGCATTGGACGCCTCACTATTACAAACATCTGTAAAATAAATCACACATAGACAAAAATAACTATTCACATACAACCTAACCCTTAGAAAATAAATGAAAATAATGGAATCCTGTCAAATTGACCATTAAATAGATTATGCAGAATTTACTTCTCTACTTCATCTAGAACATTAATAAAATAACTCTCTTTCAAAGATTTACCACCCTTCCAATCACCTTTCTGTTTTAATTCTATTCAAAGTGATATGTATTTTACCTTAAATATCCTTGTAACTACAATATTCATTTATATACCTGTACGCCTGTCTCGACACAGGTATACCCTAGTGAGACAGGCATATACATAAAACCATTGTAAATATATTATATTATAGATAAATAAATAAATAAAAAATAAAAAAAATCAGTAACAAATAAAAAATAATAAATTAATTGTTAGATTAAGAAAATCCCTCTACATAATTGTCAGATTATAGGTCAGCACAAGAGCATCAAGCTGAACCATCTGTATAAAAAATCTGACGAGCTCGAGTATTTTGATGTAACGATTTTTTTTATATTTTCAAAAATCAGCCATGAGTTTAAGCTACGTCCAAATCGTCAGTCTTATGAATATGACATATTTTAAGGTTCACTTAACATTCCTACTGAATATCAGACAAGCTCGAATACATATTTTTTTTCAATTGTCTACCTCTTCATACGGCCACCCACACCAAGCAAGTCGTCAGATTAATATCTCTCATTACCAGAAACACGTAGGTATAGTATTAATATCTGACGAGCTCTAGTATGTTATTGTGACGATTTTTTTTTTACATTTTTGAAAAATTATACTAGCTCCCCCACCACGGAAAAGGCATACATAGTATAAACTTTTTTTTATTTTTAGCATCTAATCTTTGCAATCCAATAGGTCCCCACAACGCTCGAGTAACTACCCATTTAGAATATCATCCTCCCCTACTATAAAGGACAATCCACGTAAAAATCTGTTCTAATACCATTAAATCATAAACAAATGACTTTTTGCAGGCGCTAATCCGCACCTGGCATGTATAAATATGCAGCCGTACGAACTCGCTGCATTTCGCAGCATTGTACTAATTACGCAACTAGATATTTCAAGTGCAGTAGGCCACGTGTGTCGTCACAGCGTTATCAATTCGCAAAGTCCTTCCGAACCGGAGCAATGTCAAACAACTGAGTGCTTTATAGACTCTCATTGCCGCGTACTGAGAAGACTTATCTAACCAGTCATAATTAATTCCACTCGACTAATTGAAGGGTATTGAAGAAAACCCACAGCTTTGAGAAATGTTTTTGAGATTTAAATTTATTATTGAGGTGAAAACTTCTTTAGCACCGTTGTGATTTGAAACTCGATGAGACAAATTCGTACACCTCTAGGATTTAATCTGCGAGAGAATGAGGTAGAATAATTGGTCTTGGTAAATGATCAATCTCTTATTTGCGCGGTGTTCGTAGTCTCACTACGTTACCTACTAATTAATTACTACTTACTACTTATTAATTAATTTATTTTTCCGAGGGTTTCACTTCTCCAATAATTTATTTTTTATGTCAGCTTCGTACATGAAGACCTGAGAAAAAATCCATCTGGGCTTATGTCATCTTTGGGGATGCTGTGTGGAGGGAATTTTTATGGAAAAGAATTAGACGAAGTTCTGAGAAAGCAAAACGAGGGGTGGTTAGGAATCTAGAATCAATGTGTCCAAGAGTGACGGACGTGGGAATCCATCCCTCCCACTCCGGTGCAAGGCGATGATGGGTCGAGAGAGTCTGGCTGGAGAGGTCGAATGGTCCGTCGTCAAGACCTGGACAGACATCATCCTATGTACCCGGGCATCCCCGATAAGTCACCAAACGAGAGAACCACTCGGGGCGACCTATGGCAAGGGTGTCGGTTATTCAATAAATGGTTCCCGGAACGGCGCGGCCACCCCAAATGGTTCGCTACATTTGGTGATTTAGCAGGGGATGCCCGGGTTCATGGGGTGAGGTTTGTCTAGGTCGTGGGGCAAATGCTTTTGCCCACCCAAAGCTTGGCGGGCCGGATTGAGAGAGATGAGTGTAAATAGCTGACGTTGGTTTATATCCTCTATTGTATGAATTAATTAAGCAAGGTGTGTGCGTCAAGACGGAGTTATTTGGCCTTTCTCTGCCTACCCCTATAATAAGGAACTCCAGTGAAAAATATTATGGCTTTAAAAAAATATTTTCATATAGACCATTAAACGCTGATTCTGATTATGTGAGTTTTATTAAATAATATTAAGCGATAAGTTTTGAAAAAATATTAAAAAGTGCATTTTTAATAGTGTCGTTGAAACACGCCGTCAAGTTGGTATTACCAAAATGTTTAGTGGTGACGTCACTGATCACCTTAAAGTCATTGTACGGGAATGTAAGTATGATACAAGCCATCGTGTTAACAGCATTTCATCTTATTCGTTTATTTACATACTATTTATAGAGATTTAGTTGTTGTGTTTATTGAAACATTATTTGGGCCTAAATAATTCAGTTTCAAAAATAAAGGTATCTCTTATTAGTTTAAAATAAAATATTCAAAAACTATTGTCCAAAAAAAAATAGTAATGCTTCTTCTAGGGAGATTCCTTCGTACTCCGAATTTCAAAATGGCGGCGAGTCGAACAGCTGATTGCGCGATCTTAAAGTAGATGATGTGATTGATGACGTCACACGACCTACCATAGATACGGTGGTTTTCGGGGGATCTTGAAAAATTAAAACTTTGACAATTATTTTAACTATTAAAACTAACTCTAAAAATAAAATAAAAAATGCAGTTATTTTAGTTAGAAGGTCCATTATTCATAAAAAAATTCATAAAAAAAAGAGTTTTCTTTTATATGACGTACCTAGTTAATTAGATTGTTGAATTGATGCAAGTAAAATCTTAACGTAAATAAGATTAATGATGACATTATCATAGGTCGTTGCTACAAATGTTGATAATATGTGATAGATAATAGGTAAGATGAAAGAAAATCTTGTTAGCACCTACTTCTAAAAATGCATTAGTTAACAATAATCGTTGATACTAGTGTTGCACTCAAGATAAATATTTACACTTAAATTAAATGTCACATCATTAGAGTAGTGTAGTTTAACTACGCACATAATGAATTCAAAATGCACTCGGTTATTATTAGGGCTGGCAGCGTATGTTTAAAGAAGGAAGTTACGAGTAGATAAAAGGATTAGTTTTCATTGCAACAATAATAATAACGTTTTTCTTCTTATTCTCTGCATTTTGTACTAACTATATTTTAGTTTGCTCATTATTTCACTATTCGCATCTTCTCCTAGTAAAAACTATACATTTATTTATTATATCTCAATTAAGAGTAGCAAATATTAAAAATGGAATTATAAAATTTGTAGACAGGCAACACCAATTTAACTGTCAAATATTATTTTAAAGCGCAATGACACTGACTGTAAATAGCACTGTAAACCACATTTAAAAAACATTTTTTATTCTTAAAGAAAAAATTAAAATCGAAGAAGCACTGTTGTCAAGGTACCTACTTAATGACATAAATTTTATTAAATGGTGTTTTACAAAGTGATTTGATTTCTCTTTTAGAAATTTAAATAAAATTAGATTTGATAATGTTATTCTCGAGTTCTGCAAGTTTTTAGTATGTAGAGGAGATGTACCGAATATGGAATAGCTTAGGTAAAAAAAAATCTGTTTCATTATAATTAAATCGTTTATTTAATATTTTACATTGAAATCTAAGGAAATATAGTTACGGAACTTTAAATGTTATCGAAGTATTAAAAGAAACACAAAAACGTCTTCATTTTAAACGAAAGGTAAAACAATCGAAAAAACGATTATTAATAAAAGTGCTCCTTTTATGGGATACACTGATTTTTGGTATTTTGCTAGCAATAATCACATAAAAAATCAATATTATCGGCTCCTGATCACACCAAATGGCATTAATGACGGCAGACTAAACATTGGATCCACTATTCGCCTCTGATATCCCACGGTCTTCGATTTTACAGCTTCTATGACTTTTATCATTTTTTTTTGTCCAGCGTCTTCCGCTGTTTCTTCTACGACATTGTTTCGACTACGACAGGCCAAAATACAACCTGGAATAGCAAAACATGTTTTAATTCTATTAGAATTCCATATTGGACACAGTCTTCCTAACATGAGATAGTATTCCATATTAGGATCATCAAAAAATCCCATATTAGGAACAAGATCAATACAAACAAATATATTCGTAGAATAAAATCTGCTTGAATTTTACTTTAAATTATTACGAAAACATAAAATTTAAATAATAATACTGTCTATCAGTGAAAGAATGACAATTTTGTGGAGAAAAATTTTTGAGAAAAAATAAAGTGAAACTTACATTAAAAAACAAACATAAATTTTTAAAACTTAATCACTCTCTCAGGGGAGTGTGGTGTGTTCGGAGTCCGGACGAGTACTTACCTTTTCAAGGTCAGTCGGTGGGGAATCGGGAACGCTGGGTTTTATAGAGGCTTTTCTTACATACATTTTGAGAAACACCACCATCTCATATTAGGAACGTATGCCATATACGGTACATCTCCTCTATTTAAGTTACAGCTGTTTCGACTTGTAAGGTCATCTTCAAACTGAAACAGTTTAAAAATGACCTTACAAGTCAAAACAGATGTAACTAAAATACATACTCAAATACTTGCAGAGCTCGATAATAACATTATCAAATTTAATTTTAATTAAATTTCTAAAAATTAAAATGGAGTTCTACGAATTAAACCAAAATCAATAATGATTTGATTTCATTTAATTTAACATAAATTTGAATTTAACAGAAATGAAATTTAACAGAAAAGAATCACTAATGGTGAGTTTAGTTACACTACTTTTAGATCTGAATGAGTTAAATATATTCAGATCTAAAATTAGAGACATGATCTAAAGCCCGTGCAACGGTAGGTGCTTAAACAAGTATTGAATAAATGTGAGCAATTTCTAAACTGTGCTTTATATTTTATTACAATATGGTTATTCTTCATTATGTTGACACAAAATTGCAAAAGTGAAATATACCTAGATACATGCAATTCTAATTTTGAAATCAGTGGCTTTTTATATTGCAATGAAAAAATATTTTTTTCACTTTTATGACTTTTTAATTTTTTACAAAAATGTAAGTAACGCAGTTTTACATTTCCACAATGACTTTTATTTTTAGTATTTCTATTTGTAGTTTTTGAGTTTATCGCGAACAGACAAACTTACAGAAGCGGCGGAGGACTTTAATTAATACCTAATATGTAGAGATAATAATTGTAAACATTCAAATGTAACGAGGCAACCCTCGCATTGCATAAACCCGGATATCATTGCAACGACCTTCGTCTAATACTAAATCAGCATTAAATACAAGTCCGTTGAACTTATGCTTGCTTACGTAATTTTTAGCTGCAATTCATGAGCTTATTATACATCTAATAGTGAGGGTGATGGTGAACCTCAACTACACACACACATGCATACAACAACAAGGAGGTGACATAAAAGTGTATTCTATACGTATAAAAAGATTGGCGCAGCCGTGAGTGGAAAAGTACCAAGTCCTATCGCATGATACTCGTCCTTAATGGAACAGAGGTCTGAATATTTTAAAACAGCATTGTGATAGTAGATATCAACATGATGAATGCATGAAGTATGCATCTGTTCAAGCCCTTGAGGAAGATAATGGTGGACAACAACTTTGTTCATTATTTAAATTATCTAAACCATGAAATAGTCTATTTTTGAAGAGAAACTTCATTAGATTTAAAACACGATGAAATGGAAAAGATACAAAAAAGACAAACACAATTAAGCCTGCGAGAGAATGACATTGAATGAAAACTTAGCTCATTGGCCGCTTTGATTATGAGCTCACTTTGCAAGACTCTTATTGGTTGAGATTTTGTTAATCATTATCTGTGCCACCCATCTGTGCCAAAACAGCACTGTTATCGTTAATTTGTTTCTCTTAGTATATTCTTTTTTTTTTCAAATTATTATTTGATCAATATTTTGTAAGGACTCGTAAGGAACACTTTTAAGTTTAATGCTGTGTACACAACAGTTATAATATTTATGTGGCTTGACGTATTTCAACATATCGCTCGCAATATATTCCAATTGGGAATGTACGGCGAACATATGCCGAAATAAGCCAAGCGACGTATATTATAGCTGTGTGTGTATACAGCTTAAGGATTACTTTTAAGTTTATTACAGTTAAGCGCACTTGAAGTGAAATAACACAAAACTGCGCTATACAACGACGACCTCCGTAGTCCAGTGGGTAAGACTCTTGACTCACAATCCGGAGGTCGCGGGTTCGAACCCGGCGTGCGCAAATAAATTTAATTTGATTAATTGTGTTATTTCACAATTAATTCATTTAAAATAATATATATTATATTTGCGGCACGTTCCAGAGTGGAAGATACTATCAGTATCGCCCTGGTGTAAGACCACCATTCAGAACTGAAACGTTGCTTGAAAATGGCTTTAGCCGTGTTTGGTGACCAGATCTGAATAGCCAGGTACTTCCCAACCTTCCTCTTTCCCACCTCCTTCCCCTCCCCACTACCTTCAGCCTCACAACATACCCCAATTAGGGATGCCATAGTCTCACTGGCTCCAGACGGGAGCAGTTGAGATTCTTGTGCGGTATTCACTGTAAAAAAAAAAAAACAAATATTATATTATTATTTGTGCGGTGCTTCGTAGCCATATCTGAAGAAGCTATGTGTACTGTGTGTACAGGGCCCGCAGATATTTAATAGTACAACTGCTAACCCTGTACATATTCCAAGAGCGCCACACTGTTGAATTTGGCGGCCATCTCTGGTCTGTAGATCCAACATTCCTAAAAATATTATCTTCTATGCAGAAACAGGCGGTCCGTTTGATAGATAGGAGGATTACAATATTTAGAGCACAGACGTCTGGTGGGAATGCTGTCCTTGTTCTACCGGTATTTCAATGGAAAATTCTCCGAGGAATTAGCATAATTTATTCTCTCGGCACCGGTGCACAGCTAGGAAATACGCCAAACGCGCGCCAAACATCTGTACACGGATGAAATTTGTCACATGAGAACGGGTCGTTTATACGACTCGTTAATGTAAAAAAACGTAGAATCGAAATCGGCCCTCAGACGTCTATGGAAACAAGTGGATATTTACGAATGGCTAAATATGAATATAACTACTTAATTTTACGGTGTTTTTGAAAAAGATCTTTTAGTTTATGTTTAAATTTGACAGTTTATGAGGGCATGCTACATAAATTAAATTAGAAAATAAGTTTGGTTGGGTGTTTTTAGTTATGAATTACCAGGTCCAAGCTTTCTCTTTTCCTGTACTTTCATCTTTCCGATATTCCACAAAAAGGGATAATAAAGATCATTTCTCGACTTGATTCTTTAAAAACGATAAAATATCTATATATTCACTTAGTGATATGCCTCACTGCACCCTCCGTTAGGACGACTATATTTTTCCTGGAACGAAACCGTTCGTTGGATCGATGCTAGAATGGCCTTGAAAACTTCTATGCTCTTTAGCGAATGCAGTCAATAATAGGCGAATCCGCCATACAGGATGTTCAAGCCGCTCTTCCATAATCAATGGATTTCTAACTAAAATTTCTTCTGCGGGCTTTTTAATACAAAACTTAATTTAAGATTGAGGCCAAAATAAATGAATAAAAGGATTAGCAAATATCTAGTACGCATATGTGCTATTTAATCTATTCGTACCTACCTTAAATAATAAAATTTAGGCCATTACAGTATTAAATTTTTCATGATTATTGAGAAAACTTTGGCAATTATTTGTGAGTTAATGATAAATATTTTAAAAAATAATATGGCTCTATTTACTATATTAATGAAAGAATAATAAATAAAAAAAACATTTGATGGGTTTGATGGAGGTAAATTCAAATTACAAATGACCGATTTACGTTAGAACACAAATTTGATGTACTTACATAAATTAAAATTTCTACTCAATAAAACGGCTTTGTTGCGATGTTTATTTTATTTTATTTTATTTTATACTAGCTGGTACCCGGCATGCGTTGCTATGCCATTTAATAAAGAAGTTGTTTCTCCATGCGTGTCCTTTCCCATTCATCCCGTTCCCCTTCCGCCTCCCCTTCCTCTCCCGCGTTCCTTCCCCTCTCGCGTTCCTACTCCACCTCCTCCGCCTTCCCTCTCCCCACTCCACTCCTCCCCCCCCCCCTTTCCCCGTTCCACAAACTCCCCGCCTGAGCTCCCCTCCCCCTTCCCTGGTTACCCTCCCTGATCCCTAGTTCCCTCCCCCCCTCCCTCGAACCCCCTACCCGAGTTCCCCTCCCGGTACAGTCAGCCTTCAAACAGCTCGCGTGCCACCCATTGCAATTTTTTTTATACAAATTTAATAATGCCAGAGCTCACCAGTAGTTTTATACAAACCTTGTCCTGATAATAACGAACACAAAATAAAGAATTATCCAATTTGCGGTGCAGCCGTTCGGAAGTTATGCGCGTACATACATTTCTGCGATTCATTTGTATTTAATTAATTAATTTTTCGTAATTTACGGAAACCATCGCGGGCACCCACACATCAAATCCCCTAAGTTTCATCGCAATCGGATGAACGGTTTAGCATTGCGTAATTTCATGATGTCCGAGCTCATCATTGTATACAGAAACCATCGCGGGCATGCACACATCAAATCCCCAAAGTTTCATTGCAATCGGATGAATGGTTTAGCAACGCATAGCGGACATACAAACATGCTTAAATTTTTATATATATGGATTTTATTTCAAACTAGATAAGTCAAAATTGTTTTTTCAAGCATTACAATTAAATAGCAAAAAATGCCAAAGATATCAAATTAATAATTATTTATTATTGACCTATACATCATTGTTTAATATTTAATAAATAAAATTGCACAAATCCGTATCAGATATTTGCTACAGCTTTCTATTTTGAAATATTGTGCAGTTTGATCGGGTATTTTTGCCTCTAATAGAAATTATAGTTTTATTTAAAAGGACGCATAGCCGTTCATCGTCTGGAATTCTTTAGGTTATCAAATATATTTACAACTTTGGAAAAGATAAAATCTCTGACTACGTGAATGATACCGTGAGACATGTTTTCCTTCTTTTTAATTCAAGGTTTTTTAAGTGAATAAAAACTAATATTAATAATGGGAATAACCACCTTCAAAAGGTAATCTAAAAAAGAATTACTCTAATATAAAAATTTAATATTCATATAGACAGGTCAATAGGTGTCCCGTGAAAATAAAATCAGATATGCTTGTCTGAGACACATCTAGGTTGCAAACCAGTTGTTCGAAAATCATATGTTATCATTTTTAAAAAAGACACCTGCTAAAATATGGGAAAAAAATTAGTCGGAGATAATATTGTTAACTCTGAATTTAAAATATGAGATTGACAAAATTGACTTAAAAATAAGAGGTCTCAGTGGCCGTTTTGCCGGTAAGACGAGAGATCCTAGGTTTGAGTCCCAGTTGCGATCGTTAGCTCTTATCTGTCTTGTTCTTTTTCACACTTTCTTTTGTTGGTTTATTAGTATTATCTTCTTATATTATTTAACAAATTTACTACATGGTCACTTTAGGAACAGACTATACTGGCAAAAGATTTTGCATCCAGTAAGGCCATTAACGGTATTTTTTACAGTTCATTTTCGAACGTTTTCCTTTGTTCGTATATTTCCGGGTCTCTTGTTAACTTATTGTAAAGTCTTCATCCTTGCATACCAACGGTTCTTTTTGTACGTTTTAAATGCAGTTTAGCGTTCGACAATAAATAATCATATACCCAGTCACTGATTTTTTGTACACATCAGACTGGCATGAATTCATTAGCGATTGTTTGAAATTAAAAACACATTGATATCCTTTTAATATGCAAAATAATATCAGGAAAATTGTTGTACGTCCAGGTACAAGTTTTTTAAAAGCAATATCCACATAATGTAACAATAAAATTTATTAGTATTGTTTAATAAATTTATAAAAAATGGCAGAACCTGAAGACAAGATGCCATGTTGCTTGATTTTTTGTTGTTTTTAAAATTCGTGTAACATTTTTTAAAATAAAAAAAATATTATTACAAATGCGGATAACAATTCAATGATAGAATGTACCTATTTGTCTGAATAAATGTCACTCCTTTTAATGACAATTACTGTTTTTTCAAACTTTCTTCGGGTACACGGAACTTACAAACAAATTGACAGAAAGACACAATGCAAAACGGTCACATTAAAAGCTTCGCTTCGCCCAATAATAAAAAATATTAAAAAAATACAAATACAAATATTATTATACGACGTAAAGTTTTGGTGGTTGCATTGATTGATCATTTTTCTACGGCCAAGATATCCCTCATTCCAATAGACACACAATCTAGTATGACAATCGACGGCCTCCGTAGTCAAGGGGTAAGATCTGAATAGCCAGGTGTTTTTCCACCTTCCCCTTTCCCATTTTCTTCTTTTCAGCCTCTCGACATATCCAAATTCGGTATGCCATAGTCTCACTGGTTCCTGACGGTTAGGAACCTCAAAAATCAAACTAATAAATATCGCATTAGTACAAGTACGTTACTTCAAAGTTTTAAGTTTTGTTAGGTGGAGAAAACGCCAATTTGGTTGATTCAAATATACTAGTTGAATGACTATCATAATCTAGCCGAATCAAATTGGCAACCGGAAAATAGTTTTTAAATAAAATATTTGGCATCCTGTAGTTTCCCGGAAAATAAACGAGCGAGTGAATCAATACATGAAGGAATGGAAGAAACACGTGTAACTGCAGTGCAACACCCTACTTATATAAAGAACATAGATGAGTGGTAAGAATTAAGAATACTAATGAGTGGATAAAATGTCATCATGTAATGTAAAACAATCGAGAACAGATTAATCTTTTTTTGTACAAACTTGAAATAATTAATTTATTTCAGACGCATGTGTAACTTTTGTTCAATTGATAACTAATAGATCGCATCTTTATGGATACATAATGTTACGTGGAACACTTGTTCGTATAGATAACATACATTGTGTAAATACTCTTCGCAACATCGCAAAAGCTTTTATTTTAGAAAACGGAAATATAGAAAATTCTCGGCGTTCAGGTAAAAAGATTCTTATATTCTCCAATC
The DNA here is from genome assembly GCA_917563855.2 of Limnephilus lunatus. Classification (NCBI taxonomy): domain Eukaryota; kingdom Metazoa; phylum Arthropoda; class Insecta; order Trichoptera; family Limnephilidae; genus Limnephilus; species Limnephilus lunatus. Next base: position 93,298,193 of record OU830596.1, on the reverse strand, counting down.
TTCCTATTCCACACTCTTTTTCTTACTCACTCTTTATAAATTACCAACACGTTTTTAAGTATCCAATTTAAAAATATATTACAGTTTAAATTCGTTTTTCCTGATCGGACGTTTTTATTATCAAGATGAAAATTATAAAGCTATATCTAAAAGAAAGTACAATACAAGCATTAATCTTTGTTGGGTTGCAAAATTGTATCTATATACTTCCTTCCCATGTCCATAATCCATACCTTAATGCTTCTTTTGAAGGCGGTTACTTTTTTAATTGGTTTTGATTGCAAGAGGGGGTAAATTAAATAATTTTATAGAGAAGTATTGCATATTTCTTTGTTCAAAAGTCGTTTTAGTTGTAGGTTGGTGGAATGTTTGTTGTAATGTAGATCTTGTGAATCGGCCCGAGTTTGTCTGTGTAAAGTTATCCTGCTTTTGAATGCGTACATTAGAATATCCTTTGTATACAGGGTGTCCGGGGGTAAAGTGCACTAACTTCGGGAGGTGATTCTACATGACGGTAGGAGTAAAAAAGATTAACAACTATTTCCGAAATTCCAACATTTCTTTTCTCATACAAAAAGACGTACCTACTAAAAATCCTTAGTGTAAGGTACGAACCTACTTGCTGAGAGCCTGCCGGGCACGATTGTGGCAACGTTGCATGATTGTGATTGGCCCGTATCGTAACAGCGGAAAATAATAAACCAGCGGCACACGCCGGTCTCATTTTACCTTTTTACCACAAAACTACCCTAAAAGTTGTAATTTCGAAAAACGTTATTTATCTTTTTTTCCTGGTTTAATGTAGAATCACCTCCCGAAGTTAATACACTTTACCCCCGGACACCCTGTATAATTGTTTCAGTGACATTAAAAATTTGTAATTCGGTTTCCAATAATTTCAAAGGATATGCGTCACTTATATTAGCAGATCGCACGAGGAAGTACCTCTGGCAGGTGTAAGTACTACGGATTTGTAAATTTGAGTACCTCTCCGGATATGGAAAGATTGACGGTAATATGATAGTTTTTGTAACTGGCAATTGTGAATAATAGTATCACGTGGCTATATATTACATATGACGTCATTGCCTGTCGCGGTTGCTTTGTCCCGGTGACTAGCTATCACTGGAACACAGTGGATCCGAAGAACCGGCTATTTTTGGAACCAGTTCCTATCGGATTTATAAAATGGTTAAAAACACTCAAATTGGATAAAGCCGAACCAAAAGACGCTTTTTAACTGCTGGTATATATTTATTTTTAATATTAACACCACACAGGAGGCCCTGAAGAAAATAAACAATACATCAGGAAAAAAAAAACTATTGGTGGTTCGAAGATATTTTCCTTCTAACTAAACATCACGCCGTTTCTTCGCAGGGGTAGGCAGAGAGGGCTGTCTATTCTACTCTCTTATACGCTGACTCTACTCTAGTTCTAGTCTACTATTCTATTATTCTGAGTCTTGATAGGGCGCGAATCAAGTATCTGATTCATTTGATCGTGTCATGTCTTCCTCGGGCGTCCCCGACTTCTACCGTTCACATTTGCGTCATATTTTTCTTAATCTTACTCATTACGTTGACATCAGCCTTGCATTTTTTGCGGATCTCCACATTTCTCACGAGATCATACATGGTTTTCAACACATATCGTTCAGGGATCTCATTTCTACAGCCTTCAGTCTACTTTTATCCTTCCTCTGCCAGTTCCATGCCTCACTGCCATAGATCTGGTAAGTAAGTAGTAAGTTGGTAAAGTTTAAAAAAAAAGCACTACATAAGTAAGAGTAGTAAGAAAAAATACCAGTGAGCCGTTCACACGCAGTATCAGAAAATCGATTCTGGAACGTGCCGATGATATACTATGTATTATTTTGAATTAATTAATTGTGAAACAACACAAAATAATCAAATAAAAATTATTTGCCCACGCGCGCCGGGATTCGATCCCACCACCTTCAGATGCCTTTCACCTAGAAAACGCCGGCAGTCAAAGTAATTACTAATAAAAAAAATAAAAGTGTGCAGTTCACACACAGTAAAATAGAAAACTTCACAAAACTAAAGTAAAACTTAAACAAAAACAAGACAAGAGGCTATGAAGCACCATACAAAGAGAAGACCGATTATTCTATGTCTTTCTCTCGCAGTCTTAATCCTACAGATGTATGTGTTTGTCTCTTTTTATTGTCGCTTTTTCGTTTCATACAATTTCAAATCAAAACTCTCAATCATCGAAATTTTCACTTCAAAAACAAAAATGACACAAGCTTTTGATAAAATTTACAATACAACCTAGTTAAAATTTATTTATTTTAAATTACAGTAATTATAATTCTCTTATGCATGTATATGAGAATTAAAGACTTTCCAGAGACCCGAAAATAGAAAAAAATAACAGCATCTAATATTATTAGACTGCCAAATGTCAAGGTAAAATCAAGCAGGTTGTTGCACTTCGATAAAATTAGTAGCTGTGGATGCGGTTTCAAGTGCATTTCGCTTTTAATGACCCGTTCAATATTCTAGCAGATATTCTTTAGATTTACTGATTTCCATAAACTTTATCGATTGAGTATATTATTCTATTTCTAATGGCAGTCTATTGTTTTATTGACAAAGAGAATACAAATAGCGCCCGTATGATATATTCATTAATTGTAATGAGTAATGATTTATTAATCATAAATCATTGGAAAAGAAGATAATACTAATAAATCTGAACAAAAATACAAAATTGGATGGTTAGGGTGGGGGTGAGGGGTTGGGCGGTTAATCTGAGCTAGTGGTGATATGTGGGAGATATTTTTTATTGGTTTTGAAGAAAAAAAAAACATTGGAAAAAACATTTAAAAAGTCACCGGACACAAAAATTTCATTCACGTTTTTTACTCCAAATAACGTCATGAATCACTGGTAAAAGTAAGTCAAGTCGAATGGTTAATACTATTCTTCGAAAGAGAGTACCGAAACTTTGAAAAGTCGGGTAGTATAGGGTATTGTAACAAGTACTTCGTCTCATAAACTTACGAATACCGACAGTAACCACACGACAAAATACACTATTCTACTGCAGCATTCATAGGCGGAACTACATTGCTCACTCTCCGATATAACGATTTCACACTATGGGAAATCAGCACTTAGGAGATGTTGATATATTTAACATCAACTTGGCGAATTTTGTGGATCTTGTAAAAAAACTTATTCCAAAACTATTCCTAAACAAATCTGTATTTTTGTAAACCTATCAAATCGCTGTATTTTTGTGACTTGTGTGCATTTTTTAACTAATTTTATTTTTATTATTTCTTTATCTGTAATTAATTGTACTACGGAACATGTGAAAGCCCTCTTGGCGTTGGATAAATAAATAAATAAACACTTTTTTAAAATCAGAAAGACCAGGGTTACCATTAAGAAAGGAATAAATAAAATTTAACTCTCCAACTCTAACCATCAATAGCTTGAATTGTTGCTTGCGTAATTATGAAGTACTTAGCTTGCGAGGGAACAAACGCCACGCCTAAGTGCTAACCTAACGCTTCAGACCACTACCCTACAAGCCGATATATAAATCACTCGATAGTTGCATTACATAATCGATTAATAATATTCTAAGGGGAACAAGTAAGTGCGTTTGACAGCCTTGAAAATACCTCAGTTAACTAACCACGTCAACAAAAAGAGCATTACCGAAATACGTGTTTATATAATCAATAATAAATTACGTAATAATATTTTACCCAGACTTAGAGTCACTCTTTTACGGTACCTGATTTAACCAAGGGCGTAAATGTCTTAAACCTTCATAAAACCTAAACTCAAGTGCTTGTACCTTCAGATAAAATCATTTGAGTAAATCCCTCTTGTACATTATTATCTCGATAAGTAGGCACTCCAAGACACACACTTCAACAATAACCAGCGGCCAGTTAAGTGAATTGGGTTAAGGCATCATTGTACATTGTACAAGATAAAAGATTATATAAAACATTGCATTACACGATTAAAGTACTACAGGGAGCATTGAACGATTTTCGTCGTATCTTATTATCTATCGATAATGTTTATTTTATTATCATTTTTATTTGTTGCAATTCATGTTGTTTCATCATTCTTTTATATATTTTTTATACATTTACTCTACACTGGAGGCCCTGTGTTATCTTTGCAGATGCTGTGGGATGCTTTTTGGGGAGACGAAGGAGTTAACATGGATCTTAAAGAGAGACATATTGTAGAAGGGAGGAAACGCAGAAGCCCGCAATTCGTTGCATTAATTATCTAAATATACAAACGAAAAATTATACTTAAGTAGGTACTCATCGATCTTTTTTAATCGATGAGTAAAATTTAATATTCATATTAGTATTATGTAGTGATTCAAATAATAATACTAAATTTATTATTTATTAGTAAGTAAGTATCTTACTAATATTAAAAATGTGAAAGTTTGTATGGATGGTTGGTTGGTTGGTTGGATGGTCCTTACTCTTTCACGCAATAAATATAGAATGGAATTTAAAAATTCTTTCACTAATCGAAAGCTACATTATTTGCGAGTAACAACGGCTTTATATATTGGTAAACTCTGGCGTTATGAATGACCTGTGGCGTTATGAAATTATGTATCATACGTTTTATGTCCCTAAACAAAATCGAGTTATTGCAAACGTCAAACAAATTGTTACCTTGGAAACAATGTTTTTTTTTAAATTTTAGGTTTAAAAAGAGTGCTTTGTTGTGATTAAAAAGAGGAATTTTTTGGCGTCGTAGTTAATATCTACATATCTCTAAAAATGTTTATTCTCCGAACAAAAAGCATAACGTTTCTATAAAGCATAGCGTTTGAAGTGGATTGTCATTTTCTTATTTTTTTAGGTTACTCTGGATTCAAATATGAATAAAATACCAATAAAGGGAGTAGGTACTAAAAATAAATTTCTATTTCCATAATTTTAATATTTTCTAAAATAGAATTTTTATTTGCGAAATGTCATTCTCAAATTTTGAAATTTTCTATTAAACGATAATTATTTTCTATTAGACAAAATAGCAAGAATATTAACAATTATGCCAATAATTATGCCAGTAATTTCCCACTAATACTATGCGAGCGAAGCCATGTGTAAAAGCTAGTTATTAAATATTTTGATTCTCCACCGTGTCATTACGTACACTTATGCTTTTAAAAAAAGTTTTTTTTAGCCTTTAATCTTTTGAAAGTGGGGCAATCGATTAAGCTATAGATTAAGGACAAGAAAAATGCGGTAATAATAATTTTCCATGAATAAACAAAAATTGTGACAAGAAGGTTGGAAATTTTCATTTATTCGAAGAAAACGAATCCTAATCCTTAACCTTACCGAACCTAAGATGACAATCACCGTTACTCAAGGATTTTTTTTATATCATTTCCCGTCAACTTACACGATACATGTGTTAAAATTTTGTAAAAAACCTAATTTTACAATTAATTCACAAATTATAAAATTCATGACGTCATGAATTTATGAACATATTTATATTGCACGTAACTATATAAAAAATTAACCAAAAATTTACAATTTTTTTAACGTTAAATTCTTGTTTTTTGTAATAACAAATTTGTGTGCGGTTTCCATCGAAATAGATCAGACGCAAAGATGTTACCTCTCATTACCGGCGTATTCCTCAGATAAGTTCGATCTTATATTACAGGTAGTATCTACAGTAGTACACTACAGAAATGTAGGTACTCACGTATTTTGTATGGAATATTAGCACAGGGAATATGTAAACAACTCAAATGTTAAGGAAACGAGACGTATCATCTTGGATCGAAAGGAAGTTATCGTTCTTGGTAATGAGAAGGTTAAGCAACAAAACTTATGTACGTTATATTACGAAGATATGTATACCAAGCATATTTAAAAAAAATCAGCATTATTCCTAAGCAAGCAAAAAACAAACAAAAGTACAACAGTATTTTCAAGGCCAAATCATGCCATGAAAAAACGTAACAGGTTTAATATTGAATAATATTAAACTGCATGGAAACCACAACAATTCGTTCTTGCAAGTTGCATTAAAACTTTTTTACCGATGCATCGATGATCTATGCATCGGTATGCAAGTAAATTATTTTAAAATAGACACAGAACATAAAATACGTATTTTTTTAATGACAGCGGATTATTTATACCATTTTTTATATCCTTATCGATTTAATTCATGGTCACTGTTCATCGCCTCTCGTTATTTAAATGAAAAGTGCATTCAGGAAGTAGCGGTTTAATAGATTTTACATAATCTATTACGCGAATGTTGTAGAAGATTTGGAATTCATGTTAATAAATATACTGAGAAAATAAATGAACTATTTTTGTTACATTTTAATCTGTCTTATTTCGGAAGAACCCTTTCATAGTTATGCCATAAGTTTTACTGACACTTTTGAACATTTTTAGTTTTTGAACACTGAAGATCCCTTGAAAAATTAAATTCCACCGAAAAAGGTCAATTACATTGTATGTATCATTATTATATTACAGTAGTTAATTATCGTTCTGGTAAAATATAAGAGTTTTTCAATAATTAAATAATTTTTCTCATTTTCGGTGACTAGGACATTATTTTTCAAAATATGGCAGCACTAGCGCGTAGCTCAGTTCCCCTAAAAATGAATGGTGATGAGAATTACTGGTTGAAGTAGGATAAGTACATCCCTTAATACCCTGTATATCAACCGAGGTTCAGGGGGACTACATGACCATAGTTCTGTTTGTTAAAATACGTATTTAGTTTTCTTTAAATTATTTTTAGAAATAATATCTGTTTGACGATCAGATAAACGAGAAAATCCATTTACAATCTTTCTAAAGGGCCAAAATCCTATAAAACCTAATCACCAAAAAGGTGATACATCACGTATGTTGTACAATAACAAACATGACTGTGTTAAAGTCAATCTAGTTTTTTTCAGTATACAATCTCCACCCTTCTTATCGTATACAAAATCTTACGAAATTGATGCCAAAAGTTTAATTTTGTTTTAATGACCTGAATTAAACAAGGTTTTAATATATAATATAATTATCTACCACTTGTGGAGTTTAAATAATAATAATGTGTTATAAAATTAAATGGCTAATGACTAATGACCAAATTTTTCCAAAAGAATTTGAAATCGGATATCTAAGCTACAATTAATAACCTCATTGTTATCACTAGAAACAATACAAATAATAATATTAAAAATTAAACTTGTAAAAAAAAAAACAAACTACTTCATAAAAAACAATTCAAACCCTTTCCAGTCCCACCTTCATCATGAATACATAGCAACTTGGCATTAGTCCAAATACATAAAGATCTTAGTAACAATATATATATAATACATTAAAAGAAGAAGAATTTGTTCAGATTTATATTATTTATTTAAAATTGTTAATAACTTGTTGAACTCCCATAAACTTCTTTCGTTGATTGTACCGAGCAGATCAGTTTGTCACAAATTACCTTACCATTGCAGCAATACAGGATCAAATGCTGAATTATATTCCATAAAAAATCGCCTGCATAATATAGTTGATAATAAATATGTTTTTAATAAGCGCCCTTGAGGTGATTTTTCACAAAAACGGCGCTATATAAATCGTCCAAATATATTATTAATGATGTGATAAATATTGAAATAATTTTAACATACAAACATTATTTAATTAAAACTGTTTGTCAGCGCTTCGATTATAATTGATTACACTTTGTTGTTTTATATTTTTCATCAAAGTTTATTTCAGGAATTTTTAAATTTATTTTTACGTACTTTACGTAGATATTTTTTTAGTTTCAAAGTACTTACAAAATATCTAATATAGGTACATGTTTACGAGTTTTTCTTTTTTCTGCTTATTTGTATTTATAATAGCTTACTATTTGTACTTTATTATGTTACTTCAATATTTAGGTTTTTTTTGTTATGTGAATACTCATTCTTATCTATTTATATTCTATATCCATATTTAAAATTATTGTAATTCCTGTGTAAAAGCGGTTAATCGGCGTTAATTCATAATAAATAAATAAATAATCATAAATAAATACTAGTGTTAGAAATAGCTCCGTACGAGATCACTGTTATCTGCAATTGCAACTCTACATAGTTTTGGAAATAGAGGTATAAAATTATTCAATGATCTTCCTACAAAAATAAGAACAGAGATAAATTTCGAAATAACCCAAACCTCAAGGAAAAAACCACAAAACCAAGCTGAAATCATTGCATAGTAGCAAATTTTATATTTTCTTATACTCATATGCATAATTTATAATTAAATTTTAACTTATGTATAATATACTAACTGATTCCAGACATGCGTTGCAATGCCATTCAAAGAAATACAATGATTCTCCGTGCGTCCCTGTTCCCTTCACCCTTCCCCGCCTTCCCCCTCCCTCGTCTCTTCCATCTCCGCGAACCCCACCTACCCCTGCCTTTCCTTCCTGCCGAAAGAATATATGAAGTACACACATTTTCATTTTTTACAAATTTCATAACGCCAGAGCTTACCACTATATATAGCCTATATGTTATTCTAATGTATGAGCTATATTAGTGTAAAGTTTTATTAAAATCAATTCAGTAGTTTTTGCGTTTATAATATTAGTAAGATAAGATATTATAATTTGTTGAAATGTAAGTTAATGTAGGTAAGTGTTATGTAGGTTTGTATTATTGTAAGCTTGTTTTTTTTTTAAACAATGCATGTAAGGTATTTTTTTATTGATCAAACAGTGGTTTTTAACCTGTGGTACGCGTTCCCCTTGGGGGTACGCGAAGCCAAATTGGGGGTACGCAATAACGTGGCACGCATGTAGAACTGGTTAAAAATGCCTGAAATCGTGTTACACTCTGTATAATATTGTGTTTGTGTGACTTGACTATTAAAATCATGTACATAATAAAGAAATTATTAAAAATTACAAATGAAACACCACTTTCATTACATGTGTACAAAAGATAGATATAGTGTACGGGGAACATCAAATTTGTACTAAGAGTTAAGGGGTACGCGCCGGCTCGAAAAGGTTGAAGACCACTGGATCAAGAAATAATATATATATATATATATATATTTATATAATTAAATAATTTATATTATGAAACAATAATTAATATTTTATCAAAGGGCAATATTAGCGACGTCAAACGAAAACTTGAAACAGAAAAACACGATCGAATGCATCTAGGACTTCAATCCTGGAACTTGAATTCGCTCAGTGGTTAGAAAAGAGCCCCGACAAGGCCAAGGTCCCGGGTTCAATTTCTAGATGCGACCGAATATTTTTGAGTTTTTTTGTTTCAAATTTTCTTGTGAGTGTTTAATATTGCCTTCATTGTTTAAATATTACAGAACTAGTCTAGAAGCATGAATTGTGGGTATTTTTTCAGGTGCAATAAAAAAACAAATAATATTTTTACTAGCCATTATTTCACCAAATATTTATTAAATATTAAAGAATACATAAAAAAAAATCAAAAACTTATGGGGTGTTGAAGTGGGGGTCTCAAAAAATTGCGCGCCTTGGTTGACACGATACTAACCCACCTAGTAATCTGAAAAAAAAACACGAAATAATTCTTAATCCAAACTAATGCTGCTATGGCCCGAACTAATGAAAAGTAAAAAAATATTGAAAATGGTTGTCTGAAATAAAAAAATATTTTTTTAGAAGTTTTTTTACTTTTTTTAAAATACCAAAAACTAAAATTTTTACTAAAGTTTTTGTTGTAGTGCTATAGAGTAATGTGTAGAAAAGGCTCACACCGAATTTCAAGTAAATTGATTAAGTAGAACTTGAGATATCGTGTCAACCGTCTCGTAAAAAGTAGTTCGAGAAACACGCGTTTAAAGTTTTGCTTTATTGATTCTAGATAGATTTCTTCTAAACCGGTCGAAATAAAATGGCTATAACTTTTTGAAAAATCCTTTTAAGGAGATATTCATGAATATCTAAACTATCGATATATGAAGAAATTTTTTACATTTACTAGCATGACGAGCATTTACGATAATTATAATAATTGGCGTTTTTTCTGTAAATTTAGTATTCATCTTTCTGTGTATTGTTCTTTTTTTCCTTCTTATATTAGTTTTCGTTATACATTTTTTTTATATATATTTTTATTTATTTATTTAATATTTGTTTGTTTTTACAATAATTATACTTTTTTTTAACATATTAAACAGATTTGTAATATTAATGTAATAAAAGCCTTTCCTCACCATAAAGATACAAGGCTCTTGTGTTTGGTGAGTGAATTCATACTCAATTATGTTATCAATGTTATCATTTGAGTAGGTGAATAATAATATTGCAACTATTAATTAACAATAGATATAGTAAGAGAAACTTGAGATGTATCGATTAACAGAATTAAATGAAGTGAAATAGTAATGTAACTCTTACAGTTGTTTCAGGTAATTTTTTAATTTAGTTTGGAATTTACTTTTATTTTCAATAATTTTTACTTTTAAGGGAGTTTGTTGAAATAATTTATACCATGATACAGATAGGAATTTTGGATGTGCTCGGTATTAAATTTTGGGATTTAAATATTGTTTTGATATCTTGCTGAGATATTGAAATGTAATTTTTTAGCTGTATTTCTTTGAAAGTTTGTAGTAATGAATATTTTTTATATAAATTGTCTATTGTAGTTACTTTGAATATTGAAAAGATTTTTTCGGTTGAAAATGTAGATGTTTTTTTCAATATAATCTTAATTATTAATCTTTGAACTAATTTGAGAGGATTTAAAATAACATCATATGTTCCTCCCAATTAACGAGCAAAATTTCCTAAACACAAGCATCAGCTTTAATTTTGGAATATAATAATATTGCACGAAATTGTGTATTAAAAACTGTTCTTTCATGTAAAATATTATGTAAAACAGAAATAATAGGTGCATTATAAAAAAATAATTAAATCGACGAAAATCATAAAAGTCATTGTTTTGATTTCTATCGTTGGTATTAGGTGTTTTTGCTAAATACCTACCTTTAAATTTATATTGAACCGACATGATTTAATAATGTCCCATTCACGGTATTTAGCGAATATCAATTAGAAATTGAAACCTGGAAGTTGATTAATGAATTTGCTTGTATTATGTTAGAAGAACTGCTTTTTTGGTAGAGGTATAACATTTTTAAAAATTTATTTATTACAAGATTATGCATTTATTAAACATATATTATTTATTTATATTAAAATTTTAATTTTATTTATAAATATTTTGATTATCCAACTAGGAGGATTCCCGTTTTAGGACAATCAAATTAGGATTATTATGAACATATGTGACACGTTTTGTGCAAACAAAATTAAAATGTAAGAAATAAAAAGAAGAGAAAGAATACAAAAAAATAAAACTGATAAGTTTAAAACGATCGCAATATTGTATTCGTTGATTAAAAATTTCAATAAGCATTTTCTCATTAAGTTATTTCGAAAATAAAAATAAATTTATGGCTAAGGTCTTTGATTAAATCTTAGAATTCTTCTTCTAAACTTCTACAAGTAGATGGCCGATAGTGTGGAAGGTCGTTGAACTATTTTGTACGTATGCTTTTAAAAAGCGTAAAGGGAATAATTGACTATTTATTTTATTTGATTTTTGATGTTATAAATTGTAATTATAGTATTTTTTTTTCTAAGAAAACAATAAATTTAATTTAAAATGCACATGATAATGAAAAATTATTTCTTTATTTTTTGAGAATGTAAAAAATATTATTTTTGTTAATATTGTTATTTTTGGAAATTACTTAAATAAGCATAAAGTTGAAGAAGTCATTATTTGTTGTTTTCTTCAGTGGCATGTGATTATTTCACACTAGAGCGGAATTCAACGTGTTGTGACAGTGTACGAGTATTCATAGACAAGAATCAATCATTAAGACGCAGAGAAGGAAGTAGGCATGGTTTTATACAGTTCGTATCTCAATCAGTCGAACAAGCCGGACGATTGTCTATCGGCTAGGGATAACAACGTACGCTGCGTCGGACCTAATCACAGTGTGCACAAAACTACTAAAGTTTATCAAGGTCGGCCTATTCGTATATTTAGCTATAACATGGCAATAGAGCTAGTCAGTTGTAAGTGCAGTTGGCAGGCGCAGTGCCGCGATGCAAGCGTGAGTCAAGTGCATATCCTCGGTCATGAACTGACAGCCTAGGCACTACAGACCTACTGACCTCCTTACAGAACGTGCCGCCCTGATACTATTCGCGTAGTGCATTTTATCGACATTTTAAGGGTTGATTTTTGTAAAAAGTGATTGTTTTTTTTAATTTTGTGGTCTTTGCGTGCTATGCTTAGAGATGACACAAACTAGCAGCGTCATGAAGGTCAGTATATATTGATTATTATTGGTTGTAGCGAATTTACTTGTTCGTTCCTTGTGACATTATAAACAGTTTTAAAGCTTGTTAAAACTATTTATATAATAGTATTATGATAAAACTAGTCACAATGTCATATTACACAAATGTTTCGAATGAAACTTGTAAGGTAGATATGTCAGCATTATCAAAACATTTCAATTATGTACTGTCAAGTTAATCATAAAATTTTAAATATTTGTCATTCCTAAATATCGAAGTGTTTAAGTTCATTGCGAAGTGTTTTTATTATATACAAAGAAAACAATGTTTCATTTGCACTGACTAGTAGTATCAACGAATTTCTTAGTTACTGTTTGTATATTTTTTATTGTAACGTTTAATTAATATTATTGAATATTATTCACACTCTTTCGTTGTATTTTTAAAAACCTTCTACAACTCGTAAATAGCTCGTTTTATTATTTATGTCTTACTCCGCTTATCGGTTAATACGGAATATTTCTTATTCAAACAGTTATATTTAGCTTTATCATCACGAAAAGAAGGTATTTATGTCGGGGAATATAAAAAAAACATGTAAAAATTATGCATGTCATATTTTAATTTTGTCAAAATCATTCACTTACGCGGTATACGAACTTCACAACGCCATTTTTATGGAATTGTTTTTTAATTACATTTCATGGACAATCGATCAATGCTGCCAATCATAAAAAAATATTATTGCCATAAAAACAGTAATTTATTCGTGTTATGAAGTGAATGCATTATTGACAAGTTTGTACCTGTATTTATAACAGAAGAACATAGAAAGAAAGGTATTGGAATAATTAGACATACCCGTTAGACAAACCCTGCTTGCTAAACAAACCATTCAAAACCTCGGATATACATATAAATTTTGAACCTCAACCCGTAATTCTAGTAATAATTCGAAGTAGGTACTTTTTTGTTTTTATTTTGACGAGAATTTATTTTATAAGGTTGCTACTTCCGACAAATGTTATGTTTGATTGTCTATTAATTAAAAAATGAATACTCCGTATTATCCGTGAGGTGAGCTTATACATTTTTACCATCTTAGCAACAAATTTTTTTTTTAAGTATAACTTAAATGAAGGAAAAAAACACAATTAGATATTTTGTTAATATATAGAAAATGGGGACAGGCTTAATACGCAAATTTTCTTTTAAAGACACTTATGGCCATTGTTCTCAACTTTTCGATCGATCAATCTGAGTGTCCGATCAGCTAAGTGATGTGTTGAGTAACGCTCGATTCGCCTGTTCGTTCGAGAGTTGTGTGGGGAAGTGCGTATTTCCGCATTTGAGGAGTGTTGAACTAAAATATCGGCTCAACAGTTGATCAGTGGGATTGAAAAAAACGGCCATTAGTATCAGTTAGATAATAATCTTACTAATATTATAAATGCGAAAGTTTGTATGGATGGTTGGTTTGTTGGATGGTCCTTACTCTTTCACGCAATAAATATCGAATGGAATTTAAAAATTCTATCACTAATCGAAAACTACATTATTTGCGAGTAACAACGGCTTTATATATTAGTAAGCTCTGGCGTTATGAGCTGTGGCGTTATGAAATTATGTATCATGCGTTTTCTGTCCCTAACAAAATCAAGTTATTACAAACGTCAAATTTTTACCTTGGAAACAATGTTTTTTTTATTTTTATTTTAGTCTTAAAAAGAGTGCTTTGTTGTGATTAAAAAGAGTACTTTTTTGGCGTCGTAGTTAATATCTACATATCTCTAAAAATGTTTATTCTCCGAACAAAAAGCATAACGTTGCTATAAAGCATAGCGTTTGAAGTGGACTGTCATTTTCTTATTGTTTTCGGTTACTCTGGATTCAAATATGAATAAAATACTAATAAAGGGAGTAGGTACTTAAAATAAATTTCTATTTCTATAATTTAAATATTTTCTAAAATAGAATTTTTATTTGCGAAATGTCATTCTCAAATTTTGAAATTTTCTATTCGACAATAATTATTTTCTATTAGACAAAATAGCAAGTATAAAAACAATTATGCCAATAATTATGCCAGTAATTTCCCACTAATACTATGCGAGCGACGCCGTCGGTAAAAGCTAGTATATTATAAAAGAAAGTCCAAAAAACGTGTGGCTCGCTAAAACTCAGAAACGAGTCCCGGTACGATCAAGGGAGTTATATGGTGTGGTAGATCTCTACCCCCCCTAGGGAATAAGGGTATCCGTTTTTACCTAAAGGGCGTTATTTTGAAGATATAAGGGCTGGAAGTTTCGCCCTCTTGAAATTTCTAGAACAGTCTTCCGGAAAGTTTTAGAAGGTTTCATAGAGCTCTAGAAAGTTCTGGAAGGAGTGTGGGAGTATGTCGTGGAATGTTCGGGAATAGAGAATCGGGAACATCATTGTGGAACATTCCAGAACACTCTCGAATGTTGTCCTGAGCGAAGCCGGGTAACCCAGCTAGTTAGAAATAAGTATTTCAGTGTATGAAAATGGAAAATAATCAATTTTATTAACAATTTCGTTAAAAAAATTATAATTAATTTGAGATATTTTCTTCACGCCATGTTTAGCCATAATTTTATTTATGTTGTTTTATATGCTACTTTTTTTGTTAAATTAATCCCGCACTACGAACCAATTTACCTATTTTAGGATCATAGGTTAATATTTTGGGTTAGACAAAAGAAGAAAAAAAACTAACCTTATACTTTGACATCAATAACAATAGCCGATTTTTCATGAAATAATTATTAAAATGCATTATTTTTATTTATTGGAAACCGAAATAATTAATTCTCATTATTATCTAACTACTACAAAGTGTTTTTGAAATAAAATGTCCGTATTTAGCGTGTCCCTATTTTTTGTAAGTAGGTATATTTTTTTAAGTGAAACTTCTTTAGCGCCGTTAGTGGCTTGAAATTCGAGTGAAACGGAAATGCGTCACAACTCAGTTACTACACAAATACACGGTTCTAATATAATGCGGTAAATTCGTACCTTGGCGCGTGCCTTCCATAGCTTAGTGGGCAAGGTGCCTAATAAGTCTCAGCGGCCAGAGAGACAGACATCAAGCGAACAGGGGTTCGAAATCAGTATCCAATCTTCAAACCACTTTAAAATAAACAGGCTTAAGAAAAAAAGCGACATCTAGCGACTTGCTAGTTTCACTTCTACCGCGTGTGAATTTCACACTCTGATTTTTTCTTTCACGTGACCCTTGACATTATTTTAAACATGTTTTCTTTATGTGTTGTATTCTTAAAAATGAACACATACTTATCGAAAGCAATATTTCGTTAATTTTTGTTTAATTTATACGTTTATCAGTATTGCGCTTTGCACAAAGCAGAGATATTTTCTTATCATAATATAGCAAGCTAAAAACTGCATAACATTGCATATTCCTACATAATCTGATATACTTGTGTTATCTATAAACCAATAGTCAAGGTCTCGTATTCTTTTTGAATCGTGTTGCAAATCTATAAATCGTCAACTCCGATAAGATTTTCTCGCGGAAATTGCCGATTATGGCGAAATCAGATGCTTCAGTGTGAACATTCACTCAAGCGAATGTTCATCTTAGTTTCATTCCGTGTTTAGACGGCTCTATAGGAATAAACATTCACTCATCTATTCCCGCTACAATGTTGTCAGACGAAGTCGTGCGCGTTGGAATTCGTTTGATTTGTAATAATTTGAAAATTGCTTGACTAAAAAGAAGCAATTCTCAATTATCAATTTGGGAGGCGGGTATGGGTACTGCCGCCCCGGGAACCATTTGTTGGATAACCAACACCTCTACCATAGGTCACCCAAAGTGGTTTACTACGTTTAGTGAATTAGCAGGGGTATTGCCCGGGTTCATGGGGTGAGGTTGGTCCAGGTCTTAGTGGCGGTTGCATCTGCCCACCTGCTGCATGGCGGGCCGGATCAAGAGAGACTGGTTGAGGGAGGTTTTTAAACAATCCAGCTGGAATCTCGACCCATCGCTTTCTTGCACCATCGGTTGAAGGCTTGGATTGATGCGTCCGTCACTCCTGGATACACTGTCCCCCAGATTCATACTCACCCCTCATACCTTTTCCTTGCCAGAACTTCCTATCCTTCCCTTTATTAAAAATATCCTCCACACAGCATCCACTAAGATGAAATAGGCCTTGAGGGAAATTATTTTCCTCAGGGCCTCCTGTGTGGAACTAATGTAAAAAAAGCAAATAAAACGCCGACAGTGGTGAGTCCGGCCATGAATTTTGAAAGAATCGTTTAAAAGCTTCAGATGCATTAATTTTTACGCAATTTTCCTGTCACAGTTAAATAAACATCAGCAGATCAGAATATTCCGCTTTGTAATAAAATCCAAATAAATGAAATATTTGTTAACGTATCAGAAAATTAAAAACAGTTTTTAAAGGGTGATGAAATACATTTAAATATAACAAATTTGAATGCAAACTTTAAAAAGTTTTAAAAATGGCTCACCTAACGTTTTTTCTTACCAAAATTACTAGTTTCAAGAAATAAATAAATAAAATTCGCGACATATTTTATAATACAAATGAATGAAAAACGTTTTCATCACCTCACAATTTTGTCGTTTCGTGTAAAAATAATTAATAAAAATCCAAAAAGGTATTTAGTTTTTTTTTAAATTGCGGTTGAAAACTTTGGTTTCGTAAAGGTGCACATTTAAAATATTTTTTAATTAACGTTTAGATTTGAATACATAGCGTGCTGTTATCTTTCTTCAACACCGTTTAGATCATATTTCTCACTAATATAGTGAGGGAGACAACTATTTCTATGAGATCTATATGAGTTGTTCAGAAAACGAAAAAATTAACCGAATAAATACCATTTTGATGTTTTGCATGTAATGTGGTCCCATCCTCTCAGTACGGGACACGAGACAGACTGAATGAGAATTCACTCGGTGTTCAGACGTTTCACTTCGCTTTCATTCCGCGCGTGAGTAATAGATGCCGAGTGCCAATATCCAGCTTTGTCGGATCAGTTCACTCGGCACTTTTGTTTCGTTTCTTGTTCAGATGTGTCACTCCGAGTGAAAGAGGCGGAAAGAAAGACAGAAATGAACACGAAATGAAGGGTCTGATTCTGCCTTTAGCGAATGCGTTTTAAATGAATCTTCGATAGTACAGACTGGAACATAGAACGAGTTGCACTGTTAAAAATATTATTCGCACTGAAAATTATATTTGATAGACTTACTTTTCCGGTAGGAAACTTTGATTCTGTATATTCATATTATGTTTCAATCAAATCGAACAATAGATACACAAAACAAAACTTATGTTGGTACGATTGATTGCTAACTTCATGTAACAAGTTGTATTTATGTTTGTACGTTGACTCATGGGTGCCAACTTACTGACACTTCCGCAAAATGAATCTTGCAGCCAATAATAAGTTTGTCTGGCATTGAACCGTTTTATTAGTGCCAACGTGGTACCGATTCCATTTATATCGCAAATGGACGTTTAGAAACTATAATAGTAATAGCGCTAGTCTTTTTAACGTTATAGTTTTACACCGAGTTAAAAAAATGGTAAATATGCTGGAAATAGGGACGATCTTTTTCATTTGAAAACTTTTGTAGCATTGGACAATAAGTTAAAGAGAAATAAGTTACTAGATTTATACCGGTGTGGTCCAGCGGTAAGGCTCTTGACTCCCAATCAGAAGGCCGCGGGATCGAATCCCGAATTTGACTATCCTAGAACGGGAGACCTTCCTAGTTGGACAGTCAAATCTTCCTTAAACTGTAAATGTATTTTTATAACAAATAAATATAAAAAAATAACTATTTCAATTTCCGGAGATGGAAAATAACGCATTTTAATTCTTATTCCTTGGATAATTTGACGTGTTTCTTCACACCATGTGTGGACAAAATAAAATAGCGGAGTTATAATATGAAAGAGCAAATTATTTTTTTAAGAATGTATTTTTATTTATTTAAAAAATTGCATTTATTTGATACATTTGTATAGCAAAAATAACAGTTATAATATTGCAAAATAACTATAGACATTAAAATGTATACCCTTATATTTTAATTCTGGAATAATAACTTTTATTATTATTATTATTATTATTATTATTAATTTAAAACACGTAAGGTGAAAATTAATAAACATTACATTTTTATGATTACAGAGTAATTTTAGTAGATTAATGGTAATCAACAAAAAACCATGAATCACGGCTGCATAATATTTGATTTTTTTTTTTTTAAAAACGAAAAATTATTATAGGTTACGTTATTTTCTAAACACCACAGCTGAGGTGGGCGGGTCTGTATGCCTAAGTAAGGTTAATTGCTAAATATCCAGAAAAGATTATTTTTAAAAAACTTTGCATCAGCTTAATTAATACCAGTGAGGAGCATCTATTTTAATCTCCAGAATAAAAAAGAAAAACATAAGAATCTAATCTAAGGTCCTTTGTTTGGACTTTTGGTCCTTTGTTTAAGTATGTCACTTCAATATAAATGAACGAGATGACCGCCAATTGAACACAACAATTTTAACTAAATAGCTAATATTAATTTGCTTAAAATGCATTATTTTGCTTTACTGGAGTAATTTCTAAAAAAATCTTAAGTCGGTCCAGTTTTAGAGAAGAAAAATGGGGAATACGAAACCTCGAGTTTGACGATTTTATTCAGGTATTATCAGTCTGTAGTGCAGTTCTTACTTTCGCTGAAGAGGGGGGGGGGGGTAACAGCAACAGTGACAAAAACATAAAATTACCTCTTATTCAAATTTATCGCCCATCTAATTTCATTCCTCTTAATTGTACACAAAAAAGTCTTCAAGACATTTCTAGGGATTTCTTTTATCTATTCAGTGATAATTATCATAACTACATTTCTCTTCAGTACGGGGAAAAACAGCAAAATGTAAAACGGATTATTACGAATAATAATAAATTATCTAAGGAATTCCCAATGTGTAATGCACACCTTGCACACGTCACATCAATTTGATCGTTTATTTCATTATTTTATTAATTGAGAGGTCAATGACTTAATCTCAGATATTCGGCATTAGGAAGTAAAGTGAGGTCATGTAATAGTAAGGCCGTTGAACCGATCTTTATAATCTGATAGTGTCAGTAGATACTTACCTGCTATGCAGCGGTACGGTCAGTGACCCTATCTTAGATATTTGACAGTAGATTACTATGCCATAATATTATTGTATGAAGCTTTTATACGGTTAATGACCCATCTCTGATATCGTGAGATATCATTGTTACTGTGCAAATACTCGTACCTAATGCATATTGATTATTATCTCAATTTCATAATATTTTATTACATATATATACGCCTTTTTCTCTACTATAATGCAATGTTTTGTGCTCCGGCATCGTGCAATATTGTACTAATTTAGAATATCTTATTCTTGTTCAATATTCATCATGGATTTTTTCTCTGCAAATCTGAATCCTTTGCATAGTAAGATTGACCGCAGCATTTTTAAATATGTAAATAATCTTTTCTGTATATATAAAAATCAAAATATGCTTGCTTCTATGTACGTATGTGAGTTGTCTATGCATTTTTTCGGTTTTTGTATTGTGTATATGCAAGCAATAATGTAAACAAAAATAAAGTATTGCTGTATTGGAACCTATATTGAATATTCTTAAGTAAACCATAGACATAATGCGAGAATCAATTTACTATAAATTCTGCCTCAATACTGGTTCGCCTAGTTAGGCAACCTATGTACCTACATTTTAAAATATTAAAATTTAGTACAATATGCTACTTCATACACCGTTCTTACATACATATTTATTTTTTCTCTTATTCTTATAACAATGTTATTGTTAACTAATAGATATTAACTTACTAATGAATTAATACCCTATGTTGTTAACTTTGTAATTGTTAATTGTTAAAACATGTTATTATTATTACTGTGTTAAAGAAAAGGAAGAAAAAAAAGTTAAAGGTGGACTATATAATTAATGATATTTTCGGATAAAAAAAAGGTATACAAAAAAAATTGTTGCGATGAAACTTTGGGGATTTGATGTGCGCATGCCCGCTATAGTTTTTATATACAATAGTGAGCTCTGACGTCATGAAATTATGCGTTGCTTACCATTCATTCGAATGCGATGAAATTTTGGGGATTTGATGTGCGCATTCCCGCGATGAGAGTGGGAAGGGGAACGCGGGAGTGGGGAGGGGAACGCGGGAGGGGGTTCGCAGGACGGGGGAAGAGGGAGAGGGAAGAGAGAAGATGGAGGAGGTGATGTGGGATCTTGTGAAGGGAAGGTAACGCGTGAGAGGAAGAGGAGGCGAAAGGGTAACGGGACGAATTTGAAAGGACACGTAGGGGCAAATAATTTCTTTATTAAGTGGTTTTGCAACACTTGCCGGGAACTCGCTAGTATTTTATAAATAATATTTAAGGGTAAACGTAAAATCCGTCATTATCAACTCCTTACATTAAAATATTCGATATCAATATTCAATATCACCTTAATTTTTTTTTTTTTATATCACATTCAATATCACCTTCATTTATTTTTATTTTTTTATATCACATTCAATATCACATTCAATATCACTAGGCAATATCACACACATTTAAATTTTTACACATGTTTCTCATACTATTAGAATACATGAGAAACCTGTCTAAGCGATTCCCTTTAAAGTGACTAGAATTCTTCCCAGACTTCTTTCATTCGCTGTTGGTACTTACGTATTGATGACGTTTCTCTATTTTGTTATCCGAATTTGGGAGGCGCTTATGAGTACCGCCGGAGTAATTTATTTGATAATCAAAACTTCTACCATAGGTCACCCCAAGTAGTTCGCTTCGTTTAGCAACTTAGCAGGGGTGCCCGGGTTGGTGAGTGGTCGGTTTAGGGAGAAACTTTGACCACCCTAGCTGCTCTCGTATTAATTATTTATTTATTTTATGAAAAGGCTCCGCCAAATACCATAACACATCAGTTAGGCACCTATATAAAAAAAACTTACTTGAATTAATTATTTTTATCAATGACTTTTAATGGCGATCCCCAGTTTTTGTTTTTATTTATATAATAAGCAAAATTTCAGTACCTACCCATTCCCAAATATAAATAGTTTACATTGTGTTAACCATAGGTTCCCAACCTTATTTTGCCAAACTATTTTTTTCAGAACATTTTTTTTTCTAGAGCCCCCCAATTTTTTTTACTTACCATCTGTCGCGAATCTGAAACAGCTATTGTCTACTGGAAAGAGAAAATAATTAAAACGCTTTTGGAATTTTCCGGATGCCTTCGTTTACAGATACGACCATTAATTATATGTAAATCTTTGCATCCATGATCACATAAATTTTGTGCTAACCACTCAATGATAAACAGGCTTACCAACATCCCACTTTATCAATAATTCGATTAAAAATATATTAAATTATTTGTTATACCTTTTTGTTTAGCAAGTAAAAAAAGTGGTATTTTACATACACTTTACTATTTTATGCATCCATGGGAATTTTACAATGGTCAAATAAAATAGTAATAATTTCTTGTGTAAGTATTAGTATTTGTACCTGTCCGGGCCCTCGCTGTGCCATCTCAAAGTCCTCTAATTTTCTCTGGGTTTTTTACTATCCCCCTGAAAGTCTCAACCGTCCATAAGGGGGCGTTATCACCCATGTTGAGAACCTATGGTGTAAACCTACCATCGCCTGGCACTGCAGTTGGAGGGATGGATTCAAACGTCCGACACTGCTGAACACACTGACCCCAGATTCCTACCTTCCCCCATACCTTTTTCCTTCCTCAAAACTTACTCTCCTTCCTTCTTTTAAAAAAACCCTCCACATAGCATCCCCTAAGATGACGTAGGTCCTGAGGGCTCAGGGCCTCATGTGTGGAACTAATGTAAATATATTTCCACTTCATTTTATATTTCAGGTCACCCCAAGTGGTTTAACATGTTTGGTGACTTAGCAGGTGTTCCCGGGTTCATGGGTGAGGTTTGTCCGGGTGACACAGGCCCTGAGGGGAATTATTTTTTTCTGTAATGGAGTTAGTGAAAGTTTTTTTCCTCCACAGTGGAAAAAAAATCTGTGTTATGACTACAAACTTTTAAAGATTCAGTAACATTGTTCGTACCAAAATATTTATTTAATAATTTTGATTTACAGCAGAATCCAGAGACCTTAGTTTCTACAGTGCCTGACCTCTACTCGCGGGAGAGGTTGATTCTCATGAATATCCTACGCAAGTACGAGAGTGATCCGTGGCTAGAGGTCACCACAGTTGACCTCAAACTAGCTGTGAATGTTGGTGACAACACCATGTCGACCATCCAGAGGGCGGGTGTGGAAGGAGTTTACTCAAATGGCGCATGTAAGTAGCTTTTTAAACTACATTATAGGGGTAGTTTTTTTACCCTGCCTTCATCTGCAACTCATCCTAAAATGGTAGGGTTTTCGATACCACAATCTGCATTCAGATTTACCTTCTTTCCTAATCTTAAAATAAAAAAAGGTTTATTTTTACGGTTATTAAAATAAATGATCCGACTTGCAGAACCCAACACGTTGAACCGCCAAACGAATTATTATTTTTTAAAATGAAATTTCCTTAGCCTCGTTGTGATTTGGAATTCGGATGAAACGGAAATGACGCATCACAGCACCAGCGAAGCATCTAACTGGGCTCATTGGCCCCTTTGATTACATTGGTTGAGATATGTAACGGAAATTACGCTAGGTCTGCGCTCATTGGCTGCTTGATTATGACCACGCTTTTAAAGGCTGCTATTGGTGGATATTGTATTTGGTTTAAAGTTATTCATATAGTTATTATATATTATTTATTATAAGTTTCGCTTCGATCTTTTTTCGGTATATTCAATAATATTATTATTCAAATTATAAAAACAGTTTATTTATAATCGAGTTTATTTATTATTATTAGTTATTTAATTATTATTACGCGTGACAGCTGTTTCACCTTCTGAAGGCGTTATCAAACTGCGGTCATGCCACTTACAGACGATGTATGTATATTATATCTAGATAGGTATTTACGATGACGAAATTTTATTGATTTTATTTTTATTACCTGAGCCCTGACTAATTTCTGAGTAAAATGAATGAAATTAACAATGGTTATTATCCTTTTAAAGATTCCCCAATCAATGTATCGTTTAAATTCGACTGCAGGTCGTTATGTATTCTAATAATTATATGAGTTATGCCCAAGTGATGACTCATGGGTTTATTTTCTAGCATAATTATTATTCGAAATTGGCTTAAACGTATCTAAGAGCGATGAGCGAATTATATTTGTTGGTTCATTTATCAAAATAGCTTACAGATTATTAGAACGTTTGTTAAATTCCATCTGCTCCAAAAGATTGAGTTGGCGTCCTTTATTTTGTACGTTTAAAGGAGGAGGAGGCTAATTATTATCATCGCTAAGTGAATGCTTTTTTTATCTTGGAGATGTTTGGTAAATTGGGACTGTATTTTATTATTATTTTAAAACGATCGCACGTGTTCTTTGAATCTAATATTAAAGGACCGGCCAACAAAAACATAAATATTCTCCAACATAAACAGCGTTGCATTCATCGCACTGAAGTTTATAAATGCCGCTATTTTTTAGTTTGGGTACTTTACTTTTTGAGTTTTTAAGAGATAATCCCAAATTATTATTTGAACTTTAGAAATTTTATTAGATGTCGGTCCGACAAATTCTAAACACCCAAATTTAATATTCGTTTTATTATTAACCGCTGGGTAAATTAAGGTAAGGTTATTTTTGGGTTTTTTATGACTAATTATTTTATCAATGTCTCTACCCTTGAAGCCTTGTCTACTGGAAAGAGAAAATAATAAAAACGCTTTTGGAATTCTCCGGATGCCTTCGTTTACAGATACGACCATTAATTATATGTAAATCTTTGCATCCATGATCACATAAATTTTGTGCTTACCGCTCAATGATAAACAGGCTTACCAACATCCCGCTTAATAATAAAGCATACGAGAAGGAAAAAAATACAATTGCATACATTTTTTAGCCATTATCTCTTGCAATGGTGAATTTCCAGTGTCAAGATTCCACTTTATTCTTACATTCATTGAATCAAGAAAACAAAAGTGAAATTCAAATAGATTTGTTTGAAATAAAATTTCAATGAAAAAAAATGTGAAGGACTGTCAATCGAGCTCACCCTGGTGGTATTTATCAACTTATCTTCCGTTCTTTATAAGTATGTATATTTTTCTTTTCTTTGCAGACTTCCACAAGAAGTTCATCCTCAAGCGCCAGATGGAGGATGCAGAAAAGCGAGCCATGTTCATGGCAGAGCAAGTGTGGGCAAACGAGGAGCACATGTACTGCACGGTGCTGCCTCGCCTTCGGAGACACACCAACACGGACCTCCCTCTACCCCGACTGTACTATAGCGACGCCGAGATCATGGTCATGGAAGACCTGAAGGACGCTGGCTACTACATGGCGGACAGGATGACGGGCATGGATCTAGAGCATTCTTTGCTGGTTATGAAGGTGAGGACCGTTGCTTCAATCTTTTACATGTAACACTGATCTGTATCCACTCATGGTCGCAATTTCGTAAATACGCGACGTGTTATCCAATAATTCGATGTCTCGTGACGATGCGATATTTACCATTCTCTTAATCAGTGTCTTTCTGAATGTTTTAAAGTTCAAAGGTCATGCATGGTTTTTAGCGGATGAAGTCAATTTAAAAATCCGTGAATTATCAGAAAACTACGGATTTAAACCAATAGTTAACAATGATCGTAACCTAATCTATAGAACTACAGAACTACAGAACTGCAGAACTACAGAGCTACATAACTACAGAACTACATAACTACAGAACTACAGAACCACAGAACTACAGAACTACAGAACTACTGAACTACTGAACTATAGAA
Organism: Limnephilus lunatus; assembly: GCA_917563855.2. Lineage (NCBI taxonomy): Eukaryota > Metazoa > Arthropoda > Insecta > Trichoptera > Limnephilidae > Limnephilus > Limnephilus lunatus. The sequence goes on along the minus strand of OU830596.1, from coordinate 93,272,809 downwards.
CTATAGAACTACAGAACTACAGAACTACAGAACTACAGAACTGCAGAACTACAGAACAGAACCTAACCTAACTTAACCTCACCTAACCTAACTTAACCTCACTTAAGTATCTGAAACATGCAGTTTGCTGTGATACATATGCATTCTCGTAAATAAATGACGTGTCAGCGTCCAACACCTCAGGTATTAACAACGCTATTTAGACATTTGTTCCGAGTGGATAACGCATCGGGTATTTACGAATATACCTTCTGGTCATAGAAAAAAACACCCACTTAAGCCTCGATGACACAAGGCGAGTTTACAAGCTACTATCTACTAAGTTTAAAAGCGGGTGAATCGGCGAGTGAGATTGTCATGATGACACACAAAACTGTTCACTCGCTCAGTAGCTCGCGACATTTTTGTAGGAAACTCGGCTCGCACGTAGCTGCTAGCGCCAGTAGCGGGAATAACGTGAACTAATTCTTCAGACGACATTAACTGTTAATTGGCAGCCATATTGGAAACATAAATAAAGCAATCACGAGTTGGCGAGTGGCGAGTTAAGTTGACGACCTATCAACTTTTTTCGTAAATTGTCAACAATCTGCTAGTTAGCAAGTAACATGATGACACTGAGCGAGTTTCCTGACAGATAGTGAATTTCCCAGATAGTAGCTTGTAAACTCACCCTGTGTCATCGACGCTGTACAATACACCAGCGAGCTGCGTCCTAGCGGGATACTAGCAGAAAACGTTCCAGACGCTGTTATCCAAAAACGATGGCATTCGCCACTCTCGACTTGGACGAGCCCTCTTTACCTTGTTTACTTGTTTATATTTCGAGTAACTAATATTAAAAATATTATTTTATTTAGAACCACGATAAATTCGTTGCTGTCAATGCAAACAGGCGTATTTCATATTGGAATTTTTTCAGGAGAGCAAAAAACAGCTTTTTGCGGGTTTCTTATACATTTTATTAAATGTTTCGCTATTGGGGTAAAAATATGCGCAATTAAAATCTCATTAGCGGAACATATAATATAAGAATCCAGTAAAAAAACTTTTTTTGGCTATATTACAAATTTTCCTCATGACATACGCATGTTTGCATTTACAACGACTAATTGTAAGACTTAGGTACCTACCATATTAGGGATTTCAGTTTTTTTTTTCATTTTTCTTTGAATTTTTTTACCATCTAACTTTAACTTTTTTTTAATAAATAAATGTTGTTTTCAAATAATTTTCAAAGTTTGAATTTTAATAGCCCGCCAAAATGGTTTTTTTCAGTTAACAAGGCTCTTCCCACACTACACGTTCTTAAAAATCCTAAAATAAATGTGCTCCGTGAGGGAGAAATCTAAATCCTACCAGAATCCACCGACAAATCACAGGGCATTTTAAGTCTCTTATGGTTTCAATGAGAGATTTAATTTAAAAACAAGCAATTACTTTATAATATCAGTTGGCCAGAACTGCCTGATCGCTATCTTGTGATCTTAATTATCTATCATGTTTTACTACATAAAATATAAAAAAATAAATATTCTTCCATCTCACAGCACTTCCCCAAGTTGCTTGGTCTTATTGACTCTGATTAATGGGAAACACATGTAAAAATCACTTTTAAATTATTGATTTTTACGTCATTTTCAGAATATTGCCCTTTTCCACGCCGCCTCACTCGCCATGCAGAGACTGGACCCGGAGATCTTTAACATCATGAAAACCAACTTAAAACATCCGTACACTGGACCAAAGGGCTCCGAGATGGGAGCTTTCTTTATCCGGCACGGCATCCAAGACGCAATAGCCCTCATAAAGTCGGAAAACCCCAATGAAAAGTTCACCAAAGTTCTAGAATGCTTAGACCACATCGAAAAGAAGAAAGAATACTACATATCTTTGTTGCAAACACCTTCGAATAGTGACTTAACCGTCGTCATCCATGGAGACCTGTGGGTCAATAATATTTTATTCTCCCAAGACAGAAACACCAACAAACCTAATCTTGTAAAGTTCGTCGACTTCCAAGGGACGCGAATCGGCTCCATCGCAACTGACTTACTGCATTTTATGTACACCAGCATTGAACCAAACACAAGAAAGAATTACTTCGATGTCCTGCTGAAATTTTACTACGACAACTTGGTCGGTTACCTCGAAAGCTTTTTAGGCAGCGAGGATAAGGATTACGTGAAAGCTATCACGTTTTCACGCGTTACAGATGAGATAACCAAATATAGAATGTATGGGCTTATTAATGCAATTCTAGTTTTGCCTGTTGTGGTCTGCGATCCGAAGGCTATGTCCGTGCCAAATTCTGATCTGAGAAACGGAAACGCTAAATCCTTTATCTTTCGAGAACGGTTACTAGATGTCGCAGAGGAATATATCAGCAAAGGCTGGATTGGGGAAGATTAAAAACTGAGAATTATTTCATTCTGTGCCTCAGAAGTCAGGAATTTGTTGATCATAATGAAAACGAAATATGTTTGAGACCCTTTTTGGGTTCAATCTTAATAAAAACAACTATGAAAACGGTTGACTTAAGACAACTTCACAACAATACAAGGCTCACAGCGTTCAGGAATCGTAAACATGTTTGTTTTTAAGATACTATGCTTTTGCCATTTAACAGGTTTTGGGCATAGCCTTTATCCTAATTTGTCACTCGTATGAAGATTTAAAAGGCGAAAGGAATGCTCAGGTACAACCACCAAATTTATTTCCTCAGAGCAATTTAAAAAACATATTCTGATGACTTTTGAAGTGCAGAATCTATAACATTTCGTGGTTATGGGGGTTTATTTATATTTAATAAATATATCTCCATCACCACAAAATGTAAGGAATATTATCACGTGCTGTTTTACAAATATTTTTTTTTATATCTAAACATGTTATCTGTTTTTGTTTAATATTTTTACCATATTTTACACTGTGTTTTTATATTCTTAAGTTACCAGTTTAACAAACAAAATCATCTGTGATATGAAAGTTAAGTTAGGGTGTGAATTGGGATAGGTAAGATTAAAATTCTAAACGGAAGTATCAAAACTTCATTTTCAATTTATACGAGATCAAACAATTATCAATTTTGTAAACATAATGCTTATTATGATATCAGTTTATTTATTTTTATTACGTTACATTTTCCCCTATTTAGATAGTTATCGCATTTCTGTGAAGTTAAACTACGAAAACATATTTGAATTTTATTCTTGAGAATTTTAAAAGTTTTACAATGAGCATTGCGAAAGTATATATACATATGTTTTCCCAATAAACAAAATAAATGTATTTCCTATAATATTATTATTATTTAGCATTTAAGTGAAAATGTATTTTAAAAACTTATTTAAGTGACAGCTTTTTGTGATGTCTAAATATTTTAAGATTGTATTTGTGCTTCTTGATGTGATCATTATTTTTAAGAGATTTCGTAGTCATCAAACATAGCGATGTAAAAATATTTTATTTACAATTGATTTAAAAAGTCCTGTATGGTTACCGATACCTAGTCAATTGTTTAAAACATTGTCATAAATATGTACAAATAATGGATTATTTATTAGGACATTATTTTAAAACTTCCTTTTTAGTTATATTGACAACAGTATTTTAATTATATTTTAAGGAAAATTGTACAAAATCTGGTGATCAATATGTATATATATTAGTAAAATAGAGCATAAGAATTTATATCCGGCCTTCAATAATAAAATATAACTAAATAATAAATAAACTCAGTTTCTTGTAAGAGTACCAAGCATAAAATGCAATTTTTTAATCTGCTTACTTTTTATCTTTATCAATATAATACAGCAAGGATTTTTCGAAAAATAAATGTTTTTTCTATTTTGTCATTATTTGGAAGTATTCTTTTTTATGATTATGTCACTGTCAGTGTAAGTGTCTTAAAATATATATATATTTTTTACAGATAGCAGGTACTTTACTGTTAGACATTATTTGATGATTTAAGTATAGTAACGTTAATTTAGCAGCTTTTGTAGGTTTTTTAATAATATTTTGGTTCCAATCGGGTTTCACTTATATCCAAACTAAAGCTATAAAATATATAATATTTTTGTACATTCGTGAATATAAAGATGAGGTTTGTTTATGTTCATAGTCTGAATAAAGCTTGGTCACAAATTAAACCTGGTTGGTATCAAAAATATTTAAAAAAAATTGTGTTGTGTTAAATTTTGTGAATTTTGAATATCAATCTTACTGGATCTATATATAAAAAAATGTTTATAAAATATAATACTTACTGCATAGGATATCCCAAATACGATAAACGATTGGTTTCTAGGCGATGTGATTATCACTCGATGTTAACTGTTGCTAAGGCATTCTTGTATTAATAGACGATTAGTTTCTAGGCGAAATACAGTCATTCCACTGTCGACAATGTAATTTAATTTTTGTGTAATTTACACTTTTACACTTTGTCCGTTGGTTGCGGGAATTCTAAACAAAAATGAATCAGCACACATTACTCTCAAATGCTTACCTAAGTATTGTGAGTAATACTCACTTACATCATAATTAATCATTTGGTCCACGCCACTTAATTTATATTGTTTACTTGGATTGCAAGAAGATCTTCAATTTTTAAAAACATCACCACTCAAGGGAAGAAAGTTAAAATATATCTCCGTTTCAGAATATTAGCGTTATGGTATACCCTTTAAATTTGTGATTCCACACGGTAGTTACCATCGTCACTACCTTTCCATCTTAGATGATACTTAAAATAATACATAATCTTCTCTTTTACAGATGGCGACAGTTTAAATATTTTAGGTAAAACACTTTTTTCTATATTATTTGCGTCCGTTCAAACGCAATATGAATATGAATGAATAGTTTTGTCCGGAAACAAACACGGATCTTCCAAGAAAGGCTTTCAAACGCAGTATTGAATGTAATTACCGTTACGATATTGTATTATTTGTAACTTTATTTGTGTCTTATTGGAAGATTTGTATCGGTGATTCAGTCCAATATTGTGTTTGCCTTTCTTGAAAGATTTGAGTTCATTTATGGACAATCATATTATTCCATCTTAATAGCTTAAAGCATAACTTAAAAGGTGTTTTTTCGTAAAACATTTAAACTATCGCAATTTAAATACAACATTGGATTGGTTTACCGATACAACATTGTATTTGTAATCCTTTCTTGAAAGGATTGTATCGCTGATTAAATCCAATATATAATAGTATTTGTAAATCTACGGGTGCCAACAAATAATTGGTCTTAAAATTTTAAGCATAAGATGCAAAACATGTTTTTTACTAAATTAATTCAACTATCGCCATCTGTGAAAGAGCGGATAATGAATTCTTTTAGGTGTCACCCAAAATAAAACGCAGTAAATGTTCTTTCGTTCATTTGTGTAATTTTATATGCTTTGTTTGAATCTCAAAGCAAAAACAAATACATTTAAAAAAGCACTATTAATTAACAACAATAAAAAACATTTGTAGGTACTTGTTTTTGCTCTGGGATCATAAAAATTAATGTAGGTAGATGTAATATTTTAATATGTGTGCCATTAGCTGTTAGATAGTTTTACATGCACTGTACCTTTTTAGAATATTTATCTTTATATTTATGTGACGAAATAAATTCCCAAAAACTTATTTACGTAGTATTTAAAATAATTTTAATAGTGTTCGTTAGTGTCCGTATTACGTCTTACAAAATTTGTGTTAGGTAGTGTTATAATTTAATTGTGATTTTTTTGGAAATTCAGGTGTTTTTCTGAAATAACGAATGAACATCTCAAAAAGGATGTTTGTGACGTAGTTCTTCAAATCATTTTTTTATCAAAAAACACTTATTTTAAATAACTACACTATATCAAATAATTTTAATATGTTTTGTGAAAAAAATTATAAATAAGTCTTTGGGTTAGTCACATCAGTAAAATAATAAATTTAATAATATTTTCTGATAAACTTTATACGCATATATTAATAAACTAAATAAAAATAAGTTTTTTGTTTTATCTCAACTGTTTGGTATCGGCGAAAAAAAACTACATATTGTAATAGTCTGAAGCAAACATTTGGCTCTGAAATTATGTATGAGATTCTTTTTTGCATTAGTTCCACACGGAAGACCTCGAGAAAGAAGGTATGAAGGGTGGGTAAGAATCTGGGTGTCTGTGTGTCCAGGATTGACGGACTTATGAATACATTCCTCCAACTGCGACGAGTGTGCCGCTAAGACCAAGACAAACCTCGCCCCATAAACCCAGGCACCCCTGCTAAATCTCCGAATGTAGCGAACCACTTGGGATGACCCTGTGGCATGGGTGTTGGTTGTCCAATAAATGGTACACGAGGTAACGGTTCTCATACCCACCTCCCAAATTTTAATTATATGAAGAAACTTGCTTGTAATATCCCCAATAACGTTTTGAAGGGCATTACCTCAGCTAACATGCAGCTGTGCACTAAGTATGTACGGGGTAACTAACTAAATAACCTACACTCAGATTCTCCGCAGCTCGGTACGCATGCTTTGCTTTATTTGCATGCATACATTGTCTCATACATACCTTTTTATTATTCTGACTGTTGAAATGGCCCGACTCAAATATTTGATTCAAATGATCGTGCTTCCTCGGCGTCTCAGACTTCTTTTACCATTAACATTGGTGTAAAATATTTTCGTTACACTTTTCTCCTCGTTCATTTGCTCTAGATTCCCAAACCATAAAATCGTACCTTTCTTAAAAAGTTAATCGATGGAAACTGTCACAGATAAAAAGAGACATAAAATTATGTTTTTAAAAAGTCGACTCTTATTATGTGTTCGATGTTATGAAAAATTCGTTTTTTAGTAATTTACGCTTAAATTTTTTATACAGTTTTCGAACAATGTTAATTTAATATTGTACTCAATGGAAACGGTATTAAAAGCATCAATTTATAAAAAGCCTAATTTGTTTTTATTTATAACTAGTAGACCTGGCACACGTTGCCTTTATAACCAACGCCATCTGTAAAATCAAATCCACACCGCTCGTTTGCCAGCCCGCTGCCCGCTGCACGCCGCCCGCTGCCGCTTGGCCAGATATTTTATATATTTCAACCAATTTACACAAAATCCTTACAAATTAAATACCAAAATACCTTCCTCGTGAATCACTCTATCTATTGGTGAAAACTGCATAAAAATCCGTTGCGTAGTTTAAAAGATCTAAGCCCACAGACAGCGGAGTGATTTAATTTTATACTATGTAAAGATGTTAACCGATTCGCAGTAAAGATGAATCTAAAATAGTAATTTAGCATTGATGTTCGTTAATAGCTAGGTTTGCTCTTTGGATATTTTTTTATAAGCACCCACCTCGTTCAGTCACTTTTGCATTTACCCTTTTTACAATATCCCTTCAGCCTTTAATATCTCTCATAATTAAGCATAAGTGCATAGGTAATATATCTTAGATTTTTAAAAATATTTTTCATACACTCGTTGCATAATTAATAATACGTAGGTAATCTGTATTTCTTTTTACTTTCTTTCTGCACTGATTCATTGATATAAAGATTATGAATAATCGCTGTACATAAAATCCCCAGATGTGTGATCTTGGTTGATATTAATTAGGTAATTGGTATTAGAAAAAATACTGATATCCCTAATAAATTAATATGGGAACTTTCGACTCCTAGGTCCCAGACAGGCTTAACTATATGATTAATTATTGAATAAATTTCACCCGAAGTAATAAAAAATCGAGTGCAGTTCACAAGCGGTAGAAGCGAAACTTCATCAAAACAATCTCCACCAACAGGAGCCTTGAAAATTTACATCATAATCAAAGCGACTAATAAGCGCAGTTAGACGCTTCGTAGGTACTGTAATACTTCATTTCCGTTTCGTACGAATTTCAAATGACAACGGTGCTAAAGAAGTTTCACTTAAAAAAAAAAAAAAAATTCCATCGTTGGGCAGAATATTGGCACATTGCTAATCAATCTAAGGGTGCCTGATATGCCTCAATATTAAGGACTATCCCGTGAAAACGGTGATTACATCAATTCCCCATTTTTCCAAAAAAAGAAATTTTCTCACGTATTTGCATGAGAATTTAACATTGTTTCGTTCCTTCTCACCTTCTTAAAATTCACATCCTTGACTCCTCAGATTTTGTATTCTGTGGTCTAGAAGTAGTGTAAACTTTAATAATAATATTTTATTCCAGAATGAATGCAAAGGTAGTGCAAAGCAATACATTTCATATTTTGAAATAACAAAAGAAATTAGACAAATAATAAGTTAAAAGTAAATAACAGCAAACACATAAAATAAAAACGAATAAGCATGATAAACATGAGAAACTGAAAAAATAATATACACTAAAATGAATTCATGCAACTGTTTACGGAGGATATTTTAGATAACATACTTTTTAGTTGTCCATCTCTAAAAACTATCCCCTCTTCTATCAAACCTTATCGAAAATTGTTCATCCAACATCTTCGACTCTAAACTTTCACATTACCTATTTAAGTTTGAAATTTGCCCATTTAAATAAAATGAATACAATATGATTTCACATTACCTAGAACACCCTTGAAAGGTGATAGCCAGAAATATTTGAAATAGAAAACTTTACTTCGGGTTTTCAGCATGGCCACAACATACTTCCTTCGGTTTCTCTCTTCAGTGGTGGTATATTTCCACCGGGCGACGGACTCCGAAGGCTTGCACAAACGTGTAGCTTTTTCTATTCGCATGTAGATGTCTCTCGTTGTCGGATAGTAATGCTTTCATTTTCCATAAATGGTTTGCTTCTTTGATATCACGGAAAATCTTTACTACTTATTAAAAAACACACATTAACTAATACACGTAGCTCATATCTTTTAAAAAATAAATACAAATCTTCCCTAATGAAATTCTTGAAAGAGAAATATATGTTTTACACATAGACATATGAATGTATTTTGTACGTCCGTGGTTTTACATTTGATTTTATGTTGTGTTATTTGACTCATTTCCATGCCTATCTCTCAACATTTCGTGGACTTATGTAAACAGGATAATTGCATGCTTTTCTTTTATTTGTTGACTATACCCGTTAAAATCTTCGAAATTCTTGAAGACGATTTAAGAACCTTGTGAGATATTTTGAAGATACAGAACGCGTCCCCAATTCGTTGGAAGCCTTTAATTTCACAATTTGGGAAGTTGGTATCGGTACCGCCGCCTTGATAATAATTTATTAAATAACCAACACCCCTGCCGTTGGTCACTCCAAGTGGTTTCTCTACATACTAGAGGAATTAACAGGGGTGCCCGGGTTCATGGGGTGAATTTGTCTAGGTCTTGGCGGTGGATGCGTTTGCCCACCTGCTCCGTGGCGGGCCAAATCGGGTGAGACTGGTTGAGGAAAACCTTTTTCATTTCTCCAGCCGGACTCTCTCGACCCATCGCCTTGCACAGCAAATCTATTACCGGGAAAAAGATATTCCTTTACATAATATTTGAAGGGCATCTATAATTTTGAGTCGAGAGACAATTAATTTGCAATTCATTTATTGCTTGGAATTCAATTTACTAATAGGTAATTTTTTTTAATTAATACCGAATTTCTGATACGGGTTATTTTTTTTCGTGTCACGTAAAAGAATGTATGTATTTTTTTATGTGAATACAGCACAAGGGTGCTACCAACCGTCTGGAGTCAGTGAGACTCTCCAATTGAGATTGGAAGGAGATGAGAAAGAGGATGGTGGGTAAATACCTGACTATTCACATCTGATCACCAAAAACACTGCTGAAGCGATATGGAGAGTATCTTCCAGTCTGAAACGTGCCGGAAATATGTTGATAATATCGATCATGAAAATTTGAGATGCTGTAAAGGAAAACATGTTAATTGTTAAGGAGAGCGAAATCCCGTTTTTGTAGATCTATAATTATGGATTTTTATTGTAAAATAACATAGAAAAGATCTTTTAGAATGATACGATACGTTAATTACTAACATTTTGCATCTACTTTAAATTTATTTTCTAAATAACTTTAAATATGGGAGCCATGTATTTGCGATATATTTTCATATCCATTCTGCTCAAAATGAGGTATTTCGAGTTGTTGCCTATTTTATTTATTTATTGTTTTTTTACACTGCAGGTAAAATGTTTACAATACAATTTGTAACCTCACTAGGAGAAGCCTGTGTTGAGGTTAACAATTCTACAAATTAACAAAATAACGCAAAATTATACAGATATTGTTGTATTTCTTACAGATTGAGATTATGTGTACCTACTTACTGCCGGTTCTAGGTAGTATATTAATGTACACATGTAGACTTTTAGGATAACCGTAGTTATGAGATCTGATTTAAAATAAAATAAAATAAAAAAATTGTTGAAAAAAAAGGATTAAGTTGTAAATAATAAATATATGTACATAGAACTGAGGTATTGATATGTATGGGACGATGTATGAATGAGAATGAGACAGAGCTGGTTGGCGGTATATCCTCTCTTCCGGACCTTGCGAGGAAACGACGTGATGTAGGTGAGTTAGATTTTACAAAGTTATAGGATAATATTTTAAAATACATTAAAAAAATAAAAAGGATAAAAATCCTTTTTTTATGTCGCTCAGAAGAACGACATAAAAAAACATGTTTTATTTGCCTTCAAGGTAGATATTTCACATCTTTACTAAAGATACATAACATGAAAATAACTAAATGTCTTCTCAATTAATAAAAATTTGATTTAATAACTTAATTACGGAGTGTAAAACATTTATCGACGGATTATAACCTGTTTGTCGAAAAATTCAAATTAAATCATGTAAGTTATAATTTGTATAATTTTATTTTTAAATAAATGAAAAATATTAAAGGTTCAAACACATATATTCAAAAAATCTAATATTCATTAAATAATTATTGATATGATATTAAAATTTCACCTTCACCGTAAATATGATATCATGTGTCAGTCAAAGACGTGATACATTATTATTGGGTATTTGGAACGGAGTACACTCAGAATGGACACCTTGACATTTGCAGGGTAATTAGCATTTTAAAGTAAAATTAAAAACCTAATGCGGTTGTGTAAAATAGATCTTGGTGAAATGCACATTTTAATGAAAACTTACTCGCTAAGATATTATATATTTTAGGAAAACTAAGCAAGAAATGGTTGAACAGGCGAAACAGAAGGTGAAACTGAAACACTTGTGGATTTATTAATATAACAACAGCCTAGAGTCCTTCAGAAAAAAAAATCGGAAGGAAATTGGGGAATATGGAGAGAGGATAATGGAAAGTTAGCACCCACAAGCAACCCAATTTGTGTTATTTCACAATTCATTCATTTAAAATAGTATTAAAGATATTTGCGGTACGTTCCACAGTGGAAGATACTCTCAGTATTGCCCTGGTGTAGGACCACCATTCAGAATTGAAACGTTGCTTGAAATGACATTAGCGGTGTTTGGTGACCAGATCTGAATAGCCAAGTACTTCCCCACCTTCCTCTTCCCTATCTCCCCACTACCCTCAGCCTCACAACAAACCCCAATTGGGGATGCCATAGTCTCACTGGCTTCAGACGGGAGCAGTAGGGTCTCTTGTGTGGTATTCATATAAAAAAATGCCTAAATTTTCAGTTAACGTCAAAAATATCAATATAGAGATTAATCTATCTTACGTTTATTTATTTATTTATTTATAACATGTTACATACATTTGACATTTCTATAAATAAGATTTATTAAATCACCATACTAGGCGAATGCCTGTTTCATGGTGATTAATTAAGGATAGTAACTTTGAGTGTAGTCTAGTGTTAATAAATGGTTAAATTGGTAAAGTTATAATAAAAAATAGAAAAGAGAAAAAGAAGTGCGTAAAACAAACATGTAAATAAAATAAACCTGTAAACATATAGTACTAGTATGTAATGATGTTGAAAATTTATATCTTTATCTGAGTATATGAAACAAGTTGTAAACACTATCATAGTCACTCATCAGAAAGTCATTAAGCGCCTTTCTGAAAGTGAGATATTTGGCTTTAGACTTTATTTCAATTGATGAGTTATTAAAAATTTTAGGTGCAAGAAAGTTACTTAAAGTTGCTAAAAATCGTTTACATTGTAATGGAAACGATTTTTTTTAATTTGAAAAATGATTTAAGTAAGTTACCAATCTTACCCAACCTTTATAACCAACGCCATCTGTAAAATCAAATCCACACCGCTCGTTTGCCAGCCCGCTGCCCGCTGCACGCCGCCCGCTGCCGCTTGGCCAGATATATTATATATTTCAACCAATTTACACAAAATCCTTACAAATTAAATACCAAAATACCTTCCTCATGAATCACTCTATCTATTGATGAAAACTGCATGAAAATCCGTTGCGTAGTTTAAAAGATCTAAGCGCACAGAGAGCGGAGTGATTTCATTTTATACTATGTAAAGATGTAAACCGATTCGCAGTAAAGATGAATCTAAAATAGTTATTTAGCATTGAATAAATTTTATAAATATTCGCAAAAAAGAGAGTGTGAAAAATAAACTGAAGTAGTTTTAGTATTTTTATGTATTTATTTTTATTTCATGTTATGGGTGGATGAAGAATGTTTTGAGGTGAGGTGGGGGATATAATGATAAATCTCGAAATAAAACTGTAGATTTCTTCAAATAACAAACTTGCAACGGAACAAACACTCTTCTTTATTATACGAGATTATAAAGTCACATCACAAAATATCTGCTGCATTTGAAAAATGTGTATTGTTTAGTTTGCGACCGCTCAACGCTCATATGAATGATGAAAATATTATATGAATGCTATTTGACGTCTATTTTATGGGAGCTGTATTGTTATAAGGGTGCATATAACGATCCCTAAAGATATGTTGGTTTTTACCGTGGAATATTTTCCTGGTAATTTTAAGAACCATGTTTTCATTCGGATGAATTTGAATAGCACAGTTTCGACTTTTGTGGTGTCTCATATTACTGGTATAGTACTTAAAAGTTTAATTAACAATTGAAGAGCTGTTGGATTGGTATTAAAAAATCGTGAATTAATAATAGGTTGCAGATCTGTGTCATTCAGACGCAACGTGTTGTGGTACGAGTAAGCGTACGTAGAGATCTCTGATTCACCAGGAACATTTAGTTAGTAGGTGAAAATTCCAACCTATTGAACATCGTGTCAAAAATACGTTCCTTCCAGTTATTATATCCTCGTTAAGTCCTTGACAAATATTCAGAATTCGTGAAACGATAACGAGGCTGCATTGCTCATTTGCATGCCATGAGAGCGGATATATTCAATATTCTAAGTAGATGAAGATGGGCTTTGAAGGAAACTGTATACTTAACACTGCCATGCATATAGCATCTTCCACAGCAGTGATAAGCAGAGCAACCTTTGGCCCACGAACCCTTATCGTGTAGTCCACTTGGCTAAACAAAATATGAAAAAAATTGCCGCATATATTTTCAAGAGTTTCTGTTCTGTTTTGCATGAGAGTTTAGCTATTTTTTTTTTTTTAATTTACTTTATTATATATGTACATTTTTTTATATTACATCCCGTTAAACTGTTTGATATCAGTTTTTCAACGTTTTTTAACGTTTATTTAAAAAAAAATTGAAACAGGTACATAAAATATGCACATTATTTTATTACATATACAACCAGTAGCGGCTCGTGACTTTTCGGTGTGCTAGAGTGCTGATATTAAAAAACAGCATTATCTATTGATGTAGTTGTAGTCGAAAAAAAAAACTTTTTTTTTTTAAATTCAACAAATCAATTTTAGATAACACAAATAGGCTAGCAGATTATTAGCACATTGTTAGCCAATCCAAGGGAGCTTTCTATGCCGCAATACAAAGGACTATCCCAAAAAAACCGTGTACTCAACAATTCCATCATTTTTACAAAAAATACATTTCCTTCCGTATTCGAAGGAGAATTTAATTTTGTTCTATACCTTCTTACCTTTTTAAAATTCACGCACATGGGAATTCTAGATCACATATTTTTTTGGTTGAACCACTCTAAACAAATAACCTCTCTTCCATCAAGCCTTAACTAAAATTGCCTCACCTACATTCAACTCTCACCTCATCTAAGTCTGAACTCGAGTCCAATTTTCCATATAAATTATGAAATTATATATTTTGAAATTTACATAAAATTAATCTCTCTCCATAATTAGAATACATGTGGAATTGGAAAAATTGGATCATGTACATGTAGAAAGGCTAAGAACACAATAAGGGTGGAAGCCAGAAACATGTTTTTTTAAATGGGTTGGAGACACCACCGACTGCAATGAACCCCATCCCCCGACCCACGAACATATTGAAAATTTAATAAATTGGCGCTGTTAAAAAGGTTGATCATTAATGACTACAGTGTAGAGGATCCTTTATTAAACAGGACATTCAATAACATTGAGATGTAAAATACTTTTGAGATTAATTTAATTTAACTTCGGGATTTCAATGCGAAAATCTTTAATTTATGGGCTCGACGTGCTTGTGCCTTACTGAGTTAACTTGGAAACAGTGGAATTACGGCATCAACTACAATGAACCGACTAAAATTATTGAATCGGATATCGACACCTTGACGTAGTGGTTAGCTCAGTGGCCCGGAAAGCCGAAGGTCCTGGGTTCGAGTCCCAGAGGTGCCAAAATCTTTTTCTGTTTACAGGTTTTCTATTGAGTTTCGCTAATATTGTCTTCATTTTAGATAAGGTTAATGATATATTTAGTACATTAGTTGATTTATACTCCCTTTTTTCAGCACATTTTTCCAAAATAACACGAAATAAAAATATCATTATCAATGAATATAATCTAAACGGCTCAATATTAATCAACAAAACTGAAGTCAAAGATTTGGGAGTGACATTGGACTCTAAGCTTATTTTTGATATTCATATAGACTCAGTCACATCAAAAGCCTCTAAAATGTTAGGATTCATTCTTAGGACATGTAAAAAATTCAATAACTTAAGAACAATGAAAATCCTATATTTTGCTTATGTCCGCAGCTTACTAGAATACGCGTCACAAGTTTGGAACCCGCAATACATATCATATATAGAAATTCTAGAACGTGTTCAAAATCGTTTTCTACGATACTTAGATTTCCGGAGCTACCGCCCACACCTAAGTCACCAAGATTCAGCCGCTATCGTTGGAAGTTCGAAGAAAACTCGGCCGATGTACTCTTTCTTCAAAAAATAGCCAGATCCGTCGTTGATTGCCCAGAACTCCTACAACGTATACAGATACGAGTTCCTAACAGACGAACCAGGTCAGACATGATTTTTAGCCTCCCTCGGTGCAATACTAATTCTAAGCAGAACTCGTTCATCTATCGTGCGTCCAATACTTTTAACACACACTACAAAAAATTTGACATATTTAATTCTGCACCACACTCCTTTAAATCACACAGACGCTCTCTCGATACTTTATAACAACAATAATTTCTAATACCACCAGTCACCATTCTATTAAATTCCATTTTTTTCTCTTTTAATTTTTTGTTTACTAATATTTTTATTACTATACCTCAACCTAACCCATTCTCCCCCCCCCTCATCCTACCCCCTCCCTATTCCCCCCTAATTAACTTGTCTCTTGAAATGTAATTTTATTTTTCTTTGGCAAATATCTCTGGAACCACTACACTTGTATACAATACCCATGTGGAAACCTGTAAATTGTTCAATTATTGTGACTCAATTACTATTATGCTCTGTTATGAATGTAAACTGTTGGTCTCCCAAATAAAATAAAATAAAATAATAAATATTTGACAATTGAAAAGGAGTACTCAACCAATGTCTCGTGCCTTTTCATAACCATTAAATGGATTCTTAAAAGCTCCATGTACGACAGAAATTGCATCAAACCTAATGATTGTTTTCGCTGACGAGCAATTTTTGCTTTATAATTAAAATATCTGAAATATAAACGGGAGGGAAAAATAAAATAAATTTCTAAAAATATAACTGAGCAAAGCAACAGAAAGAATATTTTTGGTATCATGTTAAATGGGAACCCTCCGTTTCAAGCCATGGCAACTAGGTTTCCCAAGTGAACAAATTCAGAAAGACACCCATCATTTAAGCTTCTTACATCATTGAAGATGATACTAAGATCTAAAAATGTTTCGTCCATAGCTATGCTCTAGAAGGAACTAAATTAATTTATTGCTCTGTACACATTCTAACGTTCGAGCAGAAGGGTTCAATTCTCCAATTCTCGCAATCGCCGTCGAAAGCACGTACATTGGACAAATTTGTTATTCTCAAGTCTCGTCGAAGGTACATACTTAGATGCCAAACGTCAAAAGTCATTCCACAACAAGTGGGTCGAACCAGCCGACACCCAAAAAATCGTAAAAATCTAGTACATTGTAGACAAACCTAAGATCGTTTCCCGCGCGCTCTTTGAAGGACGGGCACTATATTTTTTACAAAGTTGTTTTAAGTTTCGATATGATGACTGATTTACCTCCAATGTTAGGTCCAATGTAGAATTTGTTAAAGCATATGCTTTTCTTTATATGAATACCGCACAAAGTCCCAACTGCTCCCGTCTGGAGCCAGTGAGACTATGCCATCCCCAATCGGAGTATGTCGTGAGGCTGAAGGTAGTAGGGAGGAGAAGGATATAGGGAAGATGAAGGTGAGTAAGTACCTGGCTATTCAGATCTGGTCACTAAACACGGCTAAAGCAATTTCGAGCAACGTTTCAATTCTGAATAGTGGTCTTACACCAAGGCGAAACTGAGAGTCTCTTTCACTCTGGAACATGCTTTGAGACCAACAAGAACGTTTTACCAGCTGATGTTAGATAGTTTTCACATGAAAATTAACTTCTTAATTAATTTGTTGCCGTTTTGCAGGTGTTCGCAGCATTAAATATCTTTTCCGCGGGTGGTTGCCGTTACCAGCTTTTTTTATTTTGAATAATATACCCGCCAGCCATTTCGAAGTACATACATAAGTGCGGTCGTAATATCAAATTCACACCATAGAAGCATCAAAAACATAAGAAACATATTTTCATTGTTTGTTTTTAGGGTGTTATGCCGTGTTGCGCTACCTCCTTCTTTAGCCGACGTTTCGGACAGCGTTGCAGTGTCCATCATCAAGGCAGATCCGGTAGCTCCTACGCTGTTCGAAAGTCGGCTAAAGCGGAGGAAGCGCAACACGGCATAACACCCCAAACACAAATAACGAAAATGCTTTTGGCAGTGAAAATCGATGATGGACACTGCAACGCTGTCCGAAACGTCGGCTAAAGCGGAGGTAGCGCAACAAGGCATAACACCCCTAAAACAAAAATGAAAATGCTTTTGGCCGTGAAAATATAAAAACGTATCAGAAACATATATTATTTTCTCTGGGCTGCCAATGTAATCGACTCTTCAAACCTTCGATATTCAAGAATACGTATAAATGAAACGTTAGACAAAAAAATTCGTCGAGACGACGACGGGTAATTTTTCCTTCGCAAATGGCGCATATCGAATAACTCTTGATCGCTATTGGAGAATTTAGCCCCTGCATCGTGTTCTGAGAAGAAAATAACAGGATATTTTGAATAAATAAATTTTTAATATGAGAACTTTGTACGAAATTCACATTTAGAAGCCACACTGAAATCATTTCGTCTCCTTGTAAGGAAGTCAATCTAGAATTGTAAAATTCGTATCACCAGTCTCAATGGTAAATTCACTATACATTTCAGATAAAGCGAAACATTATTTTACTAGGCAAAGCTTACTTTCTCCCCAAATTTATGGGTTCCGTGACTTTTCTTCCCCCGATAAAATATCCCCGGCTAAATATTCTACGGACAAAACTTCCTCCGACAAAATATCTACTATAACCTTACCTAACCTAACCTTACGTTATCTAATCTAACCTAACCTAACCTAACAAAAAAATGGGACAAAAATAATACAGACGTCCTGTAAAGATAATAAATTATTATTATTCAAAAAGAGTAAAGTGTAAAATAAGGTTAGTTTAGATTAGATAAAGTTGGGTTAGGTTAGGTTTTAGTAGATATTTTGTTGGAGGATGTTTTGTCCGTAGGGTATTTTGTCCTTGAGATAATAAACTTTTAATGCTTTTTAAAAAGTTTTTAAAGAATCTGAAACGCGAAGTATAAGACCTAGAACTTCTGGGAACATATATTTACCTAGAGGCAACACGACAGCTGCACAACACCATTATGAATATGTAGGCCCAAAGTTATTTAACGATTTACCGGATACAATAAAAAGTGAGAAAAACTATTCTAAATTTAAAAAAAAACTTTCGTTGTATTTTTACAGAGAAGATTGACTCGCTTTTATCGATGATTTTCAGATATGTTGCTATTATATTTGTTGATTTTTTGTTGATTTTTGTTGACATTCTGTTTCTTTAATTATATGTTATTTTCTTATTGTACAATATTTTTGTAATATTTCTCAGTATTTTTGAAAATACTATTTTTCAATTTTTGTAACTATGCAGATTATTTATTATATATATATATATATATATATATATATATAATTAGATAGACTAGCTCCCCAGTTAGACCCGAGAATATTTCTCTACTAATTGGTTAACCAAAAAAAGTCTGGTATGAAATATAATATATTATTATTTATTGTCAATATTTACTTTTTTTCTAATAAAAAAAAATATATATAATCACCCGTGACTTAGTACCTTTTATTCTAACCCAATTAGCACGATATCCGTCTCTCTTGTGCCTGACATCGCTCTGTCTCTCTTTTCGCTATCACATTTGATCGAAAATTTCATAATGATAATAAACCACAGTTCTTTATTTGAAGTTTAAGCAAAGAACAATCAGATTTTTGAATCGTGAAACACGCCCAATCGCATTTCTTGTATTTTCTTATTTATTCTATCGTAGCATGCATTACATGCACGTGCACAATTTTGTACATATTGTTTTTTTTATTTATTTATTGAGTTAGTTTATACTAAATTAATATAAAATAATGAGCACAATGTAACATTTCATTTGATAAATTTAAATATTTTTACAGTAAGCATAACATTTCTTTTTAAATACATTCATTCTTTCTTCATTCTTCATACTTTCAGGCATTTCATCATACATCTTTAGTCCTCTATACATTAGGCAGTTATGTGATTTTGATTTCTTCATTTGTGGCAATCGAACTCTGTTTATATTTCTTGTTGCATAATTATCTACGTCTCTATTAAAAACAATTTCATTCTTAAAGTATTTTGGCATTTGGTTTTTCATAATTTTATGCACAAAAATTAAAACATTAAATAGTAGTCTTTTTTTATTGGTATCCAATTTAGCTCCTCTCTTATTTGATTAATCCTTGCGTATTTGCCTTTTCCCAGCATACATCTCATAGCTCTGTTCTGTATAACTTCTAGTTTGTTTAAATTTCGTTCAATGGCCAAATATAACATCGTAGAGCAGTAATCCAAATGTGTAGCAACAATAGTTTTATAAATGAGCTCCGTAGTGTTTATATTATCGTTGAGTTTTCAAAATAGTTCAATTTAAATATCTATATAGGTATTGTACCAAATACAGAACGAAAAATCTGTGTTAAAATCACACTTTTATTTTTCTTATCCAATTTAATTTAGCCAACAAAATAAATTCCAACGTTTTTTTTAGTGGGTAGGTAAAATACGTTTTTCTTCTTCTTTTGTTCGTTTAAATTAAAGGTTCAAACGTATTCCTCAATTTCCTCTCTGGATTTTGACACTAGAGCAAATATTTTTTAATGCAGTCGAATTATAGATATCTACAACTAGCGCGTGGATACGTTTTTATTTATTTTTGAAGTCAAACTTCTTTAGCACCGTAATGATTTGAAACTCGATGAAAAGGAAACGAGTGACACTAAAAAGAGACAAACACATAGGTACATCTATAGGTTTTAACCTACGAGAGAATGAAATAGAAGGAAACCTCACTTACATGTAGTACCTACGAAGCGTCGCGCTGCGCGCACTGGCCGCTTTGATTATGAGCTCACTTTTCAAGACTCCTATTGGCTGGGATTATTTTTTTATTTTATTTTTATATATAAATACCTCACTAGAGTCGTAACTGCTCCCGTCTGGAGCCAGTGAGACAATGGCATCCCCGATTGGGGTTATGAGACTGAAGGTAGTGGGGAGGAGAAGGAGATGGGGGAGAGGAAGGTGGGAAATTACCTGACTATTCAGATCAGTTCATCAAACACGGCTAAAAGCCATTTCAAGCAACGTTTCAATTCTGAATGTTAGTCTTACACCAGGGCGATTCTGAGAGTATCTTCCACTCTGGAACGTGCCGCAAATATACTATATATTATTTTAAATTAACTAATTGTGAAATAACACAAATTAACCAAATACGCCGGTCTGCAAGGGTTTACTTCTACCGCGTGTGAACTGCACTCGATTTTTTTGTTGTTGACAAGTTACTTCTTGTAGGAGTTAGGATCCTTTAAAAATTGTTAAAATTGGCTGGTTTGAACGATATCAACAGACGTTCATTATGCAAACTGGACAATGTTTTTTTTTAAAGCTACGGATATAGAATATGTTTTCCCAAAATATTTTATAAAAAAATCTTAAAAATCGGCCCAGTTAGGTCCACGAGGAGAAAAATTACGAATACGAAGTCTCGATTTTGACGATTTTATTTAGGTATTTATTATCCGCCTAAAAAATAACGTAAATCACGAAAAAATAACATATCTACTTTGTACATCTTTTCTTAGGTATTTATTGAACAGAATAATTCCAAGGTATGTAATTGCTAAATGTTGGGGCATTACAAGCAAAAAGACACGATTTTCTTGTAAAATCTTAACACTAAATGCATACCTACAGAAATTCTTAAAAATACTGTACAAGTTAAATAAACATAAACGTGCAGTTCTGATATTTAATGATATGTCTTCTTTGTCTGCAAATGGTGATTTTCAGAACTAATATATAACATTCGTTTTTAATTATTGGTGACAGCCTGTAATATTCATGATTGTCATGTTTCAGGTTTTTATGATTGAACAAGAATACGAAAAGACAGGTACATAGCTTATAGTAGCTATGTATTATAACGTATTGGTAGAAATTTAATGCGACTGAGTTGTTCTACGACAATTGATCAGCGACAAATTTCTGAGAAATTATCATTTAAATTTAGATTCGGAGTTATTTGCTGTCTAGACAATGTCGCTGTGATAACAACGAATAATAATTTTCTTTCCGTATTCTGTAGAATGATTGCGTTTGCCATTTCATAATATGTGGACATTTTGTCTGAACGTTGTGATAGCTATTGTTAAGATCTGTAAACGTAACAAATTGTCATTTTAACGGTCGTTCGGAATATCTGTATCGGAGTATCAAATACTCGCAATGAAAGACCACCAATTAGAATCGAAAAGGCTTCAAATGGCTTAAGCCGTGCTTAGTTTATTTATTTATTTATGTATATAATTTGAACATATATTTATAACAAATTACAGGCAATATAGCCCAAGACGTTATAATTGTACCATTTATGCAATGTATATGCATGGCCAAAAATCTTACAAATGCGCTATAGGACACTAAAAATAAATCTATATTTTTATCCACTTCATTCAAAAAGCACGTAGCTCTCCCCACAGGTGAGTTCATAAATAAATTAGTGCGGCTTTCTCTACCATATAGGAGGTTGTGATGACGTCCTCGAGAGTGAGACTCTGGTACAAAAAAATTTAATTGGGCCAGTATCTCATTATTAGATAAGTGACCGTTAATTAGTTGAAAAAAATATTTAAGCAATTACGTGTCTCTAGGGAGTGGTAATTGGTCATAATATATAAATCGATGGGTAAAGCCAAGGGTAACGTCCATAGAGTCGCGAGAATAAAGACCTTAAAAATTTCTTATGGACTCTTTCAATGCGTAAAGTGTATGTTAATTCATGTGGGGCCCAGATGATCGAATTTGACTCAAGTACACTCAGGACTAGTGTGTTATATAATAACGTCAGTGTTTTTGTGTTACGAAACGGATATGAGTTTCTAATTACGAAGCCGCGAAGCCTGTATGCTCTGCTTATTAAATCATCGATGTGTTGGTGAAAAGTTAGTTTGCTGTCGTAAATAATTCCTAGATCTTTGATTTGGTTAAGGTGTTGGAGAATAATTTCATTAATTGTATATTGAAATACATGCGGTTTCTTTGATCTTGTATATGAGACGATATTGCACTTGGGTGTACTGAAGTTCAAGCCATTTATTTTGGCCCAGTTTGAGACGCAGTCAATGTCACGTTGAAGGAGAATACACTCAAGAAGATTTTTTATTGATCGATATAGTTTCAAGTCATCTGCAAATAGTAAATACAGCGAGTGTGTGATGGCTAACCAATATCGTTAATAAAAATCAAAAACAGAAGTGGTCCAAGAATAGACCCCTGAGGAACTCCAGAAAAAACTACGAATTCAAAAGAACTGGATCCCTTATAATAAACAAACTGTCTACGATTTCGAAAATATGAAGCAAAAAAACAGAGTAGTCTTTTGGAAAAACCAAATGAAGCTAGTTTATTTAGAAGAATGTCGATGTCAACCTTGTCGAATGCTTTTTCCAGGTCAAAATAAGCAACATCCACCTGGCCACCATTGTCGAGAGTTCGTGATAAGAAATCTGAGATGCATAAGAGGTTTGGTGTTACTGACATCTGGGATCTAAAACCATGTTGATGGTCGTCAAGAATTGGAGTAATGTGATTAAGTATATATTTATGTAGAATTTTCTCGAATATTTTCATGATGGAACATAGAACGGCAACTGGTCGATAATTCCGGATATCGCGTTTGAGTTAAGAGATCTTTGGGGATTGTGTGAATTTGTGTAAGTGTGTAGATGGCAAAGCGAATAAGTAAGACGATTCAATACTTACAAGTTTATTAACACTATTTACAGATACATAAATCTCCAATTTAAATATATGCAATAATAAAGAAATGTGATAGGCGAACAAATATTATAGACCAATGACTCCTGACCGAGAGTTAAAGCAGAATGATCGTTAGTTTTTGATGCAACGCGAGGCAAGTTTCTTGAGGAAAGGTTTGTATCCCATTGGTGCCTGGGGGACCAATCGGGTGGCCAGACGGTGCAGATTAGTGTCCTTTGTTCGTCCTCCACAGATCTGTTAAGAGATACTTCCAAAATCTTCCCCAAATTCTTTCCCTACCCACTAATTTTAGCCTTTTTTTACATTAGCTGCACACAGGAGGCAATGAAGAAAATAATTTCCCTCAGGGCCTATGTCATTTCTGGGGTGCTGTGTGGAGGGTCCTTTTAAGGAAGGGAAGGATAGGAAGTTCTGGGAAAGAAAAGGGTATGAGGTGAGGGTAGGAATCTGGAGGTCGGTGTTTCCAGGAGTGAGGGACGTATCAATCCATCCCTCCAACGGCGGTGCAAGGTAATGAGTCGAGAGCCCGGCTGGAAAGGTCAAAAGGCCTCCCTCAACCAGTATCTCTTGATCCGGCCCGCTATGCAGCAGGTGGGCAGACACGTTCGCTGCTAAGACCTAGACAAACCTCACCCCATTAACTCGGGCACCCCTGCTAAGTCACCAAACATAAACATTGTGGTGACTTATGGCAGAGTTGTTGGTTATCCAATAAATGGTTCCCAGGGCAGCGGTACCCACACCCGCCTCCAAAATTGTAGAAAACATAATCCAATTGTCACACTGCCTCCAATTATCACACTAGCTCCATTGTCACACTGGCTCCAATTATCACACTGACACTTTTTAGCGTCAACAGTCACACTGGCTCCAGGCCTTTTTTCCTCAATATCTTTGTCATAGGTCAACCCAAGCGGTTCGCTATTTTTTATGACTTAGCAGGGGTGTCCGCGTTCATGGGATGAGATTATATCCAGATCTTGATGATGGGTGCATCTGCCCATCACCTGCTTGGCGGGCCGGATTGGGAGGCCCTTTAATTTATTTGTATAATTTTTTTTATTACATTACAGATTTATAGTCTAAATCGTTATAAATGTTCCATTTAAACAATGCATTTGCTTTGTCAAAAATATTTTTAGTGCATTATAGGATATGAAAAACACAATGAATTTTTGAACCACCGCATTTAGTTCAGAAGTAAATGTCTCTTCACTTAGTTGAGTTCATAAATAAATTGATGTGGGAAGCTCTACGCAAAATGAAGTTATGGTGACGTCCTTGAGAGTGTATAAACATCTGGTATAAATCAATTTATTTGAGCCAGAATATCAACGTTTGACCTCTCCAGAAGAACTCTCTCGACCCATCGCTTTGCACCACAATGGAAGGGATGAATTCATCCGCCGGTCTCTCCTGGATTCACATATCCCTCATTCATTTCTTCTTCGCAGAAATTACTCTCCTTCCTTTCCTTCAAAAAGACCCTTCACCTGAAATCCCTAAAGATGACTTGGCACTGATGGAAATTATTTTCCTCGACGCCTCCTGAATGGAGTTTATTAGAAATAGGGGAAATTTTTGTCAGGGTACTAACGTCATCCCGATCTTTAGCTTCCTGTCTTCTTGGTTTCTTTGAATATTAGCAAATGCAGCCTTCGGAATCTGCATACTGAATACTGAAAATTCTTCAAATTTTTATAAGAGTTCTGATGCATTTCATACATGTTACCCTAAGTGAGAACTTGTAATTACTTTACGAGTTTGAGAGTCAAATTATATTTAATACAGTAAATTATTTCATGCGACAAGAGTAAAATGTGCAAAATCAACCTATGTTTATCAAGCCATCTCTTTCAGACGCATAATATTCAGCATACTCTCTCTCCCTCACGGCAATGACCCAAACTGTCATCAGATTTCGTATTTTTTTATTAAGCAACATAGTGCCATTTCGTTTATTGCATGGTGCGTAAAGAGACAGAAGACATGATATCGGGGCATTTTAAAAATTGACCCAGCCAATCATAGTACGAGGGAAAGAAAGCTTCCATTTGAGACGTTAGGTGTCACTGTTTGCCGTTATTTCAAATACCACACATTAGAATAATACCAGTTGTTTTGATTCGCTTAATATTTCGTAATACATATTATGTTTTACTGTCATCTTATAATTTTGGGAGGTTTTTGACCAATTGACCTGAGGGAAGGACCGCCACTGGTCTTCAACAATTGGTAGATTTCATCAAGAATAAATAAACACAAAAATCAGATGTAACAAAAACCTCGATGATTATTACAAATCTTCATTTATCCGAACACAAAAAAATGTTTGAAGTAACCTGTGTTACAAAGTTAACACCGACGTGATTTAGTGTTTCAAAATTGCTCAATTTACATAACTACAGTACAGAGGTAATCTCATGAAGATCTTGACCGATAATTGGAATTATCATCATTGTTTAATTTGAATACATCCAAAATGATTGGTTACCCACTATGTATTCCAACGTAGATATTACTCCATAAAATTAGTTTAAGCCATTGAAATATATGTCATCAGGAGATATCCCTGATACCTTTTTTTACAAACTACAAACAGGGGCCCAGAAAGAAATCTATTCCCTTAAGCCTCGATGACTTGAGCGAGTTTACAAGCTACACTATCTGGGAAATTCACTATCTGTTAGTAAACTCGCTCAATGTAATCGTAGTACTAGCTAGCTAGCATATTGTGGACAATCCACAAAAAAAGTTGAAAGGTGGTCAGCTTTTCTCGCTACTCACTCAAGATGGCGGCCTACCAACAGCTGATTTCGTAACTGTCAGAATTAGTTCGCGCATCCTCGCTACTGGCTAGCGTGTGGCGCAGTTTTGTGTCATCTTGACAATCTCACTCGCCGATTCACCCGCTTGTAAACTTACCGGCTAGTAGCTTGTAAACTCGCTCAATGTAATCAAGGCTTTAGGGACTATTTTTTAGGATGTTATCTAAAGAGTTTTTTTTTGAGGAAAAATAGTATTAAAAGTGAGTCTTAATGACACCTGGGTATTCAGCACGGTCGAACAATAAATGTTTTATCGATAACACCGGTAACTTGTAATCGTTTCCCAGCGTGACTGCAGATTACCATCGAACAAATAACAGTTCACAACGACTAAGTGTTCTTAATTTATTCAATATGAGCTATTTTTTGTTTATTAGCCACCAGAGTAGTCGTGCTCGGAAACAATAACAATTGTCGATAAATCCTTTATCGATCGACCGTGCTAGATACCGTGTTGTAGAAATAAAGAAATGCGACCGGTCAATCAATACATAGTTGAGCTTTTGAACATATGAACAAATTACAAAATATTAATAATTGCTTTAAAATGAAGATACCCATTTCTTTGGCAATTTTATCTTACCAAAAACAATTGTTTACCCCAACACGTACAAAGATGTTTAAAACTTTTTATTGTGAACGCCCGCGATGGGAATATATGTACATGAATTTGAACTGCGTTTGAAACTTGAATTTGAATTTAGATGATCTTTATAATATATAAAACAAAATCGGGTTAGTTACACCATTTATATCTCGAAAATGGCTGGACTGATTTTTATGATCTTTGATTTGTTGGATTTGTCTCCGCCCCTAATACCAGAATAGCTATAAAAATATCGGAAAAATTCACGCAAAAAAACAATTATGAAGAAAATTCTTTTCCTCATACACTTTGTATAGAACGAAATCTCATTTTTTGAAAGAGCTGCAGGAATATTGTGAGTATGAAATGAAAATGGGACAAACGGTGATCGTATGTCTGCACCTCTCGAAAGGAAAAATACAATAATTGTAATAAATCTCCCTCTCACGTATAAAGAAAATGAAACGCAATTTCCGTAAGTGGAAAAGTAAGAAAATCACAAAAATTAAAAGTCAAAGTATCAGAGATGGCGTACAAAACGCCAAAAAACAAAACACGGACAGTTGCGCATCGATAATTGCTTCGTTGTGTAATTTTTCACTTAATAAAAAAACTGAGTTAACACAACAGTTATTGATTCTGAGGTGGTACGAAGTTCGCCGGGTCAGCTAGTAATGCATAAAAAATACAAATGAGAAAAACTAAATTAAAATGTTGACTAGATTTTTTGAAAGCTTTTTAGAAATATGTATTATTTGTTTTTAAATGGTTAACTATAACGAATTATAACGCAGTATTCTTATTTTCATATTGGCATATTAATCTTGGTCATATTTGACACTCGATAACCGAATTAATTCATATTTTAAATGTTTCAATGGCTGGAGATTGGAGGTTTGAGGATGGTTAGATGCAATAATAATAATTGGTCCAAATCTATGCCAAAGGGCATATAATGTTCCGATACGTGAATTTATTGTAGGTTCATATTTCTGGCGAGTTCAAAGTTTGAATCAAACGAATGATTTAAACGGAACTTTAGTTAGGGCAAGATCGTGAGTTGAACTTCTTGACACGTGTAAATGGTATTCTTATATAATAATATACCTTTTACTGCTATTACTGAGTCCTTAATATGCAATCAAGATACACATATCTTCATTTTTTATACCGACAGCACCCCAATACATTCCTAGCTTACTATATTCTTACGTAGTATTAACATTTTTGAACTGTTATTGTGTCACATTTTCACTTGGAGTTTTGCAACAATAACTTGGGATCATTCTAATAAACATGATGAAACTTCGTTTGTGATAGGCAGGAAGGTATTATAGGACAGAACAACGATTGTTGTACATAAAATTGAAGGTGGACATTTATGATGCAATCCGGACACATGATAGCCAGGTTGCCAGGTATGGCATAGTCATGGGAGATGAAGGACGAAACTCTTCTAAATGGAATTGAATTGAAAGGGGTGAATGAGGTATAGGCTCATGTGACTTCTTCACACAGAAGACCCTGGAAAATATTTTCCCTGGAGGGTTTTTTTAAGGAAAAGAAGGAGAAGAAGTTCTACAAGTTCTATGAATCATCTCTCCCACTGCAGTGCAAGGTGATGTGTCGAGAGAGTCCAGCTAGAGAAGTCAATGGGCCTCATCCCTTGAACCCGTGCACTTTTGCTGTCACCAAAAGTATCGAACCACTTTGAGTAACTTTTGGCAGAGTGGTTCGGTTATCCAATGAATGGTGACGGCGGTACCCATACCCACCTTCCAAATTGAACCTAATTCCAAGGTTAATACAAGCAGTGCCTTGGTCGGTTCGCATTACTTTATTTTATTTTATATTTAGAAATATAACCATGGTGCGTTAAAGATACGCTTCAGAAGAGCACTTTTATCATACTTAGTGAAATTAATCACTAATAAAGTTCTAGTTTTGTGAATAAAACGCAATTTACTGTATTTTTTCTTTTACAATTTTACAAAAACATAAGCAGACCACCCAAAATATAGTAAGTGTTTAAAAGATTTCTTCTTTTTTAGGAACTTTATGCTTAAGAAACAATATGAACCTAGTATTTATATATAACATATTATCTTAACGTAATCATACTTAAAAATATAATAACAAACCGAAAATAATAATAATAATTACAAATAAAAAAATATCACAATGCATAAAATTACCTACCTACCGCTTCAATCAAAATATTGTTATTTTTAATTGATTGAAACTAACGTTTTAAGAGAAGATTTTTATGCATAGCATAAAGGGTAACAATTATTATAAGCAATAGCGACGCCACCTAGCGAGCGATTTAGTATTAACAATGCCTCTCTCACAAAAAATAAAGTTAGTTGTTTTCAGGTGGAAAAATGTAATAAGCAGTAATTTTTGAATGAAGCACTAGTATTATATTGAATTATTTGACGGGGTTTAGACAAGCCGCCATAGCTCAGTGGTAGAGCTCCTGACCGGCAATCAGAGGGACACGGGTTCGAGTCCCATTTGCGGCCAGTATCTTTTCTCGGAAGATTTTTTCAATGTAGATGAGTGTTTCAGGCTGATAATTATTGCTTATAACAAAATATTGTTTGTTGGAAAAAAAAGGTACTCCCATTGTAACATGCTTCAGTTCCAAGCCAACTCATTATTTACGTTGTAATTTTTTGTACTTATACGCTGATATACACAGTACATAGAATTTTTTTTTATCCTTGATGCATTTGAATGAAAAAATGTTTAATACCTTCGTTATTCATCGGTACATCCTCACACTCCTTCGGGGATACTTAGTTATATTTTGGGTAAGTAGGTGTACCGAATTTTCCTAAACCGACAGCACATCGAAAAGTAGTGTTTCCTTGATGTATTTGAATGATATATGTTATATATTTATATGTTTTATACTTTTGTTATTCCTCGGTTGATCCTCTCTGCACACCCTCTTCTGGGACGCTTAATTATAATTTGTGTAAGTGTCTCTAGCCGGACTCTGGACCAACGCCTTGCACAGCAGTGGGAAGGATGGATTCAATCGTCCGTCACTCCTGGACACATTGGCCTTCAGATTTTTCCTTAAAGGAAATATGACAAGTTTAGTCAATGTCGTTTTGACGTAGGCTTTTATCGATTGACCGTGCTAAACCTGATCTAAGTAACTGGTTAAGTATTTCAAAATTTTCATTCCATTATCTTTCCCAGCCGCACGTCCGTCAGTATTCCTTAAAGATAATAAATAAATGAAAGGGTTGGAAACAAAGGGTTCTCCCAATACCTGTAACTTAAAAGGAAGTTTTTTAATTTCTTTATTAGTTTCAAAGTCAATAATTCATTTTACCAATATTATCAGTGGCTTAATGTCGACGTATAATGCGTGCACAAATAAAAACCGCAGCGTCGTGTCACGTATCACGTGCAGCACTAAAGCAGATAGACAAATTAATCTCACACTTATTTGTGAATGGGCCAACATTCGTGCGGAGACCTGTCACCGCTGCCTCACGAAACTACCGAGGACGAGTGCCGTGGAGCCAGCGAAACGTGATCATGGAAGCCCCTGTCTGCAGTCAGCTGCATGGTCATTAGCAAGTATCACGCACGTAGGTCATACTAGAGATTTTTGTTTTTCTTGTATTTTTTTACACTAGCTTTACTCAGGAGGCCCTGTTGAAAAAAAACCCTCAGGTCCTATTTCACTTTGGGGATGCCGTGTGGAAGGTCTTTTAATGGAAAGTACGGAGTGGAAGTTATGAAGAAGGAGAAGATAGAAGAACACATTGGCCTTCAGATTCTTGCAGAGGAACTGTCAATATACACATATTTTTTATAATGTCGTTCGTTATGCAAAATTAATGAACGGAGTTAAACTCACGAAGCTCTTAGAATTGAAATAAATCGTATACGGAGTGAGTTGAATCCGTTCGAGTCAATGACGCTACATTGGTTCGAGTTTGAAAAAACGAATGTTGTTCACATAAAAAATTCTGAATAAAGACTTCATTAACTAAACTTGATGTTTTGGAATGTCTATTCATGAACAACAAACACTTCCAGTGTCCCCAGCGTATCGACCATGCAATCGGTGCAAAATTATCATCAAAATCATCAAGCCTATCGATCCGATATCGTAAAGTTATCGTTTTCACAGTACTAGACCCCCCCCGGTCGTTAAATTGTCGGTTCGATTCAGAACTATTGTAGTATTTCACCAGATCGGTTCTGAGAAAAGAAGAGAGATATCATGTTATGCAGTTATATCGGGGTTAGGTTGATTCTTACACCAAATAAACCAGATGACTCTTGCAACAAAATACCAACATTAAGAACAGTCTGAGCGCCGAGAGCTGCAGTAATAGCTACGAGTAGCGTGTTTCCCACGTTGAAATAGCACGTTTCTATTGAATAATCTACGTAACATCTTCACTTGCGATAGGTTACGTGAAAATATACAAATTCAATAGAATTTGGCTTACTTACCCATTTCGTTTAGTGATACACATAAATAACATAAAATCCTTTAATATTGTTTTGTTACGAATATGGAAACAACTTTAGTGTAGCTCATTAAACACGACGTTAACGTATTTTAATAACCACTGGGGCGATTATGGTCGAATAAGAGACCACTTATATTTTTCTGCAATTGATAGCGGTCCAAAATTGGACCACATTTTCCTACCATTCATAAAACATTTATTGTAATTATTTAAAACATTTCCATGGCCACACATTAATTTTAAAACGAATTTATTGTAAATGGTTTAACCATAATTATGACCATACATAGATGTCGCAAATCCGAACTTTGTAGACTATTTTAGAACGATCCTAAAAATAAATTATCAAAAATATTTTCCCACCGAATTATTGATCAGCTGTTTGCGGTTAAAATTAAGTCCTTTTTCATAGATATGCACCTTTTATTTTCAAGAATGCCACAGACAACATATAAAAATTAAAATATTCTATATTAACTCGAAAAAAATGCGCAGGATTCACGCGGTTATAAACTTTACGATTTTATTTATAAATTGTACAAATACGAGATAAACGGTAAAATACAGGTTAATCCATTGGCTATATAGCATGTACTACCAGGTGGATGTAACCTACCTTTGTCAACCGACAGCTTATCTTCTCAGAGCAAGAATAACATCCTTCTCAGGATGGTGGAGTTAGGGATTTGAGGTCATGCATATAAATGAAGTACCTATTTTACTACTGAAATTTAAAACAAAAACTTTATTGCACTTTGCAAGGGAAATAACACCAAAGAAGGCTTAACAAAAAGAACATAAATACCTTTAGCATCTATCAATAGATTTGGAGAGAGAGAGTTATTACAAAATTACGGTTAGTTATTAATACCGCATACGTCCCGTCGTCGTGATTCTCCTCCAAACGTCAACAGCAATCCCCAAAACGTCGTCCAGCACGTCATGAGGCCGCTCGGTTAAAGGGAGTCCTCCCAACAAAACGGGCACAGCATATTCTCACCCATCAGGCGGCATGAGCAAATCTCACCGGCCAAAGGAACACCAAAGGAATATTGGCGGGTCCAACCAGATTCTAGGAGCCGCTCCATTAATAAAGGGAATCCACCCAACAAAACAGCCACAGCAGATTCTCACCCATCAGGCGGCATGAGCAAATCACACCGGCCAAAGGAACCACCAGCAAAAGAATCCTAGCGGGCAGTACATCACCCGTGGATTCCGGTCTAAATTGACTTCGGCACGCGGATAACTCTATCTCGCGGCATCCGGCGAGGGATTAAACAAAATATATAGGCTTCAATGCCATTTGAGTCGACACACACTCACGTTACGTATAAAAATAATTTTTCTAGGCTATATAGCACTAGTTTATCACTTTATCGTCCCAATCGCCCCGAAAACACTGCCCCCGCACAAAATCTAAGTTATGTCCTCCGCCACGATTCCCTGAATGAATTCTTTCTGGTCTCCTTCCAGTTTGGCCAACCAACAAAGTTAAAATCAGAAAAAAAATAATGAATAGACAATAAACAGTACCTACTTTGCGCAGTACCTGCTCACGAAATAGATATGTTACAAGCTCTATAGTAATTTTACGTCTCAATGTTAAAATTCGAAGGTATGATTTTTTTAATGATAGCGAAAAATTAAAAAAAATATCGTCTAGGAAATCTCGAGCAATCTAGGCAAATTTAGTTATTTCGCGTGGTCTCTCCAGCGCTTTTAAGGAATCAAATCAATGGCCTTACCAAAAAAATCGATTATGACAGGATGTGCTATCGATCATTAAACAATTCTTCTAATTAGGACATGACAAGTTATCAAAAAATATTGACTTATTTGCTTCTCAGAACTTGTACATTTAACATTTAATCGTGACATTTGAACAACCCCATTCTTAAACCAAATACCTCTAAATTCTAAATTAACAAAACATTTCATATTATTAAAGATTCATATTATTTTACAATCAACGTCAACTCCATCAAACATAGCACATGAACAAAGAAACTACTCCGCAAAAAATTTGTGAATGGAATTTCATTTGCATGTAGGTAAACCTATTCTTAATATATATATATTTTTAAAGAAAGACACGTAAGCCTGACAATGCACTTCATTTTATTAATCAAATATCTCCAATTTATAAACTGCAATCTGAAACAATTGAGATGGACTTATTTCAATTTTTTGCCGTTCATTTTTTTTGTTATTGTTTTTACAGTACCCATACCATTTCAGCCACGGTGACGACTATTGTAGTAATGGAGTAGCTTTTTTAAAGCCTTTAGCATTTCAGCCCATAGACTTTATTTTATTAAAGGGATTGGAATATGCGTTATGATAGCAAAGTCTCGTATGTTTCAGCCAATAGGTTAGGTTGAGTTAGGTTCGCACAAACAAATGCTAAAATCTATTTTAGTAGTATATCACGATGTGAGCGTAATGAGTAAGATTAAGAAAGGACGCTCAGATGGTTTGGGCGTGTAGGGCGAATGATCGAAGAAAGGAGTTTAAAGAGAATATATGACTCAAATGTGAATGGTAGAAGAAGTCGCGGACGCCAGAGGAAGACATGGCACTATCAATTGATGCAGTTACTTGTGTCGGGCCATGTCAAGAGTCAGAATAATAGAAAGGTATTTTTGTAATATAATGTAATAAGTAAAGTGAATGAGGCAAGGGCTGAATGCCAAGATCGAGTTGTTTGGCGTTCCGTCCTCTCTGCCTGACCCTGAGGAATGGTATATTGGTTCCATGACAGTTCATCCTGCGACAGTTCATCCGGCGACAGTTCATCCGGCCTGATCATTTAGAAGATTTTTTCTTCAAGTAAGTATGCAAAGAGGATATACGGCCGTACAACCAAAATCGATTTACTTATATCTGAAGGCATCTTCAGTGGGAATCCGCTGAAACCTAACCTAACCTAACCTAACCTAACAAATTAGTCAATTTACCCTAAAAAGATGGTGTTAATTTCAGATATAAAAAGTTATATTATATGCAAGTAAGAATCTTTACGGTTTTTTGCTAAGCCGACTGCACGTATAAGTATGTCGTATTTTGTTATTCACGCATGCTTCTTCGGATAGTCGAAATTATTGTTAGTAAAAATATTATCCACACTTCAGATATAAGTATATCAATTTGGGTTGTACGGCCGTATATCCTCTTTGCCTACTTACTTGAAGAAAAAATCTTCTATATTTTTTTTTTTACAGTGAATACCGCACAAGAATCTCAACTGCTCCCGTCTGGAGCCAGTGAGACTATGGCATCCCCAATTGGGGTATGTTGTGAGGTTGAAGGTAGTGGGGAGAGGAAGGAGGTGGGGAAGAGGAAGGTTGGGAAGTACCTGGCTATTCAGATCTGGTCACCAAACACGGCTAAAGCCATTTTCAGGCAACGTTTCAATTCTGAATGGTGGTCTTACACCAGGGCGATACTGATAGTATCTTCCACTCTGGAACGTGCCGCAAATATAGTATATATTATTTTTAAATTAATTAATTGTGAAATAACACATATAATTTAAATAAAATTTATTTGCGCACCCGCGACCTCCGGATTGTGAGTCAAGAGTCTTAGCCACTGGACTACGGAGGTCGTCAAATGATAAGGCCGGATGAATTGTCGTCGTATGAATTGTCCGCCGGATGAACTATCGGCAGGATGAACTGTCGGCAGGATGAACTGTCGCCGGATGAATTGTCGCCGGACGAATTGTCGAGTCACCGGTATATTAGTTATGACTGAAATTATTTTACACAAATAACAAATTGCACTATTAGTAGTCACCGTGGCTGAAATTGTTTAGGTTTTGTTAACGATTTTGGAAAAATTAAATCTTCTTTATTATCACCGTGACTAAAATTATGTAGGTTTCGTAGGTCACACATGTTTGGACGTCATTATAGTGCGGCTACTTCACCCTACTCGTCTTCTATCAATTTTCTCTCAAAATATAAATTGTAACCTTGTATTTGGGACTCTTTACAATGCGGCCAATTTATTGCTATCTTCTCGTAAAATGTATACGATTGCAATTACCGAAAATATTATTATTCAAATGGACTTTTTCGTAATATGTACGTTATGAACGAAGTATCAAAATTAGTAAGTGGAATAAGTAAAGGGAAAAGTGAAATGATGTAAAAAATAAAAATAAATTACGATCGGTAATGCCAAAACCAAAACGATTAATTTGATGATAATTTAAATCGTGCTTTAAGTCATTTTCGAAATATTCGCATGGCAGCGTGAAAATCATTAGTTCTTAGTGGTTAAAGAATTAAAAGTGACTCATTAATGCATTAGAGTAGGAGCTTAGAGGACGGACGATGATTACAAATATAAGTTTTTTAATCAATAGAAGATGCTCATAGATGAAGCAAATATTTACTGGGAATTCGTTTTCTATTATATTAATTTTCTGGCCAGTTTTTTACTAGAACTGAAGTTTCCAATCCCCTGTCCGCCATTTATTCCAATTAGAAGTCTAAAATTTAAACAAAAACTTAAAGCACTAACTAATTCACAGATACTTAAATAAATACAGTCAAAGAACTCTAGGATACCTTCCAATAATTTACAACATGTAACTTGATCTTACAGCTATGATTTGATTTTTTAGATGGAAATATTTGCTAAAAAAATAGTTAAGTGAAAGAACTTTTTTATTTATTTTTAGTATCTTCGACTCGTTCTTGTGTTCAACAGCTTGGCTGTAGAACGATTTATCGTCCTCTGTGTTTCCTCCTTTCTACGACATGGGTTTCTTCAAGACCAAGACCCTAAACACAGCATCTCAGATGACAAATTATTTTCCTCAGGGCTTCCTGTGTGAAGTTAATGTAAAAAAAGTACCTACTTTGTTACTTGTCTGAATTCACAAAATAAGCTCCAATTTAAAAATTTCGTATCAAATTGCTCATTACACAAGAATATTCTGTAATAAGAATTAATGAATTAATTAATTGGAACCGACAATTTATTAGTATTTTTAATTGTTTTTGTTCACTAAAAAACGCTTGGAGTACCCTATATTAGCAAATACCAGAGCTACCTTCGTATAGCACGTGTCTGTGTCCACGTATCATATTTGTGATAAATCAATTTGTATAATACAACTTAATTGATTTGCATAAAAAAATGTGCCAAGAATATTACAATAATATCCGATCGTTCTTAAGATCGCATCCTTGGCGTTGAGTGGATTGACGTTCAAGTTCTTCCCAAAGTTTAACAACTTTACTCGTAACTCGTATCATTCTTACAATGGGTGATTGGCACTCCTGAATCACCACAAAGGTATTCAGCATTTTAATCAATGCGATAATCTTCACCTCTTTGTGGCGTGTGAACAACGTAAGAATAGCACCATGTCATTTTTATAATACATAATATACATCAAAAACTTTAAATATTTGAACTCGACCGTTCCTGCGTATAGAAAAGGCTTTTACCATTATGACACTAAGGTCGTAATTATTGAGATAGAAAACATTTGAAGTAGGTACTTTTAATGTAACTTGTATTTACAGATTTAGGCATATCTATTACTCGTTTAACAATACAAACACTTTCATTGCTACAATCAACTAGGTAGGTACATATTCTATAAAATGACAATGCAATAATGTGTGTTACATTGTAGGTACAACATTCTGGGTCAAAGTCAAATGATATTCAAGTTAATGTTATAAGCTGCCTTACGCGTTTTTTTAAAGATGTGAATAGTCTTAATTTCTACCAAACCATCTGGAACCAGTTAGGCTATGGCATTCTCAATTGGGGTATGTTGAGAGGCTGAAGATATTGAGGAGGGAAATAGATGGGGAAAAGTGGAAGGAATGCTATGTCTGGCTCTTCAGATGGGGTCACAAAACACTGCTGAAGCCATTTTAAGCAACGAATTTCTAAATGGTGGTCTTTCACCAGGGTGATACTGAGAGTATATTATTTAATATAAAGTTACTAAATTTTCTGCTCCCGATAATCACACCAATGACCGAAATTTGAAATGCTGTAAAAATTCGCTGATGACACTGTAATACTTTGTCAAGCTGACTCATGGATCAAGGCATTCCTTAAAGCTGAGAAAAGTCTTGCTGTCATCAAACAATGGCTCAATGAAAACAAACTTACTCTAAATACAAAAAAATTAAATTCATAACACATAGTATAACTCAAAGGGGTCAACCTCCTCCAACCTTCGCTCTGAAATTACATGACTTCTCCCAACCCTCCTCAACACGCAATTGCGAAATCATAGAAAATGTTAAACAAATAAAATATCTAGGCGTCATATTTGACGAAAACCTACGCTGGAATGACCACATTAACCTAATTACATCCAAGCTTAAAAAAATCATGTATCTCCTAAACAACATAAAAAACATCTTCCCACCCTCAATACTACGATCTATTTACTTTGCTCTTTCCCAATCCTTAATCATGTATGGTCTTCTATCTTGGGGAAGTGCAAGTAATATTTCTCTAGATCCATTAGAAAAGGCACAAAAGGCAACAATCAAACTAATTCTTCAAGTTCCATATGACACAGATTCTGTAAAAATTTACAAGATGCTCGAAGTTTTGTCAATCAGACAACTCTACGCTAAATCGTCTATTCTTCACCTCTTCAAATTCAAACTACACATCCCTTTACTTTCTCAGTCCTCAATTACAAGCCGGTCTTCAATAAACCTAACACTCAACATCCCGCTAAAGCACACGACCCACGGACAAAGATCCTTAAACTACTATTCCATTAAGCTGTATAACTGCATGCCACCTTTTCTGAAACATCTTGCTGATTATTCACCAAAAAATAAACTAAAAAAACAAATCACAGACTGGATAAAAACTAAAGGAACACTATTTACTCCAAACCAAACATAAAAAGTCACTTGGTATTTTTTTTATTTTCTATTTTTTTTATTTATTTATCTATAATATAATATATTTACAATGGTTTTATGTGTATGCCTGTCTATTTAAATTAAACCACTAGATCTACAAAATTAATTAAAAGTGCATAACTCTTTTTATAATATTGGCACTAATATCATCTAGTAAAATAAATAAACATGTCTTTCAAGAATTTACCAACTATTCATATATACATATATATTTATATATAATTTATATGTTTTTTTCTACTAATTAATCCATGTACAATAATCATTAAATGTAAAAAAAATAAAGAAAAAAAAAACTAACTTTCTACTACAACCTGTACTTGTCACACTGAATCATAACCACGTAAACACCTCAGCACAGGTTTTCCTAATGAGGTGTTCACGATACATACAACATTATCAACTAACAGTTTCACCTTCTCAAACCTACCTTACACCCAACATAATAAAATGTAATATTAATATGTAAAAATGTTTTCAAAATATATTATGTAAAAATATTAAATATAAGGTAAAAACTGTAATATATAGAAATAAATAAATAAATAAAACAAAATGCTAATTTTTAATTAAATGAAGACAATAGCGAAACTCAATCGAAAATCTGGAGACAGAAAAATCAGAAAAAGATATTGGCACCTCTGGGACTCGAACCCAGGACCTTCTGCTTTCATGGCAACAGCTCTACCAATTGAGCTAAAAGCAGATGGTCCTGGGTTCGAGTCCCAGAGGTGCCAATATCTTGTTCTGATTTTTCTGTCTCCAGATTTTCGATTGAGTTTCGCTAGTATTGTCTTCATTTAATTAAATATTACAATTCGAGGTTTTACTCAAAAGTAAAAAAAAAAAAAAGTTACTTATTCTAAAGAGCAAAAAGAATGTTTTTTTTTTCAAATATCTTATCTCCTGTTTTTCTAGACATATAATATTAGGAATTTTTATTACAAAGTTGCATTAAATAGATCTTTTAGAAGACTTTACATTTTTTGTAAATTAACTTAATACCAGAATAATATTTTTTTTTTAATTTTTCCGATAAAAGTCCTATTAAAATACCCGTCATAAACGTCATACTTATTTTCCCAGAAATTTTTCGGCGACACAGATCGAAAGAGAGTAAAAAACGGAGAAAAATAATACGCTTAACTCATTTTTCGATTTCTTCTACATATTATGACAGTTGTACTGCATGCTTTCAACGACTTTTCAAACCATTTGAACCACCGATTGGTGTGCACAAACTCATTCAAACATGCGCCCTTTCAAATGATTTGCCTTTACTCGGTTTCTTAAAATCATTTGATTTAATTACATTATTTTAAACTGATTCGTGTTTCACACTGCATGTGAATCAAAAAATATAAATACTGTCAAAAAAAGGCTTTCATGTAAATAATAAATATATATTTAGAACGCAGTTACATTAATTTAGTGATATTTGTATATTTTGCAATATTTCCAAAAAAATACATCTTTAAACAGACATATTGTTCAACACCATTTACATCTGGTTCAAGCACAATATCCTAGTGTCGCAATTACTTTGTTTTATGCTCGGAAATATAATGTACTATGACAACCGTACTTCGACTAATCTTCTGTGGGAAAAGCTCAGAAACACTACTTGAAAAGGCAATGAGTGATGGAGTATTGGACCAAATTCACACTATTTATTGTTTGACCATCGTTAAGCATGATGTATGTCATTATGATACAGTATGCATTTTTTTCACTTTAGCACTGTAAAATTGTACAACTGTGATTCGCATGGTGAGATTATATAACTTGTCAATGCCAATGTTCCTGGAACTTTTCATTTATTTCTAAGGAGTTTAATGGTTCTAAAGAGACGTTTTCTTTCAGCTTGGTGATGCAAAATCTGTTTCTTTTTATTATAATATATTGGTGTGGTAGAAAGAATTTAGTATCGAAACTGACATAAGCATAAATCAATTGTTCGCAATATTTTGCGAAACATCACTTAAGAAAGCAATGCAACTTTAAAAAATGTTCATCTCTGCGAACTACATTAATACAAATCCTGAATTGGAAAAAAGAGGAAATTATAATAATTTAGGTCGTTTCGTTCTTTATAGGTAAAATCTCACTAGGTCTTGAAGTTTTGTAGGCACCTACCGTCAAATCTCTTTTATTGCTTTTTGTATGTAGTAATAATACCTCTCAAGTATAACAAGAAATAACACAAATTAATAAAATAAAATTTATTTTCCACGCCACGATTCGATTCCGTGACCTTCGCATTGCGAGTCTAGAGCCTTACCGCTGGACTACGCCGGCCGTCGTGGTGATATACGATATCAGGCAAGTTTAAAGTGTAAGAGAGAAAGAGCGCGTGCTAGGACCAAAGGGGTTTAGGTCAGTGGAAACATTGGTGTCTATTCAAATCTACATGGAAGACATTCCTAGTGTCTTAGTTCTATTACATATATGCATGTAGGAACCTTTAAGGGGTCTCCACACGGTGCTGCCGCAGCACCAACTGCCGCAGAACTTTAGTTGACTGTAGTCAAAAGCGCCAGCCGTATTGTTATTATAATAACAATACGGCTGGCGCTTTTGACTACAGTCAACTAAAGTTCTGCGGCAGTTGGTGCTGCGGCAGCACCGTGTGGAGACCCCTTAAAGGTTCCTACATGCATATATGTAATAGAACTAAGACACTAGGAATGTCTTCCATGTAGATTTGAATAGACACCAATGTTTCCACTGACCTAAACCCCTTTGGTCCTAGCACGCGCTCTTTCTCTCTTACACTTTAAACTTGCCTGATATCGTATATCACCACGACGGCCGGCGTAGTCCAGCGGTAAGGCTCTAGACTCGCAATGCGAAGGTCACGGAATCGAATCGTGGCGTGGAAAATAAATTTTATTTTATTAATTTGTTATTATAATAACAATACGGCTGGCGCTTTTGACTACAGTTCTGCGGCAGTTGGTACTGCGGCAGCACCGTGTGGAGACCCCTTTAGCGATATTTTGCTAAGCCGATTGCACGTATAAATATGTCGTTATTATCGCATGCTTCTTCGGAGAGTCGGAATTATTGTTAGTAAAAAAATATTTGATTTTCACACACAAAACACCTGCAGATATGAATACGTGGACCATTTTAGTTGTACGGCCGTACATCCTCTTTGAATACTTACATATAGAAATAATCTTTTAGCCGGAGATCAACTGTCCGGCCGGTCAACTGTCCGCCGAATCAACTGTCGGGGGATCAACTGTCGGGGGATCAACTGTCGGGGGATCAACTGTCGGCGGGCTAACTGTCGGGGGGCCAACTGTCGCCGGATCAATGGTCGGGTCACTGAATGAAACGTCTCTCATAGACTCCTAAATTATGAAGTTATCTTTCAACTAATGCAATTTTAATTCAGTTTGTTTTTTTCGCAATGTGAATTTCAGTGTTTCACGCGAGTATTTGTTCCGAGCACATTCCTTTTTTATTTATGACTAAAAAAGTAACAAATTACATATTTTTGTTTTTATTTGCTCCATACAAGAGGTTTTGAGGAAAATGATTCCCCTCAGGATCTATGATATGTTTGGGGATGCTATGTGGAGGATCTTGTTGGGAAAGGAAGGAGAGGAAGTTCTGAGAAATAAAAGGGTATCGGGGATGGGTAGGCATCTGAGGGTCAATGTGTCCAGGAGTGACGGACGTATGAAGCCATCCTTCCCGTTGCGGTACAAGGCGAGAGAGTCCTGTTGGAGTGGCCAAATGGTCTCCCTCAACCAGTCTCTCCCGATCCGGCCTGCCACGCAGTAAGTAGACGCATCCGCCACCAATACCTAAACAAACCTCTTTCCATGAACCCGAGCACCTCCATTCAAGTCACCAAACGTAGCTAATAACTTGGTTGACGTATGGCAGAGCTATGGTGATTTGAACACCTAATATAAAAAAAATAAACAAAGAGTAGATCTTAGCGTGTTTTTGCTGTTATTTAACCGGTCGGTGGCTGAGTTGGCATCGCTTTTGGTTCCCACCCAGGCGTCCCGTGTTCGATTCCTCGGCTGGTTAAATTCTCCATCATGACACAAGCAATATTTTCCGCTTACTGTGGTGATAGTAGGAGATTTTCAAATATTGTCGGGTTATTCGTGACCCGTGAATGTTTGATTTTCTTTTAAAAAATTTTAAATTCAAAATTTTTTTATTGTAAATTTATGTTTATTACATATTTTGTGTTTGTGTTTCTTTCGTAGGTATATATGTTATTCTTTATTTTCTAGTTATATATTCCTGTTGACTTGACCCAGTTTTTTTATTTGTTGTTGAAATCTAGTTTTTTTTATTAAAACAATTATTAATTTCCTTGTCATTGTATATTCTGCTCATGACCTCTTCTAGAATTATTTGGTCTGTCGTCATAGAATTCGTGTTGTTTAACAATTATCTGCAATTATATGACATTAACGTCATCCCAAGTGACATAATGGTTCACGCATGACACTGACATAGTGGAGGCTGGATTCCATTTGCTAAATTTATAAATACAAACGGATAAGTTCGTCAATTCCACACAAAAAAAAAAACCGTAAAAATAATGTTTTTGTTTCATAATACATCTATTTAAAAATGTCTTTTAAATCATAAAAAAGTTTGTCCGGTCAGTGGTGTAGTGGGCATCGCGTTTGGGTCCCACCCAGGCGTTCCGTGTTCGATTCTTCGGCTGGCTTAGTCCTCCATCACGACTCAAGCAACATTTTCGGATTACTGTGGTGGTAGTAGGAGATTTTCAAATATTTTCGGGTTATTCGACCTTCTTCCACTTTCCCCGCCTTCCCTCACCCCTCTCCTGATTCCCCGTCCTGCCAACCCCCCTTCCGCGTTCCATATATTCAGTCCCAGTACATTCAGTTTTCAAACATCTCGCGTGCCATCATTGCAATTTTTATTTTTAAATTTTAATTTTTCATATATTACAAACATTGATATTTGTATATTTTAAGAACAATCAATCAAATTTGGTACCCAGCATAGTACCTATTTAAAATAAATATAATTTTTTATTAGATTCAAAGTATTCGATTTTGTTTAGTACCATAGATGAGTACTTTGGTTAAATTCATTAATGTAAAAAGTTTATTCGAAAATTGAATTTTGAATTAACATTCGATGGTTTGCCAAATGTCATTCTCAGATTATGGCATTTCATCTTCTAGTCATCTGAAAAAAATAAAAAGGTAGATCCTTTATCAGTACAAATGTCATTATGGTAGGAACCAAAAAAAAAAAAAAAACATTTTCTCCCAAAATGACTGCTACTAACAAAAAAAAAAGATATTTTTCAGTAATATTTTGACTTTTCCGAATTTTAAAAATAGTGAATTTTTTTAATATTGTTTTTGTTTGTTCCTACCAAAAATAATAATAAAGAAAAGTCACGCCAAATTTCAAGAAAATCATTCAATTAAACTTGAGATTTGTGACAAACGTTTCGAAAAAAAGGGCTTAAAGTTTTGTTCTCTTTAGATTCTGGTTAGATTCCGTATAAACCGCTCGAATAGTCACGACACTAAAATGGATATAACTACTTAAATAATTCGAATTTCTAAAAATCCTTATTATAGTTATTCTTGAATAATTAAACTATCAAAACATATATGAAAAAAAAATTAACATTTTAATAAAAAAATCGTAATTGGTGGCACGCGAGCTGTTTGAAAACTGAATTTACTGGGACTCAATATATGGAACGCGGGAGGGTGGTTGGTGGGACCGTGAAGCGGGAGAGGGGAGAGGGATGGCGGGGAAGATAGAAGGGGAACGCG
Source organism: Limnephilus lunatus (assembly GCA_917563855.2). Lineage (NCBI taxonomy): Eukaryota > Metazoa > Arthropoda > Insecta > Trichoptera > Limnephilidae > Limnephilus > Limnephilus lunatus. The sequence continues at coordinate 93,229,128 of OU830596.1, read as the reverse complement.
GGAGGGGTAGGAGATGCCGGTGGGGAACGGGGACGCATGAGAAAGGACATGCAGGGAGAAACAATTTATTTCTTTGAATTCGGTATTGCAACGCATGCCGGCAACCAGCTAATAAATTCTTAAAACTAATAATTACGAATTGACAAAAGAATATTGACAATGACCGAGATGACTATTAAAATATATGTGACCTTGATTCTTGACATCTTCCGTAAGGTCATGGATGTTTTTTGTGTACGTATGCGTGCTGATGCCACCACATGAATGTGTTCGTGTATGTGCTGATGCAACCAACTGATGAAAAGCTTTGACAAATACATGGCAACACTGAAACAATAACAAAAAAATATTTCAAAGCTTGATAAACCTCATACTGTATCACAACCTTATGTTTCTTCTGGTGCCTTCTGCTGTCAGAGGGTTGGCTATCATCGAATCAGTCTTAAATTAGTCCAAAACAACTTAATGGAACTGCAGTCGTACTAGTCACTTTTAACCCATTAAATGCAACGTCTACGTCTACATCTTCGATCAATTTTTCAAATGAATCCTTAACTACGTACAGTATCGGTATTGGCCGTTTTGATTGTGAGCTCACTTTTCAAGGCTCATATTGGTTGAGATTGTGTGGTAGAAGGTTTCACTTCTGTGAACTGCACTCGATTTTTTATTTATGTATTATTTTATTATTAAGACATTTTTGCGACACTAGTCGATACATTGATTAGTGTTTAATTAGTGTTTAATCACACATAATTTGTTTGTGGGTTTCTAGCCAACGTTTCGAACATCATTACAGTGTCCATCGTCGGGGCAGATATGTAATGTGTAATAATTACACTGCCCTAATGAAGGTCACTGTAATACTCTCCGAAAAGTTGGCTGAAGAAGGAGGTAGCGCAACACGGCATAGCGCATCAAAAATAAATCACGATAATAATACTTTTGGCCGTGAAAATTTCAAATCACATATTAATGGCACATGATTATTTTAAATGATTAGATTCATCAATGCTTTGGAAAATATTTATATCTTAAACGATAAAATAAATACTGAAAATATTTTCTATTTATGGCTTACTAGCTGGGTTACCCGGCTTCGCTCAGGACAACATTTTGAGAGTGTTTTGGAATGCTACTCAATGATGTTCCCGTTCCCGAAAACATTCTACGAGGTACTCCGCCACTCCTTCCAGAACTTTCTAGAGCTCTATGGAACCTTCTAGAACTTTCCGAAAGACTGTTCTAGAAATTTCAAGAGGGCGAAACTTCCAGCCCTTAAATCTTCAAAAGCACGCCCTTTAGGGAAAAACGGGAACCGTCATCCTGAGGGGGGGATAGAGATCTACCACAACATATAACTCCCTTGATCGTACCGGGACTCTTTTATGAGTTTTAACGAGCCGCACGTTTTTTGGAATTTTTTTTATAATACATATTGATTATTATATTATTACAGTACTTTTGCCTGATTGTCACATCGTTACAAGAGTCAAAAGCCATACCTTGAAGGGATTACAATCAAAACGATATCTCCTATTACCTCTTTATTGACCCCTAACCTTTAGACCCTGAGGTCTTCCTAACATTGAACTGAATTAGAAAATGTACCAATCAAATGGAAAACTAATAAGCCATATTACGAGACAATATTATTATTGTTAATTTAAGCGAAAAGAAAGTCTCTCGAAGATGATTTTTTCGGTTTAGAAGGAGCATTTTGTGAGTGAAGGTTTATAAAGTGAGATATTCCTAGGTGGACAGGCCCTGAGGGAATTTTTCCTCAAGAACTCCTGTGTGGATCTAATTTAAATAAACAAAAATTTTAATAAAACAAAAACCGACTTTAAAAAATTCACTAAAAAGTTAAAAAATAATTTCGTATGATTGTTATTTTTGGAGTCGGTGTCAGCCAAGGTAACTACATACATAGGTAGTTATTTTTTTTTTTTTTTTATTTTTTTTTTTTATTGAGTAAATTTTTTACAATAAGTTTATTTTAATACAATATTACATATTTTATATACTCTCCTAGTAAAGCTATTGCTTGTGTTTAGGAGAGGACAACTTGATAATAACTTTCTTTTTTTTTTTTTCAAAACCTTATAACAAACTTAAGAACTTAACTTATGAATAGATTTAGACTTAATAACATATAAGATTATAAGGGTAATTAAACAAAATATATATAGGATGTACAAACTTGATGGAATAAATAGGATGTAACAAACATTAAGAACTTAACTTATGAATAGATTTAGACTTAATAACATATAAGATTATAAGGGTAATTAAACAAAATATATATAGGATGTACATAAAACCTTTGGAATAACAAACAGTCAAAAACATATATAATAAAAGTTAAAATTATATGGTGGGACTACCAAAATATGATTTAATTTTTTTTTTATATTTGTCGTAATTTTTTTCTGTTCGCATATCGGCGGGTAATTGATTAAATAATTTTATTCCTTTATATACATAGTGATTCTGTGCTGTTGTGGTTCGTATGGGTGGTATAGTTAGTCCACCAATAGAAGTATTCCTTATGCTAATATTTAGCAGAGGGGTAATATTTTTTTTAAATATATCTTTGTGTAGCTGAAGTAGTGCTATTTTTTCGTAAATTTTTGTAAGTGGTGGAACAGGGAATTCTTGGAATACGTTTATTGTTGGGTAGTAATACGGTTTTTTTAGGATAATTTTTATAAGAATTTTTTGAATTGTTTCGAGTGGGAGAAGGGATGATTTATATGCACCCCCCCAAGCTATGATTCCATATTGTAATACCGAGTGCGCAAGTGCAAAGTAAATTTCTTTTAATATATTTAATGTGATAGTATTTCTAAGTCTGAAAAATATATATATTAGTTTTCTCATTCTGTCTATTGTGGAGTTTATTTGATTTTTCCATTTAATGTTATTGTCGACAATTATTCCAAGATATTTTATTTGTTCTTTACTGCTAATATGTATACAATTTGAGTTACAGGGTGTGATTTTAAGTAGACAGTTTCTGTCGTGAACTTTAATGTTTACATTTATATTTGAAATATGTTCTGTTAGGCTCAGAGGTAGAAAATGAGTTTTTTCAACATTTAAAGAAAGTAAGTTTTTGTCAAACCATTGTTTAATGATATTTATTGCATTATTTGCCGATATTTCGGCTTCTTTCCAAGAGTTTTCTTCAATTGTTAATACTGTATCATCCGCATAAGATATAATCTTTCCGACGATTGGGAGTTCAAAAAGTTCATTTACATATAATAGAAATAGTATTGGGACCAGTACAGTTCCTTGTGGGATTCCAAAATTAATTTTTTCTATATCACTTAACTCGTTATTTATTTTCACTTTCTGTGTTCTTTGATATAAATAACTATTTATCCACGATTTTGCTTTGTCGGTTATTCCTATATTATTTAGTTTGTTGATTAATTTTGAGTGTGAAACACTGTCAAAAGCTTTACGGAGGTCAATGAATATACTTAAGCATTTTTTCCCTTTATCCAATGCTTTATAAATAACTCTAGTTAATTCCGCTATTGCGTCTTGTGTGCTCATTTTTTCTCTAAAACCATATTGACTAGGATTAATACATTTTTTATTTTCCACATAATCTACAATTTGTTTCTTTATTACTCTTTCGTATATTTTAGCTACATTGGATATTAACGATATTGGGCGGTAATTGTTTATTTCTTTCGAATCTCCGGATTTATACACAGGTGTTACAATGGCTTTTTTGTAATTTGATGGGAATATTCCATTTTCAATGCTTACATTAATTATATGAGTAATTGGTTTAGTTAGTGAGTTAGAACATTTTTTTAGGATTTCTGTAGTTACACCATCATATCCAGGTGCAGCACCATTTTTTAGTGATTTTATTATGTTTTCAATAGTTTCCTCCGTAATCGATTTAAAAACTGATAGATTGTTTTCACTTAGTTTATCTTCATGTATATCATCTGGTTGATAATTTTGATCAATTTTGTAAGCAAGTTTTTGTCCGACGTTTACGAAAAAATTATTATAGGTGAGATGTGGAGATCTTGGCTGACACCGACTCCATAAATAACAATCGTACGAAATTATTTTTTTACTTTTTAGTGCATTTTTTTAAGTCGTTTTTTGTTTTGTTAAAATTTTTGTTTATTTTTTGATTTTTAATGACGAGCGTGCGTAAAGAATTTTTACTTCAAAAAAAGAATCATCGAAATCTGTTGGCGTAATATTGAGTTATTCGTCCATTTGTCGCGCACATACTTATTGCAAATTTAAGACATATATGGTTTTCTCATAGATCCCATTGTCAGAACTGGACCAAATTAAAATGGGACCACACGTGAAGTACCAGCTTTCTAATAAAAAAGAATCATCAATATCGGTTCACCCAATCCAAAGTTCTGAGGGAACAAACATAATTTTAAAAAAAATACCGTCGAATTCATAACCTCCTCCTTTTCGAAGTCGTTTAAAAAGAAATAACTTCGAAATTTACACAAAGATAAAAAAATAACAACGTAAGGCAACCGGCAAAAAGCAAATTGATGAGCACAAATAAACCTACGATAGATGTATGTGGATAAATAAAGATGTGGGCTCCAGTACTTACCTTAGTAGTCCGAGGCTATTCGTGCTTTTCAGAACTCAGATCTTCAAATGAAATTCCTTTTATTTGACGCGCAGATTTTTAGTGAATTATTTTACCATCTCCTTGTTTTTATTTTGCCCGAGTTTTTGGTTATTTTGCAGAAACCACTGGTTTAATTCCTTACTTGATATAAATAATTTAAAAAAATATCAATTAATGGGGATTTTATCAAACGGGGTAAAATTATTTACTACACCATGGTATATTTGCACCCCGTTTCGTTTGAATATATATGTACCTATATGGCCGGATGAAAGACCAGCGTCAATATAAGAACGTTGCTGTAAATGGCATTAGCTTTAGTAACCGAATCTGAATAGCAAGTCATATTTTTAAACTGGCAACTGCCCCTTCTCCCTTCTCTCCACAACATTAACTCTTCATCACCACAAATGGAAACATCGTAGTTTCACTGGATCAGGCTGTCGAGTCCTTACCGCTGTAGATATCACATATATGGGAGCTAGAGGACATTTTTGATCTACTAATGGTCCAGAAAAGAAGTTCGTACCGATGGCTGTTTCCAACGGCATTTATCTCGGTAGTGCTGGGTATCTGCAGTCTTAGTTCCAGAAGAGATGTTGCATTACTGCCAATGGCTTATAAGCTTCTAAATGGTTTTATATCAGTACCAGATATTCTGGCTAAAATAGGATTTTATATCCCTGATAATTTCAGGCGAGGTCCCCAATACAGGCTTTTGATTCTTCTCAGGTGCAGAACTAACTTATCAATGGTGATGCCCCTAGTAAGACTCACTAGGTTATTTAACTGCTTCGCAAAAATGTGGATATTTTCCACGTGTCCTACAACGATTTTAAGCGTGACATATCACTTATGTTTTAACTGTATGTACCTTTGATGTGAATGTATTTATTATGTAATTTTCTTTATCGCTTTTGCAATGTATTGGTACGATTATTATCCTGTTTTTTTTTTTAATTAAATTTAATAGTATTTAATAAATAAAAATATTTTCAACCTATAGAGACGGTGTGCCTAGCGCGGCAAAGCGTGCTATGTAAATTCGTACTAAGGTGATACATTCTGTCATTTCGTCGCCGCTCTAGCAGCAATCTCCTTCCAACTACAGCCTGCAGACAATGTTCACGATAATAGATTAAATAATAAGATATCTAGACATTTCCATTCCGGAAATCTTCTCGTGATATATGCATTGTATTCCCTATTAGAGTCGTGCCGGTGAAAATAACATGGGAGAAGGTATTTTAGTACGTGGGATGTCCGCTCGGCGCTAACTAGAGACAGCGGCGACACGAGTCGTGCTGTCGGTAACACGAAATCTACATTACGGACCGACATCCATTTCTCCCGAACCGTCCACTCCTATTTTACCTTGACATTTTCTTATCGTTTTACTCCATAAATGAAAATTGGTGATAGATCAGTTGTAAACTCTCTTGACGTAATCAAAACGTATGTTAACTTCGATCTTCGTTGCCGAGCGATTAAGTTCCTCGGCTCTGGACACGGAGATCGCGGGCTTGAGGTGCACTTATAAGTGTTTTAATTTTGACACTGTAGTTGGTTTTTTGCTCGTTCGAGAATAATCGTTACTCTTACTCTATAAATAGCCCTGTTTTAAGACAAAATTATGTGTTGAAAATTGGCTTTAGCCGATTTAAAAGACCAGATCTGAAGAGCCAGTTTCAATCTTTCACATACCAATATCCTTTCTCCCATCTACGTTTTTTAGACTTAGCACATTCTTTAGACCCACAATCATAGGTACCGTAATGTTGATTTTTCCTATTTGACAGCTCGTAATAAAAAATAAAACGATATTTTCCTAGACAGCCACCACTTTGATCCGGAACCGGAACGTAACAAATTACGGATAAATAAAAGAGGATTTTGTTGCGCTCATTCATTAATGAGGCATTACTTAATCTAGTAAACAAACCCTCGATATAAACTAACTCCACCTGAACCACTTCAGTATGGAAAGTTGGAAAGCGAACTTTGTCTCACTAGAGAAAACGAAAAAAAAACAGGGTAAATATTCGGAACAAACTTCAACGGTTAATACGCACTTTTTTTGATAAAACCTTTAGCTTCATGTCATCATAATTTTAAAAAACATCCCAGGTTTTGAATGGTTTGAGGGCAAGGAAGGGTTTATCCTAGCGGGTTTGTGTAATTATGATTGATTGTTATGAAATAAATATTCCGTATTAACCGTTGACGTTTGTTCCGAAGAATTACCAAAAACAGTAGGGAAAGGAAAGAGCAAGTCACTTAAAATCCATTTATCATATGATGACGTTTTTACTGATTTAAAAAAAATGTTTGAATACCTTACAAGAGTCCTAGCTACTCCCGCCTGAAGCCAGTGAGACTGTGGCATCCCCAATTATCGGGGTGTGAGGCTGAAGGTAGTGGAGACGTTTGAATGAAGGTATGGTTGTCTTACACCAGGGCGATTCTAAGAGAATCTTCCACTCTGGAACGTACCGCAATAAACAATATGTATTTATGAATTAATTGTGAAATAACACAAATTAATCAAATAAAATTTATTTGCCAACGCCGGGATTCGATCTCGCGACCTTCGGATTGCGAGTATCATTCCGACGGTCGGTTGACAGAGAAACTCACAAAACACACAACTTTTTAATAAGGTCGTTCGGAGGTTAACTAACGAAGCTCTTAGAAGCGAAAGAAATCATATACGCGATCCATAACCTTAATTAATTCATCTTTGACGCCATCAATTTATTTAAATGAATGTGGTTCAAATGTGACTATCTTTAATGTCAAAAAGTACCTGCGAAGTACTAACGTAAATTTAAGTTATTATTTCAATTCTAAATTGTCAATTTATTAATATTATTTTCAATTTTTCGTAGCGGGTTGACATTTAGGTGTGTAAAATACCACCATTATACGAGCATGGGCCTGCGTGGTGGTCGAAAAACCCCAAATTATGTAACCATCAAAGCAATTTTTTTTTAAATCCCCCATTGTTGCCAGCGTCTATAGATTTTTTTTATGTATTCCCTGTCAATTTCAGTTCGGCTATCAACAGTGCAATCGTGCTCGGGATATCGATATAAAATTGTCGGAAGTTACGCCTATCGATCCGTTATTTTGGGTAGGAATCAAACGCTTTGCACCAACCACTATTAGGTATATTTTTACTGATAATACTCGTTAGGAGGCATCCATTAATTACGTGAGCAGTTTTTCTTCCAATCCAGACCCCCCCCCCCCTCGGTGAGATAAATTTGGGCCAATTTGTATATTTTTAAACGACTTTGAAAAGGGGGAGGTTATCAATTCGATGGTATTTTTTTTTTTTCAAATAATGTGAGATTTTGCTGGACCCCTCCTCCCCCCCGTTTGTGCTCACGTAATTAATGGATGCCCCCTATGTGATGGCCGTTACGAGCATCAATCCGCTTTAGATTGGTTCCCAATTATTATTATAACTCGTGTATTTTTTATTCGATTAACCTTTAAACGGGATTAAGGTAAACGTTAAATCTTTTTTTAAAATTATATTTATTTCCAATTAACGTATTTTTGGAATTAAAGTTGCTGTAATTAACAATGAATAGAAGAGCAGTAGTGGTTTATATATGTCGATGTTCAATTTATGCAATGAGGCAAATTATCAAACTCAATTAATTTTTCAATTTTTATAAGAAAAAAATTCTTTATATACTTCATTCCCATCAGTGAAATATGTCATATTAAAATAAGTTAACAATAATAATCTAAACGAAAATATAAAAGAGAACAAGACACAGAAAAACATAAAAAAGACAATGGCCGCAACTGGGACTCGAACCCAGTAAAATAATAAAATATGACGGTTTGATAGAAGGTGGCAATAGCGAAATTGGTTAACGCGCTCGTCCCGGTTAGACGGAGAGGTCTGAATTAATATAATCGTCTAGGCTGTATTAATTATTATTGTAATACCTACACGCTTGTAAACTGCACATCTCAATTCGTCACGTTTTGTTATGTAATTTTCAAAAACGTACTTAATTCAAAATAACGTTTTAAAGCAAAGGTTGGTACTCTGAAGTGTTATTAATGGTGTCTACCTGTCTATCTCGCTAATAATAGAACGGTATGTGTATGTTAAACATTAATGCAAATTTGCTAACGCTGGTTTTTTTCAAGTGTTTTAAGTGGCAAACATTTAAACATAGAAGCCTAGTTCACATATTGTTGATTGAGAAAAGATACGTTTGAGCCGTGACCTGTTCGCTTCAGGTCAATAATCAAAATCATGCAAAATGATTCTATTTGTTTGGAAATTGGCCAGCGAAATTACTATGGGAAATACTCGTTAATCAAATGCTCATCTGCTCGACAAAATAATAGCACGTCTGAAAACAGGTTATCAGCAATTTTTTATAGCTTTTCTCACATTGAACTCGTAATCTTCATAATAAAGCGTCCTTAAGAATGAGGACCGTATTAATATTTATTGTTTTCTTTAACAGGGGCGTTCCGTATTATTTATTTAATTTTTCTTCACAATAAACATTCATTATTTATCGTCTAATTAATAACCCTACTAGGGCTCGCCTATGTCGGCGTTAATAATTTCACAATTTAATCAAAGTAACGCACATAAAAATCATTGGAAAAAAATATATTTTAATTAAGAACAAAGATCTAAAGACAGATCAAACAAAATGTTATTTTTCATCGTGTTATTATTTCATACCATTTTCAACAATAGAGAAAATCGAAATCAAAGTCAAAATAACAAAATCAAAAGCAAACATTCATAAGCAATATTATATAAATATTAAGTTCTAATTTCCTGCAACCCGGGCGTTTATTAAGATAAAATAATCTTAAAAAGCAACCCGGCTCACTAGGCGATATCTGTTCTGAGACGGGTAATACAAAAATTTAAATATTATGAAAAGTGAAAAAGTAGTACCAAAAAATGAACACATAATAAACATGATAATACAATATATATAAATCAAGAGCAAAAAGAGACTGAAGAATGGAAAATATATCCTTAGAAGATAAATGTGAACAAACATACATATGTATACCTTCAAATGCACGTATATGTATATACATATATACACACATACTGGTTGGCTACGTCTGGAGATTTAGGAGGCATGCCCGGGTTCGTGGGGTGAGGCTGAGGGAGATTATTTTACTCAGGGCCTCTTGTGTGCAGTCAATTAAAAAACCTATACCCGCCTACAAAGTGATTATTTTTCATTAAATTAAAATAAATTTGCTTTGATTTGTTTTCATTGTTTACCGACGCAAAATCCTTTCTAACTAGACCGTTTGGGATTTCATCTATCTTTAAATTTGTTTGATACGTTCGCTTTCCGAACCCGTCAGAGTTCGCATGATCGTGGTTCTTACCACGAGCTGTCAAATCGGAATAATAAATATTATGGCATTTAATGGCATAAAGAAATTCTTAAAAAAAATTCATTGAGGCGACGACATTTCTTTGGAAAAAATGTAATATTTCTTTTTTGAAATAAAATAAATATTACCAAAAATATGTAAGGTTTAAACTGTGTTTTTTTTTTTTTAATTTAAAAAAAAATAATTTCAAATAATAAATAGTAGGTCAAATAACATTACTGTTTTTGGTTAATTACTTGAATGCCAATGAAGGTTTTTAGCTATTGGAATAAATATGGCACACGTTACAAAAATGGTTATCGTGTACAGTCCAGTAATTTTATAGGCATAGTTGCCAGATCTTATCCAAATTGATGCACGTTGGAAACGTAATTTCATTTTTAACCTCCAGTCTTAATTATGTCACGACCTGACCACCTTACCACCCATCTCTTATTTATTTTTTTGGTCCAAAATTTATACCTGGCATGTACAAATAATCGATGATCTTCTTTTCTAGAATAGTCACCTACTGGCGGAGGTCGGCGACGGTCATCGTGAAAGTGTCAGGGACTGCTGCAGCACGAATGGGCGAAGGGGGTTTAAGGGGGCATGTACGGTCAATTTGATGAAACAATAATATATGTTTCGTCCTCCTACTACTTCGTGTACTCTACGTATTTTCTTAACTTTTCCCGCATTTTTTTTTTCAATACATTTTACATTAAGCACAATTTTTTTTCTCCACTACCATACTAGGCTCATGCCCGTATCATGGTAGTCCTGAATAAGATATCTTATCTTAATATATAAAACAAAGTCGGGTTAGTTACACCATTTATAACTCAAGAACGGCTGGATCGATTTGTATGATCTTTGATTTGTTGGCTTTGTTCCCCCCCCCCCCCCCCCCCCTAATAGCAGAATAGCTTTTAAAACATCTGTAAAATTCACAAAAAAAATTATGAACAACATTCTTTTCCTCGTACATTTTGTATGGAACGAATTCACATCTTTTGAAAGAGCTGCAGCAATATTGTGGTAAATATAATATTGAATAGTGAATGAATTCCAAAAATTCAAAAACGTCAAATGTCAGTGCGCTGATTGTTTTGCTTTTGTACTTAAACATATAATGCTGCCCCTCTTTCTTACACCCTAAATGTCAACAGTCGGAAATGATGTAAACGTTGAACGTATGTCTGCACCCCTCCAAAGGAAAAATACAATAATTATAATAAATCTCCCTCACACGTATAAAGAAAATGATACGCAATTGGAAAAGTAAGAAAATCACAAAAATTAAGATCCGTATACAACTACTGATACTGACAAAAACAAAACACGGACAATTGCGCATTGATAATTACTTCATTAATTTAATAAAAAATAATTATGAAGAAAATTCCTTTCCTCATACATTTTGTATGGAACGAATTCTCATCTTTTGAAGGAGCTGCAGGAATATTGTGATAAATATAATATTGAATAGTGAATGAATTCCAAAAATTCAAAAACGTCAAATGTCAGTGCGCTGATTGTTTTGCTTTTGTACTTAAATATATAATGCTGCCCCTCTTTCTTACACACTAAATGTCAACAGTCGAAAATGAGATAAACGTTGAACGTATGTATGCACCCCTCCAAAGGAAAAATACAATAATTATAATAAATCTCCCTCACACGTATAAAGAAAATTAAACGCTTTTCCCGTAAGTAAGTGAAAAAGTAAGAGAATCACAAAAAATATAAATCCATACACAACGCCATCTCTGATACTGACAAAAACAAAACACGGGAAGTTGGGCATCGTTAATTGCTTCATTGTGTAATTTTTAACTTAATAATAAAACTGAATTTAATTAAGCTAATAAGTCCTGGAAGAAGGAGAACCTCATGGCTGAAAAACCTGAGGCCAGTCTACCTTTGAGCTATTTCGGGCCGCAGTAAACAAAGTCCGCATCGCCAACGTGATCGCTAACGTCCGTTGAACGGATAGGGCATAAGAAAAAGAAGAATAAGTTTACACAACAGTTATTGATTCTGAGGCGGTACGAAGTTTGCCGAGTTAGCTAGTGATATAATATCTGGAATAAGAAATATAAAAAACAAAAATAAAAGTAATATTTAAAAAAAACAAAAAACATACATAAACCACAGTGAAATTTTAAATTAATCTGAGTCTCTCTCTCTGGTTTCAATCCTGGGATTGGTTTGCAGCAATTTCCTCTTATTTTCTCTTCCATTCTTCCCTGTCTTGTGCGGCTCTTTTGAATTCTGCATATGATGAGCAGCGCACGTCCACCAGCAGGTCGTCCAGGTACTCTCGGCGTGGGCGTCCCCTAGAGTTTGTCCCCTCGGTCATACCCTCAAATAAATATATAATCTGAGTAATGAAAAGAAAATAAACAAAAACAAAAAATAAATTAAAATATTGAAATATATTAAAAAGGAAACATTAAAATTCATGTAAAAATGTACCTATTATTAGATTTCCATTTCGAAAGAATTCAAAATCACAGATTTATTGTATAGAGCTGTGAAGAGCTTTCAAGAAATACCGACCAATATAAAAGATGAGGAAAACAATTTTTTTTAAATTCATTTTACCTTTGAAAATAGCTCGCCCCATTTCAAATATCCAATTTTGTACACGGATAGTTGATATGGAAATAGAATTATTTGATTTTATATTATCTGACCATATTATGCAATGTACATGTTAGGAGCGATGAACAAGAATCGTTATTGAACCAATGTGGTTCTAGTTTTAAGGACTACGCGTCCCAAGTTTGATGAAAAGTAGGTACTCGATCAGGGTCGCCGTATCAGCCGTATCAATGATACGGGGCCCCCGGGCTACAGGGGCCCCTAAAAATAATATCAAAAATTAGTAAAATTGTATCCACATTTGTCACTTAATCTCGTGCTTCCCAGGAAAAAAAATATAAAAAAACTGTCATACGTGCCAACAGAGTTTCCACTTTAGAAATGACCAAAGTAAAAAAAAAAACAATCTTTTTTTCCCGGGTTAAGCGTGCGCCCAAAAGTTGGCAACATCCTACATCGGTTATTGACGGACTCCCCCGTTTATAATGACAAACCACGGAGAGCAATATCCAACGTTATTTATTACGTTGTATACAATACAAACTTCTTCTTCTTCTGATTATTTATTGGTTAATTAGTTAAAAGGATGAGTGAAAGGAAAATAGATTATCCCAGTGTAGCCATGAAAAGAAAAAGTAAACAGAAAAGGGAGTATATAGGTTATAAAAAAATGCCCAAAATTTCTTCAATTTTTCAGCAATCAGCTTCTGCGAGTGATTTAGATTGCAATGGTAAGTACTACCTATTTATCTACCACCGAAGGGTGAATTTTGTTTTTTGAAAGAACAATGGCAACTTTCAATACATGAAAATACCTGATCACAGATTGTACCGAGCAATAATAAGGGCCTCCAACTAATTTTGATACAGGACCCCTCCAAGGCACGCTACGCCACTGTACTTGATGTTGTTGAGCCACCAGTGGGTTATTTTTCCGGGCCGATTTTGGAGACAATGGTTGATGGAGACATTCTTATATCTCCAGCAGGACTCTCTTCACTTATCGCCTTTTTTTACATTAACTCCACACAGGAGGCCCTGAGGAAAATAATATCCCTCAGGGCCTATGTCATCTGAGAAGCTGTGTGGAGGGTCTTTTTGAGGAGAGGAAGGAATGAACATTGGTCTTGAATATACCCATTTTGCAGGAAGGAGGCCGGCAAATCGTTCCACAGCCGAGCTGTTGAACACAAGAACGAGTTGAAGAAGCGATCCGTTCTCATGTGACAAATGTCAACCGTGTACATATGTTGGAAACGCGTTTGGCGTGTTTCCCGACTATGCACCGGTGCCAAAGGGATCAATGACGCTAGTTCCTCGGAGCATCATCTATTGAAATACCGGTAGAACCGGGATAGCATTCCCACCCGACGCCTGTGCTCTAAAAATTGCAATCTGTCTGTTAAGATAGGAGAATCTATCAAATGGACCGCCCGTTTCTGCACAGAGTCGAGGGTATTTTTTAGGTGTTTTAGAGCTCCGGACCAGAAGTGGCTGTCAAATTCAACCGTGCGGCGCACTTGTGATTTGAATAGGGTTAGCAGTTGTGTAGGTACTATTAAATTATCTGCGTGCCCTGTACAGTACGTCCAGTTTTTGAGAGGCTATCTTTACTCTGTCCTCGATGGAGCCCCCATATCTGAGCTGGTCACTTAGAGTTACACCAATCATATTAATGGAGGGCCTATTCGGAAGAATGCTTCCCTTGAAGGAGACTAGATTTTCATTTCGATCCATTTTAGACGTAATCACACAAGATTGGGTCCATGAAACATTAAATTCAACGAGATTATTTTTACACCAAGAGAAAATTCTACTCTACTATTCGGTATTCGAACCTATGAAAAATGCCTACCTACATACCTATGGCATATGCCTACATATGACATAGGCGAATTTTCTACCTATTGTGAAATTGCGAGTATTTATTTGTTTATTTAGTGAAATCTCCCTTCGAGACTGATTTTGAAATGTTCTCTCAGTAACATATTTTATTTAAAATTGTTAATAACTTGACTGATCAGTTCGTTACAAATTACCTTACAATTTCAACAATACAGGTTCAAACGCTGAATTAAACTTAATAATGATCGTCAGGCATATACCTACCTACTTGTTAATAAATATGTTGTTGATGAAGCGATAAATATTGAAAGAATATCAACATACAAACATTATTTAATTAAAACTGTTTGTCAGAGCTTTTCAGTTAGATTAGAATCAAACACTTTGAGTGAGTATATTCATTAACATACACGTCACTTACGGGATTTTTAATTTATTTTATTATGTTATGAAGTTATTTATGAACTTTAATGTATATTTTGAATACATATGTACCCATGGTGTATTTTTGTTCTTCATACTTGTACTTTAAATAGCTCATTTTTTTTACTTTTATGTTGTTACTACAATACTTATTTTTAAATTTTATGTCATTTTTCATATAACTCTCTTGCACTTCCCACTTGTATTTTTCTCGTTTATGTTTTATATATTTTTTTATACTTTAATTTTTCTTATCTATTTTATTCTATACATATTCCAAATTTTGTAATTAATAAATAAACAATTAAACGCATGTATTAGTCGATTCATTTTACATAAAACTATTGGATTTACTCCCAATTCAATATTTAAGTGAATTCTGTAATTTTATACCGCGGCCCACCATTAAAATAATGATTCGTATTATTATTATTAAAAAATGGTACGTGTACTTACGCATTTTTAGATTGGTTAGTGTATCATCAAATTTAATGTTCACACATACACACAAGTGTATTAAATTTACCATAAAACTATGCCGTTTTGTTCACACGCTTTTGCAAAGAGCCTTGGAACGGTAGCGTTTAGAAATTACTTGTAATTATGATCGTATAATCGTTAAAACATTTTTATTGATTTTAATCTCGAATAAGGAAGTCGAAACTGGAACTTCGCATTTCGTCGTCAACTGTTCGGGTTTTGTTTTGCAATATACAGCGTGTTATTAGAGGAAACACAAGGTAAAATTCTGAATAACGGTCTGGACTCGCCAGAGCTTACCAATTATCCAATAAATGGTTCTAGAGGCGGCGGTACCCATACCGGCCTCCCAAATTGATTTAGTATTTACCTATTGTTCCTTATGTTGCGTTTCCATGCTTGTCAAGGCTCGGCAAGCCTCCACAAGCTCCAAACGTACACAAATCTCGCTTGGCATTTGGAAGCCGTTTACACGCTTGTGACTGCGTCAGTACGCTACCAACACCCAAGCGTGGCGGACGCCGAACTTGTTTCGGCTATTGCGTTTAGTTCAACATACTTTTATTTGAAATACAAGCAAAGTATAAAAAAAAAACAATATAATATTGTCTTGTATTATAAAAAAAAGTTATTCCAACAAAAATCATATGTTTTTTTATTTTAATAAATCATCAATAAAAGATTATTTATTTATATTGACTTTTTAGGTAAATCCAATAAATTAAATTAGTGCATTCAAATTATGTACTTATACATTTTAATAAGTCAGGCATGCCTCTTACGTCATACATATGTCTCGTAATGTTAATTATCGATATACCGCAGAGAGCAAAAACGGTGTGCATTCGCCGTCGGTTCGGAAATTGCACTGAGCGTTTGCCGAAGCTTGCCGCTGGATCCGACCCCGACTGGATCGGCGGCAAGCTCTTGCAAGCCTACGCAAACCCTACGCAACCCTACGCAAGCCAAGACAAACGACCTGTTTCTACGTTGGCGTTTGTGGAGGCTTGCGTAGGCTTGGCAAGCGTGGAAACGGGGCTTTAGATTATCTTAAAACTTTGGTGTTGTCCAAAATATAAATAACCTTAACTTAATTATTTTAAAGCATATTATAAATTTACTCGTAAGACTTTCGGTCTGAATATTGTGTTTGTCACATGCAACAATATCTATGTACTCGTATTTGAACGACTAAATTCTTTGATTTTCGGTCGATTTGACAGCAGCCATTAAAAAATGTTTTATTTGTTTCTCATTAAATAAAATAACCTATCTCAAATTGACATTTTAATATCTCGATAAAGCGTCGTAAGTATGTAAGTAAAGCAAATGTAACTTATCAAAGTAGTTTAATGCGTTTATGCGTTCCCATAATGTGTTAAGATTTAATCATGTTTACGATCATTATTTGCCATCAAACAACCATAAAAGCCACACTGACGAGGTGATGATTTAAGCGTGACTTACTTGTCCTACTTAAAACATTGAAAAAACCTTTGAGATCGCATAGCCGATAAAAGAATTTTTGAAGACATGTTAATTTGGTAACCCAAATTATAAGATAATAAAGGCCATTAAACATTTTGGTGTTTCATGATTTTAGAGGCAACTTGAACAAATATTAAAGAAAAAATATTTAAATAAAAAAATTTATATTTATTCTAAAAATATGATGAAAAACAAAAAATAAAAAATTAGTAAAATAGAAAATTTTTATCGGTGTAAACTTAAAATATAAATTACCTATTTACGTAGGAACAAAAGTTTGTCGTTTATATATTAAAATTACTACCCCAAAAATTCATTTTTAACAATGTTTTTTTAAAAAAAAAATTTTATTCTTTGTCATGTTTTTTAATAAATATAATATTTTTTTTATTGTTGTTCATATACTCACAAATAATTGTTCAATTTGCTTAAAAAATCATGAGACACAATTTTTTAATAGCCTATATCATATAATTTAAAGCAAAAATAAATAAAGTCTCACATCCGTACTAGATATTTGACATACCGTTAAATTACAAAAATTATTTTTCAGATCGGTTTGGTATTTTGAACTCAAATCCAAAATTAAGGTTTGTATGAAACCGGCCGAAACGAGCCGCGCGAACGTTTCACTTAATTGACTTATTCCCAATTGATGACTCAAGGGACTCTTTTTTGTGCAAAATGAAGTAGGTATTTTTGTGGTATCTAATAATTGAACTTGGCTTAAACATAACTAGAATTATATTATTCATAATTTTTCAAATATTTTTCGGAATCCTAATATCTTTAGCATTTAGGTGATATAAGAACACTGATGCTGGGTGAGATTAAATATGAACATATTTAAATGCCTTTTTTCCTCTTTTCATCTCTTTGCTATCTTCTCACAAAATTAAACTAGAGAGACCATTATCGGTGCACTCGTGATTAACAACCATAATCACAGTTTGAAGATTACATCTCCTAAGGTTGATTATGTGAGTTTTGTCCGGACCCACAATCCGCATTTACCAAATGCCAAGCCTTACCGAATATTGAAAATTACACACACATTATGTTGTACACGGTGCTTTAATTCTAATGGGATTATCTGCGATGTGTGAAGAGGCGTTAATAATGATCTTAAGAAATGTAACCTGTAATCATTGTACACCGCAAAATCGCAAATTCACGAAATGCTCAACCTTTTTTTGTGTGATTTTTAGGAACGACGAGGTTTACACAACGATTTTTTTAAATAGGTCCACACATATTGACTGAAATCTAATACCTTTTTAAAAACTAAACTTACATTATTCATATCATGTTTAGTGGAGGTCGACCTATCTTTCTGTATTATTTTTTTGGTAATATTATCAGGCAAACTTCCGTAAATCTAACCTAAACATTACATACTTATTTGGAATATCAAATTAACAAATATCTGACTTAAAAATCCCTAAGTAAATAAAAATTTCGTCCTTTGAAATGCTGTGTGGTCTTTTTGGTAGGCAGGCGCATCCACTACCAAGACCTAAACACCTCACCCGATGTGCCTGGGTCATTTGGGGTGACCTGTGGCAGTGGTGTCGGCTAGCCAATGGATTCTTCCCGTGGCGGCTGTTCCCATAATCAGTTACGACCTCCGTGGTCACGCGGTTAAGATCCTCGACTACGAAAATAAAGGTTTCGAGTTCGAATCCCGGCAAGCGCTAATTTATGTTATGATATTTCGCATTTAATTGATTCAAAATAATATACAGGATGTCCGGTAAGTGTAGACAACCTTTTAACGGCGAATGGGGAACCCCAACGCGCCGTTCGGAAAATGGAATAGTATCATATTCGGTGAAAGGTTTCAGGTAAATTGGACTCTTTTTAAATTTTCTGATAAATAGAAAAAAGGAAGAAAATTAAAATTAAAAAATATATATATTTAATGGTCAAGCTATCATAAATACAATATTGTTATTGAATTACTACTTTTTTTTTGTTTAAGAATAAAATTGTTAATTCATATTTTGAACAATTTTTCTCCTAAATTTGAGTTCTTGTGGTAGATGAAAATTTTTTTGATGGGGTCTTGGTGGCCATTAAATTCATTTAATGGAGGTTCGAAAAAGGTAAGTACACATCACAAATGCTATTTATTTTTTTAAGCACAGATTACTACTTTTATTTTAGCTGAAGTCCCCGTGAAGTGAGTGTGCTTAATTAATAGTCAGACAGTAAATTTCCTCTCATTTAGAAGGAGAAGTATGCAAAATTTTATCAAAAAGTATTAAGGTGAAGTTATACGTGAAATCCTATTTAGGTACTATTTAGATTAATCTTTACGACGAATTGTCTTACAGTGTGAACATCAAAAAATATGCTAAGGATAAATTGAAGCTTTAACCAGGTTTTCTATGTAATGGAATTACAATAAAATTTTTATATTCATAACCAAAAAAATAAGCGTAAACCACTAAAAAAAATGTTGTTTTTATGACTTTACTATGAAGTAATACTAGAAACATTTTTTATAAAAATACCCCTTTATGGCTAAGACCATTTTTGAGGTTTTCTATGTTCTAAATTTTTTTAACTCTAATAAAATTTTGAACAAAATAAATAAAAAACACTTTTTCGCTTACTTGCCTCGCGCAAATAAGACGCTAGATTGCAAATTTTGCAGGCACGAGAATCGAAATATTTCTAGCGTTTATATTCCTCTTAATTCTGCTTTGGGGGATGGAAAAGGGGGATGGGAAAGGGGGCGGGGTTTTTTTCTAATCTTGTATGAACAGTTAACTTTTTCTTGTTTTGAAGGTCAAGTGTGCAAAATTTCATCAATGATGGAATAAAACTGTAGATTTGTATAAAAATAATAATTTTACATCGCTCGCCCACCATAAACATTTTTGTTTATATAAATGGAAAAGAAGTTATTGTTGCAGAACTATTTTTAATTCAAAATCAACTAATAAAAAGAAATAATTATATCTACGAAGTATTTAAAAAATATAAACCAGGTATATCTATCCCACGTTACGTGCTTTCAAACCCTACAACCTAGAGATCATAAATGTATCAAACCACCCATCTAGAGATTATGCCGCAAGAAAATTGAATTAAATTTTCAAGAAACACCAAATACTTCATGCTCACATCAGCCGATAGTATTCACGCAAAAAAAGCAAAGACAAAAAACAGTAAATTCCAGGTGCAAATTACAACTGTAATCATTCCTTCTGGAAACTGGCGCCTCTCGGTCCTAAACCAGACACCATCAACAGAGTTAAGAATTGAAAATGGTAACTACCAATTAATTCGGAATGAAGCCCATTAAATTCAATAGAATGAATTTATTTTATAAAATCGTGACAACGTGATACTACATGCTTTTTTAGTAAAATCTTGCGATATTAGGATTGTATCAAGCACACAGAGCTGGACCGACCAATGCACGAGAAAAAGGGATGAATGTTATATTTATTCGTGAAACAAAGGAACAACTTTGTTTATAATTTTGATACAAGTATTTGTTTATTTTATTAAAACCGACCAGTTTCGCGCAACACAAACATCTTTTGGGTACAAATTAAACTATTAATAAATACATTGTGTTTGATCACATATACCTACATATAGATTGAAATAAAATATAAAGAACTTTATCACAGTTTTCATTGGATGTAGGATACTAGGCATCTAGAGAAATTTTTTCTAGAACCTCAGTGTCCTTGTTTCCACACCGTTTACAAATATGGGAAAATCAGCACCCGGACGAGCCTTATCTTGAGGTGATTATTTTTTAAACATTTTTTTAAATGCGAATACTGCACAAGAATTCCAACTGCTCCCGTCTGCAGCCAGTGAGACTCTGGCATCCCCGATTGGGCTATGTTGTGAGGCTGAAGGTAGTGGGAAGAAGAAGGGAGAGAAAGGAGATGTGGGAGAGGGAGGTGAAGAAGTACCTGGCTATTCAGATCTGGTCACCAAACACGGCTAAAAGCCATTTCAAGCAACGTTTCAAATCTGGATGGTGGTCTTACACCAGGGCGATACTGAGAGTATCTTCCACTCTGGAATGTGCCGCAAATATACTGCATATTATGTTTAATTAATTAATTGTGAAATAACACAAATTAATAATTTCGTTGATGATTCGTTGTTAATAAGACCACAATGTATGCACTAACCTCATAGTATGCTTCATAGTGGGACTTCTAGGTCTGCAAGCCAGTCTGGAGCCTCACCACACTACAACAATCCCAATGTGGACCCAATCAATCCCTGTAGGGAATTAATGGAGCGGGATTTCGTTGACCACATCATCGGTGGTCCGCACCGCATTCACACTTTAAGGCCTCACCTTTGTACATGTGGGCACAGTGGCTGTGGGAGCACCTAATCCTATTGATGCAGGACCATAATTTACGAGGCAGTGAGAACCTAGATGGACTCTATTACCCACGTCAGCCGATTGCCGTTCAAATTTCCACCTAAGTTCTAGAGTGAGCAGTAATCGGAAGACCCTTTCTCCTTCCATTAAGAGGGGTTTTCGGGACTTCAGACAACATGCAGGGTAAGAAATGACATCATCGTGCAAAGATATTGCGTTATTTTGCATCGCTTTTTTGTTTTCCCTCGGTGTATAATTATTGGGAACAAGTACGTAAAAAATAAAAGTATTTTTTCATATTATATAACACCGACCAAACCATCAATGCCTTCAGGTATATTGAAATTGATTTTATCAATTCCTAAATCCAGCCCCTTTCTGCAATAAGATTTTATGCACGTATATCACCCAGGGAACTGTTTATTGAGTCATTAAAATACTTGCATAGTGTTGTAACTATTTAATGATTTTGATGGACTATCTTTAGTCTGTCCCAAAAATAATTAAACGTAAAATAAGTATTGGTTTTACACAGATTCCTCGATCACGAAGAATTTGTCAGCTGCAACAAAATAAGTTACGATAAACCTAATTAAAATACAGCCTTTAAATATATTTTATGATAAATAGTTGCAGCAACAAAGGCAGTTTCATTCCCATGATTAACCAAGGAAAGTTATCGTGATGTGAAACACTTAGTAATAGTTACATGTTGTTGCATCGCTCTGTTTACACCCTATAGCGATGTAAATGCTATTTATCAAATATTAATGGCCTCCTTGGCTTAGCGGTAAGTGTGCCAACTATGCGAAATGCATATTTGGATGGAATTTTTAAGAACTACGTAAAATGATATCTCGTAGAAACTATTTAGTATTACCAGCAGAACTTGTTTATAAATAAACTGTTTTTATTAATTTAATAATAAAATTATTGAATATATAAAATAAATAAAAAAAAAAAAAAAAAAAAAAAAAAAAAAAAAAAAAAAACTATTTAGTACATTCAGAAATGAATGTACAAGCATAACTTCCGAACGACCACACCAAATTGGATAATTCTTTTTTGTGTTCGTTATTGTCAGGACAAGAATTGTATAAAACTACTGGTGAGTTCTGGTATTTTGAAATTTGTATAAAAAGTTTGAAAACCGAATGTATCGAGAATGAATGTATGGAATTCGGGAAGGGGGAGGAGGAGGGGAACGCAGGAGGGGTTAGGGGAATCTGGGAGGGGTGACGGGAACTCGGGAGGGGGGTTCGCGGGACGGGGGAAGGGGGGGCGTGGGAAGGTGGAGGAGGCGGAGTGGGAACGAGACGAATGGGAAAGGACATGCAGGGAGAAACAATTTCTTTATTAAATGGTATAGCAACGCATGCCAGGTACCAGCTAATCATAAATAAATGTTGCCATAGAGTTTGGCGGTGTTGTGTGTCCAGAAGGGATTTCTAAGCGCTCCTACGTTTTATATATAAATTATGTGGCATGCTTCTAAAAGGGCCAATACCATTTTTTTTAAATTTTATGAGTTCTATGTAGAAATTTACTCTTTTCAGTAAGTTTTCATTTTAAGAAAAACTATTTTCTAGTGTAACATTGACCCCGAAAATCAAAAAAAAACTTTAACGAAATTAATTCTTAAGAATCTTACTAATATTATAAATGCGAAAGTTTGTATGGATGGACCTTACTCTTTCACGCAATAAATACCGAATGGAATATAAAAATTCTTACACTAATCGAAAGCTACATTATTCGCGAGTAACATAGGTAGTAATATATTAGTAAGCTCCGGCGTTATGATTTAGCTGTGGCGTTATGAAATTATTTATTATACGTTTATTGGCAAAGCGTGTTGCTAAGTAAATGTTTGACATAAGCTCTCATTTTATTATTTATTTAGGTTACTATGGAGATTTCTTTGATAGCGAAAATTCAAATATGAGTGTTCTAATATGAATATTTTATGTAGGTAGATACAAATATAAAATAGGTACTAATCTACATTTTGACCTAAGCCAACAGCTATACAAATATTATGAATGCGAAACGGAGCGTATTTGATTGTTGATTGATTGGGGGAGAGGGAGCGGTAGTGCGGGGGAGAGGGGGGGGGCGAATATGCGAGCGAAACCGGGGGCAAAAGCTAGTAATAAGTAAATATAATTTTAGAAGTAAGCCAAAGAATTTTAGCTAGTTTTTGGAATCAACATCAACGGAAAAACCATTTTGCATTGTACAAAATGATGTAAGATAATAAATTATTTTGGGTCTCCAGCCCAGCAGTAGCTTCCATCATCAATAATTTCTGTAAATTATGAAAGTTACTCCTTTTAGAAAGGAAAGTATGGTACTTTGTTTGGATTAACTTCTTAACTCAACTGTAATAAAATTCCTATTACAATGCTCCATTTCGTTTATATGAGGTCAACACAATGCCTCTCGTATAATTTTTTTTGCAAATTCCATTTCACGCAAAAATTGAGACAACAATCATATTTGTAACATTAGGTTCAAGGCTTTGCACTGAATTTAGTCCACACGTGTTCGCCACATTGCGAATTTCACCAATTATTGCGAATGGTGTAATTTTTGTTGAATTTGTTATAATTTTTTTGCAATATTTAAACACGACAGGCCCTGAGGAAAAAATCCCTACGGGTCTATGTCATCTTTGGGGATGAATAATGAGGTGGGTAAGAATCTGGGGGTCAATGTGATCAGAAGTGACGAACACATGAATCCATCCCTCCCAATGCGGTACTAGGTGATGGACCAAGAGAGTTGGGCTGGTGAGTTCAAAAGGTCTCCCTCAACCATTCTCTTCCGATCCGACCCGCCATGCAGAAGGTGTGCAAAAGCATCCGTCGCCATAACCTAGATAAACCTCACCCCATAACCATGGGTACTCTTGCTAAATTACCAAACGTAGCTAACCACTTGGGCTGACATTAGGGGTGTTTGTTATCGAATAAATGGTTCCGGGGTGTCGGTATCCATACAAACCTCCCAAATCAGGGTTGTCCAGAACAAGCTATAGTATTCTAAAGATACTGCTGCAACAGTATACTAAACATCAACTTTATAAGATACTAGCAGACCCGGACATACGTTGCTGTGGCTAACATAACACAACACTACGCCATTACGCAACCTTTATAACCACGCTGTCCGCTCCCGCTTGGCCAGATTGCCAGATATATTATATATTTCAACCAGTTTACACAAACCTTGACAAATTATTTACCTAAAAACCTTCCTCATGAATCACTCTGTCTATTGGTGAAAACCGCATGAAAATCCGTTGCGAACTTTAAATGATCTAAGCGCACAGAGAGCGTGAGCGACTTCATTTTATACTACGTAAAGAAAATGGCACAAGCCACTAGATAACTTTGCAATACTGGGAAGTTTTAGAATTCTATTTAGATCCTAAGTAACATATCTTACAAGAGAACTGAGAATAACAATTCGGAGAGATGCTGTTCGATAGGCAGATGAGACGGTTAGTAGAGGCAAGATGCAACTATTGGCAAAGGAGAGATGACGCTTGAGATAAAACAGGAAAGAAAGGCGCTCTTAGAAGAGCAACATTATCAATTGTGCTGTCGCTTCGTGTGAAAGATTACTTATTCCGTGCTGCGAGGCGATCGCATTACATACTGATGCTGGTACATAGCATGGTATTACAGTATTGGTTGAGTTATGCGATTCTCTCCTAGTCAATTAAGTTTTTTTGTTTTTATTATTTATTAAGGATTCCCCTTATAAAACCCCTCAGGAAGTAGGCCTATTTTGACAGGAGGTCAACATATTTCTACTTTTAATAAAATCCAAATAAATGGAATATTTCTGAATATATCCGAAAACTAAAAACTGTTTTTGAAAGGTGATAAAATTCGTTTCAAAAATGTTTTATTGGAATTAAAAATATTATTTTAGAAATATTATAATTTTTAATACAAACATAAGAAGTTTTAAAAATGATTCATCTTACGTTTTTTCTATCTAAAATTACTGATAACGAAACAAAAGAAAAACACGTACGTTTTATATTAAAGAGAATGCTTTGTAATTTTTGTATTTTTATGCTGGTGTATAGGGTATATAGGTTATGTATTAGACTTATTATTTAAAATGGCACCATTTAAGACCTGATTATTATTTATGTCATATTTCTATTTATAAATTATCAATATTATCCTCAAACATTAATTCACATTTTTATGGTTGCTATTTTTTTGTATATCATCATAGGACCAAATATATTTAAAGTAATTACCATCATCTAACAAATAATTGCCAAAGTTGCCCCTAAATTCATAAAACGCCAATTCTTCGGCCTAGTGGCAAAGTCCACTAAGTCACGTTTTTTCATGAAATGACTTAAGTATGAGGTATTATGTAAAGAATCGTCCTGTTTCTACTGGCATACTCCATTAAGTCGTATAATTAATCGTTTTTGATTTAGAAATGTTTTTAAATTAACCATAAGTCATAGATCCAATATTATTGACAAGCAAAACACATTTAGTCAAACATTATACTCTAAATGTCAATAATACATCAATTTAGACCGTTAAAATGCAAGCAAAATACACTAAGTCAGCTTTAAAATAATCTAAGAGGCATTTCGCGGCATTAATTTTAACAATTTAATAGTAATCTTAACAAGCAAAGTACACTAAGTCATTATTGACTGGTAAAACCCACTAAGTCCGGCTCATTTTTTTGTAAATCTTTGATTAAAGGTTGCTGTTATTGCTTTTAACTAATATTTTGTATTGATAAGATACTTAAGGGTTCATTCTAAATTATAAAATATTTAAAAATATATATTTTGGAGATATTCATCCACTCACAGCCTTTCCAAAATTGCCAAATATTGAAATTCGATTATTTCAGGATTGTTTTTTAGTGACTTAGTGGACTTTGCCAGTAGGCTGACGAATTTATTTAAGAGCATATTTTTTTTTGTAATTTATAACAAAAGAATATCAGACTGTGCTTGCTATTCACACGCGATAGAAGTGAATTCAGAAAGTCGCTAGATGTAGCTTTATTTTCTTTTGTCTGTTTATTTTAAAGTGGTTTAAAGATTGGATATTGATTTCACAGAACTCAATTTTTTTATTTTTTGGATTTCGTAAAATTCGAACATCCGTTCGCTGGATGTCTATCTCTCTGGCCGCTGAGACTTGTCGAGCGCCTTGCCCGCTGCGCTATCGGATTCTTGCGCCAAAGCGCGAATTTACCGCATTATATTAGAACCGAAGACCCACCAAATAATAAATTTCAGTGACGCATTTCCGTTTCATCCGAATTTCAAATCACTAACGGTGCTAAAAGAGTTTCACTTCAAAAAATTCTAACTTCTGAGAACTGCTGTACGATACCTTTTGATTAAAAAATGTCATTTGATTGGGAATTTTGGCCTCAATTCCAAAATTAAATTTTATATGAAAAACACCGCGCTGCCATTAATTTTTCTTCGTTCACCTTAACTCACCAAGTTATTTTGACTGACTTCGGTAATAATTCTCGTTAGATGTAGGTTGCAAACTGTGAGTAGGCCGGAAGATAAGACTGTTGTTTATGGTCCACGAGGAGGATCCTAACATAATATCCAAATCGTGATGTGGGGATATGAGTTTAAAATGCACATTGTATTTTATAAATAATATGGTATTCCCACCAATAGTGATCGTAGCTTTCAAAGATTTGTAAGATATATTCTAGTTTACAAAACATACTATCGTCAGTTGTTCTAAATACTGCGATGGGTTAACCAAATATAATAATAATAAGATAATTTGAAGAATCACCTCAAAGGCGCTGTAAAAATCAATATAAATCAAAATGAATCGCCGAAATGTATGAACGCGCATAACTTCCGAACGACTGCACCAAAATGGATTTTTTTTGTGTTCGTTACTGTCAGGACAAGGTTTGTATAAAACTACTGGTGAGCTCTGTATAAAATTATAAAATATATATCTATATAAAATAACTTAACAGATTGTATCCATTAATTCGTCAATCACTAATACAAACTATACGTACAGTGCATTTGATAAATGAAGACATATTAAGTGGAAGAATGACACTATCAAGTGTATATATATTTAATTTAAGAATACCAGAGTGTGTAATGAATGTCCAAGGACACTGAAAATCAGCACCAAGTTTATACCTTTGTGGTTATTAACCTTGTTGGAGGTACTCACCCCACCAGTATATGCGCATTCACCGAACCCTTATCAATTGGAAAAATAAAATATGATTTTTTTTAAATTCAAAACATAGGTATATATTTATAAATACATAGGTGCATAAAATGAACAAAACCACTAAGAACAAAGAAAAAATGCATTAAAACATGATTTTCACACAAAAACAAAAACATGAATCAATATTTACTGCAAATCAGTGTTACTTCTGCTGTTGCACTTGACCTCCGCTGAACCCGCGAGACTGACTCACCAAGTCAGATCGAACCCTGGTTAAGAACCAATGCCTTAGGAGAAGTAACCTAGACGCAAACTGAGGAAGAGGTGAACTGACTGTATGGAAGAATATAGGGGCAGAATAGAAGGACCGAAGGACTGGAACTGATTGGTTAGGGACCGAAGTCGATAGAGAAGATTTTCGGAAGAAATTTAATACCATATGACTCTAATGATTTCGATGATATGTTTTGACACGTTCTGTATCCAAAGATTAAAGGGCATTTTTAATATTATCAAAATGTGTACATTGTTGGGCTCCCTTGCAATTGCAGAGCTTCAATAATATTTGTCTCAATTTGGGAAGCGGGAATGGGTACCACTACCCCGGAAACCATTTATTAGATAAACAATACCTCTGCCAAAGGGCACCCTATGTACTTATACTTAAGTTTGGTGATCAAGCAGTAGAATCGGGGTTCATGGAGTGAGTTTTGTCTAGGTCTTGGCAGTAGACGCGTCCGCTCACCAGCTGGGTAGCGACCCGTTTCGGGATGGCTTTTGACCTCTCCAGCTGGACTCTCTCCAATCGTTGTCTTGCACCCCTCCTTCTTTTCGTTTAAAAGACCCACCACACAGCATCCCCTATTAAGATGAAAAAGAAATTATTTTCCTCAGGGCCTCCTGAGGCTGAGAGTGGAGCTAGAGTAAAAAAAGTTAACGGTGATGACTTATCAGTCGATTATATTAATTTGTTCAATCATATTTTTCTTTTGCGGTTGTCACGCAAAATAATACATAAATTGTGCATAAAAAGTTTTGTTTTAAATTTTGAATGAAACTATATACTTGTAAAAACGTGGTAAACTATATTTAACGTGATTTTTATATGAATATTTTTTAAATTCTAATAATTTCATTCATTCATTTTATTAACAATAGCGGCAAAACAATAAGGTAATGCAAATATTAAACAATATTTTTCATAAATCGCAGTAGGTTTCAAACTAGGTAATTATGCACAAATTTTCGCATGTAAATTCCTTTACCCTGTGTGAAAATGTGTAATTTTTTACAAATAACGTTTGACAGAAGTCATTAAATTTATAATGAGGTTGTCTTCAAATTTTTGCTGTGCGATTAAGTGATTATCTTTTTGCTAGAAAATCAACCAAACAATAAAGTTTTTTGCGGTTTTATAACGCATTGGCTTGGAAAAATATTAGGTCCATTGTTAAAATTCGTATTGCGCCTTGACTTTCTGATAATTCACTACTTACTTGATTTGAAAAAGTAATAACATGCCATTAAGATGAAGCCATACTAAATAATGCAAAATCATACAAAATCGTATGTTTTTGTTTCGAAAATTTGACCGCTTAGAAGTATTATAGATGCTTCAATTAAATACTGCGTGTACAACATACTTTGGCCCTTAAAAATATCGGTCATTTTTTTAATATGTCTTTTAATAAGCTTAGAAAAAAATAAAGTATTAGGTCTATTAAAAATATTTTCAACTGAAAACTCTCCTACTTATAAACACTTTTTCGGATATGATTTTATTGCATAATATGGCAAATTCAGTTTCTTATATAATTATCGCGAAAAAATGATATTTACGCCCGAACCTCACAAAATAAAATATAATATGCATTTTCGCGTTGGTATTTTTGACATCACGGCGACAATACGGTTTTTTTTTTTTTTTTCATTTACTAGATTCTTATGTTTCTTGAAGAGATGAATCATTTAAATTTACTGAATTTAAAGTTAATGTTCTTTATAAATAGAACGGCGTCATATGCGCCTTGCAATTTTTACCTCATGTGGGTATTTTAAAATGTTACCTGGCTATTATAGACTTAAAGGCCTTGTATTTCATCGGTAGGGAAAAATTGTTATCTAAAAACCCTACTAAAATTGCATGTTTTGCTAAGCTCCATCATCAAGCAGCCACGCCACCGGCGGCGCTCATGCATACATACGTGTCTGTTTGTGTTATGTTGGGAGTGGGAAGGAGTCGGTCATGTCCTTTTTATTTGGATCTCTTCCGCATTTGC
Organism: Limnephilus lunatus; assembly: GCA_917563855.2. Classification (NCBI taxonomy): domain Eukaryota; kingdom Metazoa; phylum Arthropoda; class Insecta; order Trichoptera; family Limnephilidae; genus Limnephilus; species Limnephilus lunatus. The sequence goes on along the minus strand of OU830596.1, from coordinate 93,199,374 downwards.
CTTCGGGAATGAGGAAACCATGAAAAACCTCATCCGGGAAGAGTCGGCCGAAAGTCAACATGAAACTTGTCGGCCTTCAGTGATTTCAATATATGAAATCCTGCATTGTGTGGTGAGGGGTGTGTGTGTCTGTTTTTATGTGAGATATATATACATACTATATGGGAAATTTATAATAAACTTACATAAACATACATATTATACAATATTAAATAGATATATACATAGATATGTAAACATAAGTTTTGGGGGGGGGGGTCTGGTGTTTAGGAATACCTACTGCTCGCTCAGTCGTCCGCGTCTGAATTTGGTTCATACCAGATGTGGTCCAGGTCCATCAGGATATGTTTGGGTAGTCTGTGTGTATATCTGAAAGTAAAGTCACTGGGTGCATTGTATTGACCGATTTCCTTGATAAGTCTATTTTTACTATGTCTCAGAGATTTGTAAAATCGGTCTGTCAGTCTGTGCGTGTATTCAAATAAAGTCGGTATGTATTCTCTGGCATGTAGTCTTTTTAGATTCGTTCTGATTCTAGTGTTGTATGCGATTTTAATGCAGAGATTTTGTAGCGTCTGTAGTTTCAAATGGTCAGAATGAGAAATACTACTCCACACGGGAATAGCATATGTCAGTACCGGTCGGATGAGCGAGTAGTAGATCAGGAGCTTGGTTCTGGGACGCAGCGGACTTCGTCTGTTGAAGATGGGCTTCATCGCGCCGACTGCCTTTCTGGCTCTTGCGTGTATCTTGGCTATGTGAGATTTCCAATTGAGACGTGAGTCCATTGTCAGGCCCAGGTAAACAACTTCATCTTTCCATTCTAGGACGTGTCCTCCCATTTCGATGTTGACGTCTGGTGTTCTTCTTTTTCGTTTCCTCGTGTACATTATCACTTCGGTCTTTGCCTCATTTAATTTGAGTCGCCATTTCTTATAGAACTCTACTAGAGCGTCGAGCGCCCTCTGTAGGTATATGGCCGCCATGTCTGCTTTCAGCGAGGAAACGTAAAGTTTGACGTCGTCTGCGTATATGGATAAGTTGCATCTCTCGTCTCGGGGGATATCATGTGTGAAGATGTTGAAAAGATGAGGTCCCAGTAGACTCCCTTGTGGCACGCCTTTTGGAATCTCACGTAGTGTTGAGAGCGCGTTTCTGATAAAGACTTTGAAGGATCTGTTTTTTAGGTATTCTTGTATCACTCTCGTTAGGTATATGGGCGTGTTGAGTATGTGCAACTTGTGCAGTAGCCCTCTGATCCATACGGTGTCAAATGCCTTTTCCAAGTCTATCAGCGCAGCGGCGGTGAAGCGATGTTCGTTGAATCTTCTTGCGATGAATTCCGCTACTCGGGAGAGCTGGTGGGTAGTGGAATGCCTTTTCCTGAATCCGAACTGCTCGTCTGGCAATGTGTCTTCGTGATGTGGTAAAAGTCTGTTGAGAATCACCTGTTCAAATACCTTGCTCAGTGTGGATAGTAAACTTATCGGCCGGTAGTTCGTCGGCTGCCTCTTGTCTTTGTTAGGCTTCGAGAAGGGCAGCACGGTTGCCGTTTTCCAGATTTGGGGGAAGTGTCCGGTGATGAGGCAGGCATTGAACAGCTTTGTGATGAAAATTATTGCTTTCTGCGGTAGATGTTTCAGTAAGATGTTATGTATTTGATCGCTTCCCGGTGCCTTGTTTGTCTTCAATCGCCTGATAATGACGGCTACTTCGCTCGGCGTGCAGAAATGTATGTCGGCGGTGTCCGTCTGCTCTGCTTGATCAAGATGTTGTAGAGACTCATCTACTAGTCGATCCGTTTCCGGGTCACATAAGCCGTCCGTGGCTGCGTAGGCTCTCTCAAATCCGTCGGCAAGCGCGTTTGCCTTTTCTTCTAGTGAAAGTGCCAGCCCTGAGCCGTCTAACTTCTCAAGCGGGGGGATCGTGTTATCTTCGTGTCTCAGTGCTTTCGCCATTTTCCACAGGCTGTTATCTTTGGGCGTGAGTGACGTAACTTTCTTCGTCCATAGTTCGCGTCTGAGATCGGTGATTTCTTGTTTGATCTCCCGCTGCAGGGTGTTGTAGGCGGTTTTGAAGTAGCCGTCGCGCGTTTGATGGTAGATGCGCCGCAGGCGATTTTTCTCCTTGATGAGCGATAGGACATACTCGGGAAGCTTGATCGTAAAAGTCTGTTCGTCTTTGTATGGTATGTAGTTGTCTTGTGCAAGTTGGATGATTTCGGTCAGAGTGCTTGCGGCTTCGTCGATTTCTTCCTTCGAGCGCAGGGTTGCCGACGATAGGTATATTCGTTCGTTTATCTCTTTCTTGAATCCTTCCCAGTCGGCCTCCTTGTAATTTCGCCATTTTCTGGGGCTCCTTGAAGTCGTCCCTCCAATACTGAAGCTCACGGGCAGGTGATCTGATGATAACTCATCCAGCGTACGCAGTGGCGAGATGGTCTTGGCGTTTTTCTCAAGTACGATATCTAGAGTACTTGGATACTTTGCGTATGTTGGATAGTGAGTCGGTTTGTCCGGAGCCATTATCGTGTAGTTGTGCGTCTGCATATGTGAAAAGAGCGTTTTCCCATTCGCGTTGCCTCGGTAGTTGTTCCAATAATTGTGTTTGGCATTGAGGTCTCCTCCTAAAACAACAATGGGGCGCAAATTAAGTAATTTATCCAAATCTTCTCTTACCAGAAGTTTGGGGCAGTAGGCGGCGATGATGGTATGCGCTCTATCCTCTATGGTGACTTCGATAATTGTGGCTTCAGTATGCTTCAGCTTCGGAGTAGGGATTCTTGTAGATGTGATGGTTTGACGAACGAATATGGCGGTGCCTCCACCTGCGCCCTCCAGTCGGTCATCTCGATGTACTTCGAAGCCGGGCACTCTCAGGGGTATGTCAGGTTTTAAAAAGGTCTCTGTAATGAGAAAAATGTCAATGTCAGTATTGTTTGTCAGAGCGAGCAGTTCGTCGGTCTTGAAGCGGATGCTGTGGGCATTCCACAGGAGAACGTTCACCATCTCGGGATCAGACATTGATGGTGGACGTGATGAGACCCATAAGGATCCAGGCTCTCGCAGCTTCGCTGGAAGCTGCGGCCAGCTCCGGTCGCAGGCGATCTAGTCCCTCGAGCAGGGCCATCATCAGTTGGGCATCGCTTCTAGCCTCTCCTGCGGGCTGTTGCGTGCGGGGCTGCGTGCGGGGCTGTGAGCGGGGCTGTTCCTCCTGTCGCTCCTCGCTCCTTCCGCCGGCTACGTTGGCCCAGGTGCGTCCATCTGTCCTCGGCGCCTGCTGCGCTTGAGGCTGTGGCCTGCTGGCTCCTGGGGCCTGGCGGTGGGGCTGTCGCTGGTGCTGCTGGAGCGAGGCGACGTAGGCGACCCTCTTCGGGCAGCCTCTGAAGTTGGCGGGATGGGGGCCTCCGCAGTTGCAGCACGCGGCGGGCTCGTCCCTGGTAGTTTTGGGGCACTCGGCTGAAGCGTGCTCTACCAAGCACTTCACACACCTCGCGGTGTGGGCGCAGTTTCGGGACCCATGCCCGAAGTTTTGACAGCGGTAGCATTGTGTCCCGTGCTGTAAGTGGTTGCTGCGGTGCTTTTGTAGGCGGATTCTGCAGTGACAAAGGTATTTTACTGCCGCCCTCAACTGGCCCATATTCACTTCTTTGTCGAAGGTGGCCAGGTACATCGGGTATTCAGCCGAGGCGGTTGTCATCTTGACTACTTTTACAGGGGGGAAGCCTTGTTCGGTCAGGTCGGCTGCGATATCTTCCGTCTCAACGTTCGGTAGGCCCTTGATAACGGCCTTCTTCAGCTTTTCGGCCTCCGCCGTGTATGTGTGGAAGCCTCGTGCCTCCGCTCGCAGCCCGTTGGTGAGAGCCCGGTGGTCCGCCATGCTCCGCACGAAGATATTTGCTGTTCCGCCTCGGTTGTAGCGGAACGTGAAGTTCGGGTGCCCGATGTGGCCCTGCACCGCCGAGGTGATTTGGGCGTGGGTGAGAGTCCCCAGGGTCATCACAACCGGGGGGACACGATCTTTCCGGGCAGGCTGGCCGCTGGTACCTGCAGGAGAGAAAGAGGAATTAGTATTGATGCGCTTTGGTTGCGGTGCGCCGCCGCCTTCGCTTACCTCATGAAGATTTCCGAAGCGGTTGCCGACAACAACCGCCCGGGGTTCCTGAGGTGACAGGGGCCTCTTAACGGGGTTGGACGGCCTCGTCCAACCTTCCTCCTGCCTGGTCGTCTCCATGTCCTGGGGGGGTAGCGTGGGTCTGGGAGGTGGGACGTAGCCCGAAGCTGGGCCTACTGCGTGGCGGCTGGGTCCGGGTGCGGGTGCTGGGCCGGTCGCGGGCATCTCGGGGGGCGGCAGGGCGATAGCCGGCTGCGTCCTCGGGTCAGGGTGGCTCAGCTGGGGCTGGGAGGCAGGGATCGTAAATAGGATCGATCCCGTCTTGGTTTGCCGTCTATACTGGCGGGCTCCCGGGGGGATCTCGATCGGCGAATCCTCCGGGTTGGCAGGTTCCATCCGCCCGGGGAACATCCGGACGGCAGGGAGTCTATTTTTCCTCTTCTGGATTGGGATGGTCTTGGAGTGATATCTCGGAGGGGCCAGGTCGTTCTTCTATGTTGCCTTAATAAAGGCAGTTGGTGGCGCGGGCGCCTGTGCGGAAAGCAGGTGTCTGGCCGTGCGAGCACAAGCCAGACAGAGCGAATCGGGGGCGAAAAGCGGAGCGTCTCCAAAAGCGACTGTCGCGGACGGCAGTCACTCAGCGAATCAATGATCAATCCTGATCTGATCCTGATCCTGATCTGATCCTGATCGCTGATCCTGATCTGATCTCGCGACAATACGGCAGTCGACGAATTTGTTATATCAAAGTGAACCTTATACCGTCCACCGAAGAACGACTGGCAGCCGCCCCATTCTTCTGTCATTACTCCTCCGACCGGAGCGAAGAAACAACATGTTAGCGTCCGCGCTGCTTGTTTTCGTGAAATCAATTTAAAAATTCCGTTTTATTACAATTAACAATGCACAAAAAAGGAATTAATGTTTTTTACAGGCCTTTATGAAATCAACATGTAAAAAAAAATTCTCAAATATCTTTTCCAACCTTTCCAAAAACTTTTTCTCAAGTATTTTTAAACTCCTCCCATAAAAGGGCGTGAATTACGATTTCGATTTTTTCCTGTACTAGTGGATCGCCTTAAACCTCAATTTACAATTATTTTCTTAAATGTACACACAAAAACAATGTATTTTAAGACAAGAACCATTGTTAATTTTAATAGAAAAGACAATATAATAAAATTTCTTATCAGTCACATACTTCGAGGGGAGAAATACCACTTGCTCCAATTAATATTAAAAGGCAAGATAGAGGGTCGCTGAGGGCCTGGTAGGAGACAAATGTATTGGCTGCGAAATGTACGAGAGTGGACCGATATTAGAAGTCTGGAGGAGCTATTCTGGGCAGCGCAAGACAGAGACACATTTACCAGAGTGATCTCCAACGTTGGGGGGACCTGATAGAGCACACGAAGAAAAATAAGATAATATAATCAATAATTTAGAGACAAGGTAAGTTTTGGTTAACATCAATGTTAGGATTATAGCGTAGTGACAAAAAAACGCAATTCACCCCAATTATTTCTTCACCTTCATTTAGTTTTTCTGCCTATTTCATCACACATGATTTTTTGTTAAATGACATTCATTGCCAATATCTCACGTGTGCTTAAAGTCGTTGCCGAATTATTATCTTCATGGACAAATGGCAAATTATCTATAGATATAGATAAATAAAACAATAACGAGCGTACGAAATTGATGAACCCGCAGATCGCTTCCAATTTTAGGGAATTGTAGAGGTCAGGGAATAATTTCCAAAAACTACTGCAGATTTGCAACGGGTAACCTTCGTATCGGAGCGATGCTATCCTTGACTTCAAGTCCAGAGGTCGCCAGTTCAATACCCATCGAGAGAAAAATACATTATGATATATTTCATATTTTAGAAAATTAAAGCGGTAGGCCCTCTAAAGAAGTTTCTAATGATGACCATCAAAAATCGAATCATTGCATGTCGTTTACATGCCAAAACTAAAGTTCATTTTTTTCAATTTGAATTCACATACTTTTCCATATCCTTCACCTCCAAGCTAAACCCATTCGACTGGCTCAGTTTTGTGACAATGCCTGAATCGCCAGGTTTTTGGCTTTTGGCTAAAACAATTGCAACGATTTCAAATACGTGGTACGCTGAACAATTCAAATAATTAATTACTAATTAGTTTTTCAATTGACACGCGATCTTTGGATCATTTTATTTTTGGATTATTTCTCCAGATTTGTCTATATATTCGCCATTACTACCACAGTCACGCAATATTTTGGAATTTTGGAATAGTCGCCTAAAATGGTCCATATTCGTTGTTGCATTAGGGAACCTTTTAGCAGCATTTCGATATATGTTATTGTATTCTATAATCAAGTTGTCAACACAGAAGGCTTATTTGAGTGAATTGTGAAATATTTGGTGCATGTGTAAAACACGTCTTTGATTTCTATAAGTTCTGAAACCATTGTGTGCAAAAAGCTTTTAAATATTGTGTCCATCCACTTAGCATGCAATCATATATTTTCATAAGTAGGTTACTACTTTACGTTGCTTTTGTCAGGATATCAAGTGGGAGTCGTTCGAAGAGTATACTAGAAGTTACTAACTAGTCTATCTTATTGGAAACTATAGCAAAACCATTATATATGCATAATCGTTAATAAGGACTTATGTACTACCGAGACGAATTATTTTAGCACAAATACAAAATGCTACACTCGTAAACTACAATAAGATATACTTTTATTAAACATGGCGTTCTTAGAAGTTTTATGTAATGCTATTCGCATTTTGTCAGTCATTAGTCATTATATTACTTTATTTAACTTAAGAAAAGTTCAGTTATATTGTAGTAGTAGGTACAGTGAATGCAAGGTATTTTATATTAGTTTTAGAGTAAAACGCACAAAATTTTTTTACGCGATTTAAAATAACACTAAATTGCTAAGACTTTCCCCGAGGAAAAATTCCCTTAAGGTGTATTTCATCTTTGGGGATGCTGTGTGGAGGGTCTTTTTAGAGAAAGGAAGGCGAGGAAGTTCTGGGAATAAAAAGGTATGCGGGATAAGTTAGATCTGGGATCAATGTGTCCAGGAGTGACTGACGTATGAATCCATCCATTCCACTGCGATGCAAGGTGATGCAAAGTCGAGAGAATCCAGCTGGAGAGGTCTAGGTTAGGTCTCTCTCAATCCGGCCCGCCACGCAGTAGGCGGGCAAACACATTTGCCTCCATGACCTAGACAAATATTACCCCACGAACCCGGGTACTCCTGCTAAATCACCAAACGTAGCGACACACTCAGGGTGACCTATGGGAGGTGTCTTGGTTATCCAATCAATTGTTCCCGCGGCGGTGCTCGCATCCATCTCCCAAAATGTAAATTATATATGATTTTATCATTAAAATAAAATCATTAACACACATAAAAACTCCCAACAGATGGTTACAAATTGGTCCAATATTCAGTGTGTTCAGCAGCCGTGAATTATCAAAGAGGTTCAGATAATAAAATTAATTCAAGGTGCCACACGCCTAAATTGAGAGAACAGAAGAAATTATAGACGAGACTACGAAACCAGACTGATGTAAAAAAACTGGACACAAAAACTTAAATGTGGCGAATAATTGTGGCATTCGAATCTCATCTCAAATTACGCGATTCAAGCAAAAACAAACATTCCAAGACCGATTGTATCTTTGAGGCAGAGCATCCTAATGGTCAAACTGCGGCCTCAATCTTCAAAGCTCATGTGCTCATCATCTGCTAGGTACCAAATCAGATTTGATATGATTTCGTAACGGCATGACTGCCAGTGCAGGTAATTCATTTGACCTTAATTTTTATTGGGTATGTACGTCCATATATCACGACTCTCATTTTCAGGTAGGTATCCCAAGCGTATACCATATTTATGTGAAACGAAAACCAATTAGGTTAACATTAAACCGTCGTCGGTAAGCGACCCGAGATCTATACCGATATTGATGACTTTTTTGACAAGGTCTGGGATGAAGTCTTGAAGAAATCAGTCTACAGATCTAGAGCGAATTGATTATCATCTAATTTAATGGATTATTTTCAATTCTCATAGTTCACAGGAAAACGCATTGTGTTAGCGATGCGTGATAATATTATTACAAAGATATCTGATCCGCATGATCAGTGTTTCAGGCGTGAGAACCTGATAGTATAAGGATGTATAAAAGGATTGACAAATAAGAATGTATGAAATTTAATGAAAGGTTACTTGGATAAACAAATCTAGATGTAACAAATAGTTTCAAGGGATGGAAGCCCCTGAGAAAGCTAAAGTAAACTAATTCAAAAGCCAAACGGATTCAGACTCGACTTACAGTGAATCAATATTGTAAAAATATCGACAATATAAGGTATAGTAATGAAATAAAGTTTTACTATGTTGGGAGTAATTGGCTGAGCGTAGTAATTGACTGTCCTATTTTGACTCGTTGGTTTGGCATTTTACCTATCAGTAAATTTGTTTCTACGTTTCGTTTCCGGTTTCTAAAATATGCAGCTTCTACTTCTAGCAAGGAAGCAAGCCTTTATTTGTACAACAGTTCGTTGTGGAACGATTTGCTGGCCTGTGTGTTTACTCTCTGGTCTCTTCGAGGCCCATGTTCAAAAAGACCCTCCATACTGCATCCCCAAGATTCTATAGGCCTCGAGGGAAACAGTTTTTGCTCTGGGCTTGTGGAGTATATAACTACATACATATAACTACATATATACAAAAATATAACTATACATAAAAGATTTTTCCTTACAGCTTGATTTTAAAAATATTTAGCAAAAATTATTTTTATTTTAATAATTATTATAATCAGGTGTTTTGTTTTAATGTTTTTTTTTACATTACACGCAGGAGGCCCTAAGGAAAATAATTCCCCTGAGAGCCTGTGTCATCTTTGGGAAAGCTGTATGGAAGGTTTTTTATAAAACGAAAGAGAGGAAGTTTTAGGAACGAAAAAGGCACGAGGGGTGGGTAGAAATTTGGGGGTCAGTGTGTCTAGGAGTAACGGACGTATGAATCCAACCGTCCCACTGCAGTGCAAGGCGATTTTCAAGGCGAGAGAGGTCTCCCTTAACTAGTCTCTCCCGATTCGACCTACCACGCACTTGGGATGACCTGTGGTAGTTATCCAATTAATGGTTTCGCCGCCCAAATTATAATTATTTTTTCTTTTATTTTTTTAAAGAAATTATTTAATAAGTTTTCTCGAAATCTAAAGGTCACCTGTAATTTTTGGAATTTTTTTTTTGTAATTACAATAGATACTTCAGTCCTTATTTCTTCTTCTAATAAACACAAGATAAGTGAGGAACAACGCAATGGCTATTTCATGAATGAATGCTTGATAGTCTGTATTCATAAATCCACGTCAAAACATCGTGTACCATTTCAGTATTAGATAAAGATGACTGTAATGAGAATTATTTATTTGACCAATTCACAATATGATTGAACTATTGTTGTTTTAATGCTAGACTTGGTTTCGTGATGTAATCAGTGAATAATCAAATTTTATTAATGACAAGTGCTTAAGGTTATCTAATAAACAATTATTCACAATGTTACCATTAGGTATATTGTAGGGGTTAGTTTTTGAAGTCAAACTTCTCAGTGATTTGTAATTCTTTGCGGCACCTGCGAAGCATCAAACTGCGCGCATTCACTGCTTTGATTATGATATCACTTTTCAAGGCTCCTATCGGTTGAGATACGAAACGGAAATTACGCTAAGTCTGCGTTCATTGGCCTCTATGATTATGACCACACTTTTCAAGGCTCCTATTGTTTGAGATTGTTTTGATAAAGTTACGCTTCGCGTGTATACTGCACTCGATTTGTGAGCACACCATTAATCACTGCATTCTTTGTGCGAAGTTACGAAAAGTAATAAAAATTACTCAAAATTATATAATCAAAGTTATGCATAACAAAGGCAAAACTTTTTCGACAGATGCATTATACAAAGTATCTAAACTAATCAGTTTTCGTAAGCTATTTATACTGCAACTATGAAATATGTCCTTAAAACTAAAACAAATTCGAAAAAAATGATAAAAGAATCAATATTAGGAATAATAATGTATTTTATACCCCCAAAACGAATACCAAAACAATGCAAACGCAGAGTAGTTTAATTGGACCTCGTACTTTCAATCTTTTACCAAAAATTATTTAGGTGGCAACCAAACTTCCTTAATACCTAAAAGAGTTAAAAATATGGCTTAACAATGCAGATGTGGCAACTTTATTTTTATAATATATGTTACTTTTATTTTTTTCACACAAACTTTACACTTATTATTACACTGTTTCATAATTGTATCACTTTTTGTACAAACTAGTTAGATAAAGTTAAATTATGTTTTTTGCTTAACATACACTGTTCTATTTTTCCTAGGTATATACAACAAAATATATTTAACTATATTACCCACGCACAGGCTGCGCCTTAGTGGATCCCATAAATCTTCGGATTTAAAAAAAAAACATAAATATTAATATTATAAATTAGGATACAAGTATATTTTTTGTTCATACATTTATTTTGCTTTTTCAAATACTTTTCATTATTTTATGTGTCTATTATATGTATTGTATCAAAAATAAATCTTGACTTCTAGTATTACGCAACGGAATCCGGAAGCTTGTTAATGCAAGCAATAACGTAGGTACTATCAACTAAATTTCTTAAAATTTTAAAATTTTATATAGGAATATCAAGTCAGTGAAAATCCTTCTGTCTGACAATTTGAGCATATTCATGTCATTTAAAAGAGTGTTGTAGTTTATTTATTTTGAAATACACGGCACCACGGAAAAGTTAATTTCTTTCATAAGTTTACGACCACATATATAAGATATTAATAATTTAAAAAAAAACACCACTTTTATGTAATTCTCATAAAATAAAAATGCTTAAATGTAAATTAGAATTTTTAAGTACCATATAAAATACTTCTTGACATTTCAACTTTGAAAGTACAATCATTTTTATTATAACTTCACTAAAACTTATGAAAAACCACAAAAAACAAGGTAAATATATCAATCATATGAATTTAAGAGTAAATTAGTCATATTAATAGAAATTACAATCACATTTGTGATATTACAAAACACATCGCCGCAGCGAAAAAAATCTTTCGCCGTTTCATTGCGAATTCGCTGGCGTCACCACCTAGTGGCTATGAATAAAAACAAACCATTTAATGTGTACATTATGAAAAATTGCGTTGTTGCCATATTTACAACGTGTTTTAAATGAAAAACGTTATTAGCAATATTTCATGTTCTAATGTAAATTTGTTTTATTGATGTTGCTGCAAAAACACAGGTTATCGGTCATGCTTTGGTTTTTTTTAGTAAGCCTGTTAGATCAAAAATAATTTAACATTACGTAAGTAAAGTTCTTCTGTAGAGTAATTCATCTCAAGCCAGTGTTTAAGCCCATGACTTCTTGTTTTTCCGCCCACAATATGTCATATCGAGTGTAGAGCTACTCCGAGTTTGTATGAAATATATTATCTTATGTATAATATCATACATTGCATAAAGCGCACCGTATGCAACCCGTCACGTATTATCTCAGCTGAAGTCAGGGTTGGACTTACGTCAGTTTTCGAGATAGATTGCTATTTAAAAAAAAAAAAAATACTTCTTTAATCCCGTAAGCGATTTGAAATACGGATGAAACGAAAATTTTTCAAAAATATTTATTTTTTGACGGTCCTCGGTTCTAATATAATGCGGTAAATTCACGAATACGCACGCGCCTCCAATAGCGCCGCGGTATGAAGCGCCCGACTCTCAGCACCCAGAGAGGCATCCAGCGAACGGAGGTTCGAAACCTATCAAAATCCAAAAAAATATATAAAAAAATATATTTTTGTAATATCAATAGCCAATCTTCAAACCTCTTTAAAATAAGCAGGCAAAAGAAAAGACAGTGATATCTAGCGACTTTCTAGTTTCACTTATACTGCGTTTGAATTGCAAACTGATTTTTTTTTATTGTTTATTTATTAGCGTTATAAACAGTATTTATAAATGCATATATGTACGACAGTGAAAAGGATATTTATGTTGATTAATAAAATAACGACAAATTGAAAATTAGGATCATAATACAAAAATACAAAACAATACCTATACCTAATATAAACAATTCTGATAAAGTGTATATTTTCTTACTTAAATGTCAAAAAAATGTTTTTGAATTTTTTCCAAGGATATCCATAGTATCTTTCAGGAAGTGATTTTTTTCAATTTCGAACTGTCGAAGTAAAATTTATTCAAACGTTTTAGCATAATTCTGCGAATTGTTAGGGTAAATACAAATAGTATTCAATTTGTCGCCCGGGAACCATTTATCGGATTAACCAACACCTCTGCCATAGTTCTTCCAAATTGGTTCGCTTGATGACTTGGCAGGAGTGCCCGGGTTCATCGGGTCAGGTTTTTCCGGATCTTGGCGGCAGATGTGACTGCCCACCAACAACCTGGCAGGCCGGATTGGGAGAATCTGGTTGAGGGAGATCTTTTGACCTCTCTTTCAGGATGGATTCATTCGTCCGTCATTCGTGGACACACTGACCCTCAGATTCCTACCCACCCTTCATACATTTTTCAACCAACCACACAGCATCCCCAAAGATGACACATGGAATTATTTTACTTAGCGCCCCCTGTGTGGAGCTTATGTCAAAAAAAGAAAAAAAAGTGCAAAACACGGACAAAGAATTCTTGTAAAATATACAAAACCCTCGTTATGTATACTTTTAATTCACTTTTAAATACATTATTTAAAAAATTTATTTATCTAAAGAAAACCCAAAATATCTGAAAATTTTGACTTTTTTCATGGAACCTATTACAACCATGGGTGACTGGTTGCACAATGTCTTCGTGTGCAGCACTGGTAAATTATAATGCCTAAAATTACATTATCTTATCTTACTGAAAATTATTATATCTATAAAACCCATTTTATTACTTACCAATATAATACTTAGTATGGTGGTAGTAGGGGATTTTCAAAAAATTATTAGGTAATTCGTAACCCGGGAATTCGTCTTTCTTATAAAAAAATGCCATACGAATTTTATCATTTCCTAGTAGTTTGGCCGCCGCGCGAAGACAGTTATCGCTAACCGTATAGGAAAACGGAAAAACTATGTTTTTGTATCTAATATTAGTCCAGTCAAGAAAATAGATGTAGAGTGCGTGATCAGCTACCTAAGCGATTCCTTCAGAAAATTGTTCGAGGTGCTTAGGGTGTGAACATATCAAAAGTCTTGATGTTTAGGTGGTGAGCTAGGGGGGAGGGGGGGAAGGTCCCGTTTTTCGGGTTTCCGCTTAAACTAAATGAAAAAAAAATAAGATTAATTGGAAGCTCATAAAATTATCTACAACTTTTATTCTTTACGTAATTTTCGAATTCCAAGCTGTTTTTGAGTTACACGCTCCACAAATTTAGAT